>CM035775.1:14346095-14946095 GCA_020466155.1 Pachypeltis micranthus
TGCTTGACGTGCATTTCAAGAAGGAGCCTGTGGCCAACAATGCGTATTCTGGGTTGGCTATTCAATTTTTCGTGTACAAACGATGAAACGTTCCACTCTATTGTCCCGCAAGTTCTTTCAATTAATACACTCTGGCTCACTGTAATTACTGTACTTTCACAGTGTTCGGTCTAGGAGCAGTTGTACACCTCTGAGACTCGTTCCATACGACCCAGCACCAAAACTACCTAGAAAACGATACTAAACACGAGTAGTCAGACGGCAGGAAAAACCTCGAGAAACGTTAGAAGGACAGTTTGAATGGGGTGTGGGCAGAAATGTCTATGTGTGTGCTTCACCTCAGAGCACTGGATCTCTGTGAAAACAAGTTGTGCCACAGGCTTTGGCAAGGCCTGCCACCACTAATTGCTCAATCTTTCTCATACTTTATCTTTACTAGAGACTGGAAGGTGAATTGAAAACTTACCGATCCACCAAGCACCGAGCCAGCGCGGGTCGTCGTTCCTGATTTTTGGAGTCAGGTTTGGAGCAATGTACATCTTGAGACAGACTGAAGATAAGGAGTAGCCGACTGCCGGTCCGATCATTCTAATGAAGAAGGAGAAGCCTGCGAAATATACCGTTGTTAGAGGAGTGACGACGATATGTTGGCATTGACCGTTCAACAGTTTGAAGACTTACTCGCCAGCGCTGGAGCGTTCGATTTCTTGGCGTTGTCGTCCATGTAAGACACCCCAAGTGTGAAATAGAGGGAGCCACCGACTCCGGAAATCAACTGAGAAATGAACAGAATCAGGGCGGCGGAGTTCAACCCTTCTTTGTCTCGTTTGGTAGGATGTGAGGCGTTGCGAGCCATACACAAATAGTCCTTGTGCTTGCTCTCTGCAATGGAAGGTGAAATAACACATCATGAATTATGCTCTTCATCGGTCACAATTAAGTTTTTCGATTTTCCCAGGGATCTCTTAGGTTAATTTCTTGAAGAGGCACACGCAGCGGGGCAGTCTCAAAGGTGCGGACTTTTCAAGTTTGATCAACTGGAATGGCGGATGAGAGCTCGGGGGTTGGACTGGCATTAGTGCACCTCAGTCTCCTCCAGTGGCACACACGGCTCAGCCTTCTGGGTCACCTTAGGAGCATACTGGAGCGTATAGGCTCACTCCTTTGGTTAAAAGCCCTTTCATAGGGAATGATACGATCCAGCTCGCTATTCTTTCAAACAAATGTCTTCTTTTCTCACGCTACATCTCTAGTGCAATTCATTCATGTTCCTCAGAGCTCTACTTCCTTAACCACTTTGATACCTTTCTCTGACGTGTGTGGACTGTATGTATATAGTTCTCTGAATGTCCCAAAGCTGGGTTGAGCACCATTGCCTAATGACCTATTGTGCCAGGCCAAATGTCTCACAGGTCACAATAGGCTGAGGATCGGAGAAGTAGTACCGAAGACCAGAAACTGTTTTCTCTCAAGTTTCCTAGACTGGGCACTGGGTGGCATCACTGAGATGGTAGGGAGTCTGTGTCACATCACCTACACCTCATGCCCTTCTCTCTCCTTGCTCTGAGATAAAGCGTTTGGAAAGCCTCACTCCCGCAGCATTCCAGACTGTCTGATGCATTCTTCTGGCATATTCTCCCACAGTTATTTTGACTTGTGGCAGAGAAGTCCCATAGTGGGGAGGTGGCCTAATAGGTACAGAGGACGACCCATGCATGGCCTGATGTCCACCCTCTCATTCGCAATGATCCCCGCATGCTCAGGAATGCAATAAGAACTTCATTCGTGTTTGCTACCGATTCAAGCCACATCCTGCACTCCCGCTCAAGTGTTGACGTTATGAAGTAGTTCTTCAGCGCCTTACACGACGCTTGACTATTAATCATCATGTCGATAGTTTTATTGCAACAGCCTTCGTCATGCGTTATGATTCCCCCGGTAATGGTAGAATAAATCTCTGCTTGAAAAACCGTAGGAATGGGACCCAGGGCAATGTGCGTCCCACCCCTCTCAGAGCCCATGCCTTCTGGAGTTTTCGATCCACCCTTGTAGATGTTGATACCATTTGGAAGCTGAAACCGACGACTCTCTTTGTTCCGTAGGTGTCCTTCTGGTTGCAGGTTGTATTTCCTGACGAACAAGTACAATCATGTCAGTGGCCACGTTGAGCTCGGTGAAGGTTGTGATATCAACCGCCTGTGGCATCTTAGCTATTCCAAGCCTGATGAATCTGTACTCCACCGTCAAAGCCTCTGCCTTGACAAATATATCGTAGAAATGGTTCCACAGAGCTGAGGATGGTCAATAAGTACCAAAGCAGATTAGATAATTGAGCCTGCCTGCAGTATCTGACGCCTAGTCAAGGGAAACTAGCCCCTTGAATCGACCTGGGAAGTCAAAAAGCAGAAACCTCCTGCACGGGTCAGCGTTTGAGTGGGATTATCTTGGCCAATATCAGCACTATCCTCACTTCATTCACATTTCATCACTGGCTTCCCACAGCTTCGCTTTCGTTGTGGTAGCTCAGGGGCTGTTGATAAAAACAACCTAGTGCCATCCGATTGCATGCTTCAGCGTTAGCTCTGTGGGCAAGCAGAGGTGCCCTTTTCCTCCCGTCCATAACAACAATCATTTAATGCCTAGACTTGATACGACACAAACGGCCCCAATGGGCAAAATTTGTAATAAGCATTTGATATCTCAACTTTTAAATTAAAAGGTGCCAGTGTTTAATTGTGCTTTAACAAATCTACAGCATAGTGCAGAAAGTTTCAAGATGCATCACACCAGGTATCTGCTTTCTTCGAATGAGTGCGTTGGGAAGAGGGGTGTTGGATTGTTGAAGAGCGGCCACGTTCCGCGAAGATTACGATTCAGTCCTACTGCTATTCGTTGCATCCTCTCGATAAGGTTCTTCGTCAAAATCCACTGCAGTATGGGCGCCAGGGGCTTCAGGCCCTGTCAAGATATGACACTTGTTCGCCTCACCCAGCGAGCCAAACTGAGGGCAATCACCAGGAGAAACCCTGGTAGTTTTTGGGAACAATTTCTTCACCCCTGGTCCATTTCACAGCCCCATCTGGATACTTCTTGGCCGCTTCGCTTTCTTAGATCATAGATTAACTTGCGCTCAAGTTGTTGTTTGTGCGCTGTATGTCTTGCTCTACTAACATAACTATCGTCCTAAGCAAGTGACCGTGCAATCAAAAATCTATTGTGTCAAGCATCTGTATCAATAATGTCCTACATCTCGTTCAATTCCTGTATATAATTCTCTCTCTTTCTCGTGCACCTAACAATACTCGAGTATCCACCTCGGGATCAAGAATTGAATGAAACTAATCTTCGTCGAATGGGTATTACGTGTTTTGACCCATCGGATCTGGACGAAAGACAAGGGTTTCGACCTTACGTCCCCCCAAAACAACGTAAAACTTACCGACAAGGCTGTTCGAAGAGTTAACGAGGGTGCTTCCGAATTCTTCGGTTAGAGACAGAGCGTCGTCCCCGGGGCCGTACAAGAAGTGTGGAGAGACGTTGAGGAGGCAGAAGAGAACGACTGTGTACATGCCGAGAGCTATCCATCGCGGGCGATGCCCTTTACCCCCGTAGTAAGTGATCACCGCACCAATTAGAAGCGTGGTCACGTCATTTCCAACGAGGATGATACCTTAAACGAAAAAAAAAAACGCCGCAAATTATAACAGAACGGTTTATTAATCTCACGCACAGCATGATAGTAACCTATTTGCTATTTATTCCAACTTAGAAAAATATCTATTAGACAACAATATTTCCGATAATTTCCAGGGCACCCAGTCCCCCCACTAAAAATAATGATTTTTCTTGGTTCATTTATCATTCACCGTCAGGGTCGAATGTTATAATAGTTTAATTGGGAATAGGGTTTGTTCAGCACCATTTTCAATTGTTCAATTTCGAGCGCTTGCAGCACTAACTAGAGCCCTTGTTTCAGGCCTTCCCTGAACATTGAGTTTAGCTATTTCTGACTTCGAGCCCTTTGTTAATAGCTGCAAGAAAGTACAGCTCTTCAGTTATTTCTAAGTGACAACAAATTCCCCCTCTTCTGGACTTTCCAAAATGCCCTCTTCCCACTCGTCAATTTACTTCCTCTCCACAACACACAGCTCTTCCAAAACTCACTCCTCTCTCAGTTCTCCCAGTCGACACTCATTTATCAACTCTCGTACTACTCACAGCTCTCGTCAAAGCTCTACAGCTCGACACCAGGTCACGTAATCAGAAAACCAAGTGGTCACGTAAGAAAAATGTTATTGTGTGTGAAGCGTATAACCTCTGATTCGGCTAGTTCTTCTTCCTTTGCAGTAGAAAAGCGGGGGGAAGGGAAAGCGACTTAACCGTGAATCGTTGAGCTTCATTTTTCATTCTGATTTTTCTCACGCCCTGAGACATATCAATTGAGCTTCTCCCTTATCAGCCAGAGATTTCAAGTTCAGTGGTTTCCTCTGCCGATTGAACATTGTTGGATAAAGGTGAACAAATCCCTGTTTATTAACCCCTTGTCCCGATTTTGTCTTAATCACAATCCGAGGTAAATAAGGTTACTTTGTTTTAATTTTGAAAGGAGTTCCAGGAGAAACACCAAACGTACGTGTTAAGCACGTGTATCAATACAGTCCTACATCTCGTTTAATTCGTGTGTCTATTTCCCTCACTGTTTCTTGCAACCAACAGGGTGAATGATCAATTACGTCTTAGAGATGAGTGAGGCCCCCTTTATATGTTTTCAGGTTAGGTGGGTAGCAAATTTGCAACTTCCACGACTGTCGACTGATATAACTAACTGTTGTATGAGTATCAGGGAGCGGTCATTTTGATAAGAAAACAGACTGTGCGCTGTACGTCCTTCGGCCTCTTTGTGTCTTGTGTCTCAATCTTACCTGGCAAAGGACCAGTGATTGTGTAGTCTTTGTGGGTCTGGGATTCTGCGTTATCGCGTCGCTCGCAGTCATGCGAAGGGATCAATTCAAAGTCGCATCGCATCTAGAAACTCGTTTCAGTGAAAAAACTCATTTAGTCTGGAACGGGTGCTGGAGAGTTATTTACGTTTTCGCTTGCTCCACGAGTTGGAAGTTAACGCTAATTCTCACGCAAATACCTAAATGAATGAAAAATAAATCAAGGCGCCTGCCATATTTACAGACGAAGGCTGTTTAGCTCATTTCCTATTTGCAACCGCGATACGACGAGCCCTCCGTTATCGACGTGTGTCAACACTGGAAAACGTGAACGCACGTGACAAATGTGGTTGTTGAGCCACGAAATTGAGATTCCACCTACAAAATAATAAACAACGAACGGGATGTGCAGTAAGTATGGCGTTTTCTTCCTCTTCGGGCAGCAACCTTCATTTCAAGGGAGATGATTTGGAATGGACGCGTCAAGGATAACTGCGGTATGAGCACAAACAATGGGATCGACGATTTTGTGTAAACAAGTTATTTCGTTATTGGCTCGGCAAAACAAGAAGCGGGTTGTTCGTAGGACTGGAGACTGATCACAATTCGGTACCTCATTCTTGGCCAAAGGAGCTTGCGAGTAGAATATTGTTCTGTCAGCTTCGTTAAACGCAAATTGGAAGGTGGAGTGTACGTTTAGGCCTTGGAAAGATGATGCACGTACTGTTCGTTGTCTTCATATGTTCAGTAGAGGAGAAACAGAACGAGGATTAACATAATTAAAGTGCCAAAAACAAGAAGAGGAGTGTGCAGATAAAGAGGATTTGCAGCATGACTCAGTGCACATTATATAACGCCGCAGTTACAGCAGTAAGCTCATAACCAGCGATGGAGGAATTTAGAGAACAGCTACTGTTCTTAGCACTTGCTCATACTTATTTAGGCACAACCAAGGGATAGTGCTGTCATTATAGGGGCTGCCGAGGGATCGATCCTTGGAACGATTCGGTGGAATGTGGCGTATGCGACGACCTGCTTAGTGTCGACATGCCTGACAACGTGATCCTAAAGGGGTAAGCAAATTACGTGGAAGCAATAATTGTCGGCCTCAGCTCAGATAAAGCAGCTCAGCCCCTCGCCCTGCAGACGACAGAGATGGCCCTGGCGACGAAGCAAAGAATGAAGGCTCTCCTCCCCATTCGTGTTTAGATCATGGAGTTGCAAACAGAGGGAGCAGTTCGATATTTGGGCGTTATGGTGGATACCAAGGCTTGGTATCTAAACCTGGCAAGCAGCAGGTAAAGCTGCTGCAGTAACAACGGTTCTTTCCAACGGTGGATGCTTATGAGAGTTGTACACTTCATCCTCTCATATGGAAATAAGGCCTCGGCTGGTACACTGAGCATTGTCTACCCACTGGAAGCGGTGACAGTGGTGCAGAGGTGTGCCCTCCACATTTCTTGCTCGTACCGCCCTGCTTCTCAGGAGGTAATTCCAATCCACCTTCTGGCAGCCGAGCTGAAATAGATTTACCTACCACGAGGGCAACCAAAGTATGGCCACCCCAAGAGAAGAAGGGCTGTGCCCCTTGGAAGGTGGTAAGATGAATGAGTCACAGCCCACAAGGGGCGGTGGGCTCAGAACTGACTCCTGCACTTGGTCCTTGGCTAAGGTGGTGGCATGGTGAGATGGATTTCTACCTTACACAGTTCCTAATGCCAGAGGCATTCGTCTGCTTCATCTTGAATTTCAACGAAAACTGGAGGTGCATAGCTCAAGACACCTTTTGTACGTTTACCCAACAACTGAGTTCAACATTTCAGCAGTTTTCGAGGTAACAGTTGAAACCTGTGGTGACAAAGGAAAGGAATGAGGTTTAGCTCATCGGAATTGTTCCAGGCAACTTGGGACCTTGTTGATTTTATCACTGGTACAATGGAACTGGTTCAATTGATTATGCTGGCTCGTTGCATCTGATGGTGAGAGGACATGCTTGGTTGGTTTTCTTCACCTGTAAAGTGTGGTGCCGTTCATTTGAAAGCAGTTACTTCTTTATCAACAACAGGGGCTTTGAGGCTCTACGTCCTTTTGTTGCACGATGAGGACGACCTTCCACAATTTATATCGATAACGGAACACAATTGAGCAAATAATGCGTTGAGGGCAATGAACTGGGATTAGATTGTGATTGACGTCAATGAAAGAGCCATAAAATGGAATTTCATTCCGCCTGCAGCTCCATGGTGGGGAGGTTTTGAGAGAGAATGAAGTGACGTTGAAGCAATCACAACATGAGCCTCCAAGGTCAGGCGTTTCAGAACTCGACCAATTGTAATTACTGTTTGGAGTATCCTGACATCGCGAGAGAGGATGCAGGAGAGATTACGGAACGAATACCTGGCTTTTTGATGAACGAGGTAAGGCACCTTCGACGGCTGGGACTTGTGCTCTAGATGAAGCTCGGAGATCATGGTGGAGGGGCTAAGCTCCGTGCGATAGACTTGAGGGGTGTTATCCGAACTCTTCGGCATTTGTTTGCGGCATGGCTGAGGCAGAAGACGTCGGAAGAGAAGGAGAAGAATCAGGAATACCTCGTAAAGTGTAGACCTCCGAGATGTTAGTTTGACGTACTGCCGATGGTCGTCAACGATGCGTCAAACGCTGTTCTACCGCCAGCCCTGAAATCAATCTGTAGCGATTCAACGAATTAAAAATGTTTGCCCGTTCTTACCTGACAAATGAGTCGGTATTTGAAATCTCTTCTCGATGGTCGTGATCGTTCCGTTAAAGTAGCTGTAGGTGGCCGACAGGGTGAGCCCCATAATTCCATAAAGGAGAACGAAGAACTTTTGAGTGGCAAAACGCTGGAAGAAACCCCCACTGATGAACCCTATCCCGCACCTTGTGTCGTCCACAACGTCGTACTTCTTGTGCCCTTTCGGGCGTTTGGCTCCAAGCATAGGTTTTGAATCAGCGCCATCGGGATTCGAGTTGGCTGTCATCGCTCAGTACTAAGAACGCCGTCGCTGCTTTCGTATCTCTTATATTTAAAACTCTTATCACCTGAAGACGCAGACGGAGGGAAACCGAGCAAACCGAGTTGGCAAATAGTCACTTTGATTTACAATTCTAAGGATTTTATTTGATTTCAAGACGGGCGAGGACGGGTGTGTTGCAGAAACTGGAGAAGCCAAGATGTTCGAATAATCACAATGTAAAACCCACTTCGAATAATCACAAAGTAAAACCCACGTCTTGACAAGATTGACTTAAGAGTGACGTCTGTATTGACCACGCTTAGAGAGTCGTCTGACGGAAAACTTCCAACCGTTGTAACACAGTGCTAAAAAAAAACCAACGAGCCAGAAGCTTATTTATTTATTTATTAGATACTTGCACGAGCCTAATTGAGACATTACGTAACACTTAATAAGAGGAAAATAGTGAAGAAGGCGTAAACAAATAGGGTGGGTGTAAGACAACAGTTTAGGTAGGCAGCAATAACTTGGTGGGAGATCTGCCTTTACGCCATGTTGAGCAAGTGTTGGGAGTAAGGTGCAAGTGGCTCTCAATCGTTCTACACAGACTGAAAACGAATGACATGGAGAGGAATTTCATAATATATCTCATTCTCTGGAACACAAAATAGATGATACGGGATTCAACTGGTGTCTACCTTTACGTGACCAGATACTGCGGTGTTCATGAGTACCTGAGGACAGGCACTTCATCAAGGGCGGAGTGATGTACCTGGACGAACCAAAGGCTCGTGAGAGGCACTTGTTTGGGCTGAATGGACACCTTAAATGCCCAAATTCTCTCGAAACTTCGCCGTCGTCATTTGTAACTGGGCGATTCAATCGTCGCCGAGTCGCCTGCGCCGTATTCGGTCCCATCGCACCTCGCACCTCGAAGAAACGCACCTACACGGAGCACTCAATTTCCGTCACGGAGTCAATGCAAGTTGCTACTCACCACCAGCTGAACGCATTCAGGCCATCGCCGATTATCCAAGGCCCGAGACGGTCAGTGACCTGCGTCGGTTTCCAACTACTATAGCAGTGCAATACTGGGAGCATCCCAGATCCAGACACTGCTGACCGACTTCCTCAAAAACGCGAAGAAAAGGGACAAACGTCAAGTTCCCAGGACACCAGCTGCTGTTGAATCTTTTGAAGCCTGTGGGCGTGATGTCATACAAGCCGCACGAACAGCCTTTATCTCACCTTCTGCCAATCTCACCCTGAGAACTGATGCCTCAGTCACAGCCATTGGGGCCGCTCTCGAACAACTCCAAAATGACACCTGGCAACCAGCCTTCTGCTCACGGAAGCTCAGCCCAGCGGAAACCCGGTACAGCACATATGACCGTGAACTGGCAATTTTTCAAGTACATTCTCGAGAGTCGCAACTTTGTTATTCAAACAGATCACAAGCCGATCATCTACGCTTTCTCTCAACGTGCTGACAAAGCATTACCATGACAGCTTCCCCAGCTTGATTTCATATCCCAGTTCACCACTGAAATTGTTCATACGAAGGGAAAAGACAACGTCGTCGCTGACGCGCCATCGAGAATCAACGCCATCAACATGCCAGCAAAACTTGACGCGGAAGACATAGCCACTGCCCAACTGGAAGATTACGAGCTGTCTACACTTGAACAGCACTCGTCACTTAATCTGCACCATCTCATCGTAGATGGGCACCGGATCTGGTGTGACACCTCGACGGGCACAGTGAGACTGTACATCTGAGCCGCACTTAGAAGAGAAGCCTTCAACCTCATTCATGGACTGTCACATGCCAGTGGAAGAGCCACTGCAAGACAGCTGAGGGAGAAGTTTGCTTGGCCTGGCACCAAGAAAGACGCGCTGCTCTGGGCAAGGCAATGTTTTCCGTGCCAACGCTCAAAAGTGCACCGTCACAATCGCCCCACACCAAATCATATTGTGGTGCCAAAAATCGCATCGATCACGTCTTGATCTCATAGAGACCGTTGCCTCAGCATTTTATAATCACTAGATTTGGCAGTTCATCTCACCGCTCACCATCACCACAGACCAAGGCCTCCAGTTTGACTCCGCCCTCTTTACATCACTCTCTCGACTGCTGGGTATTCAGCGTATCAGGACACCCCCATCCACGGTCCAACGGTTTAGTAGACCGAACGTACGCTCAAGGCTGCACAGATGTGCAACGTGCAAACGCCGTGGCCAGAGCTCCTACTAACAGTTTTACTAGGACTCCACACTGTCAACAAAGAAGACTTAAAAGCTTCTCCTGCTGAGATGCTCTTCGGTGCGCTGCTACTCATACCAGGCGAATTTTTGTGACAAATAACGCACCAGCGGACCCCCAGGTTTTCATTCACAAGCTCCTACAGCTCATCCAGACCGTCAAACCCACACCAACCACACCCCATACCAAGTCAAGGTTCTTTATCCACAATACCTGGACACGTGCAGCCACGTGTTCAAAAGGGTAGACTCCATAAAAACACCGCTGGAACTACCATACATTGGGTTACATGTAGTTGTCAGGTTCCAGAAAGCGTAGTTCTGAGTTGGTGTGACTTCTGTGCAATGATTAGTTCTCTTGAAAACAAGCGCGAGTGTTGGAGCGTGTGATGCCTGTATTGACAATATTCACCCGTGCACGTTGAGTGGCATCTTTTTAAAGTGTGTGCAATTGCCTGATACACAGATTGTGCACTTCCAGCATCCTGGCTGGAGTTGGGGAAACGCAGGCAGTTTGCTGCAGATAGGCCAGGGATGTGGATCGCCAGACCTTCTCGAAACCGCGTTATTTCCCCGGACTCGTTGTTTGAGAGGTCGTTCGGGAACATGTTCGTATGTCGATGTTGAGGAAGGTTGGGGGATTGAGAAGTTGTGAGTTGTGCGCTGCACTGCGGCATTGACCTTCTCTATGTAGACGTGAGCGAGATCTTGATAGACGAGGAGCTTCTCGACATTTGTCCTGCTTTCCTCGAAGCAACCATCGTCAGTTGAACAGAAAGCTGCGTTCAACATTTGGCAAAGTCCATCGGGCTAAGCACTCTTCCCCCTCTTCCTATATTGTGGGGTTTTCCCATCACTGCCTAGACTACACGGATCGTCGGCCTAGGTACTCTGCTCCCTCATCTTGTATCATGGAGTTTTCCCATCACTGTCTGATCCTGGCGGGTTGTTGAGGTTCATTGCCCCCTTGTCCATCCTCATAATGCCACCTGGCACATTCCTTACATACACAACACACAAAACAGAAGACACACTCCAAATAACTTACAGTCATTCGTTATAATTTACATTTACTAGGATATTCCTATCCCTGTTCAGCACTTACAAACTACTGATCGGTGGAAGGAGGGAGAGTACTTTTATATTAGTACGTACGTTGATACCGTACTTATATTAGTACGGTATCAACCGAGTCTAATTGGAACACAGAGTTTTATTCTCAATTACACTCCGGGAAGTTTAACCACCACATCCAAGGAACTGGGTGGGATTGGATGCGAGCACGGGCGACAGGGCGACGAGTCGACGAGAGAATGGTAGATTTTGGTCCGTCCTGGTACAGTACCTTCGTATGTATACGTTCTATAGTGTCGCGATGGAACCAGCATTTGTAGAGAACTGATGAAATCCCGTCTGTCGCTGCTCAGGGTTCAATGGCTGTTCAGTGAGTGCTACGGGCGAGGGGCATGATTGCACTTTCACACGATTCACCTCTTAAACAACATCTCCGTTAGGAGGTTAACGTACATCACTGTGGGACCAAGTATATTTCCTCATTGAAATTATTGTTCCGTAACACTCGTAAGAGATCAGTTGAAAGTCATGGACGTTGCGGTTTCGCTATGGCGCAAAAGTGTTAACATGAAGGGCCGTACACAGTTAACTATAAAGGTTGCCCTGTACTTTAAAGAAAAATCCAGCCTAGCAATATAGTTTTAAGCTTGCTAAGTAGTAATCAATGGAAGGTTTGACTGCTTCCCCAACAACCGTCGCTCACTGTAGTAGGAACTAGAAAAGAGTAGCACGCGATTTCGTTCCCCACCTTCTCCTAAGCCGTTCATGGACCAGCCGAATGTTCTAAGCTAAACTTTAACATTGTGCCTTGCTAAGTGTGTTCTACGGCCAACAAGAAAAGGACCCTACAGGTTCTCACTGGTACTCCTCCTTTCAGGGACATTCTCCTGGACTTGGTGGTGGTGGGGGTGCACATTAAGAAGGGGTTAATGCGCTCTCGTGTAAGGACATTGCACCCACAAGATCTGCCCTTTACGCAGATGCTACAACTTACCTGTTGAGATGCAAGGGTGACAAGTTCCCAGTCACGCCACTGCTCTCAGGAGTCGAGGCTTCTAAAATGCGAGTTCATTTTTTCAGTCCCAGTTTTGTAGTGACTTTAGCGCACTGGTGCCTTGGAGGATGCCCCCACGTTCTTCTTATAAGACTGCCTCCTGTGTGGGCGGATGTGTAGTTGTGCTGGCCTTCCCGAAAGGAAGACTACGCAGTCGCTCGTGGCCGTTAAATCCTCTATCCAGCGCGTCAACCTCTTTACGAAGTGAGCGAAGGAGTCCCCTCCCCTCGCCCCCTGCACCCGATCTGTTGATAGATTCCCCTCATTCATCAGTGGGGGTCCTCTCACTTGGGTTCTACACTCAGGTATAAATGCAATCATAGACGTTCTGGCAGTTCATGGACCATCCAAATAACAATGAGCCAGTAGGAGCAAAATCGAGAACCCATTTTCTCTCATCAGACACCAAGAAAAATACCTGGTGTGTTGCAACACACAACTTTCCTTAGCTCTACAACAATTCACTTTGTACATGGCTAATTCTATTTAATCAATTCATTTATCACTCAGTTAATTTGAACTTGGTCAAACAACGCTTTACGGCAGAATGAAGCAGCAGCGATTACAGTTAAAGAATTTATTGTGCTGCTCGTACTCATTCCAGGACCATTATTGAGCAAATGGTACCCAGAAAATTAATGAGGCTGTAAACACGGATTTTTTGAAGGGGGATAGTAATCACTTTTGCAGAGTTATTGAGTAATAACTGTTAGAACTGGTATTAAGCGAAACGGCGGTAGTTGAAATTCAGGAATTTCTGGAGTGAGCCCCATGTATCTGATGAGCGTTTTTAAACACTCACCCTTCAGGTACTGGATTGGACTACAATATCAATTTTTTTTAACATTCCACAAAAATTCCAGCGGAGTTTGTTAGGAAAAAACTGCGCTAAAACCGCTTTTCATCGAAAATTTTGATAATTTATTGTGCTGCTCTCGTCATTTTCCCACAAATGGGAATTTTATAGTATAGTTGCCTTATTGAGAGCTATCTATATAAAATGTAATCAAAATCGTTAGAGCCGTTTTTGAGAAAAAAAATTTGGTGTTTTGATCACTATGATAACTATATTTAAATTTCGGTGGATTTTGTTCATACCCTTATTTTGGCGTCCCATAGTGGTTTTCTCTAAAAATCGTTCACAGACACACAGACCATTTTCCCAAATAGTGTTTTTCGGACTCAGGAGGGTCTGAAACGAAAAAGATCTGAAGAAAACTGAAAATATTTTTTTCAGCCGATTACATAACTTTCCTCTCTACTTCGTAGAGCCAAGGAAAGTAAAAAACACCTGGCGCCAGTTATAGTGTTACAGTCTTCAAGCCTACTGCCTTATCTGCTGTTTGGGACCGATTTTCCAGGCAGCTGGTTGATGTCTCTAAATCAAAACTCAGCAAAGGCCTATGTGGTCTGTGTGTGCTGGTGCTTTGTGTCGCAAATAATAGCTTATTTGTCCACGCGGGCCTTGGGACTTCAAAATCCTGCTGAGCGTGATATCAGGAAACTTCATCTTACCTTTAATCCTTCGGAATGGAGTAAGCGTCAATAGTCACACGCTAATAGAAACATTTCTGCAGATTTGACGACGCATTGCACAATTTCAAGTGTAATGGTTCTTATCCTGTACCATACCAACGTCAGACGGATAAACGAACTGGTCAACAATAAATTCAGTACACAAAATAGAATTTACTTAAATAATATGTACAAAACATTGTTCAAATGTGATTCGTCATTTCCGTCGCGTTTCCATTCGCCGTCACGTTGGATGTTGACAATTTGTGACAATCTTTGACGCTCTGTTTCTGTTTTTCCTCATTCTCTTCCTCCTCGTCGAAGATCTGAAGGTCTTTAACGTAGAACCAGACGCCAACGTCAAAAAGCATCCCAACGAATACGAAACCTGTATGAAAAGCAAAGAATGGTATGTTGGACGTTAACTGAAACTTTATCGTGATATTTTGTTTCAAGAATTTCGGTAATTGTCCATTGCTGCATATTTTATGACATTTCATGAAACTATTGTTAGGAACAGAACGAGAGGGTGGGCTCCACTCCTCAGAATGTCACCATCGCAAAGCGGGAGTTCGAAGATAAACCAGGGGGGAGGGGGAAGCCAAAATGGCTAGCCTGCTTTGTGGCCATGCAGTAGAGTTAGGAAAATCTTGTAGAGATAATCGAACAGAGTGGACCTAACTTCTGTAAATACTTGTATATCGTTTATTATTCAAGGCAGCCTGTTCTTGTGCTGTAGATAAGAACCAATACTGATGTGGGGCATTAACCCAACGAACTCGAAACCTGCTTGCAGAGAATGAAGAAGAGTGAATCAACACCAAGGCAACTAATTGGCACTCACGCTTGTTGATTAACGAACAGTCACACAACTAGTGACTCACAACTAGTCACGACGCTACACGAAATACGGCACTGATCTGCATTTGTGCGGGGGAAACATCCTGTACCATCAGTTTGCTCAGAACCAAGGAATTCGAGACGACTGCAGGAGTGAGGGAGTGAATGCCCTTATGGCTAGGACGTTCAGGACTGACATAATTCATGGCTGACATTATTTCCTCTCCCACTACATTGCAACAGGGTTCCCAAGCATAGAGAGCCTTGTCGTAGTAGGGCGTACTTGGTTACTGGCTACCACTCGACGATACCACCCAACTCAATGGTTCTGATACCAGCTTGTCGAAAGAGACCCTTTGCTGAATGAATGAACGCGGTGAGCGTGAGTGAGAACTGCATTAATACTTTAGATATGAGTTTGTATGAGCATTGAAGAGGAAACAAGGGGGTCTCTGAATAGATGAACTGGTTGCAGGGAATGAGAGCATCGTGTGATTTTCTGTGTTGGGCGTGGATGGAGCTTTTAGTTGGAGAGGAGGTAGACCAGAAGGTCCATAAAGAGGAAATCTGTGGTTGAGTTCGGCTATAAACTGAACAATCAGTCCCAACTTTCCCGCAGCTACAGACAAAAGGCTTCAGGTCAGAAAGAGCAGGACACGAAACTTGGGGAGGGCTTGAAACAGGTATTTCCCTTTAGGGGCTAGTGAGGAAGTTCTATGGTTAAGGTTTCGACTAATTCGACCTGGGTCAAACAGTGGTCACTAACAACTGTCTATGTTACAATTCTACAATACGCTTTGCCATTCTAAGCCAACTCATGTACAGTCCTATTTGTTTCAGTATCATTTTGTAAAGATGATCCTAAAGAAGCTGGAAATTACTTCAAACTCTCTCCGTCCTCAGAGCTCCACGCCCTCCAACACTTACTTCGGATTCATCTTGCACTGGGGGGGGGGGGGCAGCTCAGCAGCTCAGGAAGTACTTTGTGCACGATGTGGCGAGTAATTTCACATCAAATTCTTTTTTTACTGCAACTTTGGATGTGAGCATGTTCTGTCTAACAAGCTGTCCTCCCCCTCTCACCATTTTCCCCAATTGCTTCTTGTGAGTTCCCTGCTTTCGAGGGCGAAAGCTCTCATGAGGGGAGTGGGGAGAAGAAGCAGTCAACATCTGTTGAGGTCGCACGTGTTGTATGCTATTGTTCGGTTGAGAAGTAACGACTATTTCTTATCTTATTGGTACAACTCTCCATTCATCTCTACTACTTCCTTATTTTGCTGTGAGGATCTGAAAATAAAAGTTTGGCAAAACCGTAAATCAAATTAGTTAAAAACTCAATGGTTAAACGATAAAAAAATA
This sequence comes from Pachypeltis micranthus, assembly GCA_020466155.1. NCBI lineage: Eukaryota > Metazoa > Arthropoda > Insecta > Hemiptera > Miridae > Pachypeltis > Pachypeltis micranthus. The sequence continues at coordinate 14,362,118 of CM035775.1, forward strand.
ACTCAATAAATTAATTTAAAACAAAGCTATCAAAATTATTTTGGAAACTAAGTACACAATTTTGGGTAAAAGTTGTGTGGGAATCGAGAAAATTTAAACAAACGAAAAGTGTGAAGATATTAACAAATAAACATATTAATGATTAAACATAGAGTAGGGAGAGTTGTGAGTTCCCGTCCTTCAAGCTAACGATACGGAGCAGCCGCAAACCATAAAGGCTGACTTTCAACAGGATCGTGTTTACGGGTACGAATAGTTTACGGGTAGAGCAATGCTAGTAAGCAAAACGGCGATGTTGGGTTTCCGAAATTTCTGGAGTAGCCCCCGTATCCTGATGATTCTAGTACATTTGGGAGGAATTTATAAGGAAAAAACCGCGCTAAAATCGTTTTTGGTTGAAATGTTTGGTAATTTATTGTGCAGCTATCATCATTTTTCCATAGAGAGCACAATAGAGGAGAATTTGTAGGGCTCGTCCCTGCGAGGTGGGAAAACGCTACTAATGCAATTTTGAACAACCTTTTATTTTTCCTTTTATTGTTCGCGAAGATATGCCCTACACTTTATTAAGTACCTTTCGGGACACCAAAACCACAAATCAGAAGGGATTCAGAATGTCGTGATGATTTTGGAACTTGCACAACACTTCTCCGCCACAACACGCCTCGGAAAATACCGTCCACCAAACCGATTAACTGTTCAGAAGTAAGACCAGGCTGACGAGGGCCAGAAACGATACTGCCACTGCCACTGCCACTGCCCGCCGTGAGAGTGCAAGGTGTTGCGTGCACGAAGTTGTTGCTGCAGTTGTTTGGGTTCATCCCCGAGAGTGGGCAATAGATGAGCGTGACAAATTTCATTGTATTATTGTGTCATTTGGAGCTGTCTATGCACCAAATTTAATCAAAATCGTTCATGACATTTCTGAGAAAAAAAACTTCCGTTAGTTTTGGGCGGATTAGCTTTGTTGGGCGCACGAATGGGGAGCTTGACACATAAATAAATGTACGTGGTGAGTGTGAGTAAAGGCTGTATTACACTTGACAGAATAGCGATATCAGTATGAGTGTGAATATATAAACGCGCACAAGGGACTCTCAATACATGTGAACTGGGGGAGAGCGGGAGAGTTGAGTTGTGAGAAGCATGAGACTTGAGAGACGACTGATTTGGTAGAACTGGGAAGGCGACTGTCGTGTTGGAAGGAGCTGTGTTGTGGAGAGGAATCTAAAATTGAGGGGTGGGAAAAGATAGTTGGGAATGTCCAGGAAAGGAGGAAATCCGTCATCATTCGGAAATAACTGAGGGGCGGTACCTCGAAGAAACGCACTTACACAGGGCACTCAGTTTCCATCACGGACCACTACGTGGCGTGTCAGTACCATCAGCCAGTGGCCGCTTCCCAAGAGATCACAACTGTCAACTCCACGCCGCATTCACTGATCTCAAACTGTTTTCTTGCTAAGTTCATTCCAGTTTCTGACACCAATTTGTTCTATCCGCGTTTTCCTTTTTTCCTATTTTCTCGTGTTACCACTTTCTTTCTGTCGTTTGCTATCAACTATTGTTAATAAATAACAGGATACCTAGTTCCTAAATTAATTACGTAGAATCAGCGATTCTATACTACCCCACGTACAAACAAAAGGGTTGAGATAAAAAGGTGTTTAGGGTAACAATGACTTTTCGTTAGGGCTTGTGCAAACAGTTTGGAGGTCAAAGACCCAGCTTATTTCGGAGTATTTGTATCAAAATTGAGCTGATTTGGTTCAGCGGTTTTTCAAATAGTGTTTTTCGGACTCAGTAGGGTCTGAAACGTGATGATCTAAAGAGAATTCGAGAAAATATTCTAACTGTTTGATTTTAACCTGTTGTAACTTTCCTTTCTACTTCGTGGAGCCATGGAAAGTAAAAATGGCAGCGTTTCTTGACGAAGACTGCAAGCAGCTTATTGTAAAATAGGTCAGGCATGTCTGAGGTTGAAGTGTAGCTCTCGATACACAGTCCATGCAGAAAAGACAATTTTTGTTTTGTCTCTGGTCTTTGTCTCCGGTCTTTTCTCTCTGTCTGGAATGTGTCTCTGGTTTGTCTCCGATTTTCATCTCTGGACTCTGTCCCCAAACATTGTCTCTGGTTTCTGTGTCTGACATCAGAGTCCGGTTTCTGTCTCTGATCTCTACCTCCAGTCTCTCTTTGTTCCTGGTCCCAGTCGCGGCATGCAGCACCACATAAAAACGGAAATGCAGTCAATTTTGCCTTCCTAGTCATTCAAACGTCCATGACAATCTTTTACCGTCCGCATGAATTAGAGAAAAGGAACCATTAACGACATTTTAACAAAAACGGCGAATTATTCGTCGCTCACCTGCGGCTATGATGTTCATGATGTATCTCAAGGACTCCCCGTTGTACAGCCAGCAATTCCCCGTCCCTGAACAAGTCTTCCCCCACACGAGGCAAGTCGTGTCTGCAACAATTTGAAAGAAATTGAAAAATTAACAGCCACTCGAGTAGATCGTGAAATTTAATACCGAAAAGCATGCCGATACATAAATGTAACCTTCACAGAGCTAAAACACTTACTTCACTGACAACACCATTCACACAATTTTGAACGATTACTCAAACATTCTGGACTATTTTGGCTCGTTCACCTTTCGTTTTCGATTCCGTTCACCACAATATTTAGTCTTTAACAAGTTATACAATTTTCCAAGTCGCTCATTCGAGGAAAATGACTTTGGGCAAATGGGAAGTGAAAGGTTGTTGAAACCGCAATGACCTAGAGCAAACGTCAGCAATGTTTTTGGGCGCGTTATCTTCAACGTGATACGAACGGAAAGCCACGGGATTAGGCAAATCGGAATCACTCGACTGGTGAGCGATGGATGTAAGTTTTGTCGGTTCTGCTCGCGATAAATAATGCATTTTAAGTATTCTGGATTCCACACGATGACAGATGGGGTTCATAACCAAAACGAGCGGTGCGTAGCAACACCCAACTTTCCGCCACTCCTTTAAGTTGGAACACCAGCTACATATGTGGGCGCTATATCTTCTACAGAAACATTTATGGAGAAAAAATGTACGGACTAGTTATCTGAGAGTAATCCGTAAGTTTGATATTGAAATTGGAATACCGATAAATTAATATTCGACGAACCTCCTTTTCTGAGTTGACTTGGCTTATATCTCCGTTCAAAAGATATACACAGAAATAATTATGGAGAACGAAATGTGGGTATGGGTGACTTAAAGACACTCTGTAAGATCTATGACATCTGGTGAAGCAGTTACCCTGCAATTTATGGAAATGTTCGAAAAAACGTAATTTTCGACACATTTTCATTTTTATCTCTGTTCAATGGACTGTCAGAGGAACATTTATTAAGAACAATATGTATGTATTAACTATTTAAAAATATCTTGTGAGTTTGGTAAATATCGCTGAAGCCGTCTTGCCAAAAAGTGTAAAAAACCAATTTTTGCTTCACAGGCCTATATCTCCGTTCACCGTATTTTCATGGAGATATGTATGGAGAAAAGAAGTTAGGAATTGTAAAAGATAATTTGAAAGTTTAATCAAAATAGTTAGAGCCATTTTTGAGAAAAATGCGGAAAACCCTGGTTTTTGGTACATTTTCGTCCCCCCCCCCCCATCCCATTAACCGAAATCGCCCATAACTTTATTTTGAGTCTACAAAAAATAAGGACCAACTCCAGAGCCAGCTCAATCGGATTAGCCGTTCTCCCGCAAATCGAACTACAGACACATACACACGGGCCGCGCACCGAAATTAGATTTTTTATACTCAGTAGGCCTCAAAACGTAAAGATCTGAAGAAAACCCTTTTTTTTAATACAATTACTATACTTTCCTTCCCCTTTGGGGTAGCGGAAAGTAAAAACGGTTCATGCACCTACTGTACGTAATTACTCAGCTCGACGCAACCTCGCGCCTCCGAGACCCGTCTTAGTCGACTCAGTATCGTGAAATGCATAGGAAATCATACCAAACACGACGCTACTGCGATAAAACGGCCAACATTTCGTTTTAAGTTAATTTAAAAAAATATTTTTGCCTTCGTGACAACCGCGAGTTTCGTTCGATCGGGTTGCCGGGCACAACTATATTCCCAAATGGCATTTTTGTGGGGAAGAACGGATTTTTATATTCAAATATCGTCTGGACGCTGAACGGATATTGCAGATTTGGAATCTCCATGCCCTGAGACGTTAAGGGCAAACTAGGGGGGTTGAAAAACATTTTCCTGGCCGAAAATATAAGCGTATTATATGGCATACTAAAAGTAAACTTCAAAAATGGATATCACGGCGACTGATAGAGGCCCCATTTTCAGTCTAGTTTTATTCAATTTTTGTTACACCAAGTGCAAACACCCTACAGAGCCCGTGTTTCGCGAAAATAAATAAATGTCTCTCTCCAGGGCGTCTTTTCGTTTGTTTGAGCGTCTGCAGTTAGCTTCGAGCTGCTCTTTCCAGCGAGGTGGTGGTGGAGGAGGGGGGGAGGTCCCAGCGACGGGAGCTCGGGCCTCGTCCGCTGCCTCCTCAGTTCGCTCTCAACGGAAATCGAGTCCCCCGGAGGTTTCACCAAACGCTCACGTTTGTCGTTTAAAACAATCATAAATGATCACTAATCTGAGATTTACTATGCAATATAACGGGTTTCACCAAGGTGGTGTACGATTAAAACGTTATAACGAACCGCGAATTCTTCAAAACGGAGTCGTAGCGGTTAAAAGTTGACTGAGTGAGTCGCGGTTACCGCTCGCCAAACAAAGACCGTTTTACACTGTCTATAACTTAATAATACGAGTTTTATGACTATTTTTCGTTTTGTCTTGAATTGTTTCGCGAATCTCAGTTACGAGGGTACGGGATTCATTTCGGTAGTTCGAAAAAACGAGAAGGTTATGATTTTATGTGGATAGTTCGTAATGAAACGATTATGGTGCAGCGATTCATCATCGGAGCATTTGAACACACTGAATTTGTTAGAGGACCAATTAAACGGTGTCGGTTGAAAGACATGTCGTACAGATTCAATAACGGCTAATATCTACCGAAATGCTCTACCGCAACAAGCGGATAAAATATAACTTTATTTCTTTTATCTTTATGCATCTTTATTTCCGAGTTTACAGTTAAACAAATGAGCAATGATAACAGGTTAGGCGTGTATCGTAATCTTAAAAATAAATTTTTGGTGCGAATCATCACAAAACTTTTCGAGGCCCACGCGTGTTTAGCGATCATTCACTCTAGGAACAAAGTTTTTGCACACACACCCATCCCAAAATTTGATAGTGTACTGAGGTGGTTTGGAGATGCTTTTGAAGAGCTGCTGACTCAGGCAAAAATTACGGCAAATCGCGAGGAGCTCCGATCCACAATTCCCGATTTTCGTCGAGAATTATGAACCACTTGACCACTAGACCGCGATCGCCCAGCGCCTTTAGTACGAGTCAGTCAGTACAATAGTACATTTCAGGGCATGGGGATTCCAAATCTGCGATTAACATGGTCTGAAAAAATACTGGGCTGAAGTTAGCTACATGTTCAAAATCGAAAGTTTGACCGTTTGTCCAGCCGCCTTGGATGATCGCAGCAGTTGACACAAAACATATTTAGTACCAGGAGAGGAGTATCTAGCTGAGTCTTTTTCTGTTTTTCGAAACATGGCTTATATTGTTAGGACAATTTTGAACTAGGCCAAATTTCAAAAAAAGGAAAAAGACTCAGCTAGATACTCCTCTCCTGGTACTAAATATGTTTTGTGTCAACCGCTGCGATCATCCAGGGCGGCTGGTCAAACTTACGATTGTGAATATGTAGCTAACTTCAGCCCAGTAAAAAAAATCGGTTCTTTCATACAAAAACTTCATCGGCAATCAGATAGGATGCAAGCCACGGATGTTATGGGCAAAAAATGGTTAAACAAATTAACCAAAAAAGAAATTCTGGTATTTTTTGGCGATGACTCGATTCGGATAGGTCTCAGTGATACAAAACTGCGTTCAGATGGACTACAAGTGTTATCGAGTGTTTAAATGGCGGTTGGGGAGAGTACCTAGCCCTGCAGCCTCTATCTCTCCCTTGCCTCACTCCACATAGATCCCTCCTGGTGAAACTCGGTCCTCACGAAGCCAAACCCTTCATGGCTGCCAGCGTCACGCCTAAAGGGCTCCACACTACCGGCCATGGGCAGAAGCCCCCGTGGTACCCATTTAATTTGGCTACAACTTAAGCAGCCTAAGGGACTGAATGGGTAGCTGGCCCCGATGCCAGAATTGCCCAGAGGCGTTCTACCGGAACCTATGCTTTATCTCCGTGGAGATTTCGGGGATTGGACTTGCCCCCCTCCTCTCCCGGATGGTGTCCCGACCTGAACTGCGATCCCCTTTCACCTCCTCATTACTACTACACCCACTCTCCTGACACACAATAAAGACATTCACTCAACATTCATTCCCAATGGTCCAGGGGCGGACTACTTGATATTCATTCACTCCTGGAACCATCGCTAACCCACCTAAACTAACCTATACTAACCCCCCAGATTATATACATAACACACTAATACACACAAACACAAACACCCCCTACAGGGCCCTTCGCACCATTCCTCATAACGTAGTACCCTCCCTACGCTTCAATCCCCCCCCCCCCTCACAACTCCACCCAAAACCCACCTCGTTCCACGAGTTTGGCGGGGTCTACTCCCCCACATTCACATATCCTATGCCCAACCTATCCGAAACCCTGAAGCTTTTCCCTAAAGTCCCCATGCCCCGTTATTAACTTGGTGGAGTAATAATTAAATCCCATCCAATCTATACGTGTATCCCCCTCCTGCCCACCGCCCACCCATAATTTCAGATGGACTACAGTGCAATTACAGTATATAGTTGAATTCCACTACTTGAAGGAACTCATGGGGCAATTTAGCGAAAGTTATCATTTCTTAGTTATTCGGAGTTGTCTTTACTGAAGATTTAATCAAAACCGTTATAGACATTTTTGAGAAATGTTTAAGAAGCACACAACAAATGATTAAATTTCGTAAACCATGTAAACATTTACCTCTCGTAGAGATCTTAGTTTAGGGCAAATATATGTGTGCTGTACAACGTGTAACGAACAAACGATGTGCGGCGCATTGTAAAATAAAAATTTTAAATCACTAACACAAACGGTGGGTACAGCTTTCGTACAAGTACCACGCAACCACGAGGGACATTTTATGTCTTTTTCTTGTAATATAATTTTGTTTATTTTAAATAAAGAAATATAAAATTACAACACAAAAAATATTTCTCATTTTTGTAACAGACATTACCATGCTCTTAACCTAACACAAATTTAGTGACGCATCTCCGTTACATCTCCCGCGTTACATTTTCGAGTTTATGTAGCAAAGTAAAGACATAAAATGTCAAAACAAGATTTGTCGTTTTGATCACTATGATAACTACAGTTAGTTTTCAGCCGATTTTGCACGTGCCGTCAGTAGTAACTTAGCGTTTGAGCCGATTAGTTTCAGCCACTTTCTCTTAATCGCGTTCACAGGCACACAGAACATTTCAGCTTTGCTTTTAGTGCTTTTTGTACTCAGAAGCCCTTGCAATCTGAAAGTCAATTAGTTCTAGATAAACAGGCTAGTAGCCACCCCAACATTGGCGGAATTGGCTGGTAATCGTAGATTTGTTCATTGTGATTGTTAAATCATTTCAATTGACCTTGGAGAAACCCGATTTAATTACTGAAAATTCCTTTTCGTCAATTAAGTGTTTGAAAAGTTTGGTGAGACCAGCGCGCGGTCGTGTTTTTTGTTCCGCGGCCAAGATTTCGTTTCTCGTAAAACCGACGTGAATCCGCGATTTGCAAGTGCTAATAGTCGGTGAGTTTTCGTACGCGGACATACCTTTACTTAGTGCGCTGCAAGATATTCTGGCGTTTTCGTCAAACCCACGCACTCTCTAATGTTTCGTCAGTTTGAAGACTTCAGAGGTGAGTCCTTACACAACATGCTATTCTGGTACGTTCGCCTTAATTATTATTGCTTTCCCGTCTATCTTGAAAACAGTTCAATTCGAACCGTATTTGATAGGAAACGCTGCTCGAAATGTCGAATCTAACAATTTATTACGCCCCCGGTACAATATGCTTGCTGCAGAGGCCATCTGTCATAACCCGCTGGTGTTCCAACTGCCCCAATTCATCAGCTTGGGTTGGGTGGACAGAGGAAGACACTGAGTTTGTTACAAATTCCCAGTTCAAGTCTGATTTGACTAAGTTGAATTTTCTTTTTCTTGAAATCAAAAGATGTTTACTTTTCGCTCACAGAATGGGTGTGGAAAGTATTGTACCCGTATGAATAAAAAATTTGATTTTTTCAGATTTTTGGGTTTCGAGGCCGACTGAATAAAAAATATCTGGTGTAAAGCAATGCACAACTTTCATAGCCCCACGTGCATTCTATCTAATACGAGTACGTAGTAATCCCGTCTATTTGTTACTAAGCTCATACGAACTTGTAGAAAACACTTTACGCCCGGTAAAACCTGATAGCTCTTCAAGTCCTGGAATGTATTGAGCTACTGCTACGTGTCCCAAGCTCATAGTTGTACAATGCGAAAAGCTCTTAAAATTCCGAAATTTGTTGACCTGCCGTTGATTATGTCGCGACCTCCTTTCAAGAGTCCCCGTATAGGTAACTAACGAGACTGCCAATGTCGTCATTTTGGGAAGGTTTCTGTTCACAGTCGTTGGATTACAGGAGAAAACACAGCGAACAAAATTAGTCAACAAAACGACGTTAGTTTTAATAGTTTGGAATTTTTGTGGTTTTTCCAGACTATGTAATAACCATTGTCGAAATTATAGTGTCTAGAGAGTTTATTCTACTACAATCCTGAGTTTTTTTTTCTGAACATTAGTATCTGATGTGCGGTATTTGTAAAGGAAAACCCTGAAAATTATTGCACACCGTTTTAATATTCTCACGAAAAGCTTGACATAGTCTTACACCCCCGAGACCCATCCTTTTAGATTCAGCATCGAAAAATACCAGTAAACCATACGGAGCATGGACTAACTACAACGTAATGACGAAAACTAAATATTCCAGGCGCCTGTAGGCAATAGTCACGACGAGTCGAGCTGGCGGGTGGTTTTTGTGAGACGGGAGGAAGGGATTACAAAGGATCAAACGATTACTTTCGCTGTAGTAGACTTTGGCTCACTATAATTCCTATATTTTCACTATAAACAGTTGTACACGACTCACACTCATTCCATTCGACCCAGGAACCTTGAAAACGATACCAAACACGGCGTATTTGCGATAAAACTGCCAAAATTTCGTTTTTTGTTAATTTTTTAAACCATTTTGGGTTGATATTCATTCTGAATATCCCTATGTTTTCGGTCACGAACATTTTTTTACAACCCCCCCTCAAAATTTGATACTTTATGTTTCAAGACTTGGAGATTCCAAATTTGCAATGTCCATCCGCCGTCCGCCGTCCGCCGTCCGCCGTCCCCCGTCCCCTGTCCGGGTTTTGGCCTTTAACGTGGTCTAAAAAATTCGTTCTTTCGCACAAAAATACGATTTGGTATCTAGTTGTGCCTGCCATCTCGGCAATCCGATCGGGCCCGTGGTTGTAATGGGCAAAAAATGGTTAAAAAAATTAACGAAACGCAGTACAACGCGGGAACTACAGCGGAAGTCAACGTTTCGTCGTTTGAACTCCCTCCCTCCCACCCGTCTCAATAAAAAACCACCCGCCTCGTCCTCGCCTCGCAACGCAATGCTCGCCCGCCCGCTCTACTCGTTGGAAGCCCCCCGACTCTTTTTTTTTGCTTCCTCTAGGAAGTGCTCGTGTTTCGTATATAACCTTTGGCACTACGATTTGTCTCTTTATCGTCCGATTGCCTTGTTCTCGTCTTCACCTCCACAAATGACTGTTTTGCTCCATCTCAACTATTTCCGTTAGCAAAATATCTGTTATCTTCGATTGAACTTCTCATTATTCGTTTATTTTTGGTTTATTTATTTAATAGTTTGTTCGTTTCATTTTTTTTGGTTTTAATACGATTCAATTTTTTAGGTTCTTTTGTTTCATTCTCATTTTGGTTTTTTTCATAGATTTTTGGTTACATTTTGATATTAGTATTTAGAGTGCATGTTTTCATATTAAAATTCAGTTTTTTCTAGATACTTTCGTTTTTTTTGTTTATTTTAATATTACGATTCAGTTCTTTTCGACCTTTTTTTGGGTTTCATTTTGATATGTTTCGACGCTGAATCGAACGGGATGGGTTTCGGAGCATTAATGCTAGGTCAAGCTGTTTATCCAAATAATAAACCGTTGTGTAATAATTTGCAGGGTTTTTTGCCAACCACGGGTTTCGTCCGATCGGATTGCCGAGGAGGTGGGCACAATTAGATACCAAATGGGATTTTTGTACGAAAGTACTGAGTTTTTATATGGCGTTAAGGGCCGTTTTCACCAACTGCGTTGATCCCGTTTAGACTCTATTCACCAGATTGGGTTAAGCTCTAGCCCTGATCAAGCGCTAACCCCAAAACATTGGGCGGTTAGGTCCAGTTAGCTCTTATCTTTCTATATCCTATTCTAATATTTGTTCGCCATTACCATGCTCCGTTAGTATTCTCTTCTATTATTGAGAATAATTTACTTATGTTTTGGAAAAATAAAATCGAAGTTGCTGTGTACAACTGCGCAGTTATTGCAGTTGCTTTTCTTGAACGATGATAATCTATTATGTTAGGTTATCGTCATTTCACCAAGCGCTTCAGATGGATATGAGAGCGTTCTGATGACTTCAAGATATATCAATTTAAATTCTGTTACGAACAAAAGTATTATGATCGGTGAAAACAAGTTGTTGTTCGCGTAAAATGCGCAGTTTTAGAAACAAAAACGACGTCATATCGCCGCGATAGCAAGCAAATGGCTTACCTGGTTGAATTTGAAAGCAGATAGGAAATGTTAATTAATAACACACTTTTACACACACTGTTTAAAACACTGTGGTGTACTATACAACTTTTATTAAACACGATAATTCTCCCTTCCTCGCTCACAATTAATTCTGCCTCTCATTTTCTTGTACCGCTTCCGATGTTTCCTGTTCACATAAACCATTCTCCCGGACTAATATGATTTTTTCCTGCAGCTGTTACAGTTTGAATGCGCGTATTTTCACTTTATGTTTCGTGCGGCCGCTTTGGCTTCAGAAAATTATTAGAAACAACAATTTGGTGAAATCTGGACTGTTGAGGGTTGGGCATTTTACAGGATGTACGTGTTTACGGGACGGGTTGTTGAACACATGGCCGGTTTTCTTACTTTATTGTAACCTCATCAGCCCGCTGCCTTCTCGATATGGCTTAATCGCGGCGAAATTACGGCGATCCTAACCGCATCCCACAGTGATCTCGGCTTGTGTGGGAGCCTGTTTTGAGGTAAACGGCCCTAAAGGCACAAAACGGCCCGGGCGGCGGATGGACATTGCAGATTTAGAATCCCGATGTCTTGAAACGTAAAGTGTCGAGGTTTGATTGGTGGGGGGGTGTAAAAAATGTTTAACTGATAACATGGGGTTTATTATTCATTCTTATCATTCATCAGTCATTCAATAACCAATACAAGCGTAAAGCCCGAGTAGTGACACCAAAACAGTGTGTCGCGAGTGCTGTCGGTAGCCAGCGATCATCCACGCGACCCGGAAGTTGACAAGGACCTTGAACCTCGTGTTAACCACGTACAAAGAAGACGGCTGTTCTTTGCCATCTCACCCGTGGACGTCCCCCTCCTTCACCACAAATAAGGCATGTTGTCTGTAGTAGGCCTCTGGAACTGCTGCTGGTAGCCTTCCCACCTCTTCCTTTCTTCAGGCAGGTCCGTGTTTCAGTTAGTCCGCAGTAGAGGTCGCTGTCAGATCGTACTGGTGTGACGCAGATTCTTTAGCCGGCTTTTACCATGTTCAACTTCAAATAAGCGGTCCTTTACAGGTCCTTTTTGGTAAACCGAGAAGAAATTTATCGAGAAGCATGGCGTCAAGGTTATCAAACTTACATGGGCCTTTTAGTGCACGTAGCCTTGCGAGCCAATCGTTCAATGTCTCACGTTTCTCTCGAGTAGCATAATTAAAGCGATGCCGAAGTGAAAATATTGATTCTGCTGGCAGAAAGTGTTCGTCAAATGTCTTGTCCGATCGGAATACTCAGGTTATGTATCAACTTATAACCAGCTTCGCCGAAAAAATTCAGGAACAAGGCCTTCATTAGCCATTGGCCTCCAACAACGTGATCATTCGTGGCTTCGCTACCCGCCAATCACGCTTAGCCAATACGAATTCGTGTAGTTGTCCCACGTAAGTGGTCATTGGAACCGGAAATGGTAAGACTATTGGATAATGGTAAGGCTAAATATTTTAGCTGTCAACGAACAGTCTGTCGATATAAGCTTTGTAGGCTCACCTGGCGGATAATTCGTCGTTTATCTCCTTTCGTGAGGCCATTTCTTCAGGAAGAATAAACAATCCCACCCTCGTCGCCACTGTAATGTCTAAAGGGGTAAGGGAAACCACTTGTGGACGAGATGGGGGCAGAATGAACTGAACGCTTTATTCGAACCTACGAGAACGTTAAACCACCAACTGAATAACTCATGTACACTACAGTTTCATATTCATGTTTAGGACCATCCATGACTTCAGGGCAAAAGGTCGAAGCTTTTATTAGGAGGCCAATTTTGAACTAGGCCAGATTTAAAAAACTATTCCAAATCGGTTTGATATTCATGTTTTGCCCAGTCTTTACTAACCTACCACAATGACGACGACATGTATTTCTATCACCCAATGAGGAAATGAGCCAGGCCAGCGTTGGCCTACTGGCTCATTGGACCACGAGGGGCACGTGCCTCTACGCTGAGATGGTCATAGACTGCCAGCGGAGGCGCAGCGCGGCGAATGCGCAGGGCTGGGACTAGACTGGAGTCATCTCCTCAGTCCTTGACGCGCTGGGGGACCATGACTCCAAGCCTCTCCCATCAGTTTGCCCACCCCTTCTGTTGCAGGAAGCCACACGCGCTGACGGGCGTCGCCTTAAAGGTGGCAGGCGAAGAGGATGTGCGATGCACTCTCCTCTTCGCCTGCCACCTTCCACCGGGGCAGTCGCTGAAGGGTGCGGCGGCCGAAGTAGTGCAGCCACTCATTAAAGGCTCCATGGCGTGAGAGCACCTGCACTTCCGCGAATGATGGCCACCACCAGCACAATTGCAGTCTCCCCTCAACTGAGGGGAGGATGCCGTGGAGGTGCCACCCTGTGGGACCCTCGCACCACCGCGCCTGCCACCTACCAATGAGGGCGTCCTGGGCGAGATTGAGTCTCCGCGCCATGGAACTCTCCCTCTCGAGCAACGGGAATATGGCCTGGAAAGGTACTCGGGCAGGCAGTCCCGCTTGATGCAGGACCGGAGCACCACTAAGTCAAGAACTAGGTCAAGGGAGGGGGCACGCCCGCTAAGATCTGGAGGGCCAGGAGATGATCAGGACAGCCAGAAGGATGTCCCGTGGACCGCGCATGCCCTAACCCAATCTTTAATCTCAGAAGCCTTTGCCCAAAACCACTGCGTTTTTTTCCACCAAAACCATCAAATTTTTTGAAGATTTGCCCAAACTCAAATCCCTCACTCGTTTTACTACTTTTTTCACTGGACTCCATAAATATTTTTAACGAACATAGTCATCACTTTTACAGGACTCTTCGGCAACTTTTAACGGGAATCTCCACTAAATTCCTCTACAACTCGCCTTCAGGAAGTCCAGTAAAATAGTTGCGAAATCGGGTTAAAGCGGGGAATCTCAGTGAAATCGGGAAGAGAACTTGAAAATTGTTTGCAAACGCGCCCTTGTTGAAAATTTGAGTACAAATTGTTGGGAAATATTTACGAAATCTAGTTGAAACTGTAAAACCGAACGAAAACTGCTGAAAAACGAGCCACAGTTGATGAAAACCCCAGTAAGGCGTGGAAAAAGGCTTGAACATAGTGACAGAGTTGGTTAATCTTTAAATTTACAACTTTCGACGTGTACAGTTGATAGGTGTGATGAGGAGGGGGGCATTGCATAGGCCGTGGATGGTTATAGTGGCGTAAGCTGCAATAAAACCACATCACTACGGTCAAAAATATATAATAAAATATAGAAACTCTTACCAATAATGTATCCGAAAAAAATCGGCGACGGCATGAACGCGAATAAGCTCATCATCATTAGACCAAGCCCCATTGCTACGGGCTTATCTTTGTCGTTAACGCATCTATCAACGTGAAATTAAAAAGATAATTTTTTCAATGTCATACTTATCAACACTTTTAAGCTACGTAGGGTAATAGAATAACGTTTAGTACCTGACGGAGACTAGAAAGTTTGACGCTCGTCCCGTCGCTCCGGTGAATTTGAGGAGGCACACGACGCCCAAAAATGCGTAAAATTTGGTGGTGCAGTCCACCGAGCAGGGGCCAGGGTGAGCGACGGGAGAAAGGGGTTCTCCTGCGGTTGTTTCATTTCGAATGCAACTGCACTCCAAGAAGATCTGCAAAATTAAATCAAAATTGAAAGACCGCGTCGCTGGAACTCATTATTTTTTTCGCACCACGAATAGCGTGTTGGGTGTTCATGACAGGCTTCATAGTGTGCTCGGTTGTGTTTGTTGCAAGAGGAAGTCAGTAGTGAAATTGAGTCTCTCGTGAGCTTTTATGGGAAGAGGAAGTTTAACGAAAACAACCTTTGTACTCTACTCGACAGACTCACACAGTAACAACCAAGAGACCAGCAATACCGCCCCAATCTTCTCTTCCGTTCCACAGGTCTGCTTCCTTATCAAAATGACTGTTCCTGAACCCGCGGAGAGAGTTATATCAGCCTACTGTCATGGAGGTTGTAGTTTCGCAATAATGAAAGAGCTGGCCGCTGGTTCAGCATCCACCAAACTCTGACCTGAGAGTTACAGCAGGTTTTGGTCTTTGCCAGTCTCTCTGTGGGAGAGCCTAGGGAACCCCACAACCATATGAAACGAGTTATTAATTTGGTTTTAAAGCCTGATCAGACTATGCCGTAGCACGTTTCAAAGGGACAGGTCAACTGTAACCACGTTTCTTTGCCATGACCTTTCTCACAGTTATAGCCTTCTTTGGTCAATGAAGGCAGGTTTGTCTGCTCTTCCAACAACTGCCCTTCCCTGTTGTAGGAACTGCAGTGGCGCAGCACGGGGTTTTGTTGTTTCCTGTGCTCTGGAGGAGCAAGATGTGCAGGATCGAGTGCCTTTGAGGGGATAATCAGCCGATTACATTACTTTCCTTTCTACTTCGTAGAGCCAAGGAAAGTAAAAAGGCGCTATGTCCTGTTAGGTCTGGGTCAACCTACTTTCTCTCAAGACATTCACTTTGTCACGTCCCTTGGACGTGGATTCCCATCTCGCTTGCCGTTTTTCGAATGCCTATTCATCCATAGTGGGGGGGGAAGCCCTTGGCAACAGGCCAGTAGCCAATCACGCCAAGGTGGACTTACTAATTTGCTCGTAATGAGGTCAGCCTTGTAATGGTAGTGCTTATAAAAGACTGGAGGTTTCGGCTGAACCCACCCCCACCTCTCACCTGTTTTGACTAACTACCTCAGTTGCTTCATAAGAAGGAGCATGTGGCCGCCAAAACATATTGTTGGTTGGCTATTTACTTTTCCTTTCAAGGGATTAACAGGGTTCTTTCTTCAGTCACCTGCAGCTTGATGTGGTGAGTTTTAGCCTCGATTTGACCGATCAACTTTGCACCTCTACCGTCCCACACTTCCAATCTGGCTATTGTCCACCGTAACCCCCTCTCTTCTTATAAAAGCTCGCGACAGATTTGCACGATTCTAGTACCAGGCTCACAGCCTGCAACGGAGCGCAAGGTCACAGTACACAACAGCCAGGGAAGGCGAACTCGCCCAATTACGTCGACTTTAATCTGTAACGGGGAATAACGGGGGATTACTCAAAGACCCACTGAGAAAGCTATTTTGTTACCAAAGCTACCGTTCCAACGATAAGCGCACCTTTGTTCCATTTTCAAACACTTTGTAGTTCTTGCACCCAGCGTGACAGGGAGAAATGAAAGACTCTCCATGAGCGCAGACTGGAGAGTATTTGACGTAATCGCAGTGGCACTCGCGGTTACATTCCGACAACGTGACCAACCTGTCGAAGATAAAAACATCTGCAGCGAATAAATAAAGTCATCCGAAGAAACAACGCTCCATTGAGGAGTATGAGAGTGATATTGCAGAATAGAAAATATTATTGTGTGATAGTTTGGCGGTAAGGGGAAAGACAGCAAGAGAGGGCGAAAGTGAGAGTGTTTGACTTATGCTCAATGTCACACAAATAAAACTATTTTATATGACAATAAACTAAACCTTCCTGAAGAATGGTGTTTCAACAACAGCGAGCTGATAAGTCGTGTGATTAACAGTGATCCCCAGAAAAATTCCCTCATCGACCAACTTCGATAAAAATTGACTCGACTTACTCGTTGGTCCCTTCAATCAGTCCCTTCTGGTCGTGAGTGATGCACCCGAGAAAGACGTACGAAAGAAGGCCCAGGACGGAAATGGCTCCAACGACGACATTCCAAAGAGCCAGAGGCCTTGCTCCGGGTTTGTACTTGGTTATCACTACTCCACTGATCAGAATCCCACAAGCGGAGAACACCAATCCGACAGTTCCTGCAAGATGCGAAACGGTTTCCGTTAACAGTAATCGCTGGGGGCGATGCCGATTTATTAATATTATTATGACGACTGAATAGTTGTAGAATACTCGTAATGGGATAGGTACATACAAGGCCACTAAGCGGAGCTCAGGAAAAGGTCCTTAAACTACGGGAAGACGTAGGGAAAGACCCAGATGCCATAGTTTTTTGTTGTTGTCTTGTTCCTTCCCCATTGGTTTGATGCAGAGAAGTAAATGCTTTCAAAAGGGGTTAATAGGTAGGGGGTTAGATATGGGTGATGGATCTACACACCTAAAACTGACTGTTGAGTGCAAGAAAGAGAGATCACGCGTGTCTTTCAAACGACGAGGCTGATAAGGGTCTCTCTTACATCCCTTCCAGAGTTCAGATTCATATGTCATGTTCTGATCGTTTATTCACACTAAATTGATCTCTCTGAGCTTGATCACAGAGAGAAGCCAGGGGTACCCACACAGATTGCTTTACATTTCTGGGGGTTGACTGACATCCCATGACTACCACCTTGTTTAGAGCGAGAATAAAGAGCCCTTGGAGTACTACCCCCCCCCCCCCTGAGACTTGCGGGTAGCGTCCAACCACGTTGCAAACCATTCGAGCAGCGCGCCGGATAACCCTATGGAGCCAAGGTAGTGTTGAACTCTATTGCATGCCTATGAGAAGTCAATCATATGGCAAACAGTGTCGCTCTTCCATGCCGGATCTGAAAAACTTTGATGAGATCAGTCTCATGCGGGATGCGGTATGCAGAGATCCATCGCATTATTCTCCGAAAGAAATCGGTTGTGCGCAGTAAAGAAGGCAATCTTGTCAAACACTTTCGCCGCCCAACGAAGAATGCTCATTGGTCGATAGTCATAAACTTGAGTTGGTTTCGTACTTTTCCGACAGCGGTGACTAGAGCATCCGTTAGGTAATATGTACATTTCGATAAGCTGAGGGAGTGACGCAGGACCGTGCAAATGTGACAGCACTGGTAGCAAGCTAACATATGTAAATATATCGTATACCATCGCTCTCGAGCGCAACCGAATCCATGGATATGAGCATGTTTCGTACACTCTCTTCATTAATTGTTCCCTTTTGCAAGGTGCCAGATGCAGGTTTTACAATGAAACCATACTGCAGCAATGTCCCTGGGTCCCATCAGATCAGTAGACACATGAAGAGCTTCAAGTCTCTTATCACCGCTTCTGCTACCCATCAAAAGTCTTTAGGTTATTTCATTTCCTTGAACATCATCATAGTAGCGTCGGGCTCGAGCATTTCGGAGGGTTTACACTGTTCCTGATTTATGCTGTTTCTTAAGGACTTAAAGCAATACTTATTCTGGCCACTTAGTGTAAGCCCAATCCCTCTCTTCCGTCAGTTTTCGGGGGTCAGGGGAGGGAGAGAGAGTGAGAGAAAGAGAGTATGTGGGTTTGATGAGTAAGAGAGAGAATGCGAGTCAATAAACCTCTGTACTGCAAACTTTACTACACGAAACAACTGAAATGTAATAGGGTTCAAGAGCGGACTCAGACTGACTGGAGCAGCGAATTGCCAAGACGAAGGGCTACGAGAAAAGGGAGAAAAGGAGGAGGGAACCTCGAGGAAGCACGATGGCAGTTGGCATTGTAGTGTTAACATTGTTAGGACAGATGGGCTAGGAAGAAAGGGCTTGGTTCACGAATGACTGATTACTGGTGGATTCAGTGTGCTCGAGTACGCTGATGATGCTGTGGTGGTTCTCCAGGGGTCGAGCAGAACTGCCCTCGAGGTACATGATGCCCGACTAGGAGCATCCTGGAAGCCTGGAGTGGAACCAGCTGGAGTTAGCCCCCTTAAAATGCGAAGTAATGATGCTGAGTGGCAAAACCGTCAGAGGCTGTCTAGTGCAGAACCTGGACACGGTTTGGCCGCTGGTCATAAGGCTTTGTGGAGAGGTATTGACCGCCGTATGTGAGGTCTGGTACTTGGGAGGTTCACCTCCAGACTGGCCTGTCGCTGACGTCTCATATCGAGAAAACCTCAAAGATGGCCCTACATACGATTGCCAAGGTGGCGAGACTGGCAGGCTCGGGGTGGGGACTCTGCTTTCGAGACCTCATCACAGCCTATAAGGGATTGTTCCTCCGCATTCTGCTTTATGCTGTACAAGGATGGTGGGGCCTTGCCAGTCCACAAGAAAAGAGAAGGCTGCTGTTGGCACATCGGACTGCCCTTATTAAAGTGGCAAAGGCGTACCGCATGGTGGCTCCCTCTAGCATTGTGGTTGGATGTGGAGTTCTCCCGGTTGACCTGGAGGCTGGCAGGCGATATGCGAATTGGAAGGAGAGGAATGAGCTTGGCGTTCCCTGCTTGGAAGTTTCGTTACCTCTGGGGATAGAGGACGAAGGTCAATTATGACCTAATAAGAGTGTGGCAAGAAAGGCGGACAGGGGCTGAAACTGGCTGATGGACGTTTGCTCTATTCCTCTCTGTGGAGAGCAGGTTAAAAATGAGGTGGGTTAGTCTAGGATACTTTGTGTCTCAGTTGGTGCTGAGGCATGGGGATTTCAGGGCGAAGCTACACCGACTCCGCCTCTGTAATGAGGAGATGTGCAGCTGTGGAACTGCCCCAGAGACAGCGGAACATTTACTCCGCGAATGTCCCAGATGGACAAGTCAGCGCGCACATCTGAGGGAAGTGGTGTTTGGGGATGAGCTCCCGATGGACCTACCCATTACGTGGCAGCAGCTGGCATCCTGCCGCTGGAGGGCTTTGCCAGGAGTGTGCGGGCATCGTCATAAAATATCTGAATAAGGGATTGGAGCCTCCCAGTATTGCACGAGCCTTTGAACCCTCTCCAGGCTCATTGCACGCACAAAAGGCGCAAGGAAGAAGAAGCTAGTTGGCTCCACTGGCACCCTGGCTCTCCCGTCAGGCGATGTCAGCCCCCCGAGGCATACCAGAAGGCCGCTGGTAGGCCTGGGACAACCTAGGAACTGCTTAGAAACTGGTAGCATGGACTGCAAGACTCCCCACTGATCCCAGTGAGGGGGGACCCACTGGCAGGATGAGGAGGGAATTCGTGCTGGTTTGGTTCACTAAGTGCTGGAGAGCGGCTCAAGCCGTCTGGCCAAGGAGTTTCTTTCCCTTGACTGGAAAAGTTTTGACTTGGGGGCGAGTTTAGAGAGCTCGGCAGTAGAATTTCTCAAGTGTTAGAAGATCGAACCTGGGAATTACCTTCAGGTTGAGGACAGCTGCTTTACTCGTACTGATTTTTGCTCGAGCTCGGCTGACCCAAACACTCACACGCCATCAAATAGGTAGCTACTGTGAAAGCATGGACAAACAGGACAGTGGGGATATTTCTCGATGGACAGCCAAACACGGTGGTACACATATTCCTATTACATAATCTGTTGATTTTTATGCGGAATTGACTTATAACTGAAAGTACAGCAGCGTGCGATACACGAGCTTAACTAGATCCACAGCCCATGCCATCGATAATAGTTCAACGCAGACCGCTGAGACCGCTGGGTGAGGAAAGCCCCACTGGAGACCCGCAGAGAGACTTTAATCTGAGATTCATAAATTAACGATTCCTCGGGTTGTTAATTTCTCTTTCCCCTTCTGAATCCCGTTGATCCCAGTGTCTAATAATTATATGGATACCTGAGAGCTCATTATAAGCGGTTCAGTACAATGAAATGCCGTAAAAAAGGGGGGGCTGCTTCGAGTCGAACTATTAGGAATGATGAATGATTTTAATAAGAGGAGAGACGTGAAAGTAACAAAAAAGCGATTCGAAAAAGATCAAGGATCATTAGCAGCGACCAACGAGGCTGAATAGGTCAGAGAGCACAGGAGCGTTAGAAGGTTCCGAGCTCAAAAATGGAACTGCCTACTAATAATCTTACGACCAGCTGAAACACGTCGGGCAGTGTAGCATTATCGTTTATAATAACAGACGCACTGAAATTATGCGGACAAAATACCAGGCGAAATGACGAAACTCGCTCTTCTTTTAAAGATGTTTAATAGAAATACCTCGGCTTTCGGAGGTCAATCCTCGGGCTGACTGGAAAGCCCACCGTTCAACTAACGTTGATCTGCGGATAATATTATCTTGTCACCAGTACACTCTCGCCGAGACAAGACGAGAGCAGGCGCGGGCAAGAGTGTACACGGTGTGCTCGTCATGTCTCGCTCTGCCTCGCGAGGCCATGCCTCGCCTACGCTAGGTCTGGGAGCGGTTTTTGACACGAGTCAATGGGATCGAGCGACCCCTCGGTGAGAGTTTACTTTGGAACCTCGCTGTACAATCTCGTGGGTCCTCGTCGGATAAAGCCTCGCCGAATATCCCGGCGAGGCGCCTTGACGAGAGTGTACTGGTACCATGACATTTCCACTCATCGTCAAAATGGGTGAGAGGCGTTGAGCATGTGGAAGCAAAGCAGCAAGGCGTTTCTCAACACCGATGATGTTTTTTCGACTGTCAGATCTGTTTCCTTATCAAAACGACTGTTCATGAACACTCAGAGATAGGACGCTATCATGCAAGAGGTTGGCCACTCGCTAAGCATCCACCGAACTCTAACCTGAGGAGGCAGGGTTTTGGTCTTTTGCGAGTCCCCCAGTGGAAAGCTGTTGCCCGTGTGTTACCGTGCACAGGTATCCAGGAGGAGTTGTTACTCTAGTTTCCCACCTGATCTAACTTTACTTGGGAGCCAAGATCAACTGTGACCACGTTTCTTTGCCATGACCTTCTTTGCAAACTGGGCGAGACGTTTCCTAGGTTTGGCTGATATTCCAACAACCGTCATTCACTCGTTTGCGAACTACAGTGGAGCAGTACGTGGTATCCTCTGCACTGAAGGCGCAACACGTGGTCTGGCTCAACCCACTTCCTCCTTAGACGTTCACGGTTGGAACATACTGCACCCAAAGGTGCCTCCCTTATCGAAATGACTGTCTGTGAACCCTCTTGAGAGAGTTATATCGGTTTGCAGGTTGCAGTTTCGGTATCATCCACCAAACCCAGACTTGTGGAGGTATGGCAGGTTGTCATTTAGCCAGTCTCCTGATGGCGGAAGACGTGCAACATGGAGAGTGTTTGAGAGGAAAACGTGGCACGTGATGTATTGAAGCCATATCCCGCAAAGAAGTGGCTCATCTAGGGGTCCGGCTCAACCTACTTTCTCCCAAAATGTTCATGGATATTGGGAAAAACTCATACGTGTCACGTCCCTTTGATGAAAATTCCAATCTCGCTTGTCATTTTATTAATGCCCAGTCATCGATGGCGGGAAGTTTTCTTTCAGTAGAGATAACGGCATGGAGTTCCACTCAGAGTGGGGGAAGCTTCCGTTTCACCTCCATGGCCAAGTCAACTGGTAAATGACCAGCGATCACCTGGAGCGCTCTGTCGAAACTGTCTTATAGGCATTAAAGAAATTGGGTTATCTCCGCCAGTAGGCAAATTACTAAAGTTAACGTACCTGTTCGGTGAGTCCGTCTCCTCTGGCTTGTGAGCCATAAGCAGTAACTCACAGGCCAGAGGAGACGGACTCACCTAACAGGTACGTTAACTTTAGTGTCTTATAGGCCTTGGTGGTTCACAGACGCGTAGCACTCTGGGATTGGGCCAATACTCTCTTTTGATTGACTGTGAGTTTGCTACCCCAGACAATGGGGCATTAGCCAATCACGCCCTAGGTAGATGGCCTTGTACATGAGAATAGTGTCATGGTAACACACACCCCAAGTGGCTTTATTAATTGCTCGCAGTGAAGTAATACTTCGGGAGACTGTGGGTGTTTGCTGTAGCCCCACCTCTCCCTTATAACGACTCCTAAGTACTTGATTTGCCTCTCAAGTACTGTGCAGCCAGAGCTTATTGTCGGCTGGCTATTTACTTTTCCCCTTAAGATGATTAACTGAGTTTTTTATTCAGCCACCTACAGCTTGACGCACTTGCACCGCTGGGTGACAGTTTCGAGAACATGGTGGGTTTTGGTCTCCATTTGCCGAATCGATTCTGCACAGTCAGTACTGTTAGATCACACATAGCGTATGACTCGCAGTCAGTCTTCATGAGTCTCCTGAAAAGACCTTCGAAGAAGGAGTTCCTCTAAATCGTTCTCTGGACGGAGACATGCCTGCATTTGATCGTTGCAGTTTTATCTGTCAGTTAACTTCTGACCAGCAAATAGGTTACAGGGGTGAGTGAGGCAGCCACACACTTACCCTTTTCGTTCAAACCCTCTTCTTTCACACTTATTTATCAGACCCCCAAGGAACAAAGTCAGTGCCCTGTCTCGGCGTCATCATTCTTGTGTAGAATGATTGCGCGAGTATGATACAAAATTAGGAATCATTAAACGCGGTTACTGGACACTTACTTTGTAAGTTTGTTGAAAAGTTAACGAAAGGTCAGTCACGAAAGGAAGAATAATAATAAGGGCAGTGGAAGTCAGAAGAGAGAAGGGTAGCAGAGGCATTGAAGCGTGCAATTCAACAGCCCAGACAAAACTAGGCAGGCTACAATGCTGGTGTGTCTTGCCACCGGGAAAGAAAGGCTGGACTGTGGTGCCTTGAAATCTGTCAAAATCAACATACTTTTCGTGTGAGGCCGTCTTTCCTGGCTGCCAGTGTACTGTGTGCTCGTACTTGACCTGACACAGCCAGTTTGGCTAAAGTACCTGTACCAGGATGAACCAAACCCTTCCATTCAGCAGAGGCTCGTCATGCCCCGATTCGCTCGAAACTTCGCTGCCGTCAGTTGAAACTGAGCAGTTCTCCCGTCGCCCTCTCTCGCGTTCGCTCCCACCCAGTTCCCTGTTTGTGGTAGTTAAACATCTCCGAAAGTAATTCACGAATACAACTCTTCGTTCGAATTGCATTCAGTTTCTATCATACCACTTCCCGACTCACCTAGTGCGATACCGCTCTCAATATTAATCCCCCCCGTAGCACAACACTCAGACTGACCAACAGGACTCAACTGCTGCACAAGACGATAGCTAACATAAGTTACAACAATACAACAATGTCTCACTCACGATATCACCTTGAAATGCGCACTAGTAC
Source organism: Pachypeltis micranthus (assembly GCA_020466155.1). Classification (NCBI taxonomy): domain Eukaryota; kingdom Metazoa; phylum Arthropoda; class Insecta; order Hemiptera; family Miridae; genus Pachypeltis; species Pachypeltis micranthus. The sequence goes on from CM035775.1 coordinate 14,386,025, forward strand.
AGATCAACAGACGGGCGTACTCACTTAACATCAAGTCAAAGACAACTTTGGGTCAAGACGGAAATTATGTACAAAGAAGAACAAACTAAATAGGTAACTGTACAAACTACATTTAGAAGCTTTCAATTTACTCACTACACACAACTTACCTTATTTATTTATAGATTTCTCACAGTACCTATTATCAGCTCGAGATGAGTTTTGTTGCGTGCCCCATTCGAAAATCTGGCCGGGTGTGACAAAAACCCGTGTTTCTCTAGACGGACCAGCAGCATGAAAGGGTATAAAAGAAAGAATTGCGAGAGCCCTCGAGATGTGCATGAATTATTGGAGGTATTATTAGTCCATCCACGAAGAGGTCTAGAGCACATTCATGATAATCATAACTTTTGAACGTTTATCGTACAAAAAGACTGCGACTTTCGGGTTTTACGTATTAGAAACAAAATAAACGAAAACCGCTTGCTAAATTTGTTACCTCACCTGTGACGAAGCTCGCTTTCGACGCTGACGTCTTGTACATTATCTCGATGTATTTCGGCATGAAGATCCAATACGGCATGTATCCCATGAAATAGAATATCGCTGCGAAGTTGTTGCACATCAAAATTGGGTTTTTGATTAGCCGCTTGAACGTGGCGATCATATCTGCGACAGAAATTAACCGTTAAACATTTTTTATAATTATTATTGAAATGGCAAAATTTGTCGCTTTTATTCTTTTAAAAGAAATTTCATTAGAGCTGGGGCTGCCCAATCAGATCGTGCTTCAGCTTGCAACCTAATAAAATCGCTGCTGGAGTAGTATGCACCCCATCACGCTCCCTGTGACCATAGAAGGACAGCTGGGCGGCGAGCTCAGTCAACAGCCCCCGTGTTTCCACTTGCCATGTGTGCCGTGTTTGGGGTGAACCTTCTGGTCAGGCTGTCAGGTCGTAGGAAGTGATGCTCGCGATTACCATTTCCATCGTAATTGGACATTAGCCATTAACAGGTTGCGTCACTGCGAGGAAATCATCGGGCCATTCTTTTCCTCCGTGCAGTAGCGCTCTTAGTACCAGCTTCAGCTCCGACGTGTTGCTCATCAGTTTAAAGTCAGGCTGGCAGAAATTAGATGGTAACACGAGTAGTAGATTCCCTTTGATGCACACGAGCCGTGAGGCGCCACCTTGCTTCCTTCCCCTAGGGGCAAACACCGCTCACCAGAGCGGCCCAGCCCAGCCCAGAAGTTTTGTGCCTCAGCTCCAAGCCGTCCACAGTTAATAACTTCTTTTTATTCGAAAATGTTAATGCAGTAATAATCCAGAGCTTGAAGTTTGATTAGTGTAATTTTCCAAGTCCTTAAAAGCGAATTTCCACTTCGCAGAGTAAACAACCCAGTTATCTATCGGATTCCAAACCACTGGTTTTCTCTATTTTCCAACTTAATTACGAACCTCTTAGCATTTAATTAGGGAAAAATAATTAAGCCTTCTTAAGGATTCCTCGAAGATGGCCCTTCTTAAGTACGCAAATTACTTACTGGGTTTAATAGGACGGTTTCTTTCAGTACCGCAAACGTTGCGAACTAAGCGGAGATTATTCCGTTGCTTGAAACTCTGACATTATCCCCCTTTTCTATTTGAATGAATGAGAACGCAAAGTGCGTGTTTCGCGTTAATCTCGACCTGGTAGCGACAGGCTGCAGTTCTCAGGTCGGAGGAGTAGGGAATTGTGAGAACAAGATGACGGCGATATGATGAAAAGAATGTTTTGGGAGTACTTCAATATGGAAATCGGCGGCTCTGGCTCGTTTATTCCATTTCCACTCCCATCGCAGCGTTAGTGTTGTGGAATCAGCTTATGAAGGTTTTTAACAACGCAGAGTTAGTTTCAGGTCCTTGTAAAGTGTGATGTGGCGCTACTTGTTAATTCCTTGCAGTACGTCTGGTGCGATCGACCTCCCTATGCAGGATCCTACGTACCTACCACATGCCCAAGTATTAGGTGAAGTGTGGGAGGAGAAGAAAGGACATTCACACAAGGCTGCGTTAATTCTGAGGTGGACCTCTGGATCGTAGCAGACAAAAACAAACAAGTTAACACTTTCAATGCGTAAGAGCCACCAGATAAGGCAAGTGAAAACACTGCTATTGGCGTTCGGTTTGCAACGTCCTTCAGCTGAATTGAATGGGCTCATATTGGATGGAGTTATGTTATGAGCATGATTGGAACATACAGAGGCAACAGGACAGAACGAGATCTCGAGCTTGCTCGCTGGAACGTCCACTGTAAAAGTTGAAGTCGGAAGATCGAGCAGGGAGGAGAGGGGGTTGGAAAATGGCTGCCAGTGGAAACCAGATCAGTGGGTTTTTCCAATGTTGTACAGTCTATCGAACTGAGTGGAGCACTTTTTCTAGTAAATCACAGTTACGCAAGGAAGGAAGTCTTATTGTTACTATTGTATGTGCTGTTGTCCGGCCCATGCCGAATTAGTTGGATCTTTGACTTCCGGAATATCCGCTCTCACCCTTAACAGTACTCACTGGCCATACAGAAAGTCATTGTTCCTTCAAACACCTTTCTATCCCAACCCTTTAGTATGTACCTGTGGAAGTCCCACTCCTCAGGTATTTATAAGTGACAACGGATTTCCCCTTTTCTTGCACATTCCCAACTATCTTTTCCCACCCCTCAATTTTAGATTCCTCTTCACAACATATAACTCCTCCCAACAGTCAGTCATTCTTCAGCTTTCGCAATACAGCCGTCTCCCAGTTCTCCCAATGATTCGTCTTTCAACTCGCGCTACTCCCAACTCAACTCTATCCCTCTACTTAGTATCTCAGTTTCCTCATATACAGTTTCACACGTATTGAGAGTCCCTTATGCGCGTTTATTTACTCATACTCAACCAGATATCGCTATTATGTCAAGTGTAATATAGTCTTCACTATACAGTTTCATGCTCCCCTGGAACTTCTGGGTTCATTATCTTTAATGAGTATTATCAAACGCTCATCGTATCGGTACTTGATTAGAATAGAACGTCAATTATTTTGGAAGATTCCAGTAACATTTTAGCCGTGTTCGCTGAATCGCGGTCATAGACATGTCTGTTCTCTCAAAATGACTGTTGCACAACTCTCACGAGAATGTTGTGTAGGTTGTGGTTTATCTATTATACAAAGCCTGCACACATCAACTGTCGACAAATCTGGAAGGCTTGTCTCCTCCTTCAACAAACGTCGCTCACCGTTGAAGGAACTAAAGTTGAGCAGCATTTCTTGTTTCCTCGCACTTTGGAAGCAAGAAGAGCAGGATGGTGAGTCCTTAAGAGAAATAAAGTGGAGCTGCGAATTGAAGTCACGTAGTGCCTTAAGGAACTGGCTCCTCCAGTGGTCCGGTTCAACCCAATTCTTCTAAAATGTTCACAAGTGTTGGGAGAAAAACTTCTCTTAGATGAGGATTCCCATCTCGCTTGCCATCGGTCTAATGCCCATTCAACTAGCACCGTTTTAGCTCAGTGGAGAGGTCTATGTGGAGTTCGGCCCATAGTGCCGAGCCTTTTCAATCTCCCCTCGTCCCCCATGCACTCAACGACCAAGTCAATAAGTAACTGGACAGTGACTACTTGAGAGCTTCAGTGGATGCTGTCTTGTAGGCCTTGGTGATCCACAGTAGGGTACTTTCCTTTGACTGGCTGGTTTGCTATCCCGAAGAGTGCGCCCAGGTACATGGGGGTTACGTCGTGGTACTACTCACCCCAAGTGGCTATACTAATTACTCGTAATAATGCCAGAGCGGAAGAACTTTCAGCTGCCCTTCAGTGTTAGAAGACGAGAAGACGATGGGAGAAGGACGTTCTGGACTGATGTGGGCGCCCTGCAGTGGTATACCGATGGTTCAGTTATCAAAGGCAGAGCTGGACTGGGCACTGTAGGGCCCAACTACAGTCTCGCTAAGCCGCTGGGAGAGTATGGAAGCGGAAATCCTAGCTATAAAGATCTGCGCGGAAGAGATCCTGACTAAAGGACTCAAAGGCAAGCGGATCTACATATTCTCGGACAGCCAGGCCGAGGCAATTGCAGCCTATAGTTTTAGGTCCAAGCTGGCATGGGAATGCCGTCATGCGCCTTCAGCGCCCATAACACGCTCTCCCTCATCTGGGTGCTGGCTCATAGGGGGCATGAGGGCAACGAAAAGGCAAACTGCCTTGCAAAAAGGGGTACAGCGTCCCAACTCACCTAAACCATACGTGGGTATGACGAAGCCACCAGAATCGTCTGGTAGCTCGATGGGAGATACAGGAAAGCAGCGCCGATTCGCATCGCCAGCCATGACAAGCGAGAAGGCTCGTTATGCCTTCCTGTCAAAGGGCAAAGGCGATGCTGACACTCTCTAGGCACGATCTGAGAGTTCTGACAAGCTTCCTCGTTGGGAACTGCCCACTCAGATATCACCTCAACAAGATGGGCATCTCAGAGGCGGTGGAATGCAGACTTTGCAGCGAGGAGGAGGAGACGGCAGAGGTCCTATGTGAATGCCCTGCCCTGGCAGTCAAAAGCTTCGAATATTTCGCTCAGGGAACTATTCAACCCTAAAACATAGCGAAATCTGCAGTGAAGGACGTGCTCGGCTTCCTAAGGGGGGCGGGTATGTACGACGCCTTCTACTAAGATAGGGTCAGTGTCACAATAGGCCCATATGTGGCCGCAGTGACAAAGGGACTTGTCCCGCATGCCCACTGGAAAAAAAACTCGTAATGAGGCTAACCTGCCGGGGGTGTGTTCTGCAATCTCAGCTTCAAAGAAAAGGGTCCACAGTACGTTGTGCCCATGAAAGGGAGCATAAATTATGCCCTACTTCGTATAACCAAGGAAAGTAAAAAGTTGAATTTTATCCAGATCTTTACGTTTTAGAGAGTTCAGAGCCCAAAAAAACATTATTCCAGGGCGTGGTCTCGCATCGCAGGGCAGCGGAAGCTTCTTCCCCTTTCTATCTTGGACACTAGCCTACTGGTCAAGACAACCTCACCTCCACACGGTCCCTGCTGGGTGTAATAACTAGCCAATCTAATACCGACGTCGTTCGTGCACAAAATAAAATGTACATCCTGAAATTGCGCGCTTTCGAAATTGCACCTTTTCACTTTTTTTACGCGAATCGTGTGAGAGTAAAGTTACTTCACCTCTCCGCTACAATACCCTTATACACACAAACAATTAAAGAACTACCTTGAAGAGACGCCGGCTTTTCAGCTTCAAGATCATCTTTCGATTTAGACTGCATTCGTCTCAAGTGAGCTCGAGGAAGAGTCTTCGGAAACAGCCCCAAAAGAGAAGCCGCCAAAAACATCACTGCCCCTAAAATCAGCCAACCTGCGGAACCAAAAATCCTTGTACAGTCGACGACGAGCTTTCAAATTTGTTTTGCAGAGAAAAAAAAAAATCGCGCTCAACTTATGAAAGACGAAATGCTTACCGAACCACCAAGCCCCCAACCATCTCGGGTCCGCGTTGGAGATCTTGGGTGTCAGAGTGGGGGATATATAAAATTTGAGACACACGGAGGAAAGAGCGTAACCCAGAGCGGGTCCCAACATTCGGATGAAGTAAGAAAGACCTGTAAACGGAGAACTTTTACGGTTAAAATGAAAAGATACATCGAACATAGTTTGATTCCTGAAATTTTGGAAAAATCAATGGACTCGAAAAATACCGCAGCTTGAAATCGAGAATGAATTTCTGGTTGGAAATGCACAACGGCCTTACGATCGATTGTGCCAGTCCAAACGTCTCATGGGTTGATGCCTAGACTCCTAAAAATGACAGGTATTTCCTGCAAGAGTCTTCCTTGATGTCCACCCTAAAAGATGTGGTACCAAAGACCAGAAATTGCTCCCCTTCAAGTCTCAGGGACCGGGCCAGGGCATGGTAGGGAGTCTCCTCATCCGTGCCACACCACTTACACCGAGGGGTGTCGACTATGCCCTAACATCCAACCTGCCTCGTGTTTGCTCTGAGATAAAGCGTTTGTAGGGCCTTAATCCCGCAGCATTTCAGAATATCTGATGCATTATTCTGCCATATTCTCCGACAGTCCTCTTGACTAGTGACAGAGGAATCGTACAATGGCGAGGTACAGGTACAAGGGGTAGGTACAGTAGAGCAATCTGTTCAAGCATGAATGTCTTGCCCGCAGGACACCAAACTAAGGGTATGCACAGAATCCGTCCAAAAATAACCATAGTTATCATAGTGATCCAGACACATAATATTTTTTCTCAAGAATGGCTAGAATGATTTTGATTAAATTATACAAAGCTCCAAATGACAAGACAGTACCATGCAATGCTCATTTCTGGGACAATAACGAGAGCAGCCCAATAAACTAGCAAAACGTTCCATGAAAAGCTATTTTAACGTAGTTTTTTACTTATAATCTCCGATTAAATGTTATTATAATCTTCAAAACGTTGAGGTGGTAGTCCAATCAAGTACCCATACAATGAGTCTTGACGCTCAGTAAACGTATATTAGCTACTCCCGTAATTCCGGAAATGAAACTGGGAAACTGCGGCGTCCAATTGGCATATTGTGGGGCGTTCATGAGCTGTCTCATGTCCTCTCAGTTCAACCTCCAGATCCTGTGGAACTGGTCTTCTCTGATGTGGCGTCTCCAATGCTTTCCCGCAGAAACTCTGTACATCTGTCTTACCAATCTGTGAACAGGCTACGTACCATCAGTGTACTTTCTCTCTCCAGACTGAGGATCTCTCCTGTTCACTCTCTGGAGAGTTTAAAAAACAACTTTGACTGCCTTTGGCCTGGCACATCCCGCTTATAGGCAGCCCTGAACTCCCATTTCCCACCTCCTTATTCAAGTGGCTTTTGGTGGTTCCTACACAGGGCTCAGGTTTCACCAGGAGAAGCGCAAATCCTTTTCTCGTCAGTATGCCGGTCTCCTTCCCTTCCACCCCTGTATGACCTGGCCCCCAACACTGAGCCCAATTTAGGAGTAACGAAAAGCGACCTGAAGTACCGGGGGGTGACACAATGGAAGAAACCGGAAAAACAAGGCTATTGGCACGGCCAGCCACAACTAAGACAGGCGAAAAGGCTCATTGTGCCTTCCTATTCAGGGGCGAAGGCAATGCTCACATTCTCCAGATGGGAACTAGTAGTCCTTACTGGTTCCTCAGGGCCCTGCCCACTTAGAGGTATTACAACAAGGTGAGCAAATTAGAGGCCGTCGAATGCAGATTGTGTTGCGAGGAGGAGGACCTATGCGAGTGGCCTGAACTAGCAGCCAGGCGCTTCAACATTTTTCTCTGGGGTTCATAGCGGAGTCTGCGGTGAAAGACGTACTCAGCCTCATATGTACGACGTTCTTTACCGGATAAGAGATCTCACAATAGGCCCAACGTGTGGCCGCAATGACAAATGGACTGGAATAGAAAAATAAGAATTAATTCGTCGGTTCACTCACTGACTAGAGCTGGAGTTTTAGATTTCTTGATGTTGTCGTCCATATAAGCGACTCCCAACGTGTAGTACAGAGAGCCTCCAATCCCAGAAATAAACTGTGCGGAGAACAGAATGATCTGAGGTGCCAAACTTCCTTCTTCTCGGTCGCATTTCACGCTCGACGCCTCCTCGTTCTGACAGAGCGTCTGCCTGTTATGCCTCTCTTCGGAAACACGTAATCAGTTAGTTACACGCTACATACGTCGAAGCGACATTTCAGGAATATAATACTAGATTTGTCGTTACCCATAACGTCTTGAGTAGAGTTGCCGTCAGTCGTTGATCCTCCGTATTCGAAAGTGAGCGCCAAGGCGTCGGTTCCAGGGCCGTAGAGGAAATGTGGCAGGCAATTCATGAGACAAAACAGTACCACGGTGTAAATACCGATAGCGATCCATCGGGGGCGATGCCCCTTGCCTGCGTAGTATGTGATGACTGCGCCGACGAGCAATTGGCTGATGTCGTTTCCGACTGATATTATTCCTGCAAAGCCACAAGCGGACGGTGTAGTTGACGTTGAGTTATAGTAGCGAGGAAAACATACTTGAACTGGTTATCTCATTTCCAAATGCATTCGGTTACACCAACCAGTAGGGTTCACCAAAGTCAGTTCGGCGTTCACCGAAGAAATTCAGCAACTAAAACTTTCAAAAGAGCACTATTTTGGAACAAAAGGGACGCGCCAAGAAATGGAATGGAAAAAATTAATATTTTGCAACCATTAAGCCATTGTGGGTTTATGTAAATACAGTTGTCGCCAATTTTGCGTGTCACATGTCGATACGCCATAAAAGTCCTACTGGACGTATTTCTGTTGAAACCGCGACCACCACGAATCCAACACCTGGGAACAGCCGGCGTCGCCTGTGTCACTGGCTGTGAGCAGAAGCCTCGTGTGGAGCCGTTTCCGTTAGCTTGAGCCTAAAGAACTGAACGGGTGGCAGGCCTCAGTGCAGGAATTGCCAAAGGTGTTCTTACTGGACCTACGCTTCTTTTAGGCATGGTCTCTGAGAGTGGGCTTGCTCCCGTCCTTCACACGAAAAAAGGGTTCACACACACCACCTAACTGCGATCCCTAAGCCAGGGGCCTCGTGTTCTACCAAGTGTCTATGACGTGTGCCAAAGGCCTTCAGCGGTGGGAGAGGGTGCCTAGCACTGCAGACATAATAATTTATGCGGGGGATGTCCATTGATACCAGGACTACCACGAATCCAAAACCTTGGCACAACCAGTTACACTACGCCTGACAGAACCTCCTGTGGAGTCGTTCAAGTTACCAGAAGCTTCAGCAGCCTATGGACTCGAATCGGTGGCAGGTCCCAGGTCTGATTCCTTATCACTATGACTGTTCCTGTACCTCCATGATTCGAAAACATGGTCAACTGCAAACTATGAAAATGTTTGTTCATGAACTTTTGTTGTGCCACTGGTATCTCTATGGTACAAACATTAGCACCTTCCCTTATATGTGGTGGGGTAGTTATGCGACGTGCCACACTGCAGTGCCACTGGATCCATTCCGAGATATAGTAATATTCTCTCACGTTTTGGCCTTGCAACTAAGATACAACTACAACGCCTGAAAATACAACTACTATCCCCAGATTGTACACAATATACGAGGATAGCGTTCTGACTGAACATCCAGTATAACTAGTTCACGCCTCTCAGTGGGTCTCTAGATATTTGAACTGGTGTTAGGACGAGAGCAGAGATCTACTGAATTTCTTGTTTTAGAGTCAGCTCTGTAGGGCGGTGAGTAGAAATGGCCAAGGACAGGTGTTGAGCAAGAGGCGGACACCTTGGGAGGGAGAGGCGAACACCTTCAAAAGGAAACTGTGAGAGGCGAACACCTTCTTGGAAACTGTGAGGGCAAAACCCGTTGTCAGTCCCTCAATAATCCTTAAAAACCCTTTGTTAGCAGGAGAGGCTAATGGAACTCCAATCGTGTAAGGAAAATACCCTCGCCTGGGTGGTCTCCCAGTAGGGCCAACGGCAATGAGCAAACTTAGCCAGTGCTAAGCCAAACAGAATGCCAAACGATATGTGTTTTTGCACTTGCACACGTAAAGTAAGCATTTTTGGACTATAGCAGTTCTTACCTGTGGTTTTACTTGGGATTTTGAACCTTTTTTCGAGCGTCGTGATGGTTCCATTAAAGTAGCTGTATGCTGCCGAAAGTATAAGGCCCATCAGACCATAAAGGAAGACGTACGCTTTTTTATTGGCAAACCTGAAACACAATTCCGTTTTATTAGAGAAGCACAATACGTCTGTACTATTTGATCAATGAAAATTACCTGCACATCTTTCCACAATCATAGGAAGGTGTTGTTTTTTGACTCGCAACGAATTTGATCTGTGTGGACTAACATTTTGTATATAGTGCAGTGCTCATTCGGCTTTGTGCTGAATCGACTACTGCTGCCTCGTGGAATGCAGGTCAGATGTTGAGAAACTACTCGCTTGCCAGCATCACGCCCATGAGATCTATAGTTAGCTTGAAATGACTTCAAAGCAGCGTATCGGGGACCCTCCTAAGCACAACTTCAGCAACGTTGTCTCATTTTTGAGAACGCACTATGCTATTCGTCCCGCTGAAAACATTTGATAAAATACTTTTCCAAAAAACGAGCCTAGGGAAATCAAGCGAATTCAAAAGGGTCTTGTCACGCCAGCACTAAATCGCCTTATCTGTGGCAGACTTCATGGGGTAAGAAAGTGCCCACGTTTCTTCAAATCCCCAGAGCCTGGATGTTAGAAGACCCCACGTGGAAATGCACAATCTGCGTACGAATCGCCTGACAAATTCACACACCTTCGAAAACTACCACTCAGCATGCACGTGTGAATATTGTCAACGCAGGCATCACTCGGGATTCCCCACAGTAGTTTTCAAGAGTGCATGTGTGCACGGTCGTCACAGCATTTTTGCCGCAACTATCGATTCTGATTTTGATGAACAAATTCTCTGAACCATGAATGCTGCAGCAGTGCTGAACGAAGACATACGATCCACAAAGAATGTTTACGCTAAGGACAATGCTGTGAATCGTGTGTTTATTTTTCAATCAATTTTATATTGACTTCCACCACAAACATGAGCATCTTTTTGGAATAATAACAAATTTCTTATTCCCTCCGCTCATAATTAGTTTCCATTTTGTCAGGTTGACAGCAGCACTCTGGTTGCATTACTGCAGCGTTAATGAGTACCTGAGGCACTTCATGAAGGGCAGAGCGATGTACCGGGGCAAACCAAATTCTTCAATTTAGCGAAGGTTCGTCAGGAGACTTTGTGCTGACTTGGCACCTCAAACTCCCTAATTCACTTGAAACTTCGGTTCCAGCAGTCAAAACGGAGCTGTTGTCTCATCGAGTGTCGTCCTGTCGTCCCTGCTCACGTCTTGCTCCCACCCAGTTTTCTGTTTGTGGTGATAATTCTTCAAACTCTCCCATTGAAAGTTAATGGGTGCGTACTACCGAGTCTCTTCTCACGTACACGGCTTTGGTAGAATTATCGTGCAGGGAATTCTTGGGATTCTGGAATCGGTAGCGTCACAAGCGAAATAACCTTTTTTGACTTGAGGCATCACAAAACTTGGAGATCTGTTGAAAACACTATTTTATGGTTGTATCACGTTCTGTAGGGTTGAGGGCACGCTCCATGTCTTACTATTTTAACGGGGAGAGTGTCAGATGTTGACAACACCTCTCGAACCAAAACTCTTATTTTCTCTCATCTACTAGCACCTTATGGGAAAATTAAAAGGTTGCAAGTGAAAGGGAAAATTGCCCCTCCAACCATCTGGACGAGTGTCGTTACATCTAACGTATTAATTTTGGTCCGAACCTTTGAAGAAATTTTCCTCTTAAGCAACCGATGCCGCAAGTTGTTTCTTCTGTTAGCCCGTCTGCACTGGAAGGAGTTTTCTTGACGTCGATGCCACTCAATCTGTTGTCATGGCCGACATTAGACCTGAAACAAACGTGTTTTGAAACAGTGATGTCTGTGCATAATGCGTACTGAGTCATGCTGCGAATGATTACACACCCGTTTATTATTCTTTCACGCCGCCCCTTGAGCGCAGTCTCTCACCTCATAGATCCAATCCATTCGATTGGACATCGTTGGCTCTTATGACGACACAACAGGGTAACCGCTCTTCTCAGAATGTTGGGTTGTTGAGCACACCCTGGATGGGAAACAACGTTTCAGACGTACTGGAGGTCCAGGAGGGGACTTTTAGGGTCCTGAATACTTATCCAGGTAAGCTATCTGCAGTAACCCACATTTATTTAGGAAACAGCCCAGGGATGTCACAGAACAAATGTCACTGCAAGGGCTGCCCCAGGGGTTGATCGTTGGGCCGACGTGGCGTACGATGGCAGCAATAATTATTGACCACACACAGGATACAGCTGAAGCGAGTAATGTGGCGTGTGAAGGAGTGGGTCGGAGCAGTCCCTTGCCCGGCAGAAGGCAGAGCTAGTTCTTGAGACGACATGAAGAATGGAGACACCACTTCACGTATCCAATCACCCCCGCTGCGTCGGGTGGGTTTGGATGGTTGTGCCCCTGGGTCAACCATTGCAGTTTCCATCGCCCAAAGTCCTACAGTTGGTTAATTCACTCGCGTAAAGGAACTATTTGTTTCCTGCGTTTCCCCCGCCGACCTCTCTTACTTCAAGAATTGTCGCCCTTGTAGACAAATACCCAGCTGAACTACTATTCACTCTGTATCTGTCACTCTACATCGTACGACTGTCTCCGCTCCCCTGAACCTCGTATTCCTGATGCACCGAAGACTCGATTACTCAGTCAGTAATGCGTTAACTCTCTTATCAGTGCCCTTTGATCTCAGTTTTCTAGGGACTTTGTACGGAGCTTTTCCGCCTTCTCGCAACCTCATCTTCCATTCTTCCCCTATTTCGCCCAACAGATATCATGAATGTTTGATATAAATCATTACAGCCATTGTTGATAAAAATTCTCATTTTTGGTATCCCCCCCACCCTATCCTACCCCACCCCACAACTCCATCTGTTTTGGTCGATGAAAATCGCTCATGACCTTCAGCTATCACGTCTTCAAAAATAACAAAAAGAACAAGCTATTCCACCTTAAATCGGACAACACACGCACAGACCGAAACGAAGTTTTTTTTCATACAGGGGACCTCAGAATGTAATGATCTGAAGAAAACTCAACTTCCAGGCGCGGGGAGTCAAGAACTACGAACTTTCAAGGATGTCGCAGAAACTTCTCGAGCTAATAGCATTTTGGGGCTCACACAGACCTTTTTACTTTCGTCGGTTCTACGTTGCAGAAAAGACCGTTACGTAATCGTCTGAACGCGAATGTTTGAGTTCTCTACATATACTTCGTTTTAAAAACCTACTAAGTCCGAAAAACACCATTTAGGAAAATGGTCAGTGAGTTTGTGTGTGTATGGTACGCGATTGAGCAAAAACGGCTGAACCAAACCACCTCAAACTTGATATACAGCCTGGAGGGCACCATGAGATGCGAAAATAAGAGTATGAGCCAAATCCCACGAAAGTTGACTATAGTTATCATTGAGATCAAAACACCAAATTTTTTTTTTCTCAAAAACTGCTGTAACGATTTTGATTAAATTTTTTGTATTGATAGCTCGTTATAAGAAAATTATAGCATAAAATTCCCATTTGTGGGAAAATGACTAGAGCAGCACAATAAATTACCAAAAGTTTCGACGAAAATCGAATTTTTTTCTTATAAACTCCGCTGAAACGTCACTAAAATGTTAAAACAAATTGGTGTAGAATTCCAATCCAATACCTATAGGTTGAGCGTTTAAAACCGCTATATGGGGGTCACTCCAGAAATTCCGGAATTTCAACTACCGCCGTTTCGTTTACTACCAGTTTTTAAAGTTTTTACCCAATAACTATGCAAAAGTGATTTCTATCCTCTTCAAAATAATCATGTTTACAGCCTCATTAATTCTATGCTTACCAATTGTTCTATAATGGTCTGGGAATGAATACGAGCAGCACAGTAAATTCCGGGACTTTGAGCGCTACTGCTTTCTGCCGCTATGAGTGATGTTTGACCAAGTTCAACTGAATGATAAATGAATTGATTAAGTAGAAAGAGCCATGTACACAAGTGAATTGACGTAGAGCTAAGGAATGTTGTGTGTTGCAACGCACCAGATATTTTCCTAAAACCTTTTTCCTCTCAAATGTTATTAGAATCTACAGAACAATTCTGGCGGGAGTCCCTCCAAGTACCTATACAATGAGTTGTGACCTCATAAGATGTATAGAAGCTACTCCAGAAATTCCGGAATTTCAATCACTGCCGTTGCACTTACCATCCATTTCTAAACTTGTTTACCGACAACTCTGGAAGAGTGATTATTATCCTGTGACAATGTAATTAATTACCTGTGCAGTGCTGCTCAATAGGGTCAGGGAATGAGTACCAGCCGCGCAATAAATTCCGGAAGTAAGTGATGTTTTACCGAGTCAAATGAATTGAGTGAAAAATAGAGTTAGTAGCGAAAGCCACAAAAACCATTGAACATGGAGCTGAGGGAGGTCGTGTGATGCGGCGCACCTGATATTTATAGCAGAACCTCATCGAGGAATTTTGGGCGATATTATATTATCCGCCTTTGCGTTAAATTCATCTTGCGATATAATGTCTTATACGTCTTTGATGCATGCGCCGCAAAAGGAGAAAAAAAGAAAGTGTCGACCACTCAATTTAGCGGAATTTCGTTCGACTCGGAAAATGCGTGGGGGGAGGTGTCGTATTAAGTCGAACAGGCCCCGCCGTCTCGTCGTTCGTGTTTCCTAATCAGAAAAAAAGGCGGAATAAATACTCCAAATGAGGAATCAGACTGGAATGACGGGACAATAACAAATCCGCAACGCTTGAGTGGCTGTTTCCTCCCAAGCAGCGTCCTCGTCAGCACGAACTGACCCCGTAATCACCGAGCTACACGTTCTATTCCATCTGATTCTCCGTCTTCTGTGTCGGTCGACTGCCGGGGGGGAAATAAGGCCATCGGTTAATCCCATGCATTTTCGTTGATGACGAATCCAAGGATTTTCAGTAATTTTCGAGGGAAGGGTGATGAAGTACAAATGAACAGTTACGGAACTTGTATTGGCAAACGATTCTTGTTCCTGTCAATTTGTTTTTTTAATCGCATGGGCGTACGAAAACACACTATCTGATACGAGCCGCCACCCAACTTTCTACATCTGTTTGACTTTATATCAACCGGTCGACGTTCCAAAACTGCTTGTGGAGCATCGGTCCGAAATTTCTCACGTCCGGAATTTATCGAGTTGCTCCTAATTATCATAGCTTGTATTTAAACTCTCATCGTTCAGGTAGCACGTTTTTGGTGGTAAAGCATCACACCTGCAGGCACAATCAGAAAAAATATGTTCTGAAACCGTTTTTTGTCCAAATGATCGATAATGTATTCGACCGCTCTCGCCATTTTCGTACTAGCGAACATTTTCAATGTTCGTTATATTATTTGCGTACGTTCACATTACAAACATTATCAAAATCGATACAGCCATACTTACTTCTTACTTTCTTCGACGAAGTGATATATCTTTCTTCAACGCATTTTCACAGTAACGTTTACGTAGAACAAAACGTACGTACTAGTGTGTTGACAGCACACCCTGAGTTTGATCGAAATCGTTATAGCCGTTTTTGAGAAAATTGGAAAACCGACAAATCTCGTTTTTCGAGCGATCATGGTGTATACCTCCGTTCAACGCATAGATATAGAAGTAATTACGAAAAAATACGGGTATAGGTTGTTAAAAGACACATCTCAAGATTGACGAAATCCGGTGACGCAGTTACTCGGGAAATTACAAACATGTTCAAAAACTAATTGTTTTCGACACATTTTCATTTTAATATCTGCTCAATGGGCTGTCAGAGGAACAATATTTAGGTGTCAACTATTTAAAAACATTTTGTGACATCAAAACTCTTTTTTCGCTTCATAGGCCTATATCTCCGTTCAACGTATTTTTATGAAGAAGAAAAGTTAGCTACCAACTAGTAGAAGATAATTTCAAAGTTTAATCAAGTCATCAAAGTTGAGAAAAAATGCGAAAAACCTTAGTTTTTGGTACGTTTTGGCCCCCCAACCCCCTTTTCTATCGATTGAAATAGCCCATAACTTTATTTTCGCGTCTAGAAAAAATGAACCAGCTGAATGGGTCCAGCCGTTCTCCCGTTAACCGAACTACAGACACACATATTTTGTTTTTCAAAGTTCACCATAAATGGGACGGTGGTACCCAAAAAGGAAAAACTGTATAAATAATAAGTAAGGAAATGGGGAGGGCGCCCAGATTACCCTACGGCTCTAGGGTTAGAAGGATTGGGACGAGGAAGGAAAGAAGGATAAGAGGATGCGATAGAATGACCACAAGTTAAGGGACGACCCGAGCAACACACGGGTGGCGATACTGCAGAGAACGCCTGCTGGCACCCAACTGACGCATCTCCTCAGTACTTTTCTTGCACTATACACCACGCCAGGACACAGTCAACGCTGCAACCCTGGTGTGTCTAACACCGTCACACGAAGATCCGTCCTGTCGTGTTTACGCTTCCTGAATTGCCAAGTTACCGTAAGATCCCGGCTGCCATATACCACCTGGACATCCAGATTCACTGCAGACTGGACGGGACCGACAGCAACGATCAATCCTTCTCCAGAGACAACCCGATAGTGCTGCTCTCAGACTCCCCAACTCTCGGAAGACAATGCACCAGCAACCTGCCTGCAGACCGCGTCATGATGCTTGACACAGTCCCCACGATTACGCGGAGACACCTGCATTACATGATACAGTTACTCAAACAGGTTACCACAGGCACGACAGCGAGCATTCACAACATTACGGTCCCAGCCTCTGTAGGCAATGACGCCACACAAACGTCGTGAAAGTGCCGGTAATCCTTCCCATGAATCCCCTCTCCACCCACGCAGAAGAGTAGAGGGAGTCAGGACATTGGCTGAGTCAACCGAGCACACACGCGCTGAAATTAGGTTTTTCGGACGTAGTAGTTATAGATAACGTAAAAGTTATCTAAAGAAAACTCCACTTTTTTTTGACAAGATCCTTTGGGTAGAGAAAGTAAAAATGCTGTTATGATCAGTGTGATAACTACAGTTAGTTTTAAATCGATTATGCTCATATCCTCATTTGGGCATTGTACACACGTCTTCTTTTTTTACCGCTTTTATCTTCTTGGCTGAAGAAAATACATCGAAACGCACGCTCACTCAGCTTTTTGGGTAGATTTAATGCATTTTTGAAATTGTCAACGTCGTATCATTCGATATGACTAGTTATGGGGCATACTATGGGCCATTTCGGCAGTTTCATCGCAGACACGTCGATCGTTATCAAGGTATTTTTAGGTGCTTGGTCGACCAGAATGGAGCGAAATGTACCAAAAATTAGGTTTTTTTTTTGTATTTTAGTCAAAAACAGATCAAACGATAATGATTAAACTTTCAACTTACCTTTTACTAGTCAACGCCATACTTTTCTTCCCTAAAAATATCTCCATGATAATACGGTGAGCAGTGATATAAACCTAAGAAGCTAAATTACGTTTTTTACGCTAATTGGTAAAACGGCTTCAACGATTTTCACCAAGCTCACAGAATATTTTTAAATAGTTAATACCTACATATTGTTTTCAATTAGTGTTCCTCTGATTGTCCATCAAACAGAGATAACAATGAAAATGAGTCAAAATAATGAATGGTTTTTAGAACATTTTTGTAATTGCCGAAGTAAACGCGTCGCTGGATTTGATTAATCTCACGGAATGAATTTTAGCAACCTATACCCACATTTTGTTCTCCGTAACTATTTCTGTATCTATCTGTTGAACAGAAGTATAAGCCATGTTAGCTCGAAAAACGATATTTGTCGAATATTAATTTATCGGTTTTTCAATTATCTCGAAAACGGTTCCAACGATGTCAATCAAGCTTACGGGGTACTCTTAACTAACTAGTACCTATATTTTGTTCTCCATAAGTGTTTCTGTAGAAATGACTCTCACCCGCATATGTAGCAGGTCGTCGAATTACGGGAGTTGCGGAAAGTTGTGTGTAGCTACGCACCAGATATTTTAAAGTTATTTTTTCCGATCGGGCTGCCGAGCAAGTGTGCACGATGACGTTTTTGTGCGGAAAACAGCAAACATTCAAGCGCATAACTTGGGACTGGATCGTGCAAATAAACTAAAATCGTTTCAAGTACGTAAAAGGGAGTTGGCAGATAAAATTGATGCAATAACACTTCTCTGTAATTAAGTTGTTTGCGGAAAGTCGCACAGCCTCGCTAATTAAACGCTGATCCGACCGGAGGTCCTGGAGGATGTTCTTCGACCTTCGAATCAAATTGCGTCACCAAATCCGTCGGGTAAATTAAGGAGAAATGGAAGCTAAATTACTGGAGGATTTCAAACTGGGAAACCGGCTTAGACTCGTCCGGTAATAGACGGCCATCAGTAGATCCAGTCGGCGAAGAATTGCTGGGACTCGTCAGGGCTCAGGCGGTTATCTAACATGCGCCCATTGTCAACGTTAATTAAATACCCGTGCTCCGTCGCGATGATGGAATCAAAGCTTTGTTTCGCGACCAACTATTAAATGACTCTCAAATGTGCAGTTCGAATTGTGCGTCGAGGAGAATGCGATTATTGTGAGCGGCTAAAATACTTATCTTGAACGGTTGACTCCCAACCTCATAGTGAGTAGGGCACTCGAGCAAAACGTGAGGAGCCGCTCGGAGGAAGTTTCGTATTCTTAGTCGTCCAGTGAGTGATCATGTTAAAGAACGAATTCGAAACTCGTGGGCGTGAACAGGACCCTCGAGCTGAAGCTCACGGTCTTCAGAGGAATTGGTATTTCCCATAGTTATTTTTCCAAGCAGAATCGATCTTATTAGCTCATATTGGTTTTGCTTTGTTCATACTGAGGTTTGTAACTTTGTTAAATAATCGGTTCAGCGTGGAATGACCACGACAAGTATGACAAATACATTTAGATTCGTGCTATCGTGTTATTGCTAGAAAATCCTCGTCTAATTCTCGTCGAAAGTAACTCTAAACCCGCTTTCAGGTAGACACCGTTATGCTGATGTCAAACATTGCGAAGTAACAGTAACGAATAAACGTTTTGGTGGCATTTCTGGGCTCAAACTATCCATCCGAAGGGGGTCCTGCTGGCTTGTCAAGCTATTTAGGCTTCACACAATCACTGAAAGTCCTTAATGTGTTGAGCGGTCTTGAAGGTTAAGCCATTAAGCAGGACCCCAAATACGAAACCCTTAGCACCTAACAGATTAGGGGAGTGTAGAAGGAGAGTGCAAGAGACCTAATCAGCCATTACTCAAAAGGATAAAGAAACTTTACTGTAGACAAGATTATAAAAAGTAAAACTAATAACTAACATACCGTAGGCTGCTCAAGGTGCAACCATATAGAATGGATACCATGGGGGCTTCTGCCCGTGGCTGGCAGTGTGGAGCCCTTTCGGCGTGACGCTGCCGGCCATGAAGCCAAGGGTTTGGTCTCGTGGGGACCGTGGTTCTCTTGGAAATCCCCCCCCCCCCGACTGTCTGGTGCTGGTGGGAGAGGGGTGTAGGCTAATAAGCTTGGGCCACGAGCATATGCCCAGTGCACACTTACAAATGTATTGTAATAACAGGTTAGGGAGAAGGGAAGTTTTGAGTGGTGGAAATTTGGGTGGTTTGGGGGAGGAGGTTTTAAGGGATAGGGAAGAATATCGAGTAAGTCCGCCCTCGGCACGTCAAATAGGGGATTGCAGTTCAGGCTGGGATTAGAGATGGCCTGACACCCGAGAGACCCCCACTGGAAGTACGGGGGCGAGTCCAATCCCTGGAATCCTCATGGAGATAAAGCGTAGGTGCCAGTGGAACGCCTTTTGGCAATTTCAGCATCCGGGCCTGCTGCCCATTCAGGTTCAAGTCGCAGCCCAATTAGATGGGTACCACGGGGGCTTCTACCTGCAGCTGGTGGCATGGGGCCATTCAAGCTATGAAGCCATGGCTTCGTGGGGGCACTTTATCAGTTGAGGCTGAACTGAAAGACCCAGTTCTCTACCACAAAATGGCCGCCCTAAATACTAGAAATTTACATTTTGGACTTGAGCGGGCGAATTAACCCACAAACATTAGGATATTACAGGTAACGGTGTACTAAAATAGTCTTAAGAAACAGGAAAACTGCCATCCATTGGACTGTCCCTCGTTATCTAGTAATCATCATTGGATAACCTGCTGTTCTAGACTAGACCATGCGCGACCTATCACAACCATGCTGTGTCGCGTTGTTCTCATTCATGTTGCTCATCATTTGTTCACTTTCAGGCTTTCTCGCCTTTTCCTTGCCCCTCTGAATGTTTTCGCGTGTATACCCCTGCTGGAGTAATGGGGATCCTCGTGACACCTGTCTCGTAAGTACTCTATTCCCTCTTCTGGTGATGGGGAGGGGTGGTAGCGGACTCTGGCTCGATCACTGACCAGGCACCCCCCTCAATCCCACCCAGGGGAGGGGGGTTTTGGCGATGGGTACCAGCAATACAGCTGGGGACAGGGAAGCAGGCTCCCCAACAACTCTAATTCAGGGGAGCTGGGAAAGGGGCACAAAGTGCTCACCGTTAATGGCACATGCCTGGTTCCCTCAATTTTTACTGACTACCTGCTTCTGGTCCCAAGGTCATTGGATAATCAACGTGTTCGTAATTCGTTCAACTAGGAGCGTCGGTATTTTAGGGAATGCTCGTCTGCAGCGCTCTGTTGTGAGTGCTCAGCTAACCGAGTTCATCGAGAAGACATTAGATACGAACATACAGCAACCTCCTCCCCTCCCACCGTTTGCCACTAAACATTTCAAGGTACCAAATCTGCAGTGTCCGTCTAACGTACAGAAAATCTCTTTATGTGGGCAGACAGCTTTCTACTGCCTTGGCGTCCAAACATAGAAACTGCATGCCACCTGTGATATAGTTCCCACAACCTTTTCCTCAGTCCCAAGTACATTCAGCGGTTAACAATACAACGAATTTCTCACTCAGTTATTGGTTTATTATTCAGTCATTTTTGCAGTCAGGACTTTTTTTTATCCTTCGGCACTCTGATTGGACAAAACCCATGGTTGTTGGGGCGAAAAACGAAATTTGGCAGTTTTATTTCATTTTCGTCGGGTTTGGTATCGTTTCCTAGGTATTTTTCGGTGCTCAATCGAACAGAATAGGTTTCAGAGGCGAGGGACTGCTTCTAGATGAGAAACAGTGAAATCAAATCCAATCCAGTGAAGTGAATTCTACTAGTTAAAGGAACTTGCGAGACAACATAGCGAAAGTTATATTTTCTCCCTGGCCTCCCACTGCCTCACGTCTCCCACCATCTACCGTCGCGTTGTGCCAATTTCCTAGCGTCTCCTAGAAAATATCAACTTCCGTCGTTCTTTGGAAGTCAGATCTAGTAGTTTTTGATGCTGAATCGAATAGGGTGGGTTTCGGAAGTGCTCCACAAACATTGTAATTGCATTGTTGATATCAATATGTTATATTCTCAATATTTTTCGACGTTGGACTGTCGAAGAGAGGATAAGTCACAATCAGGCTATGCTAGACAATAATAAACCGTTCTGCACCGTTTTACCTTTAAACATAACTTTCCTTTCTACTTCGTAGAGCCAAGGAAAGTAAAAACCTTTCAAGCGTGAACACGTAGCGAGGAACGAAACAAATTTAATAAAAACAGATAATCGTTGACAAATTATGAACTCTCTACAATCCTGTGTATTGGGATTGTATCAAAATAGTTGAGGTTTCAAGTCTGCTACCCGCCCATCCACCTTCAACCCGTAATAATGTGCTCTAGGCACGGCCTCAGTCAAAAGCGTCGCGACAAACGAACCAATCTGACATTTTTAATTAAGTAAAATTTACTTTACGCACACAATCCCTCAAATAGTACTTAACTATAAAAGTTCATTGTACTAATAAAAATTCACTAGACTTCACGTCAATAATTACCTGAAATACCACTGACAATCCGCTTTCAGCTATTTTGTCTAGACGATGGTCCAGTTTGTCACACCCGGAAATGGTCTATTTATTCTTCATCCGTCGAAAGGAGTGTTCACAATTACGTCGTTAGCGATTTTTTTTGGAAAAATACGTTTGGACCGCTTCACGAATGTCGCATAATTAATCTCTATTTTCCTTTTCCGGCTCTTCGCAATATTAGTACAATGATACAATGAAAAGTTGTTTAGAAGAGACGATCCCTCTTTATGCCGTCGCTGACGGGCCGGTACTTTTGGAGGTTACAGCAAATTGTCGAGAGCGCAGCGACTGCAAGGAGGAATGAGTTTTTTTACTTTCCTTGTTTCAATTAACTGACGGCGACGGTGCGGTTTCGCGCCCATGAGTGAGTACTTGAGGTTGTGGTCGCCTTGACAACACGCCTCAGTAAGTGCCGGCACATATCCGCGGTAAACAGATCGATGAAGTTCAAGTGGCGTAGTTCGGTAGTAGAGGTTTATTGTAGATGTTGTACAACTGCTTTAGTTGCCTCCCTTCGAGCATAAATGGAAAATATTCAACGGCTTGGCGAGTAGCAAGAAGCTCTGAGTCGTAAGTAGTGGGCAATGGTCCTGGAATGCCGTTACTCAAACGAGGAGGGAGCAACAGCAAAATCCACCCACGACATGTCACACCTGGCAGCTTGGGCGTATGCTGGGATACCAACTTAGCCCACGTAGCGGCGGTGTTCGTGCAAGCGATTGATCCAGACTGGCACTACTTCTAGGCACCTCTCCCCCCACTGCAAGCTGGTTTGGGAGGTCCCTCATACATGTCTTCGTACTCAGATCCAATTTCTATGACCTTTTAATCGCCACTAAGTACACTGGTGATCCTCCCCAGTTATTATAGTTACTTGCAATTCCATCAAAACACTGCAGATCCGCTACACTCGAAAACGGCCCTGGGTGAGACGCGGCTGAAGAGCATGTACCAACAGGGTCCTGCTCTGCGCCCCAGAAAGTGCTAGGAAGCCGAAAGCCCCGGACTGACAAGGTTCAAGGGATCGCTATCACGATATGTCGAGGTTGGTAACTGCTAAAGCGCAAGTATGAGCTGAGCCTTTGTTTCTTTCTGGCGCACCAAAGTCCTAAACCCTACAGCCTGGGCGATGCCGATGTCAGCCATTCCCGCTGAAAGTGAAGTGCGTTCAACCCATTTAAAACTCTGGCTTCACGTTAATGCCCTTCAGGAACCGTTAATTCGTCAAATGAGACAGTTAAACGGCTGACATATCGATGTCTACGTACACATACGAACGAATTAACTTGAGACACGAAGAAGGAAGGAGCGTTACGAACTCTTTAGCTGTCGGCCTTGGCCGTCCTCAAAAGACTTTTTAAATACCGCGATGAGGGTTCTCCGTAATTTTCCGCGAGGAATTCGTTGAACGACGGCCGAGTCTTTACCCACACTTCGAGAACTCACAAAAGTAGGCGATTCGCAGGTTCGTCTCAGGATTTGATGGGTTTTTGAATCGGATTATTCCTAAGAAATGGTACGTATTTTGACTTGCCTTAACACAGCTGAGTAGGAAGGAAAGTTACGAGTTTTCTTCAACACCGTACGTTTCAAACGCTACAAATCACACTACATTCCTCATCCCCAGTGATTTTTAACGCCGCAGCAACTTACGAAATCTGCTTTTCATTAACTTCGAACTAACGTCGCTCAGCGCTCAACACAGAACCTAATGGCTCATCAGATTCTAGCACTTATTGAGTTGCCACGGTCACTATTCAGTGATGAGAACATGACCGATTCATTAAACTGCCAACGTGACTTTTCGTAAAAGGATCTCGTTCGTTTGTTGTTCTCCCAATCAATTTATTCGGTTACTTCCCTTATTTTAGCGTCCCATGATGTTCTGCAGATTTCAAAATTTGCCAGTTTCTTTCAAACCCGCCGACCATTTTCGGACTTGAGGAAAGGTAATTCAATATTTATCCTTCAGACAATTGCGCGAATTTCTTTTGTACTTCCTAGAGCTAAGGAAATAAAAAGTAACGTCCGTGTTTGTCTTGTTTGCACTGAACTTAAACACGTAAATTCGAGTGAACCATAATGTGAATTTAAGTACAACAGTACTCTCTGGGTCTGCAATAACAAGAAGTTGTGAACGTAAATCACATATTATCGCAATTACACAGTTGTGTGCACCGCCAAAAACGCAGTAACTTTAAGAATGGAGTTGATAAATAAAAAAGAATTCGATGAGCGTAAGTGAGGACTGTATTGAGTTTTAACAGAATAGTGATATGAGGTTGAGCATGTAAGCGAGGACACAAGGGTCTCTGAATGCACATGAACTGGTTGCATTGGAAACTAGAGCAGAGAGAGGGTGATTAGAGCTGTGAATGGCCCAAGAGTTGTTGGAGAAATCTGTAGTGAGCACAGGAAGACGAGTGTATCCGGGAAGAGCTGTGTGTGTTGGAGAAGGAGGTAAATCGAGAGGAGGGAAGGATATTTTAGACAAAAAAAGGAAATCCGTTGTCGCTTCGGAAATTAAAATGAACTTAGTCCCTTTGTCTAGAGGAGAAGCCAACTGAACAGGAGTTCTTGGACTTTCCCGCGGCAAACATGAAAAAGGGTCTGAAACAGTTGGACTGAAAGCACCTGGGAAAGGCGCAAGCTCAACATCCCAACTACTTCAGCCTGTGCCAAGCACAGCCATGCGTGCTATCAACATAAAAAATGCATCGAGTAGTTACCTTTTGGACTGCACCTTGATTTTTGTGAGAACACTAATGTAACACGAGAGCGGATTATTTTGAAAAATCTGGCGCACCCCATAGTGATCTGCAAGGTAACTATAAAATTTGAATCGATTTAATTTGGATACTTTCAATAGCGTTCACAAGGTTACACTTTTCTTTCGAACTGTAAATGGGTCGGTACTGCCCAAAAAATAAGCTATGCAGATAATAATTAATAAAATGGAAAGGCACTTAAACTGCCATCTAGCGATAAAACGCTCACCAGTTCAGATACGATTTGACCAATGCATGTGTGGTGATACCTCGTAGAACGCAAGCTGACACGCTTCTTCTCAACATTCTCACTGGTCACGGTCAATGCTGCAATCTTGTCGTTATTTGTCTTCACTTCATAATCCGTTTGGTGGTATTTGCAGATCTTGGGATGCCAAGTGAGCGCAAGATCCCAGCTTCCTGATAGTGTCTGGACACCCGGATCACACACAGACCTTTTCTTAAATGGTGTTTTTCGGACTCAAAAGAGCATAAAACGTAAAGATATGAAGGGAACTCAATTTTTTCTTTCAGGCGCTTAAGGAAAATAAAAAAATGTGCAATGGAAAAAATAATTCATTGTGCTGTTGTTGTAATTTTGAGGGAAGACAGCGTAAAGTGTGCTAACTTTCATTTTTGTTGTGATTTTTGATAATTTACTGCGCTGCTATTGCGATTTTTCCAGTGTATAAAACTTCTTGGAAATGGCTATATGAGGCGTTTCATGAAACTCGTTATTGCCGTTACGTAACTTCCATTCCTACTCCGTAGGGCTAAGGAAGTACAAAGAAACATGATCGCTGAAAGTACTTGCCGATGCGTCGCATCAAATGCTTTTGTAGTTGTGAGTATAATCACCAAAACTGTCAAATTCTACGTAACCACTTACTTACGCGTACGTTTTCGGTATATCAACGCGCTGTTTCTCTTATCCCGTTCAGGCTCGAGCTACGCTTAGCTCAGGCAACATGTCGCTCGGGGAGAAGTGGAGCGTGGCATTGAAATCGCAACGCCCCGGTCCGGAAATGGCTCGTCCGTTGGTCAGAGTCGACCCACGTTTCGACAATTGGTACTCAAACCCTCGCAGAGAAGGCATTTTGAGGCGTCGCTCTTTCGCTTTAGATCGCTTTAATTAGCGCGATAGATTTGAATTTGGGCGTTCCCACGTGGCAGAGCCAGGCTCCTTCGATGAAAATCGGTCGTGAGGATGTTCCCGAGTCGCTAGTCGTTGACGATAAAAGAGCGAGCGACATGAGCGGAACGGAAATGTCGAAATCATCCGTTACATCCTATCAGTCCTATACATTGCTTATAAAATGAGGGTTTAGTAAAGCTCGAAAGATAATTAGGCGCAACCCCAGAAAATCCAGAGTTCAAACCTACGCCGTTTCACTAACCACCGCTGAGGGACTTCTGTGTTACTAGTGCAGAGGACAGTGGGAGAATATGCCAGCAGAATACAGCGGAAGGACCTAAGGCACACTGTGGCACTGCTATGTGAACAAACATATGTATGTTATGGGCATAGTCGACACCCCTCGGTGTAAGTGGTGTGGCACAGACGAGGAGACGCCCTACCACATCCTGACCTAGTGTCGAAGAGGGAGCGATTACTGGTCTTTGGTGCTACTTCTCCTAGGATGGGTATCAAGGAAGACCTAGTGTTCCTTTGGAGACAGGGCATGGACCTGAGTGATATTATGACTGGTACCGAAGGCCTTAAGAACCCCATTTTGGGACAGCCAGAGAGCTACTGTACATCTTTACAAAACACTACTAATCACTCAATAACAATAGATTCTGGTACTTGCAGAGACATTCTGTGTAGTATTTTCTAAGTAGAGCACCTCTGAGAGCTACCCCAGTCGATTCAGCATCGAAAAATACCAGTAAACGATACGAAACACGACCACATTATAACCGAGCATCAAAAATTGACATTTTCCAGGCAATTGGCACGACAGGTGGTTGGAGTGAGATGGGAGACCTTGCAGTAAATCAGTGCAGACCGGGTCAAACGATAACTTCCGTTACATTGTCTCAAGAGTTCCTTCTAGAAGCCAAATTTGCCTCATATTTATTGTGATTTCACTGTTGTCCTAATGGAAAACTTACTTGTTTAAGCCATTTTTTGCAGATAACAACCACGGGTTTTATTCGTATTCGGCACAACTTGATTCAAATGTAGTTTTTGTGGGAAAAAATGGATTTTGTAGACCATTTCAAAGGCACAATATACAGTGGGCAGACACTGCAGATTTGGGATCCCCATGCCTCGAAACGTTAAGTGTTCAGTGTAGTGGGTGAAGGGGGTAGTAGAAAAAATGTCCTGTCCGAAAACGTAGGTTTACTATTCAGAATGAACAATAAACCAACATAGTTGATTAGTTAGTACAGAGATGCCTAATATTTTGGTCTGTGACTAGTAAGCATGAGGTGTAGTACAGGGCGCCGATGTTAAAGAATGGTTCGGGATGAACAGTAATAATAAGGCTTCCTTCCTTAAATCTAAGGTGTATTACGACCAGTAGGTCCGCTTAGTTCGATAGCCTGTACTAGTTTGAATGACCCAACCAATTCCAACAGCCGCTGGCAGCTATTTTCCGCCGCAGCCCTTTCCTCTGCTTCATCTTCCGACTTCAACTTTTGCGATGGATGTTCCGATTAGTGGAGCTCGGGATGTTCAGTAACGTTGTCACCACGGATGCCAATTGTGCCCGTAACAAGTGTTATCGTGTTCCGGATGAAGGGAGGGGGTGGGGGAGTTACGATTTCATCGAAAGTTATGATAATTTACTGAGCTCAACATTTCTGTTTCGCTGAAGATGTGCTGGTTTTATTGTACTGTCGTGTCAGTTCGATTTGCCGATCGAAAAATGAAAATAAAAATTTTGATTGCTAGAATCCTTTGCGTTAAGCATTCAGTCATAACCAAATGTTTACAGCCGCGTCGTAGAGACTACTAGAGAATGGCAAGACCAAATACCTGCCGTACCTTCGCAGGTCTGGGTTCGGTGGATGCTGCTGAAAGTGGTCGGGCTCTTGCATGATAGCGGAATCCGCAACTTCCATGGCAGTAAACTGATATAACTCTGTTCTAGGGTTCAGGAACAGTCACTTGATAAGGAAACAGACCTACAAGATGAATTATTTGTTCGCTAATTTCTCGGATGTAAAGGTTGTAACATTCGTAGAAGCAACGCAATAACTTCCTGAACGTTAAAATGACCACTTTTTATCGTCAACGTTAAGTCGAGTTGTACTATGAGGGAACTTTCTTGGGGCCAAGGAAAGTTATGTGCGGCCAAGTTCAGTTAACCTCGTACAATTCGTTGCGTCTGTCTTCTTCTTTTTCTTCTTCTGGTTCTAATCGAGAGCCCCTGAGGACGAATTAATCTCATTCTCCGGCATTCGTCCGGTAACTTCCAATCCTGACACAAATCGTTCGTACACATTTCTCATTATCCGCTAAAATTACTCACTGGTTTCGCTCCGTTTCGCCAAAGGCCGAGACCTCGGAGGAGGCCATGTCCTTTTTGCCGAACGTTTCCAGCCCTGGCGGCGTTCCCACTGCAACGTCTGCCGACTTCAGGCTCAACTGCGAGGCTACCCAGTTGCAGGGGGCGTCCAGATTGTGGCGCAAGGTCGCCGCCCTATTTGTCGTCCCCACTACTTTAAATCGTTCGTAGGTAAGTCATAATGTTTGGAGTGAGGTAGGCGCTTTGTCAAAAACAAATGGCTTTTAACGGTTCACGAATAGGATCTTTGCCAACACGATCTGATTTCATTTTGAGCGCGGCGTCAATTCTGGGAATAGGCTCCCTGCGAGAGACAATGCACGGGTTAATGGTAAAAAATGACTGGGCAATTGGCAGCCCCCCCCCCCCCCCCGACACAACTGCCGATGAGAGCCTGTTTGTGGATCCTGGATCAAGGGATAGGCTCGGGACGTACGCTATACCCAAAAAATGGATAAACAGATCTTATATATCAGGTGCGCATCATCACACAACTTTCCTTAGTTCTACGTCGTGTTCACGGCAGTTTCTACTAACTCAATGTACTACTCTCCTTGGCCCTACGAAGTAGAAAGGAAAGTTATGTAACCAGCTGACAAAAAAATTGAGTTCTCTTCAGATCTTTACGTTTTAAGAACTTTTGAGTCTGAAAAACACTATTTGAGAAAATGGTCTGTGTGTGCGTGAACGCGATTTAGAGAAACCAAATTGTTAGTTATTATAGTTACCCTAGTGGTCAAAACACCAAATTTTTTTCTCCAACATAGCTATAACGATTTTGACTAAAATTTTTGGCAGGTACATTCGCCCGGTTCTTCGGTTCGCGATTCGGAACGTTGAAGAGCGTCACTGATACTGGTGCTAGTTACAACTTTCTAGCGCTAGTATTCTTCAAAATATGACTTAAATCGTTCGACTAACCCTCGAACTATAGAATCATTCCGCGAATCCCACCCTTCGGCAAGCACGCGCTTTTCCCCGATCTTTCTTGGTTACGTATCCAATTTTTTTCGTGCCCGTCCGGATTCTCCTGCTTTAGTGCTTTCCCCACTGCCCACTTCGCGTTTATTTTTTGGGATATTCGACCAGCCATGGATGGGCCAATTAATACCGATTTGATCCTTCGATTGAGAGTGGAAGGCTTACGGAGTGTTGTGGATTAGTATATGCGTGTCGGTTTTATCTCAGAGAAGAATGCGTGGATGAAATCGTCTCCAAAGGCTGATCCCTTGGATGGTTTTGAATGGAGGTGGAGACGGAATGTCCACAACTCCGAACGGTCAATTCGTAAGGGGTCGTGGTTCAGCCTGAGTAAGTTGAGTAAGACTGACATCATGCTTCTCACCCTTAATTGCGTAATGAGATTACCGGCAGAGATGAGTGCGATAGATCGGAATGTTTCCAGGAACACCGTGACCGACTGGAAGAAGCCTATCCCCCTCAAAGTTCGGATACGTAATTTGAGAGGTGAGTGACATTTTTTGTTATTTTGGTGGTCGTCAATGTCTGGTCTGTTGCATTACGCGAGTGATATTTATTATTTTGTGGTCTTCAATGTCTGTTGCATTAGGCGCGCACTTTATGTTTCTTTGTTCACTTCGACTCAGTTTGGCGCGCTCTCCATTGTTTACATCCCGTTTCTTTCGCGCGCGTTGTTTACATTCACTTTTACGACAAAACTTTGCTCAACTCTTACCGCTACCGTTAGGCTCTCCAGTATCAGGGGCGCTAGTGAACCGTTCCGAATCGCGAACCGAAGTTCCACGCGAATGTACCCGTGGCCATTGTATTGGAAATTTACCAAATTTTTTTATATAGACTGCCTCTAATGAGGAAAGAACACCATAAAACACCTATTCGTGGGAAAATGACGAGGGCAGCACAATAAACTACCAAACTTTTCGACGAAATTGATTTTAGCGCAGTGTTTTCCTTATAAACTTTGCTCAAATGCCACCTGGATATACAAGGGCTACTCCAGAAATCTAACCACCGTTATTCCACTCACTACCATTTCTAAAAGTCACTCGCGTCAGCATGAATAATGAATTGACCGCATTTCCGATTGAAGACTGTCAAAAATGTTTTCTTGAACTGACGATTACATAGTTCGTGTGGCTATGGAGAGTGAGATACATGTTAAAAGTATGGCGTTCTATGGACGCGGGGGAGAAAGGGTTCCTGCCACTTGATCCTTGACAAGGTGAAGGTGGAGGGGCCCACGCAGCATGTGGTAGACTTTATGTCCGCCAGGTTCAACTTCGCGCTACCCTTTCGGATATTCATTCATGAGCGATCCAGGTGGGAAGGGGGGTTCCCACGTTTGAAGCTGGAGCCTCCGTATATTACACTGATGGCTCAGTCCAGGGTTGCTTGGTTGGAATTAGAGTAGCGATCCCATTGGGGTCGCTGGCCATGGTGTTCCAGGAAGAAGGGTCTGCGGTGACAGTCTGTGTGCAGCCACTGCTGCAGAGGGAACTGAAGCAGGAGAAGATCTACATTATGGTAGACAGTCAGGCCACTCTCAAGGATAGGTGCAGGGTTGCTCATTGGCAGGGGCCTTAAACAGTCAAAACTCTTCATCCGACTCTCCAGAGAATGGCCAAGGAGGTGCTCGCACTGGGGAGGAAGGATATGAGTATCATGGTCTGTTTAAAGATAACTGTCCTTGCTAGTATTGGCAAGTGTGAGGTACAGGTATGCAGGTTCTGCAAGGTGGGGCCAGAGATGGTAGAACTGGTGCTGCATATGCGATGGACTCGCAGCATTGCGCCATCGTGTGTTAGGGAGGCCCTTTCTTCAGTCGGATCGGCAAATGTAGAACTTGCGGATGCCCTCTGATTTGTGCGGGGGTGGTGGTGAGCCCAGTGTCGTGGGGCCTGGGGTTAGAGCAGCGGAGGCTCATGGACGCCCTTACAATCGGCCTGTGTGTGGCCGCAGTGAGGGTATCGCCAGCATCCACCTTTAAAAAAAAAAAAGAAGTAAAGTGAAAGAGAACCAGAAAATTGCCTTTTTCACAGGTTAGCAATGTGGCGATTAGTTCCGACGTATTACCGGTTGGGGGGTACGTTAGGACCTTGGTCTGGCTATCTCTAACATCGCTCGGCGATAGCGCCCCTCCTTTCCATCCTCAGCCTCTCATAGCCCTTTCCTTCTTTCCCCTTAATAGCGCGCTGCGGCTCCGGAGAAGTGCAATCGGCATATGTCTCTCAGCTTCTTGTTTCCATACCGAAATTCGAAGACTTATTTTTTGGTTATGCGGAGTGCGGAAGTCGGCCGGCCACACCTCCTTCCTTCGTCCCCTCACTCTCCCAGAATTTAATCTCTTTTCTCAGTCATTCACCTCCCTCCCTATCCTCTTGGCTACCCGTACAATTTATCATGAAGTCTACGCTAGAAGATTTAGTTTTGTTGAGCGGGATAACTTTCGCATTAATTGCACGATCTTATCGCTTCGGTATTCAGACTATAACAACACTACTGGGCGTGTCCCCCATGGGACCAACCCTCGCTGTTTCATCGTCGACCGGGGTCGTTTCAGAAATCGAAATCAGGGTTCGTGAATCCCGATTAAAAACCAAAAAAAAAACCGTCCTACCGAAGACGCTCATATTTTTCCAGTTTAATTGCCCGTCTAATCCAGGCAGCTCGATTTTGGATGCTTTTGACTAATTTTGAAGAATACTGAACACACCCCCTCCCGTCCTCGTCGTCATTCCCCCACTAATTCTTCAATTCAGCGGCCGTAATCTCCAATTACTCCCTGAGCGTGCTTTCTTCCTTCGGAGAGCTTTTTGCTTGTCTAATACCCCGGGATTAGTTGGCCAAATGAAGACGGAAAAAATTGAGCAAACTCTCCCCCCTCGCTCGTCGTTGGAAGGGGGGTTTCGTTGGAAAGCTGGGAAGATGCCCTCCCGGAAAGCCCTGGCTCATTTTTAAAAGGGTAGCGAAGGAGGCTAAGACCTTACCCCTCACTGCTCCCTTCGTCGACCACCTTAAGAGCAGAAATTAAGACTCGAGGATTAACTGAGAAAATTTAAAAATTGCTTCGTTACCGAGCGGAAGAGTATAGTTCGGTCGGGCGGGGAGGAGTGAGCCTGGCGATAGGCTTCTTCTCCTTAGTACAAACATAAACCTCTCCTTTGCCTTGCAACCTTCCCCCCGCCATCCTCACCTCTCACAACCTCCGCTTCCTGAGGAATCGAAAAAGTTGATCCAGGCACGTAAATGAAAAATTACATTTTCTTCGTTAAGTCTTCTCCTTGTTGGCGATGGTGTGTACGGGGTAGTGGAAAGGGTAGTGGTAGAAAGGGAGGCCTTGATTTCAGCCTTCCTCCGATCTTCACCCTTAACAACCTTTCTCACCCTTTCACGAGCCTTTTAACTACACTTTTGAAGGTGTAGAAGGGCTCTTCGCTTGACGCTCGCTTGAAAGGAAGTTTACGCTCCGGCAAAGAACCTGTCTCACTTAAATACCGGGAGATAATTTTACGGTCGCGCTCCCTCAGAGATGGATGTTCATGAAGAACCAGGAGCTCTTTCCGTCAAAAGCTAGGTTACTTGAGATGCCCAGAGTTGCGGCGTTTTAACGTTTATTTAGGCGAATAATACTGATCTCAGCCCGAAATATAGGCACCGCAATTAGTGTAACAGGTGTTTCCTAATCAAAATAACACTTCCTAAACATTCGAAAGACAGTTTTGTCAGTCGAATGTCATGGAAGTCGCGGATTCGCTCGCATGCGGAACCCCGGGCGCTAGCCGAGCATCCACTGATCGCACATAGAGAGCTGTTGCCCATGTGTCGGCGCAAGCCGAGGAAAGAAGTGGAGCTGCACATTAAAGCCGCCATTTCCCATTAGGAACTGGCTCATTCAGTGGTCTGGCGGAAGACGTTCCCTTGAAAAACAGAAAACTCATGCGTGTCACTGTGAGGATTCTCATCAGTGGAGAAGTTTATCCATGGGATATTTCTCTTTTCACTCTTCATTTGTTCACTGTGCACTTTATGGTCTAACAAAGTAACAGGGTAACTGATCGGTAACTTGGAGTGCTTTAGTGAATGCTGACCTGTAGGCCTTCATGATCTACAGGAACGAAAAAAGAACTTGATAATATCAATACTATCGCAGAAAATAACGGTTACTCCAAAAAAACAATAAACAAATTATTAAGACAATATGACTCCAAAACACACGACTCAAAAACACAAAATACACAGACTTTGACGAGACGCTGCACACATACGTCCACAGGACCAAAAATATACGGCATAACTAACATCTTCCGAAAGGAAGGCATACAAATCGCATTACGTACGGACAACACACTTAGAACCAAACTAACTGCAAAGACTGAAAAGACACGAGGCCCCACTCGACCAAAGTGGGGTATATAAAATAACTTGTACTTGTACAAACGCATACATAGGACAGACAGGGCGAAAAATACGGACTAGATATTCACAACACATTAAATCTCTTAGTAGGAACAAAGAGGATTCAAACTTTGCCAACCATCTCAAAACAACTGGACATGAACCCACCAAAATACAGGACTGCGCCATCTTACTACGAGACACATACTCGTACATAAACAATACAAAGGACGAAAACTGAACATATAAGAAAACATGGAAATTTATAAACAAAAAACTTCAATGGACAGATCGTAAACGAACAAATGAACACAAAATGCGACACCATATTTAGACTACTCATAACACAACACGTACGAAAACAACCAACTGTTGGATTTACAGACTACCCTATACAAAAAGTCATTCAAGACATACCTTTCACCTCTAGTGGGTTTCCCCAGAGGTGCATGACCTCCTTCCGCGCCTGCCCACTGTAACTCACCAGCCAGAGAAGATGGACTCACCTAACAGGTACGTTAACTATAGCTTTTCGCCTACCTTCATTGGTCTGGCGCTACTTGATCTGACGCTTTCTTCTCTGTCACTCATCTTCTATACCGGGCTTTTCTTCCTTCTTCTTCTTATATGCCTGGATTTCACTTCATCTTCTCGTTTTTCCTTACTCTTTCATGTACGCTTTGTTCTTCTTGATTCTGCTTATTCGTATGTACGTATGCCTTCTTCTTATTCTAACTATGCCTTCGCATGATTCCTTTGTATTCTACATATGCCTTGTCCTTCGCAAGTATTCTTCTTTGTCTGGATTCTTCTTAATTCCCTCTTTTCGGCCGGCTTCTTCTTATTCTATAAAAGGTGCACAAGAGGGCGAGAGTTGAAATTCAAAATAAAGATACTCTGTGGGCGTGAGGAGGACTGTATTATGAGCGATGAAGTGAGTAGAGTTTGTGTACAAAGGGCGCCACAAGGGGATGACTTGTAATACGAGCGAACTGGCAGGGGAAACTGTATCGGAAGAAGATAACGAGCTGTATGGGTCGAGAATAAATAGAGGTTGTGTCTGCGTGAGCATAGGCAGATGAGTCTTTTGCGAGAGTTCGTAGGTGAAACAATTTAGGAGGAGCTGACTGTTGTGGAGAGGAATTCCAAAAAGGAGAAGAGGGAAAAGATGGGAAAACCCCTTCAGAGAAATCCGCCGTTTGATAACGGTGAAGGTGGAATTCCCACAGGTAACAAGGAAGTAACGGGAGACAATGACTTTGCCATTAAGGACCAGGGAGTCCTGTTAGGGCAGGTGCTGGAAGTCTGAGGTCAAAAAACTGATACTTACTGATTCGGCGTTTTGCATCAAACACTTTGCATGCCTTCTTCTTCTTTGTGTACCTCTTTCTTTGCCTGCCTGCTTCATATTCTTCCATATTTGTCTTCTACGTTTTACTTTTTCTTCTTCTGTGGGTTCTAACTTTCCTTCTTTATCGAGATTTTTCTAACTCTACGTTATGTATCCCTTATTTATTTATTTTTATTTTGTCATGTGGCTTCTCATTCTTTTATGTAGGGATGTCTTCTTGTTATTCTACGTATGCCTTCTTCTTCATCTGCCTGCTTCACAATCTTCCATATTTGTCTTGTTCTGCGTTTTGCATTTTCATCTTCCTCGTATGGTTTCTAATTTCCTTCTTTGTCGAGCTTTTATCATTCTTTTGTGAACGCCTTCTATTTTTATTTTTTTGTCTCGCTTTTTCTGCTGTGGACGCATGTTTTGGCATCTGTTCTTTTTTTGCCTGGCTTTTTTTTCTTCTTCTTCTTCACCTTATGGCTTTTTATTTTTCCCCTTCTTCTTCACTTTCTGTATTTTTCGTTTTCTTCTGCATCTTCATATTTTGATTCTAGAACTTATTTTTCTGGCTTCGTTTACTTCTTCTCTCAGCTCTTTTTTGTTCTCTATCTTCTGCTCATCATCATCTTTGTTTTCTTCGTCTCCTTTCTATTCAGGGTACATTCGCTTCCTTGGTTCCTTATTTCTTCGCGTGGCTTTTTCACCTACTGACTTCTTTTTTTTTCTATGCATGACCTTGGTCTGACCGTGGTGGATTAACAAGAGCCAATCGCTCTCCTTGTTTCGGTCCTTCCCAGAACATCGAGTCTGCCTGTTTCTGACCTGCGGGAATGTCCGCTTCTTCTTCAGTTATTTCTCATGCTACTCCCAGTTCCTCGCACCACCAGTTCACGTACTCAGAGACCTTTTGCGTCCCACTCAACTCTCATCCCTCCCTTGTCTTTATTTATATTCCAGAACTCATTTTGTGGCTTCCTCTCCTTATTCTACATTATCTTCTTCTCCCAGATTTTTCTTTCATTCGTCTCCTCCTTCTGCTTCCTCTTCCCTTCCCCTACCACCACTACCAACTAGCGATCCCAGTAATTTGAAGTGGGGTCCCGAAGTTGGCGTTCCTCTGTCGCTGAAGGTCTGTCAATGACGCGCGCGCGGGCGGACGACGGAAATCCCGCCCTTCGACAGAACTGAGGAAACGTTCGTTTACCGCTTTTGTTTTTCAGGGCGACGAAAAGGAAAAGACGACGGACGAAAAGGAAGTTGACGGGGACAGGCGGCTTCTCCTCTTCAATTTACCTTCCTCTCGTTTTGCGCCCTTCGCGCTATCGGCGATCCGGTCGTCGTCGTCGTTCGCCACCGAAGAGTCGTGTCCCTAGTCGACCCGCTTTGTTACTGTTTTATGGGCGGCCACTCGGCGAGTTATTATCGTCTCTCACTCGAACGTTGTCGTTCCCTGCGGATATTTGCTTGACACTTTTCTTCGGGTCCTTCATCTCACGACCTGCCGACCGATAAAAGTACAGCCCTTTCCCAACTTCCTCCGTTTTCTGTTTCCTCTTTCGCCTCAGACTTATGCGTTCGAGAGAGGGGTGAAGGGGAAAAGAAGAAATGCTACGGAAAATTGTTGTGCCGAAGTTAGCGAAACACATTTTGGACCTGTCTATCAAATTGACTAGGCCCTTGTCACTCAGTTAACCTATTGGCGTTTACGCACGGACTTTATATTGAATGCAATAAACAAGACTGACGCTCCCAATAAGATAATCGCCCGTCATATCA
Source organism: Pachypeltis micranthus (assembly GCA_020466155.1). NCBI lineage: Eukaryota > Metazoa > Arthropoda > Insecta > Hemiptera > Miridae > Pachypeltis > Pachypeltis micranthus. The sequence goes on from CM035775.1 coordinate 14,422,470, forward strand.
GATCACAAAGCTATTGTTTAAATCTCTGTTGCGGAGTATTCAGTGGTCCAATGCTTGGTACGCTGGAATGACCCCATAATTCAACGCTTACGACTGTAATGCTTCCCTGCTGTTGGGCTGTGCTAATACAGGCCATTTAACATGCTAATAGTAACTGGTTCAACCATTGTAACAGGCAAGTAGTCGAGAGGAAAGCACGGCAGCAGAGTGCTCAGGCGATGGCCGGAAATCCTTCTACATCAAACACCTATCATGTAAGTGGCCTACGACTCTTTCAGTTGCACTACCTCGATACATTCTAATTCCAATGCCACAATTTCGAAGCTTGGATCCCGTGATGCGTCAATAATTGGAATCACGTTCCAATGACTAGATGCTGCTAGACTCCAGTGGGCATACTACAGCAGGTTGACGCCCAAACGCTTCAAGTGACTATTGGTTTCATGCTGGATGCTGTGATGCTCCCTTAACACTTCCCACTCGTCACACTCTAACGTTTCAGTGCGTATGTTTAGTGACTGACTACTGATCCCCTGAATGATCCAATGCTTCAAGGCTGTAACGCTTCCATGGCAAAGGAGTGTAGTGCTTCAATACTTCAAAGTCTTGTTACAGTCAGGATTGGACTATGCGGTGACAAGGAGCTCAAAACCGTTCCGCCGTGGACGGACGAAGTTGATGGAGAGCTGAGGGGGAAACCGTGTGATCAGGATCGAGGAGGTTCCAGCTATGTGGGCTATGATGTACACACACCTGTTGGAACAGACTTGGAATATATACGTATATAGAGGGAAGGAAGGAAGGAATTACGAGATTGAGAAACGCCCGATTGGCGCCCCTCGTCGGACGCCAATCTAATGGGTTAGATTCGGGGGTATCGCAATAATAATTCCTTCCTTCCTTCTATATACGTCTATATTCCACGGGTTCGTTCCAATTTATATATACAAGGTAGCCCACAGAAGATGTAATGTGAAGCGAGGAGAGATGTAGACTGGAAGGCATCCAGAAGCGAATAGTCAACTCGGAATGTACGCGCGACATGATCGCGGAGATAAAATCTCCTCGATCACGGTCACGCGGTTCCTGTTCTCCGTCGACTTAGTCTGTCCGCTTTCAGAGTTCCTCGCGGAACGGCTCTAAGCTCCTTGTCACCGCATAATCCAATCATGCCCGTAACAGTCTTAATGTATTTATGGTATAGAAACATTGGTATTGCTATTTTAACTTTGACACCACAATGGTGGTATGCTTAAACGCTTCTTTAATGCTTCTGTTCATTGTCACGAGCCAAAGTTTTAAAACTCCAGAGGCTCCACATTAAATTAGTTCGACGCTCAAACCTTTTCATTCTATGCATTTCTTCTGCGTCACGAATGAAGGCATTGATGATCTAGTTTGTCAAGATCCCCAATGTCCCTGTGCTGTAAGGCTTCATTGATTACCCCTATAAAATGGTGAGGGTCAAGGGTCAAGATGCAGGTGGCTGAAGAAAAAACCCAGCTAATTCTCTTGAAAGGAAAAGTGAATAATCCACCCACAATACGCTTTGGCAGCCACAGGCTACTTCTTGAAAAGCACGTCAAGTATTTAGGAGTGAATATAGGTGAGAGGTGGGGCTTCAACCAACACCTCCAAAGGCATATGGCCTTAAAGTTATTACCATTGCAAGGTATATCACTGAGTGCAATTACTAAGGCCACTTGGGGTGTGTGTTACCATGACACTATCCTCATGTATAAGGCCATCGATCTAGGCGTGATTGGCTACTGCCCTGTTGTCTGGGGTAGCAAACTAATATTCAATCAAAAGAGAGTATTGGCCCAATCCCTGAGGGCTGCGCTCCTGTGGATAACCAAGGCCTACAAGACTGTATCAACAGAAGCACTCCAGGTGATCACTAGTCAGTTACCAATCGATTTGGCCGTTGAGTGCATGGTTGACAAGTGGAGAGTGAAACGGGAGCTTCCCCCGCTTTGGGCTCACAACAGAAACTTGCCGCCATCGACGAATGGGAGCAAGCGAGATCCTCGCCAAGAAAATAAGAGCCAGACCACTGGACGAGGCAGTTCCTCACGGGTCATGGTGACTTCAATGCTCAGCTCCACTTCTTTTCTCTCAGTGACTCTCCGTCATGCATGTTTTGTGCCTCCAGTGCGGAGGAAACAAGGAACCACGTGCTGCTCCACTGTAGTTTCTACAATAGTGAGCGATGGTTGTTGAGAGGGCAAACGAACTTAGCAGCATTGACTGCTACAAAGCAAGCCTAAAACCTTTTTGCTGAGTTCGCGAAGAAGGTGAAAAGCTAAGAAACGTGGTCATAGTTGATCTGTCCTTTTGAAACTTGCCACTCAAGTAAATCGTTAGATCAGGTGGGAAACCAGATTAAGAACTCCTACCAGATGGTACGGGATTCCTCAGGTGGCCACCTTCGCGCGGTAACACACGGGCAACAGCTCTCTATCGGGAGACTGGCTAAAGACCAAATACCTGCCTTACCTCCACAGGCCTGAGTTCGGTGGATGCTGCAGAAGCCGGCCTCTTGCATTTTAGCGAAACCTCAACTTCCATGACTGATATATCCTCGTTGAGGGTTTAGGAACAGTCATTAAATAAGGAAACAGACCTGCTTCCTGGGAAACATTGCAGATTTCAACAATTACGTCTTGCGTGGACTGACTGATTGCAGGCCTATTTTTTGAAGAGCGAAGACTCGTGCAGATTTCCATTGAGGCCATTGCAGCCTCCATTCAGCCTTCCTTAACATAGTGCTTTCAATGTTATCTGCCATTGGAGACTTGGCTTTGAGGTCGCACGGGTCCAAATATGGGCGCCTGTTGTTTACAATGGTAGGTCTCGTCCAGGGTTTAGGAACAGTCATCAAAAAAGGAAACAGACCTGATTAGTGAACTGCGTGCTACAGACACCTACTTGACAATACAAGATGCCTCACCCGACGAGGTGGACAGAAAAGTGGACATTTTCATCACAGCACTGCACTCTGTAGGGCCTTCTGTGCTCAGGAAACAAACGCACAGAGAGAGCAAAGTCCTCTGGTTGACTGACTAACTTAATCATCTCAAGCTGAGTTAATAGAGCCAGAGGAATATACTAGCAGACTCGTGATCCTGGTGCCAGAGCCACACTCCAAACTGCCATCATCCTGGAGAAGAAAGGCAAGCGAGATAAAAATCCTCGTTGAAGGGACGTGACACGTACAACAAGGCTGCAATGGTTCCATGATGTAGTGGTTAGATCGTTAAATCCTTCAGTGCTCCGATGTTCAAACGATTTAGTGTTGCAAGCTCTTGTACTTCTATTTGGTGCCACGTTCAGATGATTCAATGATATAACGCCCAAATGCTTCAAGGTTCTGATGATTCCACACTACTCAATGTATTGCTCCGACGTGTCACCATCCAATGCTCCCCATTTTGTAGGGCGTTAATACTTCAACGCATCAATTCCGCTCTGTTTCTATAGTTCAGTGCACCAAATTGCTGAAAACTTCAATGTTTCTGTTCAGTGTCTTGATCCTCTCTAATGGCGTCTGCTCGGCGTTCTTACGTCGGTCATGTTTAATCACTGGAAAAGCCCAAATTAGCCACGAATCTCGTCCCCCGATATTTTGCGAACAAAATCACACTCAATTGTGAAACCCATTTGTTTACCGGGTAATGTGCGCGTTTGAGTATGCTCTGGGCCTGCCGTTGGGTGTTTGGCACAGCTTACCAATTCGAAAAAGCAATTATTTGATGGGTCTAAAGAAACAACGGGGAACAAGAGAATTTAAATAATTTATTGAGATTATCGGGTTGGCTGTAAACTGAAATGAGACAACCGGTTAACGAGAAAATGATCAAGTACTTGCACTTCCAAAGTCCGAACTGCTGGGAACTCCAACTTGGGTCAAGTGAACTCAACCCGCTCCAGTGTCTTCCGTCGTGGATGTACGGGAATCCGACAAGTCCGAAAGGGTGGTAAAAGTTCGAACAAGAGGAGGTGAGCGGAATGTAAGACGCCGAAAAAGATGCAGAATCAGGTGTACAGAGATCGTTAAAAACACACACGAGGTCCCTCTAGTGGCGGACCAGCAGCCGCTGCTGGGAAAAGCGCCGTTGGTCAAGTGGATGATCTGGTTCACAGTTAATGAATTTAAAAAAAAGAACAGCAAACAATGAACAATATAAGTTAATGAATAATAAATTAAGGAAACATAACATTCAGGTCCAGGTAATTAAGAGTTTTATTTTGTTCTTTGTCCATGTCATATTGGATGTTATGGTGGATATTGTTTAAGTCCTTTAGTATATCGTCAGTGTTATCACGGCCTAATATGCAGATGATATCATCTACATATCTGGCGTAATGTTTGATATCGTGTTTTGTCATTAAGGTCTGGATGTGAGTTTCTTCGTAATGCTGTAGAAATATTTCAGTTAATATGGACGAGGTAGGGTTTCCCATACCTAATCCATCTTTTGGCTTGTATATGCTGTTGTTGAATTGAAAGTAGTTTTGTCCGAGTGTCAGTTTGGTGACGTTTCTAGTGGTTGTCGTGTCTATTTGTCTTAGTTTGGTTTGTAGTATGTCAATGGTTTCTTTTATTGGTATGGAGGAGTTATAGTTACGTCTTTTAATCTAGTGGTGAGTTCTTCTGTGTTGCGTATCGTATATCTGTTTGGTAATGGTACTAAAATAAAACTCTTAATTACTTGGACCTGAAAATCACACGGTTGGACAACATACTACAATACGACATTTTTATCAAACCTACAGCTACCGACACGACCATACATTTTACATCAAACCACCCACAACAACATAAACTAAGTGCATTTAGACACATGATACGGAGACTAAAAACTATCCCACTACCCGCACAAAATTACAAAAAAGAACTTGATAATATCAATACTATCGCAGAAAATAACGGTTACTCCAAAAAAACAATAAATAAATTATTAAGACAATATGAATCCAAAACAAACGACACAAAATACACAAATTTTAACAAGACGCTGCACATTCACGTACACAGGACCAAAAATATACGGAATAACTAATATCTTCCGAAAGGAAGGTATACAAATTGCATTACTTACGGACAACACGCTTAGAACCAAACTAACTGCAAAGACTGAAAAGACAGACCCACTCGACCAAAGTGGGGTGTATAAAATAACTTGTACTTGTAAAAACGCATACATAGGACAGACAGGACGAAAAATACGGACCAGATACTCAGAACACATTAAATCTCTTAGTAGGAACAAAGACGATTCAAACTTTGCCAACCACCTCAAAACAAGTGGACATGAACCCACCAAAATACAGGACTGTACCACCTTACTACACAAACAATACAAAGGACGAAAACTGAACATATTAGAAAACATGGAAATTTATAAACAAAAAAACTTCAATGGACAGATCATAAATGAACAAATCAACACAAAATGCGACACCATATTCACACCACTCAAAACACTACACAAACGAAAACAACCAACTGACGGATTTACAGACCACCCTACACAAAAAAGACTTAAATTCCACAATTGACAGACCATCCAACACGTTCCATTTATCTCTAGGGGGTTTCCCCCTGAGGTACATGACCTCCTCTCCCCCTCCCTTCCCCGACGCTCCATCACCCCTTTCACCTTTCTCTTTGTATATAAAGACCACGACCAACTGACTGACTCCAGTACTGACTTAACGGCCAGACGATGATGTCTTTACATCGAAAGTGCTTGCCCACAGTACCTCACAAGCCAGAGGAGACGGACTCACCTAACAGGTAACTTTAGTTCAGTTTAGAACTTTAGTAATTTGCCTACTGGCGGACATAACCCGATTTCTTCAATATATTACGATGTTGTACCAACATTTCATAGCAATATCGGGGATGTGTGAGGAGGTAGATGTGGAACAGGAGGGAGGAAAGTGTTAAGCCCGTACACTGTAAGCCCATCCTTCAACTAAAAATAACGTACCTGTATGGGAGTCCGTCTCCTCTGGCTGGTGAGATACTGTAGACGAGTGCTTTTGATGTAAAGACATCGTCGTTTGGCCCGTTAAGTCAGTACTAAGGTTCGTTAGGTGGTCTTTATATTGGAATAGCAAGGTTAACGCGATGGTTTAGCGTCAGTGAGGGGATGGGGAGGAAGGATCTCTTTTTTGCATAGGGTGGTCTGTAAATCCGTCAGTTTGTTGTTTTTGTTTGCATGATGTCTTGAGTGGTGAAAGTATGGTGTCACATTTTGTGTTCATTTGTTCGTTACGATCTGTCCATTGACATTTTTTCGTTCATAAATTTACAGACCACGCTAAACAAAAAAGGCTTAGAACCAACAATCAGCAGACTATTTAAGACATACCTTACATTCTTCTCCTCCAGTGGGTTTCCCCAGAGGTGAATGAGCTCCTTAAACCCCCCCCCACACCCCTCTCTCCTGACGCTACACCATCCAGTTAACTTTTCTCTTCCTATATAAAGACCACGGCTTTAGTACTGACATTACATCGAAAGTGCTCGCCTACAGTATCTCACCAGCCAGAGGAGACAGACTAACCAAACAGGTACGTTAACTTTAGTAATTTACCTACTGGCGGAAGTAACCCAATTACAATACCCATCGTAACAGTTGGTGATTTGATTTTTCCAAACAGTGTGAGTTTTTACTATGCTGACGTTGCTCTGATGCTAATGCAGTCTATTTGGCGCTACTCTATACTTACGAGTAGTCCTTCGGCCGTCACTTTGTTCAGAAGCAGGGTACTTCGGTGACCACTCCTTCACTGGGTGATCATATGAATGCCATCGTCTGGTATTAATTCTCAGCAAACGATCCAGGTTGGACTCTGGTTGGAGCTGGCTTAGCAGAAGCTCCGACCGATTTCACGTTAAGTTCAAACGAACAGGGCGATTTCAATGCAACGGCGTTCGGTGGTTCCGTCTAAGGTTCAGTTGCAAGCCTCAAGAGCTTTGCAGGAAGAAGAGATTTAGGTCACCAGAAGAGAAAGAGGAGCTCAAAAAAGTCCCTCTTATTCCTCTGCTTTCAAGCCCTTCCTGGAGCACGGAACGAAGGATTTGAAAATCTTTCTCCGTCTTCCCCCCTTCTCGTAACTCGTCGCCGATACACAATCGAAGGGAAAGGGTATCAAGGAAGCAAAGGGGTTTGAGATCCCTAGAAAAAAAGGACGACATAAATGGAAGAGCACGTCCCTTCGCTGAGTCTCTCCTCGACATCCTGCCCCGCGCCAAGAATTCTTCTGCAGCGCTAAAAACAAAGATTATGCTGCTCTCGAGAACAGGGTCGGGGGAGGCTGGAGGACTTAGCGAAGACTTGGGGCCACAATCTCTTGTTCTTAGGGAGTAGGAAGAATAAGCGGCGAATTTATCAAGAGAAGTGGAAGGAGAAGAATTAGCATTATCGATTGGCGAGCGGTGAGCGGCAAGAAGGGAAGAGGAAGATGGAGAACAGAAGTAGGAGGAGGATTGGTGGATGTCCTGGAGGTTGTTTGATGGAGTGGGAGGGACAAGAAATCGAAGAGAGCTGAAAGGAGAGGACAACGGAAATTTGCTCAGAAAGACGACAATGTTGTAACGTTCTGTCGCCACACAACGCACTAACCTTCTCATCTGTGCTCACCGACCCTGAATTAAATAAACAAATTATCATGAAGCTCGGCAGAGACTTGTACAAATAGCATGATTTCATTCCCTTTGCCCACAGAACGTTCCCCTTCTAGTCATAGTAGAGAACTTTCTGAGGTTCACTGGGACACAGATTGAACCGAACTAGAAAAGCCATCCTTCAAAATTACACCAACCTCACACTTATATGTCAGCATTCAGCTATTTGCCAATGAACCATTAGGAGTTAGTTAGGAGTAGGGTCGCTCTGAACCTATGAGATCTTCGAAGCTGTTAAACTTGTCATCCATAATTACCCTGATCTTAACGCAGTAGATATTAGAAGAAGTTGTTTGTGAACGAGACCAAGCTCTCAACGTCTCGAAGGAAAGCCAGAGGAAAGGAGTTCTAAAGAAACGTCGATGGAAATGTTGAAGTCAGAAGATGAAGCAGAGGAAGGGAGCTGTGGCAGGTAAATATGGCAGTCGGTGGCCAACGTGGGGTGTCAATGTAATTTCACTGCTCCTGGGTCTGTAGCTAGTAAGAGGCCTCTTCATTGAATACTACATCCACTCCCACAAAGTCCTTTTGGTTCGATGAACACAAGATGTGTCGACGTTCCTCTAGAACTCTTTCCTTTAGACCAGGGGTCGGCAACCTTTTGCCATAGGAGGGCTTCAAATGTCAACCAGAATATCAGTGCGGGTCGCACTTATTTTTATATGTATGGTCACGTATTTTTAATATATGAAATATAACGCGTATGTACATTTTTAAGCATGCATTCAGAGGATCAGAGCAGCGATCCTGTTTGGGTCACTGGCCACAGTGTTCCAGGCAGAGGTGTCTCCAGTGACAGTCTATGTGTAGCAGTTGCTGCTGAGGGGACTGAAGCGGCAGGAGATTCACATTATGGTAGACAGTCAGCCACTCTCAAGGCCATAGCCTTGTGTTGTTTTACGTCGCGGTTAGTCTGGGAGTGTCTGACTGGGCTGAAGGCCCTGACTGGGGACAACAGTGTAACACTGTGTTGGGTGCCGGGTCATCAGGGAATAGAGGGAAGTGGTGAAGAAGGGATCGGCGCAAAGCCCTGTCGGTCCTGAGCCGTTTGTTGGGACCACCAGGAGCCACCTACGTGGAGAGGTTGGCAAATGGGAGGATAGTTTCAAGGGGTGCCTGGCCTTGGACAGTCAAAACTCTTCATCCAACTCCCCCGAGGTGCTCGCAGTGGGAAGGAAGGATATGACGCCTGTTTACAGGTCACTGTTCGCTGAGATACCACCTTGCTAACCGTTCGTTGGTGCAGGTATGCAGGTTCTGCGAGGCAGGCCTAGAGACGGCAAAGCATGTGTTGTGCATATGCAATGGACTCCCAGCATTGCGCCGTCGTGTGTTTGGGAGTCCCTTTCTATCGCCAGAAGAGGTGGGGAGGGCAGAACTTGCAGATGTCCTCCTATTTGTGCGGGGGTGGTGGGGACGTGTAGGGGACGCACTAAGGGAGCCCAGTGCCTTGGTGACTGGTAGTGGAGCTGGGGCTCATGGACGTCCGTACAATATACCCGATTGGGGCCTCCAGCACAATAGCGCATCTCCAGCATCCACCTATACTATAAAAAAACACAAAAGTAAAACCTCGTGAGATTTTTGCGGCTGCATTGATTTGTCGTAGACACACGCAGTATCGCGTATAAATATTCAAATGATAGCCGCAAACAATACTTATCTGTGCGGTAGTTGGCAATTTAAAATGTTTGTTCATACAAATATGTACTATTAAACCTGAACTGCTCAGACAAACTGCGGACGACAATGGTGGGGAAGATGAATCAGTTGAAAAATGGTGGTGACGTTCGGGAATGTGTGTAGACCTCATTGGGAGAACAAATTGCCTTTGTCGCACTATACAAACACAATGTGATCTTCCTCGTGGAGGAAAAGAGCGTCTTGGACGAGAAAAAATACAATGCGGATGATTTTGAGGGGGGGAGGGGAGGTTTGGTCAGTTGGATAAGACCAGGGTTCAGTAACTGAAACACAATACACGTCAACAAATTTCGTAATTGCCTAACAACAGTGCTGAGCAAACGTTTTAAGGCTGCTATTTCTTGGCAAATTGCTTGGTGCATCATTAACATCAATTGCAAAAGGGGTTTGGAAAAGTTCCAAGTTAAGGGAGGTCTTTTTAAAGTCGGCGAATCGATTTGCAAACTCAATTTGTAGTTGCGTTGACACGTTTCTCGTTGTAATATTTTACCACTCAAAGTTATCTCCAGCTTCATTCACGGCTTTCTTCAATTCGGAAAATGGGCAAGCTCTATTTCATTAATACGCTTGATAAACAGTTGCTATTTCATCTCTTTTTGGATCTTATTCAGTTCCGTAGTCAAATCAGTCAAAAAACCAAGATCGATAATACACTGCTTGTTAGTAAGCTCTTTGACTCGCATTCCTTTCATCTCCTCGAACTCGCCAATAACTTTCCTCAAATTATAAAACCAATCTCAAACGGCACCTCGACTGAGCCACCTGACTGTGGTAAACCGCGTCGCCAAGATCAGCTTCCAGATCGGCCAAAAACTCTTGGAACTGACGGTGTGTGAGCCCATTTCTTCTGATAAAATTAACAGTGGACGTTAGGGTATCCATTATTTCTTTCCGAGATATAATCCTGGAGCACAATGCCTCTTGATGGACAATACGATGAAAAATCAATGGCACAGTATATCGGCGGTCTTTCACTTTGCTGATGATTCTTTCAACGACACCGGTTAGAGGTTATACCCCAAAAACCTCGGTCAATGATCCGGGTTTTACCCCGCGTGATTAAATGACTTCCCCGTTACAGTTTTCCCACAGACTCATGGTATATATATATATAATATCTCTCCGATCTCCGTCAATGGAATAAGGATGCAGATGCGTTTCTCTGAAATAACGAGAAACTACATTTAAAGATCCTATTCCGGTATTGTTCAATTGTAGGGTTAACTTAACTTCACTTCACTTAGACAACGCGGTGCAGTATGATAGCATATCTTTCACCTGTCCTCGCGACTGCGGTCCACTTCTAATATCGAGTTGGCTCTTCGATCACGCGGCAGCTTCTAAATGTGACGCACTCATAATGGGTGACATTGTCATTCATTACATCTCCCCCTCAAGGCAAAAAATTTTCAAGTTAAAACGCAGAAATTTTTCAATTACAGGTAAGCAGCGGGTGTAGTTTAGAGACATGAAATAGGTTTGATTCTGGTTTCTTGTGTCCAGTGTCTACTTCATAGATAGAATTTGAAACCTTCTTTATAATTTTGTATGGACCAATCCTTAATTCATCCATTTTTTTTCTGTTTAGCTTATTCCCGTTTTCCACGTAGACTCTGTCTCCCACTTCTAGTTTACATGCCTTTCTATGTAGGTCGAATAGTTGTTTGTTGTGTTCGTGTGACTGTATTGTGTTCGCTAGAGCCTTCGTTCTATCTCTTTTCAGGTCTTCTAATGTGCATGTTGTCTGAAGTTCTGGAGGTAGAATATTTTCCATGTCACCTTCCAATAGGTATTTTGGTGTAAATGTTGTGACTGTGTGCTCAGTTGCATTATATTTATCCACACATCTTTGCGCTATAGTGGTCCAAGCTTGTTTCGTTTTATTCCCATTAATTTCACATCGTATCTTGTTTACTAAAGTTTGGTTTAGCCTCTCATTTAAACCGTTTGAAGATGGTGTATCGACAGCAGTGAAAATTAGACTTATGTTTTTAGTGTGTAGATAATTTTTGAATTCTTTGGAATTTATACTTGGGTATTGATCCGTCAGTAGGATATCTATTTCACTGTTTTGTGCTACTTTATCGATCAGTTTTATAAAGTCACCAGTGGTTTGAGTTTTTGACGTGAGAATATAGGCATACCTCGTGAAGTGATCAACCAGTAGATGCAAATACTTTTTCGTTGATCGTGATCCTCCAAAGCCACCAATGGTATCAATAGATACAATTTCAAATGGTTTCGTAGCAGGGCCCAAATGTGACAGTAATCCGTATTTTATTCCTCGTCTCGCTTTGTTTTTGATGCATGTTTCACACCCGTCACATATTTTATTTATGTTCTTCCTGATGTTTTTGCCTGTATAGAATGGAGTTATTTTGTTGATCATTTGGGTTCTCCCCAAGTGGCAGTAGCTGTTGTGAACCTTTTGTATTAGAGTTTCGCTGGGCTTTTCAGAGAGAACAATTTTTTCTTTGTTTTTTCTTCGTATAGTAAATGCCATTTTCCAGTGTAAGTTGTCTTCGTTGTAGATTTTTGTTTTCACTTTGATCTTGCTTAATATCAGATAAGTTTATACAATTTACTACTCTTATACAATCGTCGGCATTTTCATGAGGTTCCAATACAGGATTTCTGCTCAAAGCATCAGCTTCTTGGTTTGTTTTCCCTGGGTTGTAGAGGATTTGAAAGTCGTATTGGGATAAATAGTATGTCAGATCCCCAAGCTCTTCATCAGTTCTTGATTTGATGTTCATGTTTTCCAACGGTTTGTGATCGCAGTATATGGTAAATTGTTTTCCCATCAACCAGTGCTGCCAGTATTTCACAGCTTCCTTGATTGCAAGGCACTCGAGGTAAATTGCCTTCCTCTTTTTCTGAGCTTCAGTTAGTTTCTTCGAGAAATAGGCAACAGGCTTGGTTTCCCCGTTTTTAGACTTTTGTTTTAGTACTGCTCCCACTCCCTTTATGCTAGCATCTGTATAAATGTGTATTGGTAGTTTAGGATCAAAGATGTGCAGATGTGGCTCTGAACATAGCATGTTTTTTATTTTGTCGAAAGAGTCCTGACACTCTGCAGACCATTCAAATTTCACGTCCTTTCGCAATAAATTGTGTAACGGGTCCAGGATAATCGATCCATTTGGTAGAAATTTATGATGAAAATTGACCTTTCCCAAGAATTGGCGTATATTTTTTGTCTGTGGAATTGGAAAGTTTTTTACTGCAATTAGGTAGTCCTTTAGAGGTCTGATCGAGTTATTCTCTATTATGTGGCCCAAATATTTGGCATGGTTATTTGCAAAAGTGCATTTGGCAAATTTCAGTCGAAAACCCTCTGTTTGGAGTGCTTCCAATAGTTGTGTAAGGTGATGCAAATGTTCTTTGAAGGTTCTCGAAAATATCAATATGTCGTCAATGAAATTTACGGCGAAATCGGAGAGCTTGTATTTCCTTATTATGCTGCCCAATATTCTTTGGAAAATGGCAGGGGCAGTCCGTAAACCAAATGGTAGGCATGTCCATTGATAGTGACCTTGTTGCGTCACAAAAGCCGTTTTGTATCGATCTTGAACCTTCATTGGTATGGACCAAAATGCTGAGTTTATGTCGAGAGTGGAGAAGTATTTACACTTGACAGTGTTTATCATTAGATCTTCGATGAGTGGGAATGGTTGTGATTGAGGAATGACCATTTTATTCAAGTTTCTAAAGTCAATACACAGCCTTGTTTTTGTAGCCCCACCTTTCTTGAATGCCAAAGTTACTGGTGCTGCAAATGGGCTATACGATTCCTCAATTAAATTTTTTTCTAGTAGTGCGGATATTTGTTCCTCTATCTCTTGTCTGTCTTCCTCTGTACATCTGTATGGGCGTTTGGAGCAATATTTTTCCACCATTAAGTCAATGTGAGCTTCGTAATTTTTTACCGTTCCGACGTCATATTTGTCCTTGGCAAAAACTGATTTATGGCGTTCTATTAAGTTATCTATTTCTGTTTGTTGTCGGGAATCTAGATGGTTTACGATCATTTCAAAGCTTTCCGTGTTTATGTGTTCATTAAAATTTACTTCGTATTCACTGAGTTTTGTGTCTTGGTTCTCCAAGTTTGACATTAACACCCCTTCAGTTCTCGATTGCGGTACCTCAATATTCGATGCAGCTGTAAATCCCTCCTTTTTGGAGAGCTCCGATTTTTCTACTTGCAGTCCTCTGATGTGAATCTTCTGAGTATCTTCTTTATTCGAGATCATCTTTTCTTCTGGGGTATTCTGCTGTGAGATGTGTAGTTCTTCATTCTGTAATAATCTGAAGTTTTTTATGCAATCTAATCCAATTAAAAAGTCGTAATGGAAATTTTCACTATCCACTACAAATACATCCATAGTTTTTTCGATGTTGAAGATTTTTATTTTCATGGTCACGATACCGTTTGCTTTCTTTTCACCATTGATAGTTTTCAAGTTTACTAGTTTCATATTGTTTGTGTGTTCTTGCGGTTTTATTCTTAATAATTTCGCGTTAATCAGCGACACATTCGATCCAGAATCATAAATTCCTGAAACCGTTAAAGTATCATCCAATAGTAACTTGACTGTTATCAATGGTGGCACATCTAGTTTTTTGGATCGGTGTTGTTTAGTCCGATTTCCAATTCGGAGTGATTGACCGATTTCACGAATGATTTAGGGATTCTCTCTTTAAACCAACAATGATCTTCTGCATGGAAACGTTTTCCTTTATTCTCGTTTAGACAAAATCGGCAAGGTTTTTTCTCTTCTATGCGATGTTGTTTTGAGTCAGATTTAACAATGCTTTTTGTTTCGTACCTGTTTTTCCCCACAAGATGTTCCAGTTTCCCTAGCTCTTGGTAGAGATTTTCTGTACCTTCCAACGCTTCTCTGTCGATCCTATCCGCAACATAGTTTGGTAGACCGAAAACGATAAGGTCTATAAGGGTACCTGTGTCGATTAATGACCTCACCTCCAGCAGGAGTCTTTCTTTTCTTATTGCGTACTCAAGCAGTGAGCCTGCTTGATACTTGAAAGCAAGTGCATATCGGATAGGTGACCATCCTTTGTTTGCGAACGTTTTTTGAAAATTCTCCTCCCATAAGTTCCATTCGGATTCGATGGTGTGTTTTACCATCATGCAGGTGTACCATTCCCCACCGGCGTTTTCCAAAAACTGTTTTAAAATAGTGATCTTCTTGGTGTCATCGTTGATTTGGAAGCGGACGCATTCCTCATTAAAGTCTTCGATCCATTGAGATGCATTAGGGTTTTTACCAGTGAATTTTGCTATCCTAAAGTCCTTTGCGATCGCACCTAGCTTTTTAGCGTCCGAACTGGTTTTTGTTTCTTCAAGCAATGTCTTCAAAAGCTTTTCCAACATTGGACTCGAGCCTTTGGGGGTAGGTTCGGCGTCAATTATTTTATTTGTAATTTCTTCAAGATAAATTTCGTTGAACTGAATATTTTCGTCATCATCCAAATAGGTTTTGGCCAGGTCTTCCGTTAAATTGATCCAGATTCTTCTGGTCTGATGCCGTTTTGTTAATGATTTCTTTATTTTGGCGAAGTTTGAAGTGCTTGTGATTACGCTGTGTTGACTTACCGGTTGTGATTCGGGTGGTATCTCGAAGACCTGTCCGGCGGGTGTTGCTATAGACGTGATACACATTACATTCGATTTCCCATCTGCCGTTTGCTTCACAACGAAATCAAATCTCAACTTCTTCATCTTCCGAGAATTAGTCGCAGAAAATGTAGTTTTATAATATCTCTCCGATCTCCGTCAATGGAATAAGGATGCAGATGCGTTTCTCTGAAATAACGAGAAACTACATTTAAAGATCCTATTCCGGTATTGTTCAATTGTAGGGTTAACTTAATGTCACTTCACTTAGACAACGCGGTGCAGTATGAGAGCATATCTTTCACCTGTCCTCGCGACTGCGGTCCACTTCTAATATCGAGTTGGCTCTTCGATCACGCGGCAGCTTCTAAATGTGACGCACTCATAATGGGTGACATTGTCATTCATTACATATATATATATATTCTGACATGTGGAGTCAGAACTGGGCTCGTGAACTTGCAGGAAAGGCAAGTGAGTGGGAAGCGCCACCTCGAACGTCGCAAAAACGCAGAAAGTAGTCGCAGGCTAGACGCTGGAACGCGGAGAAGCTGTCTCGGATAGCGAATCCCCATGTCGACCCTTTCCACACAGGAAAATAGACCAGGCTGACTTATTTCTTTGAATTAAGGTTCATTGGAGGCGCTTCATAAACCACATAATTACCGTCATTAAATTCATTCGATCGTAAACAGTTCATATTAAATTCTTCTCCTGTTTGAGGAAGTTTAATTTCATTTTTGTGTGAGCCCTAGAGAGAGAATAAGACGATAGGTCCCCACCTCCTGAGAGCCTTTTTTTAACGGGGTGTTAACGAAAATAAAAAATAAAGGTAATTAGAACCCCACAACATATATACTCGCTTTACCGCCCCTGAGTCATTTTCGTCTGAAGAGCCCTCTCGTGTATCCGCACAGTGAAAGATGTCGCGTCTCCCTTCACCAGTGACTTCATTCTGAACTTCTCTTCACCGTGATCTCAAGTGTTTTACGTAAGCATCTATCAATCTGCGTACTTCGAACATTACGGTCTTTTACAGTTTCCCCACTAATTCTTGCTTTCTCTCAAGTTCATCATTTTGCATTATACAACACCTTCGTTTTGACCGCTCATGGTCTTGCCTCCATCGGTAATGAGAAATGAAATATGCGTTCGTTCTTACATTTCTTATTACCCTGCGTTGAAGCGAGCTTTGAACAATGATCTCAAGGCCCGGAGCATACCAAATGTGTTTTTCTTGCGGACCTCAGGTTTGCGGGCCGCACCGAGATGGTTACGATAGTTCTCGTTTCATTTTGTTGTCACCACAGGTTCAAATCAAGTCCTGAACAACAACTCATTTCATTATGAGATGTTTATGATATGTTCGATTCATTAGGTGCTGTCTATTAAAAAAAAAAAATTTAAGATAATCTCTGAAGCCATCTTTGAGAAAAAAGTGTTTTGATCACTATAATTACTATAGTTAGTTTAGGGCGGATTTTGCGTCAGGTTTGAGCTGATTTGGTTCAATTTGCTTTCTCCCAATCGCGTTTTTTTTTCAAAGCTCAAAGCAAATGGGACGGCGGAACCCAAAAAATAAAAAATAAATAATAAGTAAGAAAAAGGGGAGGGCACCCAGACTACCCAGAGAGACAGAAGGATTGGGATTGGGAAGGGAAGAAGGATAAGAGGATGTTCCACGATAGAACGACCACCAGTTAAGGTACGACCCAAGCAACTCGGGGGTGGTGATAGAGTGGAGAGTGCCTGCTGACACACCCAGCCGACGCATGGTCAATGCTGCAACCCTGATCCGTCCTGTCGTATTTGCGCTTCTTGGCTTGTTACCACCACCTGGACATCCAGGATCACTGCAGACTGATCGGGACCAAAGGCGACGATGTCAAGCCGCAGTACTTCTCCAGAGACAACCAGGTAGTGCCGCTCCCTTCCCGCTTCCTAGCTCTAAGATGACAATGCACCAGCCCCCTGCTTGCAGACCAGACAATGACGTTTTAGATGGCCCCCATGAGTACAAGGACACACCTGCACCACATGATTTAGCGAGTCAAACAGCTTACCACAGTCACGACAGCAAGCATTCACAACCTTCACAATCGCTATAGGCAGATACGCCACACAACCGATAATCCTTCTCATGAATGCCCTCTGACGACCACTCTTTCTACGCAGAAGAGTAGGGGGAGTCAGGTTACTGCCAGAGTTCCCATACATCAACCAAACCTTGCAGAGCAGCTGCAAACTCTGAAGGCTTACTGGGCTTGTGAGCAGATGGAGTCCCTGCGTCACACCACTGCAGCTGATCTTGGACGAATTCCAGACCAGCCAATGCAAGCAGGCGCTTACGGAGCAAAAACGAAATGGTGGTAAGAGAGATGAAAAACCGAGTCCCCTAGAACGAACCGGAGCGTGAATGTACACACATGGTACGCTATGCGGAAGGCCTAGCCAAGCACGAACAGCATAGCGCACCATTCTATCAAGGGTTATCAACCATCGGACAGTCAACCTCCCAAAAACCAACCCGTAGGTCAGCTTCGGGAGCAAGTACGTCCGAAGGAGGCGCCGCTTCTGCCGTGGCTTCAATGGAGGTGTACCAAGGTACACACGGCTTCCGGCTGAGGAGGTTGCACCGAGAAACTTGATCCCAATATACCTCGAGGTACACATCTCGAGGACGCTTCTAGTGGTGGCACACACACACACAGTTTTCCCAAGTAGTGTTTTTTAGGCTCAATAACTCTTAAAACTCCCTGAAGAGTACTCAATTTTTTTCTGCCGAATACATAACTTTCCTTTCTACTTTGTAGAGCCAAGGAAATTAAAAATATATTCCGTTGTGAGTACGTAGCAACACACAACTTTCCTCAACCCCCGTAAATTCGACGTCTTGCTACATATACCGGCGCTAAATCTTCCTTCAACGTATTTGTACAGGAATATGTATGCAGTGCAAAATGTAGGTACTAGCTGGTTGAGAGTGCTCCATCAGTTTGATCGAAATCGTTTTGGCTGTTTTCGAAGAATTGGAGAACCGGCAAATTAATATTTGACAAATCTCGTTTTCCGGGTTATCACGTATTATATCTCCGTTCAATAGATAGGTAAAGAAATAATCATGGCGAAACAGAATGAGTAAATGCTGCTAGAAGACAGTCCGTAAGATTCATCAAATCCAGCGACGCAGTTCCACCCCCAGCTCCTCTGATGCATTGTCCTCACCATTCTCGCACAAAACGCGAGACAACGTTGAGGTCCGTCCCTGCAACCTCCCCCGGCCGCAGCTGATGAACCCCAAGCACTCTGAGACGCACTGCAGCCACCCCCTCGCACATACACGGTACATGCTCCGCTGACTTCAGCTCCACCACGCAGAATCTGCAATTATGTACTTCTGACCGACCAATCTTGGCCAGGTGGAACCTTAGGGGATAGTAACCTGCAAACAGGCCTCATACCATCCGCGTACTATCTCTCTTCAGACTCTGATACACAACCTTAATTGCCTTTAGCCAGTCACATCTCGCCAATAGGCAGCCCAGCACTTCTCTGAAAAGTGTAGCTACCGCAGCGTGAAAGCCAGTCTCATGCCACCCTGAGCCTGAGCTCAACAGTCTATCTAATACGTAGTAATCCGGTCTATTTGTTACACCAGTCCAAGTTCATATGAACTTGTACGACAACTTAACGCCCTACGGTAGTATTCTGGGAAGGTTTTTTGTGCACAGTTGTGGAATTAGAGGAGAAAACGCACCGAACAAAATTATTCGACAAACCTCGTTTTCGGAGCTATAGTGCCTTATTCCTCCGTTCAACGGATAGGTACGGAAGAAATTACGGAGAACAAAATTTAGGTTTGGGCTGCTAGAAGACACTCCGTGATTGATCAAATGCAGCGACGCAGTTACTCCGGAATCATTATTTTCCACACATTTTTAAAATTTTTATCTCTCCCCCCTTGCCATCGGTGGAAATCGCCCATAACCTTATTTTCGCGTCTAAAAACAAAAAACAAACAAAACGAAAAACGAACCTGCTCAATCGGTCCAGCCGTTCTCCCAAAAATCAAACCACGAGCCGAAATTAGGTTTTTTTTTTACTCAGTAGGCCTCAATACGTAAAGATCTGAAGAAAACCCAACTTTTTTTGTTGACGCCATCACACCCATTGGCTGAAAGTCATTGAGGGATAAAAACTGCACGTTGATCGTAAGTCCGAGGAAAGTTGAGCGTCGCGCCGTACCAGTTTTTTTTTAAGCGGCATTTTAACGGAAATTCAAACATTAATTATTAGGGGAGGTTTGAAGGGGTAATTCCGAGCGGGGGGGGGGGGGGGTTCGCAGGAGTTTCATTTTTCATCGAAAACCCTCGGAAAACTCGATTTTCTTCTTTCGTTTTCCTTTGAAAAGAGCCGAGTCCGAGAGCCGCCAGAGGAGCTCGTATTATTATGAAAGACGCTTTGTGAAAAGAGGAAAAGCGAGACTCGGATATTTTTCAACCCCCAACCCCTTCTCCTCTTCACCACCGACACTTCGGTTTCTGATTCGGTCGGTTGGGTGAGAAGGGGGGGGGGACTGGAAAAATGAACTCGTGGAAAAAGTAGGAGGGTGGGGTGGGGGGACTCACAAAAGCGAGCGTTTTTCTTTTCCATAGCGGCACAAAGCGACATTCTGATACCTTCTCATTAGCATCTTACTCGCTACCTAATCCTTCAGATCCCCCCCCCCGCTCCCTATCCACTCTCAACCTCCTTCCGCTCGATATTTTTTTAAGAGCCTGTTCCTGGAAAAATAAGTATAATATAAGGAGACTCGTCTTAAGACTTGAGATGGGGGCGAGCAGCGTAATTAGGGGGAGATCTATTTTTCATGGATATTTTCTCTTGGAGCTACTTAAGTTGTTCTTTCTATTAAAACAGAAAGCCCTTTTCAGGATTTTGATTTCTTCAGTTCTTTATTTCCTTCCTTCTTTGCCATCCGGCTTCGCCATTTTCTTTTCTTCTGAAGCACTTTTCTTTGCCCCCTTTTTGCGAAGAAGGAAAATCCTGTAAAAGTTTGCAATAATTGCCAGGTGCGGTCGACGTTGGAGGAGTTGACCATGGAGTTGCTCTGTGGGAAGCGAAATGTTGCCAGGGCGCGACGCAGGCTAGTGTGGCCGTGAGTGCCGATGTTTACCTTCCTTGGCTAACCGAAGTAGAAAGGAAAGTTATGTAATCTGATGAAAATAAAACCCGGCAAATTATTACACAACGGTTTATTATTCTCATGAACAGCTTGACCTAGTATTACTGCTCCGAGACCCATCCTATTCGATTCAGCATCGAAAAATACCAGTAAACCATACGAAACATGACCTGACTACAACGGAACGACGAAAACGAAATATTCCAGGCGCCCGTAAACGTCTGTAGGCAATTGGCACGAGGTTGCGAGTCGAGCGGGCAGGTGGTTTTGAAGGTATGGGAGGGAGCATTAACGACGAAACGTGCCCATTGGCATCGCCAGCCACGACTACGACAGGCAAAAAGGCTTGTAACGCCTTCCTGTCAAAGGGCTAAGGCGATGCTGACACTCTCCAGACAAGATCTGAGAGTACGGATAAGCTTCCTCACCGGGCACTGCCCACTCAGATATCACCTCAACAAGATGGGCATCTCAGAGGCGGTGGAATGCAGACTTTGCGGTGAGGAGGATGAGACAGCAGAGCATATCCTATGTGAATGCCCTGCTCTGGCAGCAAAACGCTTTGAATACGAAACGTTGACTTCCGCTGTAGTTCCCGTGAGTTCTTTAAATTAGTGGACTTTGGCTCTCTATAATTACTGTAATTTCACTATACGCAGTTTTAAACGTCTGCTACTCAATCCATTCGACCCAGGGTGTAAAAATACTTCGAAAACGATACGAAACACGGCGTATTTGCGATTATACTGCGTTTTGTTCATTTTAACCATTTTTTGTCCATAACAACCATGGGCTTCGTCCGATCGGATTGCCGAGATGGCGGGAACAACTAGATACCAAATGGGATTTTGGTGCGAAAGAACGGATTTTTCAGACCACGTTAAAGGCACAAAATGGCCTGGACGGCGGACGGACATTGCAGATTTAGAATCCCGATGTCTTGAAACGTAAAGCATTAAATTTTGAGGGGGGTGGTAAAAAATATTTGCTGACCGAAAACATAGGGTTATTATTCGGAATGAATAATAAACCAAAAGTGAGTTCACTTCAGATCTTTACGTTTCAGAATAATCGGGAAAATGGTCTGTGTGTGTGTCCCGTCTGAAGGCTAATTGTTGGCCAGCCACGTTCCCTCTGAGTACATTCAACATTCGATTCGATCTGGGGGAGTGTTCCATCTTTCTCTACCACCAGTTTAAACTTGCAATTGTCAACCTTGTTATTAATTTATTAGATACATCTAGTTTATTAATTGTCCACAGCTCTACGAAGTAGAAAGGAAGGTTATGAAGTCGGGTGAAAAAAACAGTTTGAGTTCTCTCTGAAGGGTCCCAGGCCTGAAAACACTGTTTGAGAAAATGGTGTCTGTGTGTGTGTGTGTGTGCGTGCGGAAAGTTGCCATAGGTCCGCAGAAGCTGCTTCCGACGTGCTTCCTGACCTACAGCTGGTTTTGGGAAGTTTAACTGCCTGAAGACCTCATAGAACGGTGCGTTCTGCTGTGAGTCTTTGGCTAGGCCTCCAACGCATCGTCCCATGTGCGTACATTCACGCTCCAATTCGATCTGGGGGACTTGATGTTCCATCTCTCTCTATCACTATTCCGTTCTTGCGCAGTAAGCTCCTGGTTCGTTCAGAATCAGTTGAGGTGGCGGGACATGGCGATTCCATCTGCCCCCAAGCCCAGGAAGCCGAGTTTGTGGCTGCTCTACATGGTTCGGCTGACCAACGTCCTAACTCTCCCTACTCTTCTTCGTGGGTGGAGTGGGCTTCAGAGGGCATTCGTGGAAGGGCTTACCGATACTTCAACGCTGTGCGTTGAGGTGTCCAAGAGGATGGGATCGTAAGGTTGCGAATGCTCGCTGTTATGCCTGTGGTAGCCACTTTGAGTCTCTGAATCACGTGGTACAATCCTGAGGGTTTTGTCAAGCCTCATGATGCGACCTGGAAGCAGGTTGCTGCTGCATTGTCATCTGGACCCACAGACATTGACTCCAGCAAACCTGCAAAACCAAATAAAATAGGACTCTTTTTCTCGTACAGACTTACATAGAGCTGAAAAGACTTGCAAATGGTAGAATATACCAAGAGGTGTTAATGATATGTACAAGAAATATTGTAAGCTAAGAAGTAGAAGCGTCTAGAAGAATATTTAGGAGTGAGATGTGTTGGAAAATCCAAAAGGGCAAAATCCATTGTCGACCCAGAAATAATTGTAAAGCCTTTTGTTAGCAGGAGAAGCTAATTGAAGTCCCAGGAGGTATGAAAAAAGCTGCACTGTCCTGATAGCTGATGGCCGATTCTGTGCTTAAGTGTATTAATACATTTTATAAAATTACTTAATATATTAGAGAATCAAAGAACGTAAAGAAAACTATAATTACTCACCTTAATTGTAGCACATGCACTAATAGCTAAATCCAGAGGCGATTGTTTCTGAATGTATCTGAGGTAAAAGTCAGGGCTGGAAGATTGGCCCAAACCAGGTAGCAAACAGATACAATGGGACTGGGCCACTTACGAAACGATACCACACACGACATAATTACGATAAAGTCCAATGTTTCGTTTCTGGTTAGTTACTTAAACTATTTTTGGCCCACAACAACCATGGGATTCGTTTTGTTGGGTTGTGGAGTATTCAGGGATACAACTAGATCTCAAGCAGAATTGATTCACAGACAAATTTTTGAATGGCATTCTCCAAAAAGGTGTGCTGGGACGAACCTAACTCTTCGATGTAGAGCAGGTTCGTCCCGGGCATTTACCCAAACACTCCGATTCGCTCGAAACTTCAGTGCTAGCAGTCAAAATGGAGTTGTCGTCTCATCGAGTGGTCTGCGCTCGGGTTCGCTCTCACCCAGTTCCCTATATGGGGTGTTATCTCCGATTGTATTTTCGAATAAAACTCCTTGTTCCAATTGCGTTCGTACGACATCCTAACAAAAGTAAATTGACCTTAGCCTCACTACACCCGTATTCGAAAAAACGGACAGGGATTGTAGCCAGTGCAAAGTGGTCAGTGTGTCGCAAACCACGACTTCTACAATGCGTATATATACGAGCGTGTTTAATGATTTGATTGGGGATTAGAGTTATTGTTCAGTGCATGAGTGAGGGAGCGTGATAAGTGAGGACTGTATTAACACTGTGGATATGAATTTGAATGACTATTTAAGCACAAATAAGGAGGTTTCTGAACAGGTGAACTGGTTGTGGGGAAGGAGAGTAAGAGAGGAGTGTAAGTTTTGGGTTAGGCTGAGAGTTGGAGATACATAGAGTGGCAGACAGGGGATAATTTATTCCAAAAGGGGAAATCCGTTGGCGGTTTCAAAAATAAACTGAATGGGCAGTCCGGATTTTCTCGTGGCTACAGAAAAAAGCTCTAGGTCAGAAAGAGCTGGGCTCGATTTTCGGGGAATCTGCGTTTTTGTTAGGAACAAATGTGAAAGTTTCGAGCTCAAGATTCCAACTAATTCGGTCTGCGCCTAACACTGATGTTAGATGAGGTACAAGAAGTGTAAATGAAAATGGGCCGTATTGAATATGAAATGGACGAATGCCAACAGAGGGAAAATAAGGGCTTTATCGACAAAGGGAACGTTTGGAACTCAAATCGCCAACTACGATTTTGCATGCAGCTGAACCAGACCATCCTGCTTAACATCACTCCTTCCTGGTTCACATCCCCACCCCCCCACTTTCCCGATACTGCTACTGAATGTTTATTCTTCTCCGTAATCAGTTATCAACAGTTATGCCAATAGAACAACACAAATTCCAGCACGCTATTGTTTTCTAACCTACCGAAGGCGCTGTTCCCAGCAGCAGCTGCTACCCACCACTGGAGGGAACGAGGTTGTAGCCTTTCCATTATTATTATTTTTCTCCCCTTCTATTGTAACGGGACGAGCCAAACCCTTCGATTCAGTGGAGGCTCGTCCAGGGCGTTCATACGGACTGGGCACCTCAAATGCCCCAATTCGCTCGAGACTTCGTTGCCGTCAGTTGTAACTGAGCTGGTTCCCTCGTCACCGTGTCCCCTGCGCTCGCGTTCGCTCCTACTCAGTTCCCTGTATGTGGTGGTAAAACTTCTTCGAATGTAATTGAGACTACAACTCTGTTACAATTGCATTCGGCTTCTATCGTACTACTTCCCGACTCACCTAGTGCGATACTGCTTACTATATTAATCCCCCCCGTAACACTATCATCACCTTCCTTTTGCGACCTCGTTTGTGCCGGTTCTTGTTTTTGTTCACTGAACTTAATACATCCGTTTTGTTTGCATCGTTTACGGCCTCTTATACGCCACTCATCTCCTTTCGTTTGGAATCTCACCACTCATTCCGTCGCGTTGGACGACGACTACATAACATTCATCAGGAAGACACCGGAACGGTTCTCATCAATCTTGCGCGCTCTCTCGACGTTCGCCACTCGTGATTCCGAGCATACTCAACCAGGGAAAATAAGGACTAGAGATAGTCGACACGGAACACTGAAAAAGCCAAATGAAAGGTTCTCCAAGCGTAGAAAGTACTCGTAAATGGCAACTTTAGGCAACGTTCACTAGAAGAATTGTGAAATAGAACGGCGTCATCTGGGTCGCTTTGTACTCCATACAACGCGGGTGAAGCTCGGATGTTGTGACGCAACTGGTCGCAGTCAGTAAAGCTCAACAAATGGTAGAGTCGAGATGCACGAGCGGAAGATAATGTTGGTTCCTTGAGTCACCCTGCAGTCGGGGGTCCAGAATTCCGCTGACGTATTCCCTGCGTGTCGTATGAGCCGACTAAAAGGGAAAGCCGGGTGGGCCCAGCTTGAAAGACAACCTCACCTCTACGAGGTCCCCGCAGGATTACATCCAACGAGGCTTAACTGTGGCTGGGCGTCACAGTGTACTCTGTCGCCACACTGTGCTCACCCTGCAGTTGGGGGTCCAGAATTCCACTGCCGTACTCCCTGCGTGTTCGTATAAGCCGGACTAAAGGGACACAACTTACACTTCATTCACATACATGACACACTGGGAACCCCTACCTTTAGCTGGGATCGCAGAACACACCCCGCAGGAAGGGGGACAGAATTCTCCTGCCGTATCCTCTGCGTGGCCGTTAAATCCGGCCTTAAAAGGGGCTTAAAGCTCACGACACTGACATACACAACATATTCCAGATACAAAATACACTGCAATGGCTTGCGTGTAGCAGAACACATTAACATAAAACACTCATAATGAGCGAAAGACAGTCCTGGAAGTAGCTCACTAACACTTTGAGCGATCCCCTATATAGGTGCGGGCCTTCGGAATGAGGAGGGAAAAACCGGGTTTGAGCGTTCCTGGGGCGGCTGATAGCGTGTGTCCCGCTCACCACATCACCAGTGGCCGAGGGCTGACTCTGAGCAGCAGCCGAAAAATCCCTCATGCGTCTTAGTCCCGGTGGGTGGCCGGACTGGCAGCTGCGGCGCATGTGGGGGTCTCCCTTTGACCCTCAACGGACCAGCGAAAGGGGCTAGAATCAATATGCCTGAGGGGGAGCTTCCAGGACACTGCCTCGAGCACCTCTCGCTCATACCACTAACACACACAACAAATGAACTCACAAGGATACACTACACCAGTCTGCTTCTTTAATCCCCCCCCCCCATATTAGTAAAAATAAAATGACAAAGTCAACTAAATCTTCAGCAGGTAATAAAAACGCCACCTGCGCCTCTTCCTCGGTTCGCCGAGCTCGACCCCTCCCTCTTCGGACAATGAGCAATCTACTCGTCGTCCAAACAAACAAGGGCGGAAAGAACCGGGCAAACCGCGTTCATCTCCCCCTTCTCACCATAGTAGCCGGGTTGCCCGGCTACTACAAGCACACGACACACCGTGGACCCTAATCTGTCGGACATGGAGCAGATTTGTGCATATGTCCAAATCATCCACGGCCAGCTGGCACGAATGAGGGTCAACGCGACAGGACCTATGCGGGACCTCGTAACTAGTTGCCTCTTCGAAATTTCGAAGCTGGCTATAAAAGCTAATGCCCCCCCAACGACATCGCCCCCTGCCACTCCCCCTGCGGAGAACTGTGGCGGCTGTCGTGAGGGAAGAGCCTGCGTGGCACGGTGCCCAGCAGCCAGTGCCACCAGCCCCAAACTCAAGGAGCTGCAACGAGCCAGGGTAGTACCCCAGGCCCCTCATATGCGGCAGTAGCTGCTACTGCGCCTTCCTCCCCCTCATGGAGCTGAGGCTGAATGGCAGTCTGCCAGGGCCAGGAAGCACAGGGGAAGCAGAAAAAGGCCCCAACTAAGCAGGCCGAGGGCAGCGCCCCGCCTACGCCTCCGCTTCAATAACAAGGGCAAAAATAAAAATAAAAGCAAAATAAAAGCCTCCACCGCTTGCCAAACTCCCCCTAAAAACCCACGACAAAACGTGGTAGTGGTTAGGCGGACATGAGGAAGGAGAGGCTGGTCCCTCCAACCCTGACGCAATGGAAGCGCTTATGCGGGTGTCCCTGCTCACGGACCTCCAAGCTCTAAGTGTCCGAGTGCTAGACATCCGCACCGCAGTAGGAGGTGGCGCCGTCATTGTGACGGAAACGCCAGAAATGGCCAAGGCGCTCACGAGCCACATTTCCACAAAAAGGAGTTGAAGCTCCAAGCGTCAGCCCCCTGGGTCGCTTCCCACGCCTGCTATTGTGCGACGTGCGGACTGACCTTCAAAAAGAGGACTTGGCCCAACAAGTTGTTGAGCACAACCCTGCGTTAGGCTTGCAGCCGCATGGGACGTCAGGCCTCTCTTCACCAAAAAGCGTGGCAGACAGAAGGATTGGGTGATTGAGGTATCACCCAGCCTATACAAAAAACTAGAGGGCAAGGCACCTCCAAATAGCCTGGCAGCGGTGCGCCATACGAAAGTACCAAGCCCCACTCAGTGCTACAAATGCCAGCGCTATGGCCACCTGGCAGTGGCCTGTACAAGACCTGTTGTGTGCGCCTGGTGCGCCTTGCCACATCTGGAGTAAGGAATGCCAGCGTGATGCTCCCCTCAGATGTGCCAATTGCGTCGAACGCAAAATCCAACAGGTTGCACACTCTACACGAGACGCACGCTGTACCATTCGTCAGCGAGCGATTGCCCTCCAGGAGTCACGAGTGGATTATGAATAGGTCAAAAGCAGTTCGAATCCTTCAGCACAACACCAATAAGAGTTGCCCAGTTATGGCTGAGTTGCTGCAAAATGCACTCAAGAAACGCTGCAGTGTTCTCGCCATACAGGAACCATACATAGGATCCAAAACTCTTGGTCTGGGATCGCAGGCACGAGTGGTGGCTGGAGCAAGAACGGGAGCCAAGGCAGCAGTGGCCTGCATCGACCCGTCCATTGACATGCTCGCACTCACTCACCTGAACAGCCAGCACTTGGCGCTGTGCTCATCCGAGCCGGTGGCTTTGAGGCTGGTTGTAATATCATTTACAGGCAATTTGGCGCACCAGTTGCCAACAGCCTTGAACCACTCGAGCGGGCTCTAGCAGGCCTATCAGGACGACCCTGCATAGTCTGTGCCGATGCAAATGCCAGATCACCATTGTGGGGATCCCCAACCCTGGATGGGGCGGGCGAGGCGTATATAGAGCTGCTCACCAGGTACAACTTGATTGCTGTCAACGACCCCATGACTGAGGCGACCTATGATGGTCCGGGAGGAAGGTCGTGTATAGATGTCACAGCCGTGTCTCACACCCTGCTACTCAAATTGCAGGGTTGGCGAGTCGTACCAGGTGCAACGCAGAGCGACCACATGGTTATTGACTTTGCCATTACGGATGACAACATCCTCTGCAAAGACACGCGTGAAAATCGATTCCGCACAAAAAATGCTGATTGGCCACAATTCTGTAGGGTACTGGAAGGTGAACTGCGTGCCGCGGACACCGACCTAATAGCGCAAGCATACACACCTGAAGAGGTGGACAGCAAAGTGGACATATTTACCACAGCACTGCACTCTGCTGGGCTCTCTGTACTTGGCCAACAGAAGCACAGGGCGATCAAAGTCCCATGGTGGACTGAGGAACCAAATCCCCTCAAGCAAAGTGCAAAGAGAGCTAAAAGGATGTACCAAAACACTCCTGACCCTGATGCCAGAGCAACACTCCGAACTGCCTTCATCCAAGAGAAGAAGGCCTTCCACCGCGCCATCAAACGAGCCAAACGGCAAGGCTGGCGAAATTTCGTGAAGCGGAGAGCTCTGAGAACCCCTGGGAGACACTACAAGTCCTCCATAGGAAAAGCTAACGTAGCAGAGCAGGTCTTAGCCGCGATGCAAAATGAAGTCAGGCTGGGCCTGCAGCATCGAAAGCTCACTGAAACCCTCGAGAAGGCGTTCCCAGATGACCAAGTAGCTCGAGACACTGAAGCCCAGAGGGCAGCAAGGAGCTGATCATGGACCCTCCGAACGAGCCCGACATCCCATTGTGGACAACAGGCGACCTCGGCAGGGCCTCTTTGCGACCTTAAAGCCCAACAAATCTCCTGGGCCAGATAAAAATGAAAGCAATATGCTAAGGAAGGCTGAGCGGACAATCTCCAGCGGCCTCCTTAATTTATTTAATGACTGTCTGCAGGTCGGACAGTTCCCCACTCAGTGGAAGACTGCGCGCGTTGTCACTCTTCAAAAGGAGGCGACCGCAATCAGTCAGAACCCGCGATCATGGAACCACTCAGCCTTCTTTCCATATTAGGCAAAACACTAGAAATCTTGATGTTGCAGTCCCTCGAAGGAGTCTTTGGCCGCAACCTCACAGGCAGGCAATACGGGTGTACCAAGGAAGGTCCACGCAGGATGTCATTGTCGAGATCCGGCGTGTTTCCCTGCTGGCACCGGCTAAGTACGTCGTAGCAGTTCTGATTGACATCAGAGGGGCGTTTGACAACCTTTGGTGGCCAGCGCTCCCTAATGAACTCAAAGGTAGGGGAATCCCCCGCAACCTGTACTCGCTCGTCAGAATTTACCTGACAGACAGAACTGCTACGATCGAAAGTAGGCATGTCTCCGTCCGGAGAAAGATTGAGAAGGGGTGCCCACAGGCTCGGTCCTAGGACCAGCACTCTGGAATGCCTTCTTCGAAGGTCTTCTCAGGAAACTCATGGAGACTGACTGCGAGCCGTACGCCTATGTGGATGACTTGACTGTGCTGATCTTTGCAGAGTCAGTCCGCCAAATTGAAGAAAAAACCCACCACGTGCTCCGCACTGTCAACCAATGGTGCGAGCATGTCAAGATGCAGGTGGCTGAGGAAAAAACCCAGCTAATCCTCTTGAAGGGGAAAGTGAATAATCCACCCAGAATACGCTTTGGCGGCCACAGGCTTCTTCTTGAAATGCACGTCAAGTATTTAGGAGTGAATATAGGTGAGAGGTGGGGTTTCAACCAACACCTCCAGTCCCTTAAAGGCACTACCATTGCAAGGTTTGCCTCACTGCGTGCCATTACTAAGGCCACTTGGGGTGTGTGTTACCACGACACCATCCTCATGTATAAGGCCATCTATTTAGGTGTGATTGGCTACTGCCCTGTTGTCTGGGGTAGCAAACTAACAGTCAATCAAAAGAGAGTATTGGCCCAATCCCAGAGAGCCGCGCTCCTACAAGACTGTATCAACGGAAGCACTCCAGGTGATCACTGGTCAGTTACCAGTTGATTTGGCTGTTGAGTGCATGATTGACAAGTGGAGAGTGAAACGGGAGCTTCCCCCGCTTTGGGCTGAACTCCGTGCGGATCTCACCACAGAACAGAAACTTGCCGCCATCGATGAATGGGCTCTAGAGAAATGGCAAGCGAGATGGGAATCCTCGTCAAAGGGACGTGATACGTATGAGTTCTTCCCCAACATCCGTGAACGTCTTTCTAGAAAATGGGTTGAGCCAGACCACTGGACGAGCCAGTTCCTCACGGGACATGGTGACTTCAATGCGCGGCTCCACTTCTTTTCTCTGAAAGACTCTCCATTATGCACGTCTTGTGCCTCCAGTGCGGAGGAAACAAGAAACCATGTGCTGCTCCACTGTAGTTTCTACAACAGTGAGCGACGGTTGTTGAGAGGGCAAACGAACTTAGCAGCTTTGACTGCTACAAAGGAAGCCTAACACCATTTTGCAAAGTTCGCAAAGAAGGTAATGGCTAGAAACGTGGTTATAGTTGATCAGTCCTTTTTGAAACTTGCCACCCAAGTAAACAGTAAGATCAGGTAGGGAACCAGATTAAGAACTACTCCCAGATGGTACGGGATTCCTCAGGTGGTCACCCCGCGCGGTAACACACGGGCAACACAGCTCTCTCACGGTGAGACTGGCTAACGACCACATACCTGCCGTACCTCCACAGGTCTGAGTTCGGTGGATGCTGCAGGGGCCGGCCTCTTGCATATTAGCGAAACCGCAACTTCTATGACTGATATAACCCTCGTCGAGGGTTTAGGTACAGTCATGAAATAAAGAAACAGATCTGTTGGTTCCTTGAGATTGCTGAATGGCCTGCGCGTTGATGCGAATTAACGACTGTGTTTGAATACGGTGGCGACATCTTCACATCGGCGCTAGGAGCTTGCCACTTTGAGGCGAAGAACAAATTATCTCCTCCTCTCTCAATATTTACTTGGCGATTTCAAACGCGTCGACGCTCTGAGTGCAGCTTCATCATTTCTTGATTAGCGGTTGCTGACGAATTTATTTTTAGGCAATCAATCTCGTCAGCCCACAAAGGGGATGGAGGCCCTGGAAATATTTACTGCCGTCGTTTCAGCGGGAAAAGCGCTCCCGTTGAAAAATTGAGTCAATTCGAGGGCTCCTTGTCATTATCTGGCATAATTTCTCGTCCTCCTCATCCAAAGCTGGTGGAGGGAGATGGAAGAGATGTTGGGGCGGCGGCTCCGATGAGGGATTTGACGAACCCGATGGAAAATTAAAGGGGAGTTAATAAGTGCAGTTGTAAGAGGATTATCTTAGAGCTGAAGGGAAAATCATTATAAAATCTTAGGCCGATCCCTGGAAAAGGCTCCCTTCCCCCTCGATCACTACTGCCTTCATTTACCTCGCCCTCCTTCCCTCTTAAATGGAAATGATCCCCTCTCCCAGGCAAAGAGAATGGGTCTCGTGATTTTTCATCATTTTTCGACGTTTTCGAGAATGCAAGTTGCAAAGGAGGTTGACTAATTGGTGGGAGATGCGACGTCCATTAATTATTCTGATTCTTCCAATTCCCGGCCTCGCATCCACAGTAGTTTGACAGCTGGGTGGGTGGGGGTGGGGGGGTTCTCACAGGCAATCGTCGAAGGGGTGAGGTTTGAAATTTTCGGCTTCGCATTGAAAGGTCCATGCTCAGAAAGGAGTAGCGTGAGAGGGAACCTGGGTCTACTAACTCATGTTTAGGCGTGCAGTGACATATAGTCCTAGCACTGTCCCAGCCAGCCTGCCAGATATTCACCACCCAGTCGTGTGCCCTCCATTGTGTAGTGTTCGTGCAACTTGGGAATGACTGTGCGCAGTGCACCTTCATAGTGAGTCAGCGAGTCCTGCTTGATGTGTGAGCGCAGGACTTTCCAATCCACGAGCAGATCCATCGGAGGAGTGCCAGCCAGTATATATACGGGGTGATGGGAGGTAGGACGCTAGGAGACGCCACACTGCAGAGTTCTCGCTAGCTCCCTGACTCGCTGTGTTGGGGCTATCCAACAGGAGGTGACTGCATATTGCATGATGGACAAGAATATGCCGCTATAATACATCTGTCTGGCATGGGGTGATGCCCCCCACCCCCTCCCCGTGACGAGCCAGACAAAGACTGTATGTGCGCCATGAGAGGACAACACCTGGCCCCAAAATACGCAACTTCTTAGGGCAGCCTCGTGGCAGAGAATGACACCCAGATGTCAGGCTGTCAGTTCTGTGTTAAGACACGATGACGTGCGTCACATGCCTGACTCCCTGGGAGGGATGCAGATGAGTCCCTTTTGTCTAACAGGTCACAGGTCCGCTGTGTGGCGCTTGACGTCTTCCCCCCATGCATGGCCAAATCTGCGCTGGCACCTGGAGGCATGGGATCCCCAAAAGGACGCCATAGCCCTGCAATATGGCTAGGACAGGCCTTCGCGCCCATAGTTGGACAAACCCTGGAATGTGTGATAGCTGAGGCCATTACGCATATTACGTAGTTTGCCAGAGCTAAGTTTCATTGTTTTCCCCCCTCATTTAATACTGTTACGGTCAGCAAAATCCTGGTGGTTTTTCCATCTCTTGTTCTATTAGTGTCTTTATTGACGATCCGAGCCATTAGGTTAACATGATTTAATATTGAAAAGGAGTGCGATTCATTTCATTTCTATCTCTTTCTATTAAATTCAAAGTGGGTATTAATACGTTCTGAATTTTGTTTCCCTGTTTTCTCCCTAAAAAGTGTTATTTTGTTCATTTATGATTTAAGGTGAGCATGAAGACAGGCGATTTCGAACAGAAATCCCTTTAACACATTACAAAGTAAACGGGATTGTGGCATACTTATTCACAACCTCATTTCATTGAATCGACGGATATAAGGCTGTAGTAACGAGAGACAGCAGGGAATGTCGTTCACTCAATGAACATCGAGTAGCTTCTCCCCTACAATTCGCAAAGTAGTGGGCTAACTTTGAAGAAGACCATAATACCTTTTAGTTTGACAAGAACAGTTCTCATTCGGCAGGTGTTGAGACCATACTTGCCGCTAGCTGCCTCTACCAGAAATACAGGAGAATCGCAGCAGAAAGAACGCTTACACGCGAGAATGAAACGTTGGTGTGTTCAGTTAACTGTTTCACATTACACTTCCAACCAAGGAACTAGCGAGATGCAGTGGTGGATGTAAAGGCCTGTACATATTTAATTACCACGATCTACCGTCTCATTTCTTTGCACTCTACGCCAACGACTTAGTCTATGCTGGGTGCCACAAGGATGGACAGCAAGCTCACATACGCCTGCAGACGCTTGTTGGGGAGATGAAGGCTGAAAATTAATCCGAACAGGTCGGCAGCCGTCAGTCACATCTATAAAACAAGATACTCAGAATCGTCGCTCCTTTATGTCCAACACCAGTTCCCATAGTTGCATACATAGACGCCTCACGTTTACGAACTGTGCGATTCATCTCCAACTCCATTTAACAATCCAACTATCAGCCATTCGAACAAAATCCTTATTTACTAGGTGCTGATGAGTCTCATCTGAACCTATGATCTCCCAGTCTAGCGTGCCTGCTCTAGTCCTCAATTTCGGAGATTGCAAGAACAACAGAATCGCATGGTCCTGGAAAAAGCCCTCTAAACACCCCCTTTCGTACGCAACGAAACTATATGCTACGATTTTAACGTAGACTTCCCAGCGAAATGCCTTGAAAAGAGCGCGGCAACATTCCTTTTGTTTTAACCCTAGGGCACACGGGACTGACCCCTCATTGTCACTGCGGCCACATCTGGGCCTATTGTAAGCCGTCTCTTACTAATGAAACGAAACGACGTGCATACCGGGTCCTTTTAGAAAGCCAAGTATGTCTTTGGCCGCAGACTCTGCTAAAGTTTGGGGTTTGATGAACCCCAGACCAAAATATTCGAAGCCTCTAGCGTGTGACGTCAGTCACACAGGATGTGCTCTGCTTCGTCCTTCCCACCCCACAAGCTGAACTAGACTGCCTCTGAAATGGTTTGAGGTGATACCTAAGTGAGTCTGATAGGGCAGCCAGTAAGGACTCTCAGATCCTGTCTGGAGAGTGTACGGAGCAGAAAGGCTAATACTTTTCGGCTGTCTTAGAGTTGGCGATTTTCCTGTGTCTCCCAATGGGCACCTGCCATTTCGTCATTCCTAGTTCAGGCTCCAGCCCGATGGGTAGGGATTCGGTGCCCCTTTTCTTAAGGGCTTCTCTCTTTTCGTAGCCCTCAGGTCCCCTACGAGCCGGCATCCAGATAATGGAAAGCCTGTCATGGGCACTATGAGTCATTTGATCGCCTGAACCTCCAGCCTGGGCCTGAAAGTGTAGGGGGCGATGGCCTTTAGCAACATTACTCAATTGTGGTATTAATCACGTAAACTAATTAGTTAATACTGGCTTGGACCGCCTCCAAATTCTGAGGTTGACTCATCCTCAGAAGGTGCAGGAACTCCTTTTTGCAGTTCGCTTAACCGGATTTTCTGCCTTCTTTCATAATAAATGTGTACAGACGAATGTAGTGACAGTAGTCACATTTTGTCTTTGTTTCATTGTGGCAGACCCTGAGCTTTGCAATGAAGTAGTGGCAATGATCGTGAAAGGGTATGGGATCTTGCCAATGATTCTTTTACACTAACTATTAATAAGAAGGTTCGCTGGAATGTATTTAGGGACGAAACGGACTACCCTAAGGAGGACCCCTGAAGGAACTAGGCGGAAGCTTTTACATAAAAACCTTTGGCACTCAAGGTTTCAGAATTTAAAGAGATGCTACTACTCATACCATGACCATTACTAAGTAGTCAGTGCACAGGTGATTCAGGAGAATGTCAGCACTATGTCAGTGGGACTGCAGTTCATGTTGGGATCATGGAATTTTGCCTGACACCTTTCTCCGTGCGGATGAGGTCCGATCCTTGGAATCCCCACAGAGATAAAGCGTAGGAGCCGGTAGAATGCCTCTTGGCAGTTCTCCCACCAGGGCCTGCTACCCATTCAGGCCCTTAGGCTGCCCACGTCTTGGCCAAATTTAATGCCCATGTGGGGGCCTCCCTTTGACCCTCAACGGACCAGCGAAAGGGGCTAGAATCAATATGCCTGAGGGGGAGCTTCCAGGACACTGCCTCGAGCACCTCTCGCTCATACCACTAACACACACAACAAATGAACTCACAAGGATACACTACACCAGTCTGCTTCTTTAATCCCCCCCCCCCATATTAGTAAAAATAAAATGACAAAGTCAACTAAATCTTCAGCAGGTAATAAAAACGCCACCTGCGCCTCTTCCTCGGGCTCGCCAAGCTCGACCCCTCCCTCTTCGGACAATGAGCAATCTACTCGTCGTCCAAACAAACAAGGGCGGAAAGAACCGGGCAAACCGCGTTCATCTCCCCCTTCTCCCCCTAGTAGCCCGGGCAACCCGGCTACTACAAGCACACGACACAGCGTGGACCCTAAACTGTCAGACATGGAGCAAATTTGCGCATACGTCCAAATCATCCACGGCCAGCTGGCACGGATGAGGGCCAACGCGACAGGACCTATGCGGGACCTCGTAACTAGTTGCCTCTTCGAAATTTCGAAGCTGGCTATAAAAGCTAATGCCCCCCCAACGACATCGCCCCCTGCCACTCCCCCCCTGCGGGAAACTGTGGCGGCTGTCGTGAGGGAAGAGCTGCGTAGGGCAATTGCCCAGCAGCCAGTGCCACCAGGCCCCTCATATGCGGCAGTAGCCGCTACTGCGCCTTCCTCCCCCCCTCATGGAGCTGAGGCTGAATGGCAGTCTGCCAGGGCCAGGAAGCACGGGGGGAAGCAGAAAAAGGCCCCAACTAAGCAGGCCGAGGGCAGCGCCCCGCCTACGCCTCCGCCCAATAACAAGGGCAAAAATAAAAATAAAAGCAAAATAAAAGCCTCCACCGCTTGCCAAACCTCCCCTAAAAACCCACGACAAAACGTGGTAGTGGTTAGGCGGACATGTGAGGAAGGAGAGGCTGGTCCCTCCAACCCTGACGCAATGGAAGCGCTTATGCGGGTGTCCCTGCTACGGACCTCCAAGCTCTAAGTGTCCGAGTGCTAGACATCCGCACCGCAGTAGGAGGTGGCGCCGTCATTGTGACGGAAACGCCAGAAATGGCCAAGGCGCTCACGAGCCACATTTCCACAAAAAAGGAGTTGAAGCTCCAAGCGTCAGCCCCCCTGGGTCGCTTCCCACGCCTGCTATTGTGCGACGTGCGGACTGACCTTCAAAAAGAGGACTTGGCCCAACAAGTTGTTGAGCACAACCCTGCGTTAGGCTTGCAGCCGCAGGACGTCAGGCCTCTCTTCACCAAAAAGCGTGGCAGACAGAAGGATTGGGTGATCAAAGTCCCATGGTGGACTGAGGAACTAAATCCCCTCAAGCAAAGTGCAAATAGAGCTAGAAGGATGTACCAAAACACTCGTGACCCTGATGCCAGAGCAACACTCCGAACTGCCTTCATCCAAGAGAAGAAGGCCTTCCACCGCGCCATCAAACGAGCCAAACGGCAAGGCTGGCGAAATTTCGTGGAAGCGGAGAGCTCTGAGAACCCCTGGGGGAGACACTACAAGTCCTCCATAGGAAAAGCTAACGTAGAGCAGGTCTTAGCCGCGATGCAAAATGAGTCAGGCTGGGCCTGCAGCATCGAAAGCTCACTGGAAACCCTCCTTGAGAAGGCGTTCCCAGATGACCAAGTAGCTCGAGACACTGAAGCCCAGAGGGCAGCAAGGGAGCTGATCATGGACCCTCCGAACGAGCCCGACATCCCATTGTGGACAACAGGCGACCTCGGCAGGGCCCTTGCGACCTTAAAGCCCAACAAATCTCCTGGGCCAGATAAAATAGAAAGCAATATGCTAAGGAAGGCTGAGCGGACAATCTCCAGCGGCCTCCTTAATTTATTTAATGACTGTCTGCAGGTCGGACAGTTCCCCACTCAGTGGAAGACTGCGCGCGTTGTCACTCTTCAAAAGGGAGGCGACCGCAATCAGTCAGACCCGCGATCATGGAGACCACTCAGCCTTCTTTCCATATTAGGCAAAACACTAGAAATCTTGATGTTGCAGTCCCTCGAAGGAGTCTTTGGCCGCAACCTCACAGGCAGGCAATACGGGTGTACCAAAGAAAGGTCCACGCAGGATGTCATTGTCGAGATCCGGCGTGTTTCCCTGCTGGCACCGGCTAAGTACGTCGTAGCAGTTCTGATTGACATCAGAGGGGCGTTTGACAACCTTTGGTGGCCAGCGCTCCTTAATGAACTCAAAGGTAGGGGAATCCCCCGCAACCTGTACTCGCTCGTCAGAAGTTACCTGACAGACAGAACTGCTACGATCGAAAGTAGGCATGTCTCCGTCCGGAGAAAGATTGAGAAGGGTGCCCACAGGGCTCGGTCCTAGGACCAGCACTCTGGAATGCCTTCTTCGAAGGTCTTCTCAGGAAACTCATGGAGACTGACTGCGAGCCGTACGCCTATGTGGATGACTTGACTGTGCTGATCTTTGCAGAGTCAGTCCGCCAAATTGAAGAAAAACCCACCACGTGCTCCGCACTGTCAACCAATGGTGCGAGCATGTCAAGATGCAGGTGGCTGAGGAAAACCCAGCTAATCCTCTTGAAGGGGAAAGTGAATAATCCACCCAGAATACGCTTTGGCGGCCACAGGCTTCTTCTTGAAATGCACGTCAAGTATTTAGGAGTGAATATAGGTGAGAGGTGGGGTTTCAACCAACACCTCCAGTCCCTTAAAGGCACTACCATTGCAAGGTTTGCCTCACTGCGTGCCATTACTAAGGCCACTTGGGGTGTGTGTTACCACGACACCATCCTCATGTATAAGGCCATCTATTTAGGTGTGATTGGCTACTGCCCTGTTGTCTGGGGTAGCAAACTAACAGTCAATCAAAAGAGAGTATTGGCCCAATCCCAGAGAGCCGCGCTCCTGTGGATCACCAAGGCCTACAAGACTGTATCAACGGAAGCACTCCAGGTGATCACTGGTCAGTTACCAGTTGATTTGGCTGTTGAGTGCATGATTGACAAGTGGAGAGTGAAACGGAGCTTCCCCGCTTTGGGCTGAACTCCGTGCGGATCTCACCACAGAACAGAAACTTGCCGCCATCGATGAATGGGCTCTAGAGAAATGGCAAGCGAGATGGGAATCCTCGTCAAAGGGACGTGATACGTATGAGTTCTTCCCCAACATCCGTGAACGTCTTTCTAGAAAATGGGTTGAGCCAGACCACTGGACGAGCCAGTTCCTCACGGGACATGGTGACTTCAATGCGCGGCTCCACTTCTTTTCTCTGAAAGACTCTCCATTATGCACGTCTTGTGCCTCCAGTGCGGAGGAAACAAGAAACCATGTGCTGCTCCACTGTAGTTTCTACAACAGTGAGCGACGGTTGTTGAGAGGGCAAACGAACTTAGCAGCTTTGACTGCTACAAAGGAAGCCTATAACCATTTTGCAAAGTTCGCAAAGAAGGTAATGGCTAAGAAACGTGGTTATAGTTGATCAGTCCTTTGAAACTTGCCACCCAAGTAAACAGTAAGATCAGGTAGGGAACCAGATTAAGAACTACTCCCAGATGGTACGGGATTCCTCAGGTGGTCACCTCCGCGCGGTAACACACGGGCAACAGCTCTCTACGGTGAGACTGGCTAACGACCACATACCTGCCGTACCTCCACAGGTCTGAGTTCGGTGGATGCTGCAGGGGCCGGCCTCTTGCATATTAGCGAAACTGCAACTTCTATGACTGATATAACCCTCGTCGAGGGTTTAGGTACAGTCATGAAATAAAGAAACAGATCTGTGTTTGTGGAGCCGCTGGAGGGTAGTTCTTCCACCCCAAATTTC
Organism: Pachypeltis micranthus; assembly: GCA_020466155.1. Classification (NCBI taxonomy): domain Eukaryota; kingdom Metazoa; phylum Arthropoda; class Insecta; order Hemiptera; family Miridae; genus Pachypeltis; species Pachypeltis micranthus. The sequence continues at coordinate 14,461,308 of CM035775.1, forward strand.
GTTTTTCAACTGTGGGGTCTAAGGGAGGTGAGGTACTCCCCCAAACATCCCCAAATGCAGAATGGTAACTGTCAACACTGTGTTTACTGGTTTGGAATCATAGTGATCCAGCCATACTCCCTTCCACAGACACATTGACTTTTACCAAATAGCGTTTTTCGGAATAACGAAAAGGGAAAGACATGAATAAAAATTACGATCTGAAGACAAACTACTCAACCGATCTCCTAACTTCCCTTTCTACAAAGTAGGGCTAACGAAATCAATAGGAAACACAAATAACAGCGCCGCACACATTGAACATTCGAGGGCATTGGCCCTGCACTGATTAGAATGTACTTGATGACAAGTATCTTACTATAGAAAATGTCTGGTGCGTAGCCACACCCTGATTTCCAGGTCCCACGTCAGTTCGACAACCTGCCACATGGTGAGTATGTTACCATGACACAATCCTTACGTACGAGGCCATCAGTCGAGGCGCAATTGGCTACTGTCCTGTAGCCTGTGGTAACAACCTCACAATCAATCAAAAGAGTGTATTCCAGAGAGCTGCGTGCTTCTGTGGGTCACCAAGGCCTAAAAGACTGCATCGACAAAAGCACTCCGGGTAATCACTGGTCAGTTACCAGTTGACTTGAGAGGGAAATAGGAGATTCCCCCCACTCTAGGCTGAACTCTTTGCGGATCTCTCCACTGAACAAAAACTTGCTACCAGCAATGAATGGGAGATTAGAGAAATGGCAAGTGAGATGGGCATCCACGTCAAAGGGACATGACACGTATAAGTTCTTCCCCAATATCTGTGAATGTCTTGAGAGAAAGTGGGTGGTCCAAACCACTGGACGAGCCAGTTCCTCACGGAACATGGCTACTTAAATTTATCACTCGTCTTCTCGTCTCAACCATGCTCCATCCTACATGTCATGGGCCTCCAATGCGGATGAAACATGAAATCGCATGCTGCTCCACTGTAGTTCCTAAAACAGTAGCCAAGGTTGTTGGAGAAGTAGACAAACCTACCTGCACTGGCTGCTGCAAAGCAAGCAAGCCTGTAACCCTTTCGCCCAGTTTGCAAAGAAGGTCATGGCAATGACACGTGGTCACGGTTGATATAGCTGTTTGAAATTGCCACCCAAGTATATGGTTAGATCAGGAGGGAAACGAGATTAAGAACTCCTCCCAGGTGGTTCGGGATTCCTCAAGGGTCAGCCTCAGCACGATAACACACAAGCAACAGCTCCCCACTGGAGCCTAAATGACAACCTGCCGTACCTCCTTAGGTCTGATTTCGGCGGGCTTTAAGCGAGTGGGCTAACATGATAGCGAAGCCGCAACCTCCATGGCACTCGACTGATATAAACCTCTGCAAGGGTTCGGGAACAATAATTTGATTAGGAAACAGACCAGCACCAAGGACATTTTGGCGTTTCACTGATCTGAACTAAGGGGATGAAAAGGTCTATGAATGCAAGGTGAGCTCTAATGAATCAGCTGGTCGTGCCCAGGGCCCTTATATGTTCATTACTGAAATGACATGAAGGGGGTTGTCAAAATAGGGTAGATGATGTCCAAAGAGCCAATCTTCTCACGAGCAAACCCGTGATAGATTTCATGAATAAAAGAACAGAACGCAGTTGTTCAGAGGTAATTTTTTCGAAGGACTTCTCCTTGTGACCTGACGAAGGAGTTTGGAGTATAATTACGAGCAGATCTCTCAGCTCTTGGCGGAATCCGGTTTTTCCTTTTTTTTTCTCTGAAAATCGAAGGGCGGAGCTCTGGACAGCTCCACCCTGGAAAGCTGTACAAAGCTTAGTCGAGGCTGCTGTGGGTCGAGCCTGCCTAAATAAACCCCTCCTCGACGGAAGAAAAATCTAACGGAGCGAGGATTTGCCGCTCCCTTTCCCTTCTCCTTCAGCCCTTCATTTCCTCTTTATCCTTTTCGTCCTTTTCCGTTTATTTTCCTTCGTTTTTCCCTCTCCTCGACTTCCTTCTTTTTATTCCGAAGCTTCTCAACGTTTTTATTGCTCTCGACCTCATTTATTCCTGATTCCCTCCTCAACTGGATATTCTTTTTTAATCCCCCTTCCGCCACTCTATGCCTCTGATAAACGGTCCACATTAATTGGGCCTTGGAATCGAAAGCACCAGCTTTAAAAACCGAACTAGAATTTAAAAAATAAAAAAACACACCTCCTTCCCTCCCCTTTTACGCCGTTAAGGGCTTTGACGCCGCTTTTACAACTCTAGTACGAAATTGGCAGGATTGGTCTCTTCCCCCTTCTTCCCTTCGATAATTTCGTTATCCTCCATTTGGCCAAAACACGCTTACTCTTACTGTTCCCCTTGAGATCCTAATTTTGACGCTTGGTTTGACGATTACACAGTTTCTCGCTAATCGTGGTTTCTCTTTCCTCTTCATACTTTTTATCAGGCTGTCCAAAGCAATCCTACACCTCTAGTGTCTATCACATTCTCCGTACCTTAGACGAAGAAAAAACCCTGCAAGTTATTACACAACGGTTTATTATTCGGATAATCAGCTTGACCTAGCATTAATGCTCCGAGACCCATCCTGTTCGATTCAGCATCGAAAAATATCATAATGAAACCCAATAAAAGGTCGAAAAGAACTGAATCGTAATATTAAAATAAACAAAAAAAACGCAAGTATCTAGAAAAAACTGAATTTTAATATGAAAACACGCACTCTAAATACTAATATCAAAATGTAACCAAAAATCTATGAAAAAAACCAAAATGAGAATGAAACGAACGAATCTAAAAAAATTGAATCGTATTAAAACCAAAACATCGGGGAAATTGGAACGGGGGCGCTCGAAGCGAAAGGCGAAAGGGGAGAGGCGGCATCGTTGGGAGGGAAGCGAGCCGCCTCGAGAGCGGTTGGTTTTTTAAAGAGACGGGCGGGGCGGGAGGGAGTTCAAACGACGAAACGCTGTAGTTCCCGCGTTGTACTGCGTTTCGTTAATTTTTTTAACCGTTTTTTGCCCATTACAACCACGGGCTTCGTCCGATCGAATTGCCGAGATGGCGGGCACAACTAGATACCAAATCGGATTTTTGGGCGAAAGAACGAATTTTTTAGACCACGTTAAAAGCACAAAACGGCCCGGACGGGTGACGGGGGACGGTGGACGGACATTGCAAAATTGGAATCTCCATTTCTTGAAACGTAAAGTATCAAATTTTGAGGGGGGTTGTAACAAATTTTTTGTGACCGAAAACATAGGGTTATTATTCAGAATGAATAATAAACCAAAATGCAGAAATAGGCCACTTCTTGAAACAGGTGTATTTCACAAGGTTCGGTTCCGGAGTCGAAACCGGAATTAGGAATGAGGATGGCGACCGAATACAACCTCCCTGGTCGTAGTCACGTGCAAGAGCCCCCCTCTCCATTCATATATCGGCCTTCACTCTCGGTACAAAATCGGTAGGAACGAGTCCAATGAGCTAAACATCGTTCCATTCCGTTGTCACTGAAAAATCCAATCGTGCCCATAACATTCCTCTCCCTTGTAGAAAGATAATTTGCTCACAATCTCACAATCACAAGGCTTCATGCGAAGCTGTGTGTCTTCACGAGGGAGATCCTCTTAGTCTCCTTGGGGAGTTGAAGATGAGAAGACTCGTCTGGCTGCTGTGCACGTAGGGGAGAAGATGATGGTTGTCAAGTGGTGAGTGAAACAGGTGCTTACCCCACTCTGTGCAGATCTCATCATCGATGAATGAGCGTTAGAGAAATGACAAGCGAAATGGTAATCCTCGTGACAGGGACGAGAAACGTGCGAGTTCTTCCCCCAACATTCGTGAACGTTATGGAAGAAAGTGGGTTTAGCCAGACCACAGGACGAGCTAGTTCCTTACAGGACATTGACACTTCAATGCTCGGCTCCACGTCTTTTCTCTTTTGAAGGCTCTCCACCAAGTATGTCTTGCGTCTCCATCACGGAGGAAACAAGAAACCACGAGTTTAGTGGATGCTGAGTCCTCAACTTCCAGAACAGTAGACTGAAATAACCCTGTAACGGGACAAACCAAACCCTTCGATTCAGCGGAGGCTCGTCCGGGGCATTTATGCTGACTGGGCACCTCAAATGCCCCAATTTGCCCGAGACTTCGCTGCCGTCAGTTGTAACTGAGCCAGTTCCCTCGTCGCCGTGTGGTCCACGCTCGTGTTCGCTCCCACCCAGACTCTGAGTTGTAGTGGTAAAACTTCCCGGAATGTAATTCGACAATAAAACTCTGTGTTCGAATTGCATTCGGCTTGAAATCGTACTAACTTCTCGTCTCTCTTAGTGCGATATCGCTTCAATATTAATCCCCCCCATAACTAACCCTTTTTGAGGGTTCAGGAACAGTCATTTCATGTGGAAACAGATAGTGGCAACGTGACACAGAGCGATTGGGTGTGTGGGGCGGTATAGAATTTGGTAACATGAGACATTAGGCCGGAGACGGGCAGCAGTAGTTCAACTTCCATGGAGAGTGTAGGCCACAGAGTAATGGGCCTGAGGTAAGCAGCAGAAGGGACGTTGAAGAGAAGGGTAACAGAAATGGCCAGGCCCGAGGCATCCCCCTAACTAACATTTACATAAATGTGGCAAATACAAGTGATGTAATACAATAATAGGAGAGTTACCAATCTTTCCTGGAGCCAATTAACCACCGTTATCTCCCTGGAAATCAACCCAATACTGTACAAGAGATTTATCACATTCAAACACCTTGTCTAGTAACATGTAGCGTAACACATCTTGATTGCCTTCCCTCTTCCTGAGAGAGAGCTCGCGTCCTCAGAAGTTGATGGTTGTGGAGGAGAGGGAAGAAGAGGTTATTATGTAGATACGTGAAACAGAGTATGTACACATCCAGAATTGGCTCAGGGCCGTACAACAAACCAAAAAGTATAACAGAACAACAGAAGTTTAACGAACAATTCCACGTAATCTGACTGGTAACGATAAAACAATTGCCGAACTGAACTTTATCGTAATTCGTAAATTGATGGATCACCCCCCAGCGGAGACTGGAGGTATGGGATACAGTGGCGTAGCTGGAAGTGGAAACGCAGTGGCAGGCGCGCTGATGGAGGAAGGCCAGCGAGAGATTCTCAGTGAGGAACGCCGGCTTGTAGCAGTCCAGGCTCACTCGTTTTTTTGCGACGTTGAGTGGGATCTTGACGGCTTTCTCAAACATATGAAGGACAGAATAGGGTCCAGTTTAGGGTGGATCCAAGGAATCTTGTCTCACCGTAGAAATACGTGGTTGCACGATGACAATTCTTGGCGAAGAGAAGACTCGCTTCGAGTTGCCGCCAGCAAGGTGACACACCCTGGAAGCAAGGTAGCCCCCCCTCCCCACCTACAATCAGCCGGTACGTCACTATTGGCATGGTTCGTTGCGCCCATCAGGCTATTGATGGGTCTGTTCTCACAAAAATCGAAAAAGGTTCGTTTTAATAGTTCTGGAATTATGCGACAAAACGACATGTTCCTGATTATTATTTAACTCTCATCCCACAGTTGCTTATTGGACTACCACCCTAATTTTTTTGGGATCGCTAGTACCTAGGGGTTTATAATTAAAAAACTGAACTTTATTTTTAATAATTTAGCGTACTGTTTTCGTACTATTTGCAAAAATGATAATTTTATAGTAATATTTACGGGCATGATTGCAACCTGCAGTGACAACGGAATGAGATCGTGGACCGTCCTCAACTGCGAATGGCCACTGGCAGCCCATGGGGTTATTTGGATCATCCTGTCGAAAATATTTTTGTCTCCTCCAGTTGATTATTATATTGATCTATTAATTCCCATATGGCACGCAAATTAAATTCAGTTAAAGACGTTGCAATATCACAAAATATCGATATTCCTTTCGATATTAATATTGAACAAAAATATCAATATTGCGATATTATCGAAAGAATATATCGATGTTTGGAAATATCAAAAGAAACAACAACCTCCGGTTTAGGATACCAATGCCTTATGCATTACACCACAGGGGCTGCGGTTGCAACTCGGGTTAAAACGTTGCCTTGTCCAATTGGCCTCAAGGTTAAATTTCGTGACACTTTTGGCCGTTACACTTTTCGAGTTTATGTAGCAAAGTAAAAACATAAAATGTCAATAAGTAGTTAAACTTCTTAGAGAGTAGCAAAAAAAGTGTTTTATTTTCAAAAATATTAAAATTACGTCCTATTACAAATCATATATTATTATTATTATGAGGCATATGGATTGGATGTATCAATTAAACCAGTCATCCTCAGTAACACTGTTGAGGAATAACAGCTAGTCAATATACTTGGGAGACAAACGATTTTTCAAAGTGGTGACAGTGGTACCAGCTTTAGAGAAAAGCCTTTCGCAAGGTACAGCTGATGCCATATGTACTAAATTATGGCGGGCCAACTCGTACAACCCTGGGTATATGACGCGCATCTCTTCCCAGAGTATGAGGGGGTTGCTTTCGAGAGGAGAAACACTTTGGGAGAGATATAACATTAACTCGTCGTTTTTTTGTACGAACAAGTCTTTGATCGCCCATGAGCCAATTGCTTATGAAACTCCCAGAAATCATCTTCGGCCGGGCTATCTGTGCTCTCACTTGAGGATGAGCACTTAGCATCTCTGCACCCTGCCCGAATCGCAGTCACTGCTTTGCAGCAAGCAACTGCATCTGGAAATGGATTGTTTTGAACCTGGAGTCCAAGATGGTTGATTTGGCAATAACACTAAATTGCTCGATCTGTCCAAATCTTTTATGTATTTCTTTCAGCAAACTGTCTTTCACTGAGCTCAAAACTACGTTTTTCACTGTGACTTTCTTAAGTTTAGGTGTCAAACAACTTATCATTGGTATGACACTAGATAGTGTTACGTAATTTAGGCCAGAAGTTACCTTCCTAATATATTCACGAGGCCTCAGTAATAGCAATAACTGCTTCAACACCTCAGTTTCTATATTTCAGGGCATTCTAGGACAGTCTCTTTCATCCATCATGATCTCAATGAGAGGCTTTCTGAGCTCAAAAAACCGTTCCACCATGTAAAAAGTGGAATTCCACCGCGTTTTGACATCGAGGATGAGCTTTTTTCTTTTCCCTCAGCCACGTTCTGGGCATTTGGGAGGCGTTCAGCGAGAATGGTACTGTTTTTGACAAGTAAAACAATCTTCCGAATTGTAGATATATGGCCCTGGATGTTTGGGTTGGAGAGTGTCACACCAACCACTAAATTGAGCGTGTGAGCAAAACACGGGATGCGCCTAACATGCTGCTGGTGTCATATTAGCAGCATTGTCGGTGACAACACTGACAACCTTGTCAAGAGGTATCTCCCAGGACGACAAAACTTCCAAAACTGAAGTTCTTATGTTTTCACTTGTGTGGCGCAATATTTAGGGTGACAAACTCTGTGCCTTCAAGAAAATGGGCAGTAACTCCAAGATAACTTTTAGCACTCATGGTCTCCATCCAATAATCCAAAGTAAGACATATGTGGGGAACGAGGCTCAGTTTTTCCTTATATTTAGTTGCCATGTAATCATATTTCATGCCCAAGTGTTTTCTGATAGACCAAACCGAAGGCATTTTAAATGATGGGCATAACAGCTTCATCAAGCGCTTAACACCGTTATCTTCGATTACCGAGAAGGGGCGATTGTCTTTACATATACAGTACAGAATGTGATTCACTATCTGCGCATGTCGGGCTCCCCCTTCGGAAAAGTCGGCGGTTCATTCAAATGCTTGGGCAACCGTTGAGAATTTTTTTTTGTTTTCGAGACTACACTCACAGCTGGCGAAATGGATGTGGAACTGGGCGGTTTGAGGGTGTCGACAGAGGCATTATCAGTATCAGCGGTGGTGGTGTTGGTGGATGTAGAAGGCTTGGGTTCGGTTACAAACAAACTTGGTTTCAACTTTCAACCGTATTCCAGCCCATAGCGCGGTACGCAGCAGCGTCCTGGTAGATTGCACCATCCGTGCTGGATAGGCAGCGCGCCAGGACGCTCCAACGGGATGTGCTGCTGGCAGTCCTCCCAGCGTACCGCACTACGTCGCACCTAGCCCTACAGGTCCTAGCCGGCACACCGCCCCTGGACCTGCGCCTGGACTGCGACGTCATGTGCCACCACATTAGAACCGGTGGACTGACGTCGTACCAGGGGCCACTGGTGGGCCTGGTGCCAGAGATGCTCCAGGCAGACTCCGTCGAGCGCCGGATTGCCATGGCGGAGGATTGGCTACTCGACCAGTGGCAGGCAAGATGCGACAGCGGAACTACGGCCCGCCACATGCTCAGCATCATGCCGTCAGTGAGGGACCACCTGGAAATGAAGTGATGGCGCTCCTCTTTTGCGGCGAAACAACTACTTTCGGGCCATGGGAATCCCTCACTATCCGGCAGCAGGACGCAGTCCAACGGACGCCCAGCGCCCAGAACAACCAAAATCCCCAACTTACCGGCAGCAGGATGCGCACCCAACGCCCTGCGCCCAAAACGGAAATCCTTACTACCCAGCAGTCCAACGGACGCCCAGCAAGGAAAACAAAAACAAAAAAAAACCTCTACTTACTGGCAGCAGGGTTCACCCAACGCCCTGCGCCCAAAATACAACACAATTCCTTATTACCCGGCAGCAGGACGCAGTCCAACAGACGCACTGCGCCTTCCCATACACAAAACCACCCTCCAATGAGCGAAGCACAGCGGCCTACGCCATTCCACCCATTAGGTTTCAACTTTTTTTCTTTTGGTTCATCTGCTTCACTTTTCTTACCCTGCAAACCTGGATGATTCTTTGTCAGATGGGTCGATAAATTGGTTGTATTACCACTACACTTGACTTCTTTCAAACACTGCTTACGTTTGGCACGTCTATCGTCCAATTTTTCAAAAAATAATCACACTTTGCTTCTGACTGGAGCCGTAGTTTAAATGCCAGGGGAAGTCCGTGTCACGTATCAAGAAACATTAAAAATAAATTGCAATTAAACAAGGTCGGAGAATTATACGGAAAATCGCTGCTGAGATCCAAAACAAAGAGAAGGTTGTCGGATGTTACCTTATAAGGTTACTACTATAGTAAGGTTACCTTTCTTCATGGAGGTAAGAAGAAGAGAGATTCTAACGTCCGTGCCATACTTACTTCAAGCGGGTGATGTAGGGACGTTACGATATTACCGATATTCTAAAATATCGTATTTCGCTTCCGATATTCGATATTTATCAAATTAATGAAAGAACAAGGTAGGTAAATGGTTTTGACTTTTTTAATATGGAAAAGTTTATCATGTTCAATTTTAGTATTACCGATATTTTCTTCCGATATTTGAAATATCACACCAACATCATCGATATTGAAAGAATATCGATATTAAAATATCGAACATCAGAAGCAAAATATCGATATTTGTAATGGTTCACGGCGGGCTGCGGGAAGTGGCAACACTGACCGCCACCTGTGCAGCCCGCCGCTGTTTATATTAGCGACGAGGTCACGCTTCTGGATCAGAACGGCTGCCGGCTTCGTTAGCGAATTATTCCCTGTTATAAGCCAGTGTTTTAAATTCCCCTTTAGATCGTGTGAAGTAAGGTAAGGGATCAGAGCTTGGTGTTTCATTTTCCCCATTGTCCCTTTATTGTCATTTAATACTCGTACAATCCGAGCATAGGTTATTTATTTCATTCTAAAAGGAGTTCGTTTCATTTCATTCATTTCGAGTTTTGCTGATTAAATTCAGAGGGTCTTAATTGCTTTATAATTTCATTGCCCATTGCTTTCTTAAGAGCCATTATTTTATTTATTTCATCAAGTGAGTATTATTGAGCGTATTTGATTTGTTCTTTTCTTTTGGACCCAGATACGACTTTCACGCATGTGAGAATTGTGTTGTGAGACAATTCCCCAAGTACGTCACATATTTTAGAATATCGGTAATATTGCAACGTCCCTAAATTCAGTTGTTCACCAGAATTCGAGGACGAATATTTGCGTTTTAATCAATTTCTATTAATTTGGGCCACGGCTCGCCTTGTTTAAGGTCATCCCGACATATTTGGTACCCCTGGTGGGACACGAACCCACAATCCCCGCTTCAAAATATCTTCAGTCAGATTTGGTCCTTTTTCTAATTGTGAATTTAATGAAACACCATTATAGTCTCTTGCGGATGCATCGAAAACGGGTCGAATTTTCGTTGCTGAACTCTTTAAAAACCGGTCGATGCGGCAGATAGAATCCCTCACGCTTGTTCTCTTGGGGAGGAACTCTTTCTATTATATCTAAGCCAACCCATTCAAAAAATATTTTGTGATTTACCGAAAGTTTACTAGAATGCGTTAAATTGTAGTAGCCATAAGCCTCTTTTCTGCTGTTAGTCTATTACATACCAAATTAGATTTTTCACTTTTCTATGGGAGTGCTATTTCGTATCTACCGTCCTCATTTTCACAAGGCCTCAACAAAAAAATCCTAACCGGTCGATGCGGCAGATAGAATCCCTAAATTTCAATGTTCAATCTTAGACGTGGACAAAATAATGCAATTACGTGCCGAGATTGGACGATACAGATGTGTTACAGCGTCTGAACCCAGCAAACATCATCTTGTCTGACGTAGGACCACATCCTCCTGCAATCGAAATTTTAATCGGTGCCGATGTTATGGGGGTTGTTGACAGGATTGACGATGAATCTGGACAGCAGCTTGATAGCCATCGAAACGATTTTGGGTTGGACGTTGATGGTAACTTTCAGGAATAAAAAACATGCTCTGATTGTTGCAACGTCTAACTGAAAGTTACAGTTGCAGGATCTTTGGCGCTTGGAAGCCCTCGGGATAACTGAAATTGATGATCTAGACAAGGACAATATTCGAAGGCAGGCGGCTACCAAACTACTCAAAATTCTCAAAAATGTCGGAAATACCTTAAATAAGGCGAGCCGTGGCCTAAATTAATAGAAATGAATTAAAACACAAATATTCGTCCTCGAACTCTGGTGAACAACTGAATTTAATTTGCGTGCCATATGGGAATTAATAGATCATGATTATAAAATTATAATCAACTGGAGGAGACAATAATATTTTCGACACATACGATCTCGTACAGGCTATCGTACTATTCGAAGGTTGCCTTATTATTCCTGTTGACCCGCAACCTTTCTTTTACATTGCCCTCTTGTTGTTTGGAACTGCTCATACATAAAATTCACCAATTATTGTTACTACTTCGAAGGGCTAATGAAAGTAAAAACTAGGAAAACGATGATCAACTGACACACGGCCTTTCTCTCTGGAAGATTCGTACTAACTCTGGATTACCTATTTACTCGGACGGGGACGAAATCAATAATCGGCCAGAAAAACGTGAAACGCTCTAAGCCCAAATGAACACGTTTCGAAAGATGAGTCTTGAAAGTTACACGAGAAACCGTTTAAACTGGTCCCCTTAATCAACCGAACCCAGTTACTCCAACTCCCCATCCTCTTCATCCAACAGGTTTAATTGGAAATGATTTATTGATTAAACACCGGCTCAAGTTCTCTTTGAAGGTAGTTTGCCCCCCCCCCCCCCACGATGGTTCGACCACCATTCAGAAACAAACAGAAAACGGCGGTCAGATGGAGACTCCTGAGCATGGCTTGGGGGGGAAGCTTTTGACTAGCGACTAATATCAATATTATCCAGAATTAACGAGAGAGTCGCAGTTGAAAAAGAGGAAGCTGGGCGTTTGAGGGGGGAGGAGGGGTGCGGAGTTGAGAAACTGAGTCTGCCAGAGCCGGTAATTACGTTATTACGGGAAATAGATCATTTAATTACGGAAATGGTTTAGAGGAGCGCGTGTGTGTTTTGTGTGGGACGGTTCAAAGGCATTTGACCCGTTCAGCTGAAAGCCGAAGCGACGGAGGGAGACACTCCCACGCTCATCCAGTCCGTTCTATTCCGTGCACACAGACGGATATTAGGTTTCCAATTAAACAATCGAAATCAATCCCAGGGGATTGATACGCGATGATTCATTAATCTTAAGTAAATGTTAAATGTTTTGCGCGAAGCGCGGCACAACTTTCTTCAAACCTCGACGATCATCCGTCATGCATCATCACACTGTTTGAAGTTCATACCATTTCCAACGCCGCCCTTCGTTCGAGTGTTTTACTTTCCTAGGCTCTACAAAGTAGAAATGAAAGTTATGTAATCGGCTGAATTAATTTTTGAGTTCCCTTCAGATGAAAAATGGTCTGTGCGCGTCTGTGAACGATTCTTAGAGAAACCGGCAAAACTAAATCCGCTCAAACTTCATATCTAGTCCGGAGGTAGCCGTAGAACTCCACAATAAGAGTATGAGCAACATAATCACAAAAGTCACACCAAATATTTTTTTCTCGAAAACGGCATCACCGATTTTGATTAAACTTTTTATATAAACCGCTCCTGTTGAGATGACAAACCATGAAATTCTCAAATGTGGGTAAATGACGAGAGCAGTACAATAAATTACGAGACATTTCAACGAAAATTGATTTTAGCGTAATTTTTTCGTTATAATCTCCACTCAAATGTTTCTAGGTACTTCAAAATTCAGAGGTACTCCAACCAAGGGCCTACAACGAGGTTTTGATAACGCTCATCAAATATACTGGGGCTACTTCAGGAATTCCGGAATTTCTACCGTGAAACGTTTTTACCCGATAACTCTCGAAACGTCCTTTTCAAAAATATCGGGGTTAAGCCCTGATTAATTCTCTACGCACCAATTGCTCGATAATGGTCGGGACATGAATACGAGCAGCTCAATAAATTTCGGATCTGTAAGCGCTACCGCTTTGTTTCAAACTGAACTGAGTGAAAAATAAATTGAGCACGAGTGAATTGACGAGCTAAGGAAAGTTGTGCGGCGCACCTGATATTTTTTTATCCAACCCTGATATTTTTCTTTTGCTGCCAACCCGAAGTCCGATTTGTTGATTTGAGGCTCCACTATCTTTCGAAAGTCATGGAGGGTGCGGTCTCAGCATGCCCGAGCCCGGGCACTCGCTCAGAATCCAACGAACAGACCTGTGGAGGTTAGGCAGGTAAGGTCATTTAGTCTCTAGCGGGGAGGTATTGCTCGTGTGTCACCGCATGACCTTGGGGAATTCGTACCAGCTGGGCGGAGTTCTTAATCTGGTTTCCCCCAGACTAAGAACTAACGCACTTGGGTGGCAAGTTTCGAAGGGATAGATCAACTGTGGTCTTCTCTCGTAGCCTTCTTTGCCAACTGGGCGAAACGTTTATAAGCTTATATAAAGATATGGAGCCACGCATTGAAGTCGCCAGGTCCCGTGAGGAACTCGCTCGCCCTCTGGTCTGGCTCAACACACTTTTTCCTAAGACGTTCACGGATGTTGGGGAAAGAATCGAAGGTTCTGTTGTCGCTTGTCCAATGCTCACTCAAACATAGTTGATGCTAAAAAAAAACTGGGTGGCACTGCATATCAACCAATGTGTGAAGGTCTTTGGTCGAACTTACGTTACGTAATAGATAGCTAAGAGCTGCAGGAAGAACGCCACTCTCTCCAGGGACCCACAGCCCTGTCAATCTTATGGGTGTTGTGAGTCGGGCCTAAATGAACAGCCTCGGACTCAGTGTATGCAGCATGGTAGGAGAGGCAGTCCACCCTTTTCACCATTTTGTCCAGAAAGAGGGAAAGTCTCGTAGAAGGTAGCGCAGCTTTTCAGGTTTTATTTTTTCCTCTAAAAGCCATTTTACTGCTAGGTCACACTGGTTGTTGCTGGTGCTGCGAGCGTGGAACCCGGGTCTCTGGCTCCTGTTTGTTGTCCTGGGGCTCCTGGTGTCCATATTTGCAGGTTATGGCGTCTGTTTGCCCACGCTTGGGCCTATGTTCCAGGAGACGTGCTCTTTCACGCGCGCTTCGGTACAAGTTACAGTTGTAGATGACGTGGGCCGCATCTTCCACAACTCCAGAACTGCAGGGGCAGGCATCGAATTGGCGTCTTTTAATGAAGAGTAGCTGGACGTTGAATGCGCTGTGGCCCGACAACTGGATTGGGGAGAATGCCGGGTGCCACCAACCCTGTCGGAGGCGCTCCTGGATGCATTAGAGTGTACAAGTGACGGACCATGCTCGCCGTACCCACACCAAATCACCCTCCTTGAACGCAGGTCTCCTCCTCTCTTCCTTCTACTATAATATCCCTGTTGTGCTCGAATCATGAAGTCTGACTGAAGCAGTGCAACTTTGTGAATACGTTTCAAAGCCAATACAAGATTGCCCAAAATTGTTCAAATTTGGTTCATAAATCGACTTGTCAGTTGATACCAGCGAGAAGCGAATCCACAACCACCGACCCGAAATGTTATCTGCCATCTCCATAAGACGGAATTGTAAGAGCAGAGCGGATTTTCATAATTTGACCAAAAAAAAACTGAATAGTTGAGAGGTGAACATGGCGTGACTTGCTTTCCAATTTCAAATCTACTCTGCTCGAAAAAGTCCTCAAAATGAGGAAAGCAAACTCCGCTATTTCTGAAGCTGTATGAGGGATTCTAAACTTTATAGCCGCCACGTGTTAACTGTTCGGGTTCTGAGTTTCGCAGTGTTCGTTTATGAAATAAATGTTTGCGTTCTCGAGTTTGGACTGCTTTGTAACCAACGTTCTAAACATTTGGAGACAGCGGCGTTTTCTATGAACTTGTGCTAATGGACTTCCAGAGCCCGCTGAAGTCGATCTCACTCTATCTATAGAGGGAAGTGATGTTGGCGAGGAATAGTCCAACTGCTGAATATTCCCAAATAAATCTGCTACCTGTTTTGTGGATTTAGAAGAATATGTACCTGCCCAGGTGTGGAAATGACAGATGCTTTCAGAACTCAGATGGATCAACTACAGGAGTCTATCAATGTTGAATTTCGTATTCTCACAAGGACCGCTCATCTGGTCATTATTATTGGCCATTGCTCTAAAGAAGCTCCACTCGCTCGTCTTCTCTCCGCAACTTAAAATCATGTGTTCTCTCGTCCCGCTCGTTCGTTCTAGTAGTATTTTTCTTAACTACTTCTCAGTGTTTCGATTTTTTAAAGGTGATGACGTCACAAACTCAATTTCTGGGTTGGAGTATTCCAATGTTCTAGATTTCGACAATTGTTCAATTTCCTGTCCCGCCGCTCCATTTTGCTGAGGGGAATACGGCAGATATCAGCAGAGAGCAAACCATCTGGTTTGGATGCTTGAGGTGCTTGCTTCAGTTCAGATAGCATCTTGGTTCGGACATATCGCTTCTCAATGTGGTATAGTTGTAAGGTATCTGTTCCATCAACAAAATTGATGCACGGATTGATTGGTTCATGGCTATGGTTTAAGTTGAGAATAACTGGGAGAAATGTGTGACGTACTTGGGGAATTCCTTTACAGAATTATCCGCGTACAGGGCACGGGTGAAAGTCGTGTCAGGGCCCAAAAGACGAACAAGTTAAATATACTCACTCGATGTAAAATAAACAAATAATGCCTCTCAGGAAAGTACTGGGAAAAGAAATTATAAACCAACGAGGACCCACTTGAATTTAATCAGGAAAAAATACAAATGAACTGAAATGAACTGCTTTTAGAATGAAACAAATAACCTATGCTCGGATTGTAGTAAATGACAATAAAGGGGCAATGAAACACCAAGCTCTGATCGCTTACCTTACTTCACAAAATATAAAGGGACTTTAAGTACTTGTTCACTGGCTTAAAAAATGGGAGAAATTCGTAAGCAATGTCGGTAGCCATTCTGTTGAAAATGTGGCTCCTCCGCTAATATAACAGCAGCAAACTGCACGGGTGGCGGCAACAGTGTTGCCACCATTGGCAGCCCGCCGCAAACCATTACAAATGGTATCGGCCATGTACCGGTTCGTTTGCACATTGTTCGGGGGGGGGTTAAATTATAGAAGTCGGGATTCACGCAGGGTGGCTTGAACTTTCAACCTGCCCGTTGGGGAGAGGGGGGCTGCCTAGGTGGGCTCTTGGCCTAACCCTGGGGGCACCCACAAAACAGGCGTCCAGAGAGGAAGGCGATCCCCAAGTTACACCAAGGCAACCCAGTGCAGGTCCTCGCATCCGTGTACAGATTGTAGTCGAAGAGGATGTGGGCAGCATCCTCAGTCACACCAGGGCTCTCATTAAACGCGTGCCATCTAACGAAATAGAGACGCACATTGAATGCCCATTGCGAGATGGCAAATGTGGGGCGCCACCGCTTTATCTGCAGCCTACCCTGCACAGAGGGCATAGGCACATGCAGGCGGGCGGTAGTGGTCCCTGAGTCACAAAGGCTATACTTTCCACCAGACCTTGGTCCTTGGTCCTAATGTGGTGGCACATGACGTCCAAAGCTCCAACAGAGGAGTGCTGTGATGATCTGCAGAACGTGGAGGGAGGTTGTTGCAATACACCGGAAGGACTGCTAGCAGTGTGTCCCGACGTGCTACCTGTCCTGTTCAGATGGGGCAATCCACCAGGATGCTGGGGCGTACCGCACAATGGGCCGCCTGGTAATATATATAAGTTTCTGAGGGTGAACGTTGACGAGATGGAGCCTGGAGCCTGTGATGGAACAATGGAGTTCTTGCAAGCGTTTCCTGTGATTGACTGGCAATCCTCAAATTTATATCTCTGCTTTGAACGGTCGAAGGCTCTCGTGAAGAAAAACTTATCTACGTCAAAGAAGGTGAAATACAGATCCTTTCGTGGCTTTTTTACATTACAAATGTTGTATATATATATAAGTTTCTGAGGGTCCTTCTAAGAAAATCCAAAACGGACACTAGCTTCGATTGCTTTACTTCACAAAAGAAATCGAAAACAAATGTTCCGAATCCGGGATCAACAATAAATACACGTGCACAACAAAAAAAACGCGAATAACTTTGGCGAGAGTCTCTAGCCGACCTCGACGACACCGTGGCTATCGCCCAACTGAACTATTTACTTCCGTCGGTGAACCTCGCATCTTGATCCCATTACCTTTTCATCCAACTCATCAAAGTCCAGCAGGTTGATATTATTGGATGAGGTTTAAAGATGAGTGAGCATCTTTACATATATATGCCTTGTCTGTGGTGACGTCCCCCATGTAGGTCTCTTCTTATGTGGCCATTTAGGGCTGATGTCTTGAGAAGCTGAGAATAACCATGAAATCATCGAATTTACGATTCCAACAACGTGATGCTCGCTTCTGACCATACAGGCTTTGCTTCAGGAGACTTACACGAGACTTAGCCGAATGGTTGCTTTGTTTAATATTGGTTCGAAAATTTCAGAGGCCCTCGAACTTTGCGCGCTCCTCATTATGGGCCCTTCTAATCCTTCGGCTAACAACAGAAAGGAGCAGCAAACAAACGTGGCCTTGAAAACTGTGTTCATCTAATACCCATCAAGACTCACCAAAACTGGCATCAAATTTCCTCCATCTACTGAGCTGCTCATGCGATCAGTGCGTTTCTGCATCTACCGCAGTACAACTACGTTCGATCCAACTCATTAAGACGCAATCCATCAAACCCCTTTTTTGCGTGTCGCTTCACTTTTGCTTCATCTCATCTTTTCTCTCTATTATCTCTGTTACTTCCTAACTCCGGTAAGATCGTTTAATTTTCTTCTACACATCACGTCGCCACATTCACCGTGTTTTCATCAACACCTCATCAAGGGCCCAACGAAAATCAAATTCATTTATTCATTTCTTTTGCTCGAGCCTTCTTTGTATTTACATTTTCTCAGCAGAATTTCTTATTTTAATATAAACCTCTTTAATTTCGAATTATTTTCCTCGTTGTTGTTTTCTAACCAAGCTTTCCCTTCTTTCACCATGTTTTTTCACATATAATTTCTCGGTATTTTACTGTGGTCCTCCAAGCCAAGGAGCTTTTTATGTGTTAAGTAATACTGGGAATCACGAAATTCCCATCGTAGCACCTCAACATGCTTCATACGTATCTTTTCTCCACAACCACCTATTTTTTCGTGAAAGATAACGTCTCTGGAACGAGATATCCGACTACAGATTTTGAATTCTTCTCCAAGACAAATAGCAAATGATTGATTCGTGGTTTTTGACCAAACCAAACTTCGCGAGGACTCTTTTTCTGAAGCGATGATTATTCCGTGCTATTCAGGACGTATCGAGCCGCAATAATGAGTTCTGCCCAGATCTACAAGTGGCGTGGTAATATGCGCGCAAGAAGCTTTCAGTTGGTTTGGTCCAGCGTCAACAGCTAGTCAATCACACTTGCGAAGCCGAACTAGTCGCTTGCGAATGCTTCACGGGATGAAGTAATCTGGATTTCGGAGCTTCTGAATGAACTCATCGGTCTAACATCGTCGCCAGTTCTTCCTGCGAACAACGAGGCTGCGAGATCGAGACGCAAACAAAGAAAACATTGTTTCACTCGTGACCGTATCAATGCGAAAATGTTGGAAGTGCCACATGTCGAGTCGGAATTTGAATTAACCGACTTATTAACTAAGCCCCATACCAGGTGTTTGTTTTAACGTCAAAAAGTGGGCCTTACGTCCCTAAATTATTCTAATAAGGAACAAAAAACTCGCTCGGAAGATGAGAAGAATTTGAAGGATCGCCTCGCGATTTCAGATGTTTTCCCACGAATCGGTAAACAAAAACACAGGGCGGATTACCCCCGAAGCGTCGGCGGGCAAAAGTTAGGGATGGCGGAATTAATGCGGGCTCGGAAGTATTTATCCTATTATTATGCGAATTAAAGCTCCTTTCATAAAGACTGATTTGCAATAACTTCGTTGTAAGTTTGTTGTATCGGCACTAAACTCCCCGCGATCAGTTAAGCTTCGGTTTCCGGTTTGAAGTTTGGCCTTCGTTGAAGGATTTAGGAACTTGGCGGGATTAATTCCCTTTTGGATCCCCACTTGGTCGGATGGAAGATGAGGGAGAGAGAGAGAGAGAGAGAGAGACAGGGAGCGAGCGGAAGGAGAAGCGGTTTCTTGCGGAAGGTTTTCGGGTTGTTGTACAAGAGGTGAAGGGTTACATCACTTAAGATCCTCTAACCCCATCAGGAGTAACCTTCGACGCCTTCCCTCAACTTTCCGTATAATAACGAGGAGTGCGAGAAGATCTCCAAGGGTTGAACGAAGGGCGGAGGAACTGCCTGATCCTGCAGTCTCTTTTGGGACAGATGCTTCAAGAGCCGGGAGAGAGTGCATTAGAGGCGTTCTGACCGCAATCCGATCTCTCGGCGAACACTTGCCCCGAGCATCTCGTTTTGTCGAAATTGAAGGGAAGATCCTTTTGCAAAATTCAGTAGACGGTTTACTGTCCATTTTCTGCCGGCGATTACGCATTCAGTGGCGGAGCTGCGGCTCACTCAGGAGGTGAGTCTCTTCTAAGAGTTTATCCTCTTTTCGATCTACACACTCGCTGGCCACAGAAGGGCAATGCATGTTTACTCCTTAATTCATAGAGCTTTTACGGGGTTGAGAGCATCAACGCTAAGTAATACCGAGACCAAGGACCAACCAGAACAGCAGGCAACCTCCTCAGTAACGTGAATTTGTCTTCAACAATTTTTCAACCCTAAATAAGCATTGCAACTAAGTGAAGCAGATCAGATTACAATGGATGCAAAAGAACTCAGATCTGATCTGTGATGGATAAACGGCAATATTTTTCACACCTAACACGTGATCGCTAGGCGTTTAGCAGCACTTCTATTTTCTGGAGTGGTCAACCTCACTCAGCCACCTTGCTCATCTATTTTCTTTCTCTGCCTACGCTGTGTAACCTGGTACTTCCTCAAACAATGGAAACATACAACGCCTTTGTGAGAACCTTCTTTGTACTGACCAACCTGTTTGAGAGATTGGTGCTGTCTTGGCTACGCGGCTTACATCTCAAATCATCACGCCCACTGCAACTGGAGCTTTTATTGTGTACAGCCTCACATGGGCCTATTGGAACGCTATCTCTTACTTAAGACGCCCTACGTACCAGCCCCTGTCAAGAAGCTGAGTGTGACCTTCGCTGCAGACTCCACTATGGTTTGGGTTTCAATGAACTCCTAGGAGAAGTATTCAAAGCGCCTCGCTGCGAAGACAGGGCAGTTGCATAGGATGTGCTCTGCCGTTTCGTCCTTCTCACTGCACCATCAGCACTCAAGTGCCTCTGAGATGCCCATCTTGTTGAGGTGATATCTAAGCGGGCAGTGTCTGGTGGAGGGTGTCAGCATTGCCTTCGCCTTTGAACAAGAAGGCATAATGAACCTTTTCGCCTATTGAAGCTGAGGCTAGAGAGGCCAATGGGCGCTGTTTCCTGTTTCTCCCACCTGCCAATTCAGTTGACTTCTCGTCATTCCTACGTGGGACTCAGGCCCGGTGGTTAGGGATCCTGTACCCCCTTTTCGCAAGTCTGCCTTTTGATTGCCCTTGTGCCCTTTATGAGCCAGCATCCAAATACGCCTATTATAGGCACTGAGTTGTTTGAGCGCTTGAAGACATTCATGGCCTTTAGATCAGTCTCGCTGTCTAAGCATACGCAGATCAGCTTGCCCTTCAGTCGCTTGGTCCGGATCTCTTTAGGGTAGATCTGTACGGCTAGAATTTCCAATTGATATATCGTGACGTACTCAAACAGTGGCATAGGAAGACTGAAATCGAGCCCTGCAATGCCCAGTCCAGCTCTACCCCCATCACGCGGCAGCCTGCAACAACCCTCTCCAACCATTCCCATGAGTTAGTGCTGACACTGAATGACAACTGAAAGTTCCACTCTGGCATAATGTCAGGAGCAAGGAGTGCTGCCTCTTCTAGTTTGAACTGCCTCATCGTTCCTTGGAGGCTTGCTTTAGTCCTGTAGCCCTGGTGGAAGCACTAACTGTCTGCAAAAGCCTTACTACTCTCAGATGTCCAATCCTCTGATCTCTGATATTCAAAAGGACTTCCATTGCAGCAGTGGCGCAAATATTAATTGTCCCTGCAACTGCAGTTGTTTATTTCCCACGTAAATCACGCTTGTCACACAAAGGAAGTATGTCGTGCTGTTGTGTACTTTGAAGTGTAGCTAGACCTTGTAATAAAAGATTACCTCAGAATCTAAAGCCTCACCTGACCAACAATCCACACTCCCGGGTTAATCTTTACTTAACTGGTTGGGGCTGGTTACTTGTACACTACAAAGTGAGCCCTCCGTGTTGCGGCCAATTAGAGCTTCTGGGCTCCTTGCTTATTTAAAATTTACCCCGACCTGCCTCTCCACTCAAATGACATCCGATTTGCCGGATATGAGCTGAAGACCCTGTATATGTTGTCTGCGACTATGAAACTGAACTAACTTCTCAAACATTAAATAAAAATCCATAGGAGTCGTGTAATAAAAGCGTAGGCGTGCTGTTAATCACGCAGCACACGGAACATCATCCTGTGAAAGTGAACCAATCAACTCCACAACCTCCTGGACGATATCTCAATCCTCACACTCCTGAACATCCCTCAATTCTCAATTCAAAATTCATGAATCCTCAGCCCACAATTTCCAACTCGCCTAAACTCCTGAACAACGCTTAATCTCCTGGATCTCGTCTGGTCTGAGTTGTCTAAACTTTTAGGGAATCGGCAGGGAACGGCATGTCTCCATTACCTGTTAAGATTTATGAAAAATTGCGCTAACGAACGTAACAAAAGTATGTCGTCTTGAAAGATTGCTTATCTCGAATTGCGGTGCGAGCTTCGAATACATTAGAGGGCATTTAATACCTGCTTGAAGGTTCAGTAGCTCTCTTGGGGCTGAGGAAGAACTTTATTGCTGTGTTTCTTCTCAAAACGATGAAACTACAGTGAAATGTGTGCTACGAATACCAGCCTAACCCGCCCTTTCCGCAAATAATCTTCCGGTATAATTTCCAATCTTGAATTTCCAACTCATTTGTAACTTCTGTATCATAGAAACTATCTGCTAGAGATATTTTAGACGCTAGTCGGCAAGCAGCCATCCATTTAGCGTTTCCTAGACAATTCAATTCCTCATTCGTCAATTCAAACTCCGGAACAATCTCCTGGACAATAACACAGCGTCCCAGCTGAACAAAATATTAACGTTTACATCCATGGATCATATCTGCTGTTGGCGCGCGGGGAGCATTCCTTAAAGGCAGAATGCCGGCGCCTTCAACCTGGTCATCGAAAACCCCGCGCGAACTCTCCAAAAATGATTAAACTCGTTCAGCGGATCCAAGATCATCACGATCCACCAGTCACTGAGAGGCTGGTCCTCCACCTGCCACACCCAGTACACGTAAAAGGTGTCACTGAACACTAAATAAAGCGCCCTACGTTTTGCCTGTTCATTCCGAGTTGTCTTAACGTAGAGCTCGCGTGAAAATTACTCAAATGCGCATTACGTTAGCGACGTCTTATTCCGCTGCAAGACACGCAGAACGGAATAATTTAACTGATCGGCGAGTGAATCACACAACAAAATCGTTTCCCCTCCCCCTCCCACACCCCCTATTTGAAACGTTTACCGCCATACGAACGAAACGACGGAGATTTTAAAGCCCACTTCTTCGAAATCGCGTCGTTTAAAAGCTTCGCGTGGGTAATTCATGCCAAACTCCCCCCCCCCCTCCCAATTCTCGAAATAAGACAATAAAAATTCATATCGTTCCGCATATCCTTCCCTTCGTTTTTATTTTAACCGTGCTCGAACCGTTTCACGGAAGCAATTGAGTCGAAACGGGAGTCTAGTAAATCGGAAAAAGGGCTCGCGAATACTTCAGAGATTATATTTTACTTCGGGTACTTGAGGGTTCTCATGTGGTCGCGTGTGGGAAACCCTTTTTGGGCGCAGATGCTCCTCGTTCGGCTCGAAGGTGGTTGATTTACGGTTAAAGGAGGTTCTTGTCTTTTATATGGGGAGAAAAAAGGGAACGGGTCGATTAGAAGTTCGATTTTGGTGGGGGGAAATGTGCATATTGCTTCTTTTCCTCAGTAAATTCACAAATTGTTACGCTTGTGAAGAATCCTCCTTCCATCGACTTGACACAGGGCAGCGAACATGCCAGATGCCCTCCTTCCAATTCGCACCACTTTCAGAGAGACTGATTTGAAGCGTCGCGCACAGTACCAGCTACTCACATTCCTCTAGATAATCCAGCACTCACCATTTTATGTGTTTTCTTTCTCCCATCATGTTGTCTCTCGAGTTCGTGTTTTGAACAAAGGGTTTAACGTTTTCTTACACGGTTACTCAACTTCATAACTCAGACTGGAGCCAATTTTGGGATTAACAACCCCCATTCACAGAACAGAATTTCTTTGCAAAGTACGAGTACGACATAGTCTTATAAAGGTGCTGTGGGATGCTCGTGTAGAACTGTGTTGATACACTTACTCAACAGGATGGAGTTTTGATTGCACGGTCACTTGGCTCTCTGAATACGTGAACTTGTGGCGAGACTCAGTAGAGCTGTGAGCAGCTCGAGAGTTAATAGATGAGTGTCGATCGCGAGAACTGGGAGACGAGTGTTTGCGTGAGGAAGTAAATCGAGAGGGGGGAGGGGGCAGGATATTTTGGAAAGTCCAGAAAAGAGGAAAACCGGCAATTAGAAATAATTGAAGGGGGTAGAGTGGACTTTCCCGCAGCTACAAACAAAGGGGTTGAGGTAAAAAATAGGTGGAATAGGTGGATGTTCGGGGAAGGCCCCAAACAATCAGTTCCTGTTAGGGGCTTCCAAGTTCATATTCCAACTAATTCGGCCTGCTCGAACAGGAGCCTTGCCAATAGTTTGCCCCCTCCCAAAAACATTGCTTTTGAAGATTAAGGTCCTCTTTTTGAATAATTGAAGACTTTTCACAAAATTTCCCCACAATTTTCAATTCTCAACGTTTTAAAATACATATTACAATTCTTAGTCAACTCACGTTATCATATATTTTTCATGGACTTTCATTCAAATTGGGAACAGTGCAATAGTGTGAATCATCACTATCACTTTATTGTTTCTCACAGGTCTGTTTCCTTAACCAAATGACTGTTCCTGAACCCTCGATGAGGGTCATATCAGTCGACTGTCATGGAGGTTGCGGTTTCGTTACCATGCAAGAGGCTGGCCTGTCGCTCAGCAACCATGTAACCCACACTTGTGAAGGTAAGGTAGGTTTGGTCATTTGCCAGTCTCCTGGGGAACCCTGTATCATCTTGGTAATGTGGTTTCCCAACTGCTCTAACAATTTACTCGGGTGGCAAGTTTCAAAGGGACAGATGAACGTGTGTGACCATGTGCCTGTGCCATAACTTTATTCGTAAACTGAGTGAAGCGGTTATTGGCTTGTTTCATAGCAGTCAAGACTGACAGCACTGATACAGTACTGAGGTATCCAGACTAGACGGGTAGGATAGGCAACGGCGCAACCTCATGCTTGGCCAAAAACTCCCTCGAGGGCGGTGCGTTGTCACGGTGAAGCTTCCAAGAAGGCAGAGGACACGTTACCAGAACCTATCAAGCGCATTCACGTAAAAGCTGGCATTTACAGTTTAAGAAGGATTCCCGTTGCAGTTTTTCCGGGTTTGACACAGAACAGCGTAGCGCTGCTCAGGTTATTCTCCGTCTTGAATCGCGAAGACACTCGTTATCAGAGGTTCACAAAAGATGACGTACTTTTTATGGGAAAAAATATTGATCTCTTTGAAAGGTTTCCCACTACCACCCCTAAGTGGTCCTACCATAAGAATAAGACTGTAAGGCATCAGCCAAAGCCGAGGGAACAAGGACCTAAGTTGTGGCCACAAATGGGCCCATTTCCCATCACCAAAATGATAAAGGGCCGGGCTGGGGGGCTTTGGCTCCTAGAATGGGTACTGGAATCTTCCGGTCACTCCACAAATTTGAGGATTTTCCTTCATTCCTTATTTCGTATGTCGTCCCTATTTATTGTACGTCCTCCTACTCTTTCTAGTCTAGTTCTGAACCATATTGGGCTTTCACATATGAAATGCTCAATCATTTCTATTTCCCCAGAGGAGCGTTGAGCCACGATGGTCGAGTTGAATCTATGTAGTGTTTTCCCAACTGCGTAAAGCCCAGTTAGCATACCTATTAGTAATCTTAATTGAACAAGTGGGCCTACTACTTATTGATCCTACCCTGTACGTCACTAGGGAGAAAGCTGCTCCAAATAGTGAAATGCTAAAGTTAACATGCCTGTTTGGTGAATCCATCTTCTCTGGCTGGTGAGTTACTGTGGGTGAGCGCTTTCGATGTAAAGACATCGTTAAATCAGTACTAAAGTTCATTAGTTGATCGTAATCTTTATACAGGAAGATAAAGGTGAGTGTGATGGTGCTGCATCATGGGGGGGGGGGGGGTTTAGAAGTGTTAAGGAGCCTGGTCATACGCCTCCTGGGAAATCCGTTGAAAGTGAAAGGAAAGGAGTGTAAGGGCAGTTTTGTATGCGTGTTGATTGTCGATTCTGTCTTTTTTGTATAGGGTGGTCTATAAATCCGTCAGTGAAATGAACTCGCTGTGTCCAACATTATATCAATCAATTAGCGAAATAGAATTTCGATTTTCTTCTAGCAGGACATTGGATATCCATCTCTTTCCATGGGGTAGGGGGGGGGGGGAGTTCACTAGTACATCCCAAAGTAAATAACAAATATTCTGTAGCTCAGAGCAAGTATAGTTACAAATTAATATTCGACTAGAGTTAGATGAGAAACAATATCGTATTTACGTGCAGATACCATGTTGTTGCCAATGTGGTAGGATACACGAAGGTCCTTTCAGTTCTATAGTCTGTACATGTTTCCCGAAGAACGTCGTCATTTCCGTCGTGAATTTCTGTCTTCCCCTGCTTCATCTTCCGACTTCTACTTGAAAGTAGGTTGGTGACGAGCCCCTAACAAACATCAGGTGCGACGCATCACACAACTAGCCTAAGCTCGGCGTCAATTAAATGGTTTTCATGGCGTTTGCTGCTAGTTCAATTCATTTGAACGTGGTAAAACATCACTTCACGAAGGGCAGGAAACGGTAGAACTTACAGTTCCAGAATTTATCGCGGTGCTCCTACTCGTTCCACGACTATTATTAAACATTAAATCATTAATGAGACGGGAAACACGATTTTTTTTAGAACAATTATAACCACTTTTCCAGAATTAACCGGTAAAAACTGTGTGAAACGCTCATCTTACAGATACTTGACTGGACTACTACGTAAATTTTTCTGAAGATTCTAGTAAAATTTGAGCCAAGATTAAGCGGGAAAAAACTACGATAAAATCGGTTTCGTAATTTATTGTGCTCCTCTCGTAGTTTTCCGACAGATGAGAATTTTATAGTATTTTCCTGTCATTTAGAACGGTCAATACAAAAAGGCATTATAGTTCGTTTTGAGGAAAAAAATATTTAGTGTTTAGCTCACTATGATAATTTTGGCAGATTTGCTCATACCCTTGTTTGGGCGTTCCATGGTAACCTGCAGCTAGGCATCAAGTTTGAGCTGATTCGATTCAACGGTTTTTGCTCAATCGCGTTCACAGACACCTGAAACGTAAAGATCTAAAGTGAATTCAAAATATTTTCTTCAGCCGATTACTTAGCTTTCCTTTGTACTTCGTGGAGCGAAGAACAGAGAAACTTAAATCCGTATTTACAACTGTTCTCTAAGAAACTAACTTGTTTTTCAAAACGTATCAAATGAACAAATTGTTGAGCTAACGCATTCATCTCGAGCCTTACTTTACCTGTTCTACCCTGTTGGGTGCACGATTGGGCGAGAGTTGAAGATCGACATAAAGGAAACTCGGTGAGCGTGAAGAGGACTGTATTAAATCCAATGAAGTTAGTAGAGTTTGTGTACAAAAGGGTGACACAAGGGGACGACTCGTAAAATCGTGAACTGGCGAGGAAAACTGTATCAGAAGGAGATAGCGAACTATATGGGCGGAGAATAGATATAGGAAGGTGTCTGAGTGGGCACAGGAGACGAGAGTTTGTATCTGAATGAACTTTGGGAGGAGCTGTCCCTTAGGAGAGGAATTTAAAATTGAGGAGCGGGAAAATAAAGAAACAAAAACCCACTTCAGGGAAATCCGCTGTCGTTAGAAATAACCGCAGAAGTTGAATTTCCCCAGTTACGAGAGGGTAAGAGGAGAAAACGTCTTTGTCATTAAGGGACAGGAAGCACCGTTAAGGCAGGGCCGGGGAACTCCAAGGTCGAAGACTCGGACTGATTTGACTTGCGTTGAACATACCCCATGATCTGAACTGAAAAATGCCATTACATCGCTTTAATAACATAAAACATACAGTGAATGTTGCTGAAATCATATATTTATCTCAAATTCTTGTCAAAGTTGATATTTTAAATTTGTCGTGATTGATCGGTGGCCTCGACACCCTGGGCATTCACAATCAGTCAGGCAAAACCTGTAACATTGACATTTCTGGATTTTTTTAGTGTACCTACGTAAAATATCTGGTGCCTAGTTTATAAAGACTAAAATTAAAACTGACTTGCAAGGAAATATATAATAAAACGTTTTGTGTGTGTGTGTGTGTGTGTGTGTGTGTGTGTGTGTGGACTGACATAGAACTGAAAGACTTGCGAATGGGAGTATATAACAGGAATAGTTAAATAATATGTACAAGAAATATTGCGAGCGAATAGCGAATAAGTATGTACTGAGGTAGTTTGGGGATGATTTTGAAGAGCTGCTGACTCAGGCAAAAATTACGGCAATCGCGCCGGAGATTCGATCCACGATCCTCAACTTACGTCGAGAATTATGAATCGATTGTCTTTTCCACTAGACTACGATCAACTGGTTGCCATTAATAGGAGTCAGTCAGCACATCTCCCCCCTCGTCTTTTAAAATAATGAGACGAGTTCTCGGGTCCGTGATTCGCTGACGCTGTGAATGTTCCAGCGCGAAGGGAAATAAAATGGGCGACGGCGCGTCTTTTTCCGTTTTCGTCTTTTTTCTTTCGCATTGTAGTAGGCGCTACTACAATGCGAAAGAAAAAAGACTTTCCTTGTAGCCCTCTCGTTTCTCGAATCAAAGATCGGATTTTCCAGGGATTCGCTCAACTCTTGTAAATTCTTTCCTTAAAAGAGTCCGCTCCAGGAGCAGCGGTTAAAAGACGAGGGGGGAGATGTGCTGACTGACTCCTATTAAAGGCAAGCGGTTGATCGTGGTCTAGTGGTTAAGACAGACGATTCATAATTCTCGACGTAAGTTGAGGATTGTGGATTGAATCTCCGGCGCGATTGCCGTAATTCTTGCCTTAGTCAGCTCTTCAAAGCATCTCCAAACTTCCTCAGTACAAGTACAAAAAATGTAAACTGTGAAAAAATGCAGACATTGGCTTACACATTGGATGATTGGGACCCCTTTGTTAGCAGGAGAGGCTAAGTGAACTCCCAGAAAGTTGGAAAAAACACACGCCTGGGGGCGTTCTCGATATGCAAAGGAGTTTGTTTGGTCGATTCTGTGTCGAAGAGCATTAATACATTTTGTAAATATTACTTGAAATATATCAGAAAACCGAAGAAAGTAAGGAAAGTGCTGAAGTAAGGCACGCGCTAATAGCTAAACCCAGAGGCGACTGTTCCTGAAGTTGTCTCGAAGGGTGCTGAGCGCAGGAAGGACTGGTCCAAGCCAGTTTGCAAACAAATATAATGGGACAGAGCTCTTGGTTGGCTGCCCTCTCCCCCTCCCAGGGTTGAATGTGTTAAAAGAACGATGGTAAAGTAAATTTAAGTGTCTTTCTCCTGTCGGGCTTAATCCAATCACCTTGGAACTGACCTGTTCCCCTCCAGAACCCCAAAATGACAACCCCGGGTTAATAAACAGACGACGGAGCATATTCCGCCTATCGTCTTTCACGCCGAATCTGTGCTCCCCCGTCCGAAGACTTACCGCCGCAAAATGTTCTAGGACTCGTAACTTCGGTTGCGGGCTGGTTCGGGATTTTTATCCGGAAAAGGATATTTTATTAAACAACTTTTCCGATGAAAATAGCCGGCTCCATAAATCTGTTCGTATCTCACGGTGAAAAGCCGAGCGAAGGGGGGCGAGTTGAGGAGGATGGGATGTGCAGGGTCTGATAGGCAAGAGACTCGTTTCGAAGGCAGCTAGGCCTCCCTTTAGTTGAACGCATATTTCCATATTTATTGAGCGGTCGAAAAGCTACTCCCCATGCTACGAGTTATTCCTGCTAATCTTAGTAGGGAAAGATAAGCGAGCTATATATCGTCGAGTTCGTTCTTCTTTTCTTTCCCAGTCGGTTAACTTGAAAGCTGAGACGGGGGAAGAGCACCTCCTGCAGAGTGGCCCGTTCCGGCCGTGGCGAGCAGTGCGATTTAAAACCCCCTCGATATTTTATACGTTAAGGTAAACTTTTTGAGTCTCGGAGGAACGTGAAAGTAAAACGATGTGGCAGTTATAATGCTATCGTGTGAATAGATATATTGTTTACCGCAGACACAGTTTGTTGTGCGTGTTGCACCAAGCTGTTAGTCTACAGTACTGAAGAACCCTTCATAGTTATTGGTTCTCAGTCTAGAATAAGTTTCTTGTAAGAGGAAAGTTATTTTGAGAAGACGATATGCTTCATCTCTGTAGCGACGCTTATAACTAACAATTTCGCGATCCTAGCGGCGATGTGTAAAACTAAAACTGAAGGCTTTTTTCCAAGGCAGAAACAACACTTCTACAAAATAATTGCAGTTAAAGCCGTTTGCAGTGATGGGAAACCATCAAGATACATGAAGAGGGTGAAGAGTTCCGAGCCTGACGGACTGTGTGCCAATTTCTCCGCCCCCGCCCTGGAAAAAACGAAATAGATCCATAAAGCTAGGAAGGCTCAGTCTCAGCCAACTGAAAACCTCGCGCAGCCACGAGGTTCAGCCAGAACAGGAGGGCAAGGGGACCTGCTGTTCCCTGGTGCGCTGGAAGGCGCGCTACTGCTAAGGCGAAAGCGTCCTTGCAATCAAAGAGAAGAAGAAGGGGCGACCAGAAGTTCTGTCTAAGGAAAGCGAGGCTAATGAGGTGCTCTTGTGTTGTTATGGGCCTTGTGAGTCCTAGGTGCAACCGCCTCCCCACTGGTCAGGAACAGCAGGTTAAAGGTGACTTTTTCACGAAGTCATAAACCATCCACGTCTAGTTCGGCTCAGTCTATTGATTCATCTATCACCATACCTATAAATTAGAGATACCGTATGACCACGTTTAATTACTTGGTGAATTGCCAGACCTCTACTAGAAAACACACGACTACAATATACAACAGGTCTGTTAACGTGACTTGTTCCTGAACTCTCGGAGAGACATCAGTCGACTGTGATGGAGGTCATGCAAGAGCCGAGCCACTCGCTCAGCATCCACTCAGCCCAGTCCAATAATAATCCCCGCAATCTGCCTCAGCCACTTCCTTTCCATCCTCAGAGGGCTACGTCTTATGTCGTGTGTTTGCTCTGAGATAAAGCGTTTGGAGTGCTTCACTCTACAACATTCCAGATAGTCTGATGCATTCTCCTCAGTCCTCTTGCCTGGAGACATAGAAATCCCACTATGGCGACGTAGCCCTATAGCAACAGTAGACAGACTGAGTCTGGCCAAATGGTCCGCCCTCTCCTTTCTCAATATTCCCTTTATGTTCAGGAATCCAACAAACATTAACTCTGTGTTTGATCCTTACTCGACGTTGTGCATTAATTCTTCAGCGCCTTACAAGACTTTTGACTATCAGTCGTTAAGTTGATAGTTTTATTACTGTGCATAATGACGATGCATGGAAATGATAGCATAAATCTCTGCTTGAAAAACCGTTGGTGTGGGACCCAGGGCAATATATGTCTAACTCCTTTCAGAACGACTTATCCACACCCCAGAGCTCACGCCTTCCAGGGTTACGCTGGACGTTGTATTTCCAATCTAACATGGGCAGCATCATGTCCATACTGAGCTCCGCGAAGGTTTCAAACTTTCTGAATATAGCCAGGTGCCCATTAGTCGCCCGTGACTCCTTAGCTATTCCAAGCCTGATGAGGAGCCACCATAGCTTCTGTCTTGACATATATATCAAGATCCAACAGTTTCTCCATGGTACTGGTGGGTGCGGCTTTCATCCCCCTCGCTATTAGTAAGCCCTCCAGACTTCGTACTTTGGCCAGGCTGCTACAGTTCTGTCAGATGGCCTCATACGAGACGATTGGTCTCACAACGGCCTCATAAAACCAGATGGCCACTCGATGCTTTAACCCCTTGTTGTCCCCCACATCCTCTGACACCTTCACAGGGCCGTTGTCACTTTCTTGGCCTTATATCTGATGTGCTCTGTCCAGGTTAGTTTCCAATCCAGAATCACACCCAGATACTCGACCCGCTCACTGAGCTGAATTGCTTTGCTCATAAATACTTGCGCTCTCAGTCCCGACAGTGGTCTTTGTCTTGTGAATGGCACTATGACCGCCTTTGCTGGGTTGGTCGGCAGTCCCACGAGCACACCACCTGTAGAACTGCACCCATTAGCTCAAATGCACACGTTGCACTCCACCACGAACATCATCAGCTTATCCTTGAGCTTAAAACCCCGCTGCAGTCCAAGATGGGAGCCCATCTCACCACGTTCCACAGAAGTGAATATAGGACCCCTCCATGAGTCCCTCTCAGTCCTCGCCCAAAGTGAGGAGTTTCCTTCTGCTGTACAGCATAGCAACAATCCGTTGTGTTGTATTCCTATTGGTATCAAATGTAACATATTATCAAAGGCCACCTCAATATCTGCCTGAGCGATAGGCATGCTGACCATCCACCAGGAGTCACAATCTCAAGCATAAGTCTCTCATTTGAGTATTGACGTCCCCTACTTTGGAAAACGGTGATAGGTGATCAGAATAGTAACGAGAGAAGCTCGGATTTAGCGTAATAAAGAGAGAACATGGAGAAGTAACAAATGGTAGCAACAGGACGTGAGTGACGCCAACTATGGCCCATACGAGGGCGTTAGGTTCGGTCGACTGGTTGAGCTCCGTGCGACTTGACAGTCGACAATTTAGAACCGCGCGAGTGTTGTGCGGGAACCGACGGCAAATATTTGCTCGTGTCACGACAGTTTATTCCTGTCCTTGGTGATTTAAGGCGTTCTGACAACAAAAATTATATATATAAGCTCTAAGCATCTCGCACCTTGTCATATTTGAAAAATAAGAGCTAACCTATCACCTTTCCGTTGCGTTTATTAAAACTGTTATACGGTCTTTTTCGTCCCTGTTAATATTCAGATAAACAGTTTTATCTCTTTTACGTCTTGGGTGAACAAACGAGAAAGATCTGAGATGATCGAGGCTACGTCGACATCTATAACGCGTTTATAAATCGACAGGGACCATTGCACGACGCTGTCGCTGTACAGATGCATTTGAGGATGTTCAAATCTGTGTAATACTGCATGCCGTTTCATCACCAGTGCGAATCATTTGTACTTTCCTTGGCTATACGAAGTAGAAAAGGAAAGTTGTGTTATCGGCTGAAAAAAACTTGGCTTCTCTTCAGATCTTCACGTTTTAAGTAATTTTGAGTCCGAACAATTTGTTTTATTTGGGAAAAAGGTTTGTGGGTGTGGGTGTGTGTGTGAACATGATTTAGAGAACCAAATTGATCCAAATCAGCTCAAACTTGATATTTAGCCCGCAGGTCAAAATAAGGGTATGATCAAAACCCGCTCAGTAGTAACTATAGTTATCATAGTAATCGATACACCAAATGTTTGTTTTTCCTAAAAAAAACAGCTCTAACCATTTTGATCAAACTTCTCCAGACAGCTCCAAATGACACGACAATACCGTCAAATTCTCATTTGCGCAAAAATGACGAGAGTAGCACTGTTGCGGATCGAGTTGGTTCCTTGAACCTCAGAGGAAGTGGACTGTATGGAGTG
The DNA here is from genome assembly GCA_020466155.1 of Pachypeltis micranthus. NCBI lineage: Eukaryota > Metazoa > Arthropoda > Insecta > Hemiptera > Miridae > Pachypeltis > Pachypeltis micranthus. Next base: position 14,494,318 of record CM035775.1, read on the forward strand.
TAGGTTAGTGGCAGCAATAGTCGATGGGCCGAATAAGGCGGTAAATAACACGTTACGAACAAGAACACACGAGAACCGATAGCGCGGCAGGAGAAGATAATACACAGAAAAATAAACAGCTGTTGATAACAACGAGAAGCAAAATGAAGTACGTAGAAAGCAGCGCAGCGACGACGAATGGTGACAGACGTCGACCGCCATATTGAGAGCTCCTCTGATGGTCGCGTACAAGCACATTGAATCATCAAAAATGTCGACGAGTTGTTTCATCATAAACACCGCTCATAGAACAGTAGAATCTTCAAACAAATGTCTGTGATACTCAAATTAAGTACCTGTACGACGAGTCTTTGTCACATTCATAAAATAGATAGCTATTCCATAAATTCCAAAATATTAACCTCCGTCGTCTCACTTTCCTTCCATTTCTCGCAGTTTTTACCCGATAACTCTAGAAAAGTGATTATTATTCGTATTCACAGCCTCAACAATCTTCTGTGCACCAATTATTCAATAATGGCGCAAGTAGTAGCACCGCAATAAATTCTGGAACACCGCGAAGTGATGTTTTACCAAGTTGAAATGAACCCTTTGAAAGGAAGTTGTGTAATGCGCCGCACGTGATGTTGTCTCGAGCCTACAATAATTAAAAATGCGTTTTCTTCATAGTAAGCCTGTCACCGGCTCTTTAACGAATAATGTTAATGTATACAACCGGTCGTTTAAAGCAAATATACACTTTAAATTTTAAAGAACTGCTTTTGGAAAAGTAATAGTGAATAACGAACCAAACAATCTCCTGAAATCTCCTAATAATCACTATATTTCGTATCCAGTATGTTTTATGTCAGCTTTCTGGAAACTGTACATTTTAAAAATATTTCCAAGAGCGAAATCAGGGAGAGTTTTATGACCCTAATTGCACCATGGTTGAAAAACGAAACAATGCTCTTGTTGTTTTGGTTTATTATTCATTCTGAATAACCCTGTGTTTTCGGTCACGAAAAATTTTTTACAACCCCCCCTCAAAATTTGATACATGGGAATTCCAAATTTGCAATGTCCGTCCGCCATCCTCCATCCCCCGTCCGCCGTCCGCCGTTTTGTGCCTTTAACGTGGTCTAAAAAATTCGTTCTTTCGCACAAAAATCCAATTTGGTATCTAGTTGTGCCGGCCATCTCGGCAATCCGATCGGACGAAGCTCATGGTTGTTATGGGCAAAAAATGTTTAAAAAAATTAACAAAACGCAGTATAACGCGGGAACTACAGCGGAAGTCAACGTTTCGTCGTAGTACTCCCTCCCTCCCCTCATATCAAACTCAATCACCCGCCCGCTCGACTTGCAACGCCCCCCGACGGGGCGCCAAGGCCACTTCCTCCACACACCCCTCCATCGGATCATAAACGCCTACAGACGTTTACGGGCGCCTGGCGCCGGGGGAATATTTAGTTTCCGTAGTTCCATTGTAGCCAGGTCATGTTTCGTATGGTTAACTAGTATTCGATGCTGAATTGAATGGGATGGGTCTCGGAGCAGTAATACTAGGTCAAGCTGTTCATGAGAATAATAAACCATTAAAGCAATAGGGTTATGTCCGCCAGAAGGCAAATTATTAAAGTTTACGTATCTGTTAGGTGAGTCCGTCTCCTCTGGCCACCAGCAACACACCAGCCAGAGGAGACGGACTCACCTAACAGATACGTAAACTTTAATAATAAACCATTACGTAATAATTTGCAAGGTTTTCTATTTATCCTTGTTTTCCTGATATTCTTCTTCTCCGTGTTCATCTTGTTCATGTTCACTTTCCGCTACCCCAAAGGGAAAGAAAAGTATAGTAACCGTCTAAAAAAAAGGGTTTTCTTCAGATCTTTACGTTTTGAGTCTAAAAAACCTAATTTCGGCGCGTGGTACCTACCTGTGTATGTAAGTTATATCGTACTAAACTGTGCTGTTTACAATAATATAGCTGACTAAGATTTAAAGCCGCTGCGTCGGCTAAGGGAAACCTATAAAGCACCCCACCTTCGCGCAGCTCGGTGTGTTCTCAGTCAGCCGTCTTACTATTCACATCTAGTCCTCCTCTGTCAAATTTGCAAATTCTTTTATTGTGAAAGTTCTGTTAAAGCTTTTTAAAGTAAAACTTAGATTGTAAAAGCAAAATAAACTTTTTAAAAAGCCCCCCAGCTAAAAACAACATTTAACTTGTATGTAGTTCGATTTGCGGGAGAACGGCTGATCCGATTGAGCTGGTTCTTTTTTTTGTTTTGTTTGTTATTTTTTGTAGACACCAAAATGAGGTTATGGGAGATTTCGGCCGATGGAAAGGGGGAGTGGGGGACGAAAATATACCAAAAATTAGGGGTTTTCGCATTTTTCTCGAAAACGGCTCTAACGGTTTTTATTAAACTTTCAAATTATCTTCTACTAATCATTATCTAACTTTTCTTTTCCATACATATCTTCATGAAAATACGGTGAATTTAGATACAGGCCTATGAAGCAATAATAGGTTTTTTGCGCTTTTCGGCAAAACGGCTTCAACGATAATCACCAAACTCACAGAATATTTTCAAATAGTTGATACCTACATATTGTTCTCAATAAATGTTCCTCTGGCCGTACATTGAACAGAGGTAAAAATCAAAATGCGTCGAAAATAACGTTTTTTCGAACGTTCCAGGATAACTGCTTCACCAGATGTGATCAATCTTACAAAGTGTCTTTTAGCCACCCATACCCACATTTCGTTCTCTACAATTATTTCTGTATATCGATGTTGAACGGAGATATACGCCAAGTTTACTCAGAAAACGAGATTTGTCGGTATATCAATTTTCTCACAAACGGCTCTAGCGATTTCGATCAAACTTACGAATGACTCTCAACTAACTTGTTCCCTCATTTTTTTCTACATAAATGTTTCTGTAGATATGCACTGAACGAAGATATAGCGCCCGCGTATATAGCTGCTGTTCCAACTTAAAGGGGTAGCGGAAAGTTGGGTGCTGCTACGAACCGTTCGTTTTTCTAGTTCCTCCTGTTGCTATCCCACTACTTGTTTATGTCTGGGATTTCTCTTTCCTTGCTTGTTTTGGTTGCTGTTCTTCTGCTATTTATCCTTATTCTTCTTCTACATGTTTTCTTTGTTCCTGTTTTTCTTTTTATTCTGGGCTCTTCGTGTAATTCTTGTTCCTGTTCATTTTCTTCAAGTTGTAGTTGTTATGCCACTTCTTGTTGGTTTATTATTCATTCTGAATAATAACCCGGTTTTCGGTCACGAACAATTTTTTACAACCCCCCCCCCCCCTCAAAATTTGATACTTTACGTTTCAAAACATGGGGATTCCAAATCTGCAATGTCCGTCTCCCGTCCCCCGTCCGCCGTCCAGGCCTTTTTGTGCCTTTAACGTGATCTAAAAAATTTGTTTTTCGCACAAAAATCCCATTTGGTATCTAGTTGTGCATCTCGGCAATCCGATCGGACGAAGCCCATGGTTGTTATGGGCAAAAAATGGTTAAAAAAATTAACGAAACGCAGTATAATCGCAAATAAGCCGTGTTTCGTATCGTTTTCAAGACCCGCTCGACTCGCAGCGCCCTTTGGACTCGCAACGCCCTGCCAATTGCCGTGTGAGGGTTCACTGGAAGCCCTCGTCCCACCCCTCCATCGAATCAGACGTTTATGGGCGCCTGGCGCCGGGGGAATATTTTTAATTTTCCGTAGGTCCATTGTAGCCAGGTCATGTTTCGTATGGTTTAGTAGTATTCTATGCTGAATCGAATGGGATGGGGGAGCAGTAATAGTAGGTCGAGCTGTTCATGGGAATAATAAACCATTGTGTAATAATTTGCAGGGTTTTTTTTCCTCTTGTGGTTTTTTCTTCATTTTCTTTTTGTTGTTCTTGTTATTCTCCATCTTCATGTTTTTTATCTTCTTTATGATCTGCACGTCTACATATATCTTGTTGCTGTTCTTCTTTCATTCTCATCTTCTTCTTCTAATCTCTCCTTCTCTTTTTTTCTTTTTTCTCCTTCTTGGTTCTTGTTCTCTTGTCTTCTTGTCGAACAGGAGCCTCGCGAATATTTTCCACTCTCCCAAAAACATAGTTTTGAAGATTAAGGGTTTTTTTGTTTATTATTATTATTATTATTAAGGTTTATTGTTGACGCTCAAAGAGCAATGTTAGGAAGGATCTGGCCAGGCAGCTGTAGAACTGAAACATGTTGCTGCAATCTGCGTCAATGCGATTGCCATTCGTCTCAGAGCTTTCTACAGTTCCGCAGCCACGACGTTTCACGCACTTATACTATTGAGCTACTCCACTTCCCATTATTTCTAGATCAGTAAGTAGCCCTCAGCTCATATAATTTTCATCATATACCTACCAAATATACCGTCAATTCTCGTTAATTATTTCTAGATCAATCAATCAAATTCAACTCAGCTTCCAGAGCCCCAATTTCTTTTCTTCGCCAACGGAGTCACTTCAAATCTAAGTTTACGATCCAATCTTCGCTACATGCGGTCAGATCCTTTACTTTTTACTACTAGTGCGCAGCAGCTGTATTTAGTTTATTATAATATATGTGTAAGAGCTCCTTTAATTTATTTATTTGCATAAACGTGTTAATTTCAGATTGTCTATATTTTGTTTACTACGTAATACAGTCCATTAATTTTATTCGTTGCTATTTCTCTCTAATAATCCGAACATTTATTGTTCATTATGAATAATAACCTTATGTTTTCGGTCAGCAAAATTGTTTATAACCCCCCCTCGCCTCCTCAAATTTGATATTTACCGTTTAAAGACGTCGGGATTCACTCATTCAATGTCCGTCCGCCGTCCGGGGCGTTTTGTGCCTTTATCGTGGTCTACAAAATCCGTTCTTTCGCTCAAAAATCCCGTCTGGTATCTAGTTGTGCCGGCAATCCGATCGGACGGCAGCCCATGGTTGTTATGGGCAGGAAAGGTTAAAAAAATTAACAAAACCGCAATTTTCGCAAATACGCCGTGTTCGGGATTGTTTTCTGGGTATTTTTAGATGCTGGATCGAATGGAACAATTCTTAGAGGTCTACATTGCGTCAATAGTGAAATCACAGTACATATAGTGAGCCAAAGTCTAGGACCTGAAAGAACTCGCGGGACAATAACTACAGCAAAAGTAATAGTTTGATCGTTTGTACTCCCCCCCCCCCGCCCCCGCCCACCACATCAAAACCACCCACCCACTCGACTCGCAACGTCGTGCCAATTGCCTACAGGCGCTTAGGGGTGACTGGAATATTTGGTTTTCGCCGTTCTGTTGTAGTCAGGTCATGTTGCCTATCGTTTACTGGTTATTTTCCAATGCTGAGTCGAATGGGATGGGCCTCGGAGCTGTGAGACTCCTTTAAGCTGTTCAGGAGAATAATAAACCATTGTGCAATAATTTGCAGGGGTTTGCTATATTTTTCAGTTGGTTCAATTTCTTCTTCTTGTTCTTCTTTAATTTCTTCTCCTTCTTTAGCTTCACAATTTTCTTCGTGTTCTCATTCTTTTTCGTTCTCTTTGAGTGCTTTTTAATTTTTTTTCTTATTGTTTTCGCGGTCCTTGTTCTTCTTAAACCTTTTCCTGTGTTTTACTTGATGTTGTTGTACTTAGTATTTTTCTTGTATCGTTTTTATTTTTTTCCTCTTTCTTCATCTGATAAAGCATGTATTAGAACATTTGGTTTATGTTGTACCGCCTTATCTATTCTTAATTTGTTATATTTTACATTTGTTGTTCACCATTATACCTCTACGTGCTCATCTCAATGCTTTATTTGTGTGCAAGTTGTGTGATGCACTCCACCAGGCGTTTTGTAAATAATCAGTCGACATATTCCCTTGTCGAAAGTAATTCCTCGTTACATCTTCTGTAAATCGTCGACGGCGTTATGTTTAATCACGAAAATTCAACTTTGAGGGTTCAGAGGGGGTTTGTGAGTTCTAGTTAGAAACTCGAGTGAAACCCATTAGCCATAAGTTTCTCAAGGTAAAGCGAAGCCTGGGGTATTGCGCAATGCCACAGGCGGTTTGGGTTCCGTGGGAGCGTTACGTTTGAAATGCGTCTCTTATCCCAACTGTCGCCCTTCAACGTTAACCCTCTCAGCTCTTAGCGGAGACCAGTAATTCAATTTGGTTAGTAGCGTACAACTGATCAAGTGGTCCCCTATCGATCGCCGTCAAGAGAACTTCACTCTAATGGAATCAACGATGAAAATGTTTGCTTTACGTTCTCCAACGTGAGGAACCTCGACCGGACCACCATCGTCCGGGACCTGTTTGCAGAACATTTTCCTTCGTGGAAATTGCATCAGCAGCAAATGACATCATTTCAAAGAATCGCTTTAAATGTTCGTTTCCTTTGCGTATTTATTTCCCCCATAAAGCCTTGGGGATTGAGTGTGGATTGTTGGGAACTCAAATAATACGGCAATCAACTAAAAAAAAAGTGCAACATTCCCTTTCAGCAGTTTTTGTCCCTCTGTCAACTAATCTGTTATTCTCTTAATTTATGGGAATCTCCCAGCAGTTAACATTCAATACCAAAAACTCGTAGAGCTTAATGTGCCGAACTATATGGGAAAGACGCGACCCACTTTCATGTAATTCAATTGTGTCGGGCTCACTGAAAGATTCAGGGATTTTCCAGTTTCAGTATCACGAGAATACGAAATTTTTATTCGCTTGTCGCATTGACTGTTCATCTTCCCGTAAACAACGAACGAAACTACTACCAAACCAAAACCCCCTACAAAGCCAACAAAAAAATCGGCGTAGCGGTTAAGTGGTATAAATGGTTTCGGGGGTATAAAATGAATAAGGAAATATAAGTACCAAATAACCGAGTGGCCACAAGGTGCAGGGTTATCTGATGATTCTCCCGCTATAAACCTCCCTCCTTATTCCCCACAAGAAAAATACATCTTAATAACCACGCAACTTCAGACAGGTATAATCCCCCGGAATAAATTCCCCCCAGGAGAAAAAAAAGGCTTGCAGAGTCGGATGAAAGGAAGAGGCGGTGAGGAAGAGGAGATATTTTTGTCTTGGGGAGGGATATAAAAGAGAGAGAAAAGGAGATAACAATTGGGCGCCGTAGGTTAGTTGTCGAGAGGTCAGGTTAGATTAGAGAGATCCTCTCTACCCCCATCCGTTGCTATACCATTCCAACATTTATAAATATGGTTTGTTGTTTTTTTTTTTACCATCTCTTTTTTGGCCTTTTCATCCCTCAGCCCCTCAGGGACAGCTCACCCGGTCGCATCCCCCGCAGACAACGATGACTTCAAGGATTAGTGTTTTACCTGAGTCACGAAGAAGGTTTTTCGATCCGTTTCCACCTGTGCCCTCTTCTTTGGCTCCGCTATATAACGATAACTTTCAACCTGCTCTTCTGGTTTCCTCTCCGACTCGTCGAGGGGTTGAAAAAAAACGCAGCGCATTACAGAACTTTCGTGTCCAGTAAATTCGTTGTGCACGCAGGCTCGGTATCTTCTTTTGGCGCAATTTTTACGGAAACGTTTACCCAGAACGATTGACAGGTTGTCTGCAAGCAGCTCGTTTTTTTGAGAATATGCGGATGAACCAATATTTGTTCTGCTGTATTTTGGAGTGTCTGATTAACCGAAATTGTTGAGAAGAAAGAAATGTCGTGCGTTCTCCGGGTTGGTCATATTCAGTTGTGCGGTTAGTGTGAGGATTTTGAAAACGATACAAAACCCTGAGGGGCGTGGACTTTAAGGCGAGAACTGAATATGTGACAAGAAATGAGCTACAACAAACCAAGCTCATACGAACTAAATCACACGCGATGAAGTTGTGAAACCCATTTCATAAAATAAAACGGATAAAAAATATATAACGATTGTTTCCACTAAATTGGAGTTACAGTATTATATCGATTTCGACGGTCAAGTAACAAGACAACAGAAGACAGTAACAAATATCTGGTGCGTTGCAACACACAACTTTCCTTAGCTCTACGTCAATTCACTTTGCACATGGCTAATTCTATTTAATCGATTCATTTATCACTCAGTTAATTTGAATCTTGGTCAAGCAACGCTTGACGGCAGCAGGAAGCGGTAGCGCTTACAGTTCCAGATTTTATTGTGCTGCTCGTACTCGTTGCAGGACCATTATTGAGCAATTGGTAAACAGATAATCAATGAGGCTGTAAACACGAATTTTTTGAAGAAGGATAGTAATTACTTTTGCAGAGTTATAGGGTAAAAACTTTTAGGGCTGGTATTAAGCGAAACGGCGGTAGTTGAAACTCAGGAATTTCTGGAGTGAGCCCCATGTATCTCATGAGCGTTTTTAAACACTCACCCTATAGATATTGGATTGGACTACAATACCAGATTTTTAAAAACATTCTACTAACACTCCAGTGGAGTTTATAAGGAAAAAACCGCGGCAAAAACGCTTTTCGTCGAACATTTTGATAATTTATTGTGCTGCTCTCGTCATTTTCCCACAAATGGGAATTCTATAGTAAAATCATCTTATCAAGAGCTACCAATATAAAAAATTTAATCAAAATCGTTATAGCCGTTTTTGAGAAAAAAAATTTAGTGTTTTGATCACTATGATAACTATAGTTAACTTTCGGTGGATTTTGCCCATACCCTTATTTTTGCGTCCCATGGTAACCTGTAGGCTGGAAATCATTTAACAGCTGATTTGGTACGGTTGTTTTCTCTAAAAACCGCGCTAAAATCGATTTCGTCGAAAGTTTTGGTAATTTATTGTGCTGCTCTCGTCATTTTCCAGTATATGAGAATTTTATGGTATAGTTGACATATTAGGAGCTATCAATATAAAAAATTTAATCAAAATCGTTAGAGCCGCTTTTGAAAAAAAAATATTTGGTGTTTTGATCACTATGATAACTATAGTTAAATTTCGATGGATTTTGTTCATACCCCTATTTTGGCGTGGTATGGTAACCTGCGGGCGAGATATGAAGTTTGAGCTGATTTGATACGGTGGTTTTCTCTAAAAATTATTCACAGACACACAGACATACAAACACACAGACCATTTTCCCAAATAGTGTTTTTCGGACTCAGGGGGGTCCGAAACGTAAAGCTCTGAAGAAAACTCTTTTTTCAGCCGATTACATAACTTTCCTTTCTACTTCGTAGAGCCAAGGAAAGTAAAAAGCAACCGAAAGGGGAACAGCAGAGAAGTTCTCTTATACACAGAACGTTGGGTCGGGTTTTCACAGTGGCAGATACATCGTAGCGGGATAGCGGAAAAGGGAAATTAATAAGGGGTTATTGTACTAAGGTCAAACAAAGTCTCATAAAAATGAAGCCATCAATGGAGGAATGCTTTGAGGGATCACCTCATTTAAACACCTATTTAACCCGTTACTTTTGATGATTTCAAATTTCTCAAGTACATCCAACGTACGTCCCTTGGGGTAAAAATGGAGAAATTCAATGTATTGCCTATCTGTTAGATCAAAAGAGAAGGAGTGGCTGGATTCGGTCAGGTGATTTGCAAAAGCTGAACCACCTTTGTTATCCCTATAATCCTTTTCGTGTTCCCTAATTCTTCCTTGAATTTCCGTCCTGTTTGTCCACAATACTCTAGCCCACAAGAACGTTTCAACTTATACACCCCACTTTTATCCTGAATTTGTATTTTATCTTTAACCGAGCATAATGAAGATTTAAGACTGCTTTAATTTTTAAACCTAACCTTATACCCTCTAGATGATACAATTTTTGATATTTTGTCGGAGACAGGCCCATAGTATGGTATGCTAATCCAATTCCTACTTTCAACTACAACCTCTCTAACTAGCTATGAAATCCCGGCTCTACTATTTTTTTTCTTGAGGAATTGATGAGCTCTTCATTATAACCATTGCTGGCCGCTATATTCTTCAACTTATACACCCCACTTTTATCTTAATTACTGATTGTTGATTGAATAAATTTTCCTTAGTCAATGGTATAGATAATGCTCGATTTATTATACTATGGAAAGCGGCATGCTTGTGAACTCGTGAATGGTTTGATGAGTTATGAATAGTGATATCGCTATACGTCTCTTTACGGAAAATAGCGAATTCGTGCCGTTTATTATTCGCGGAGACAGAAAGATCGAGGAAGTTAAGAGAATTACCGCCTAACTCAAGAGTGAATTTAATATGTGCATCTAGTTGATTTATGCTTTCGTGAAACGAATGTAACTGTCTTTCTGTTCCTGTACACAGTATAATAATATCATCTACGTATCTATACCAATACAAAAGGTTACGTTTGCATTTGTTAAGAATCTGTTTCTCGATATGGTATATATAAATGTTCGCGAGCAATGATGACATGGCAACCCCCGGCTATGTGTAGTACTCCCTTCAAACAAAAAATAGTTTTGATCCATGGAAATAGACATTAATTTACTAAGTTCATCTTTGTGACGTACTTGGGGAATTGTCTCACAATTCCCGCGTACAGAACACTCGTAAAAGTCGTGTCTGGGCCCAAAAGAAAACAACAAATCAAATACGCTAAATAATACTCACTCGATCAAATAAATAAAATAATAACTCTCAAGAAGGTAATGGGAAATGAAATTATTAAGCAATTAAGACCCACTTGAATTTAATCGGCAAGACTCGAAATGAATGAAATGAAACGAACTCCTTTTAAAATGAAATAAATAACCTATGCTCGGATTGTATTACTGTATCGCTTACTTTACTTCACACAATCAAAAGGGGAATTTAAACACTGACTTATAACAGGAATATTATTCGCTGACGAGCCGATAGCCGTTCTGATCGAGAAAAGCGGCTCCGACGCTAATATAAACAGCGGCGGCCTGCACGGGTGGCGGTCAGTGTTGCAACTTCGCGCAGTCCGCCGCGAATACCATTACACTCCCCCCTCCAGACAAAACATTGTTGGTGCAAAAAAAAATTTTGGTCAAACCCTTCTCGGCAGTTCAGTCCGCAGTGTACGGGGGAGACTAGCAAAATAAGTAAATGATGAAATAAATAAAATGCAGAAAGAAAGAAATAGCGGGAGCGGGGAGCCTGTTGGCGGTGGCCTCGGGTAGGCAGGGGATGGGTACACTCCAGAAAGGCCGTGGAGGCTATGGTGATAGGACGCTCGCAGGACGCTAGCACCCCAGGGGGAGGGAGACTCCAGGACCTTGGTACTTCGGGAGTCACCCCGGCTTTGTCACAGCGGGGGAGGTGCGTGCTAGTAGCACCACTGTTTATGGGAGAATTCATCCCCTGTACCTACACCCAGGTTAAGGGAAGGGAAATAAACCACCCACCGCCCACCAGTGGTGGGGAAATCGATGAAATGAAAATAAAAAAATCAAACAAGAGAAAAAAAGAACGGAACCCAGGGGAAAGAAAAAAAGAAAACAAAAGAAGTTACCGAGCTCTAGGGGGGGGGGGAGGACACCCAAGGGTTCAAAAGCGTTAACAACAGAATTTTGAATTACCCTATTAACTTCAAAGGGAGCAAGTTTAGCATTTGGAGGTACTTGAATATCCCTAATTATACTAACTCGTATGAAGTTTGAATTTTGTATTGAGGCCGAAATTGAATTTTATCTCTAAAAAGAACGTTCAGCTTCTTTGCCAATTTGTAGGCTGGAGCGCCAATATAGGACACCACTGGCCTCATTGGTGTTCCAACTTTATGTATTTTCGGCAAACAAGATAGTCTAGGAGCATGTCGGTTCATTTCTATGAGACTTGGTTGGAAAACATAATACTTTAACTCAAATTTTGTGGAAATAGACAATCGTTATATATTTTTTATCCGTTTTATTTTATGAAACCAATGAAAGAAAGGCTTGCCCGCACAAACCAGACTCTCACGAAACGTCCGCGTTCACAGTGCGCTCCGTACATTCACCTCGCACGATTCAGTTACACCATACCTTGTCGGGCAATATCCAAGTCAAGATGTAAAGTATTAGTAACACTTTTGCCTGCCATTCCATTACTTCCTAACTCCTTTTCTCGCAGAGTCTTTCCCCTAAACCCCCCACTTAGTTACTGGGTATAGTGTGTTCATACGTCACCAACATCTTCGGACATCGAAAGAAGGAAGTTTAGTTCTGCCGGTGGTCACTTGTTGCCACTTTTATCTATTGACCACGTCCTCGTAAATAAATTATGGAGAACGATATGAAAGACGCCGTGTGAGTTTGATGAAAAGCGTCAGAGCTGTTAAAATGTCTGTGCGACGCATCGCACAACTTTCCTAACCCTCACGTACATTCAGCGATTTTTATGACTTAAGATTCACATTTTGCAAAGAAAGCGGCTTGAGGTTCAAGAATTTATTGAACTGTTCCAATTCATGTTACGACGATTACTGATCAATCAGCTCACAGGTAATCCGTGAGACTGCCACCACGATTTTTTTGTGGAGGATCGTGTTCACTGTTCTGGAATGAAACTGCTGTGGGGGTAAAATGTGAGACGGCGGTGGTTTGAAATCCAAAATTTCTGCCGTCGCTCCTAATTATTTTATGAGCGTCAATAAACTCTCATCCGACACGTGGTTTATTTAATATTGACCATGGTTATTCAAGAAACGTATTGGTTGTAATTCATAAAGAAAATACTGCTCTAAAATAGATTTTCTTCGAAATTGTTGATAATTTATTATCCTGCTCTAATTTTCCCTCTTGTTTTTTGTGTGACTTTATTAAGGCTATTTATAAATATAAATATACCTTAATGGCATGATGGAACGCACTGTTTTTCTAAAAGTGAAGGTTACGCACTTAGTTCAGTACAGTAACCATTGACATTTGACCTTTGAAGCGGGTCTACGCTCCTAAGATATTTAAAATATGGCGGGGACGGACCAGGCGTTGATGCGATGGTCTGGCAAAGCCTTCATGGACCAGATGATTGGGGTGGTGGAGATTGTACGTAGTGAATGTGGACATGATGCGAAGTAAAAGAGCCGTAGGGGTTTCCAATGAGAAGTCATTATAAATAGTCGGGTTGCGAACAAATGGAGGCGTGTGGATAATATGTTTATGCAGGGTTGCGTTTTGCTGTTGCCCAATACGGCGGAATTGCGACGGCGAACACGCTCCCTAAACAGCGATGGCTAAGTCCATATTGGTCGGATAAGGGAACTGTAAATAAGTACTTTATTGTGCAGGGAAGTAGTGGGGTTGTGCGGAAGAGACCGGACGCTGAACACACGGGACCGTAATCGATGCAGCAATACAGAAATATGGTCCTCGAATGTCAAATGTATATCTAGGATCACTCCTAGATACCGAACTGATCGGACATTTGGCATAGTGTCCCCTAGAAATGTGAGGGGTGGTTCTGTGTAACGCCGTTTATAGGTGAAGGTCATGGCATGTGATTTCAGTGGGTTAATTTTTATTTTCCATTTTGTACACCACTGCCTAAGGAATTCTATTTTAGATTGTAGGAGTCTCGCCACAGGAGTAGCATCTGCCCAGAAACAGCATAAACAATGTCATCTGTACACATCCCAGAAAAATCGGGTGTTTGAAGCAGAGGCAGGTTGTGACAGTAGAATGAGTACAAATATGGACCCAGAACTGAACCTTGAGGAACTTCTGCGAGTATTCGCCGTGTTGTGGATTTTTCATTTTGAATGTTAACTTCAAACGTTCTCCCCTCTAGATAACTTTGCAAGAGAGAGAGTACAAGTTGTTTGGAAGGTATGGTCTAATTTCGAAAAGGAGGCCGTCATGCCAAAGCCGATCGAAAGCTTGCTCCCCATCAAACAAGCTGCACGGCACACATGTCGCTGATGATATGAGTTTTTTATTTAGTTGGTGATCCGTTGTAGCTGAACTGGGCAGGAAAGCGAAGTGCGGAACCCAAACTGCTGGTCAGGAATTAGATGGCTTGTGTAGGTCATATAGTTAGGGAGGAGAAGGCGTTCAAAAATTTTAGCCAGGATGGAAAGAAGGCTGATTGGGCTGTAAGATGTTAGCTGATCTTCAGGTTTGTCTGGTTTCGGAATCATAGTAACATCATAGTGGCATGCTTCCATTTCTGCGGGAAATACCCGATACGAGCTGCAGATGTGTATATGCGTGAAAGGTGGGATAGAAGTTTACGTGGGGCGTTGAGTAACAATGGCCGAACCAGAAGTTCAACACCGGGTGCTTTGCGAGACGAAGATCTGCTTATTATCTTGTGTATTAGGCTTGGAGGGAAGAAGATAGCAGGTGAGGGAAAAGCAATAGCATCTTGTTGCTCCAGGGAAGGAGAATCCATGTTATGAGGGGTGAATCTGGTTTCAAGCACGTCAGCAAAAGCATTCGCCTTGTCAATATTAAATGATATCCAGTTTGAGCCTTGCTTCAGTTGTGGGATGCGTTTATAAGGTTTGGGGGAAAGTGAAGATTAGTTTTAAGTGGGAATTGTCGTTGAGGTGCAGCTAGAATTTTACCATTTTCCCGCTGGTGAACATTTAATGGGGGCGTTGAGGTGTTTTTGGAATTGTCCTAATAAAAAGTAGTGCAAGTTATTACACAACGGTTTGGTATTTTCGTGCAAAGCTTGACGTAGTCTCACACTTCCGAGACCCACACAATTCGATTCAGCGGCGAAAAATACCAGTAAACGATACGAACCTGACTTCATCGGCAGGACGACAATTTTAGGCGACGCTAGGCAATTGGCCGAGCCGAAATGAAGGGCGGTTGGAGGGGTGGGAGGCAGTGCAGGAAATGAACGAAGGTCGGGGAGAACAGAACAGTTTTGCTGTTGTCCTTCAAGTTGCTCCAAGTGGTAGAATTTACCTCACTATATTTACGCCCATGACAGCCATTGCCGAATGTACGCGGTACAGAGGAAAGGCATCTAACTGAACCAATCCGAACTATTCCGCAACCTGTCAGGACGAACGGAGGGCCGTTATATACTTCGGCAACTGGTGAAAACGCTGACCCGATTTGGAGAATGTTGCAGCTCTCAGCCGTAAAATGTCAAATCCGAGGAACGTAGCTGACGGTTTCCTGTGGGGAATTCGGCTTCTTGAATAACAGTTTCGTTTTATAGTTCAGGTCGGAGAGAACGCAACTTTTTGAAGTAGATTAACTTCCTCTGGGAGCCGAAGAGAAGCGAAGATTAGCTTCAACCTCCTAAAAACCGGCTCTCTTAAAAGAGCTTAAAGAATTTAAGAGGGTGATAAAAAGAATAAGGGTTCCCCTCCCTTGGTTTCTAACTTCAAGGCCTCCTACCTGGCAGACCCTCTCGCCCTTCTTCAGATTTGGGAATGCGGCTATTGTCTAGTTTCAGATTATCTCCGGTTTTTTTTCTCGATTATTATCATATGAATACGTTGCGTGGCTCAGTCCGAAGAAAAGGTTTCGTCTGTTGATCAACGAAGGAGAACGGATGAGTAGGGTAATCCTACTGCCCCGAGTAGATTTTACTTGTACCCACATACATACAAGGCAGGGTACGGGATGAACGCTATTCACTAGCATTTCCTTCCGATTAGTAACCACCGAAAGAATCCGTGACGGCTCAATATAGCCTTATAAGTGAACGGTAACCAATGATGGAGCGTATCAGAACCACTGCTCGTAGAAAGCTCATCCATAATTTACACGAATAAACACGGGATATTTACGAAACTGCACGGTTGAAAGCAGAGGCACAGACTGGCGAATTTCGAGAAAAAGGTTTTTGTGCCTGCTGGATGTTTTCAATGTGGACTGTACTGAATAAGTGCGCCCAATTCCGGCAAATGTTCTATAGCGTATGTGAAATTAAACGAGTGCAGCATCTTCCAGCTTTCGAAGTACAGTGTAGCAGGCGAGAGGATGAAGATCAGATTCGGCTACCTCCTGCTGAGGGGATGACTTTAGAAAGCCACAACAATTACTATCCTGTTTTTGGGATGTTTGGGGTAGTACCCACTGGGTGGCCTCCACCCCCCTCAGACCCCACAGGTTAGAAAGAAATCGGCATGGGCGAACTACCTTCCAGCGACCCTACGAGCACCACGATGACTGCAGGGCAAGCGCATTTTCCGGCTTTTTTAGGCCTTGCTACGAGTAGGAATTGGAATGTTCCGTTCCACCTGCCTTGCCATGCAGAGGCCCTAACCCATAATGGACCTGCGCAAGGCCGCGGTCTGTGCATTCCCGTGGTACCATGTTTGAGTCAAACAACCCTTAAGGTCAGAATGGTAGCTTTCGACGGCACTTACGGCTTTTCCTCATCACTATGCAAGAAGCCAGCCCCAGCAGCATCCAATCATGTCTAATTAAATGGCCTTGTACACGAGAATAGTGCTACGGTAGCACAGCTCTCAAGTTGCCGTTGTGGGACTGGAGTTGTTGACTGAAACACCATCTCTCGCCTAAATTGACTCCTAAGTACTTAACTCACTTCTCAAGACCGGTGGCCAGCAAAGCGTATTGACTGTAGGCTATTTAATTTTGTCTTTAAGAGAATGATTTAAGTTTCCTCAGCCACCTCAGCTGTGACGGTTCGAAGCACCCTGGCATTTAACTTCAGCTTCAGTTCGATGGATCAACTACACATGGATTGGCAGTCAAGTCAGCCGCGTAGACATATGCCTAACAATCAGTCTCCACGAGGCTCCTGAGTAGACCTTAAAGTAGATAGGAGGGGGGTGACGTCACATCAGCTGTTAATGTCCTGGGGGGGGGGGGGGCTTACGTCAGATCAGCTGTGGTGGTGGTGAGGGGTGTGTGAGACGTTAGATCAGCTGGCATGAGGGAGGGGGGGGACGTCATACACCAGCTGGTGTGGTGGGGGGAGGGGTCTGATGTCATCAACCCAGAAGTGCCATAAAGGTAACTACTAGTACTAGTCTGAGGATCGAGCATTGTGGTTACACCTTCGCTATCGTTCTCTGTACACGGGTCTGACTGCATGAAAACAAGTGTATATTATGTCTCTGTACGTACAGGCAGGTAGAACAATAAACTGTCGTGGTATAACTGGAAGCACCCCAATTGCTCTACCCCCTTTCTATGTAAAATGTGAAGTTATGTTTTACCAAGTGCATATTAACAGAGTAAATAAAAATTGGATTAAAGCCATGAAAATCGCTACCTGTGGCGGAGGATAGTTGAGTGCTGCGTCGCATCAGATGTTTTCTTTATACATCCCTCTCACACGACTCTAGCGGAGATGTTTTTTTGAATGCAATATAAAAAGCTCGTCATTGGTGGACGACTTTAGCGCTTCATGTAGGCAATTTTGTGGTACCAGATGTCTGGCTGAGAGAATGGTTTGGAATGGCCGCTATTTGCTTTTTCATTCCCATTTGACTAGTTTCTATATTATCATTACGTGTGTACATGTGAATTCGCTATTTTCCATTTTATACTTAACGTTTGAATTTATATTCTGTATTTTTGTCTCATTTGTGTTTTGCGCGAATTAGCAAGCACTTGAAACATTACCTGTAGTTATTCTTTAAACGGTGATATTGTACGTGTTTGAGACTATTCGAAAACGAAAGTTGAATGATTTCCATCGGCAGTATTTAAATGAGCTGAGGAGGTAAAGCTACAGAAGCCGGAACAGAAGTCGGAATGAAGCTGAAGAGGAATCCAGAACTAAGTAATAGTCAGTATCTCTGCTACATGAAACCACCGGAGCTCGTATTGCAACCTTCCCGCGGTGTTGTGCGAGCTCAGTTTTTATTTCGCGAGTGGTCAGTGTTTTCGTGTACTCGATGGTTGTGTACACCAACAAATATCTTTCGGACGAAGTCGCGAGAGGTCCCCACTAGCGACAAATTGCAGGTATTTACCAAAAGTTGAAAGATTTTCACTCGAACAAGTTGAACTGACGATGTTAACGTTGACGAAGCGAGAGACCGGGGTTGTTTAGATTTGAGCCGCTAGAAGTTGCTTTTAGAACTATAACTTGGTTGGATTCACACGTCACACGTAAATAAGGCTTTCATAAATCGAAACTGGTAATTGATGGCTGTTACCGCTTGAATTACAACTTCTGTTCACCGGTGGTTGAAATGCAGTGTCCAACCCCGCGCAGTAAAAGGTTTCCTTATGGCTTCGGTTATAACCCGTTATTGAAAGTTAGTCCAATTTCAAATTTTGATGATGACTTAATTCGAATTTCGGTCGAAAACGAAGCCACGATGCACCTAGTGACGAGGATTTTATCATTCAAAACAGCAGTCTCTGAAGTCACTGTTCGCTGGCTACTGACAACCCTAAGAGGCCTTCATATTCCGAATTGAATCGGTAGACTGCTGAATTATGGAACTGGAACTATAAAATCGAACTGTTCATCCTTCGATAGAAAAATTTCCCGTTGTTACTCCGTTGAGGACCTTCCACATTTTGAACGCCATGCTTTTCGTCCCTTTCTTTTACTGTCCTTAGTCCTAAAGAGTAAAAATGATGTTATCAACTGAAATTTATTTCTTAGTTTGCTTCAGATTTTTACGTTCAAAGGGCTACTGAGTCCAAAAAACATCAATTGAGAGAATAGGTAAGACGTAATATGCGTGCGTGTTTGTGAAATATTAGAAAAAACGGTTGAACTAAATCGGGTAAAATTATACATTTAGCCAAGTGATCACCATGGAACGCCGAAATAAGGGTACGAGCAGAATCTGGCAAAAACTAACTATAGTTATCATAGTTGTCGAAACACCAAACGATAACTATACCGATTTTGATTAAATTTGTTGCATAAGTAGCTCCTCATAACACGACAGTACCATAAAAGGTACTTTTCAGTAATACTGTGTCGCGCTCGTCCGATGTTCGTGCGGTAACCCCGGGCAACGGGGATGATCTTTTTCACATTATAATTAATATGCGCTAAGTTTGGGCGAGAGCGAGGAAACCGGGCGGTTGACTGAGAAAGGACGGGATTATTATAGCAAATACTGATTGTGTGATTCTGCATCAGTTGCCATCAAAATGTCGTCCAATACTACGTTCGACTTTTTCAAAGTTTTAGAATAAACCCAACGGAAAAACGATGTTCCTGAGGGCATTTTGTGAGTGCAAAAGTTGGAGGGGCCGCGCAAGGAAAGGAATGCCGTTGTGAAGTGTACTTCCGTTATCCAATTCGCTCTCGATTTAAATGTTTTTTTGTCTTCTCCTGGGCAAGAATTTCACGTAACTCTGTTGCCTAAGTGCGTTATTCATTATTCTGGCGAGCAATTTAGAATAAGTGTTGAAACGTTCGTACGTCGTACTTTACTGACAACTGAAAATAAAACCTGAACGGCTGATCACTTCTTGCGACTTGGAGGTTTAACGTAAAACCAGATGTTCGTTCACTGGCTGCGCTCTACAGGATTAATGTGTACATAGTATTGAATGGGAATAACGGAAAAGTACCCAATTGTTTTTCTTGGGGGAAAATGACGAGAGCAGAGCAATGAACTATTTTAATGAATTTTTATCAATAAATTCCTCTCAAATAATAACAGCATTCTCAAAACAATAAGGGTGCTGGTCCAATAAATTGCATATACAATGAGAGTTTAATACCGTTCTTTCGAGACTACAAAAGTTCTGAATTTAAGCCACCTCCTTTTCACTTCCTAGCATTACGCACAGTAATTGCAAAACAGTAAACACCATCTTCAGAAAAACTATGTTGACACATTTTAAATCACGTATTCACTTACCACTCCGTAATGTTCGTGGTATATCTAGGAGCAACTTAATTAATTCGGAAATCTCAAGCGCCGTCGTTGACAATGTACTGTCTTCTATCAAGTTCATATAAGCTGAATGAAGAACTGATTTTATCTCATGCGAGGGCGATGAAAATTGCAGAAACAACGTAGGGCTGAGGAACGTTGAGTGTTGCGCCCCACGAGATATTTCTCAAAAGTATAACTACTCTATATTTACGACTACCCAATAACGTACGACTTCCTTTCATGGGAAAACTGGAATGAAATAACTTTTCAAAATGTCAACAAAAATCGTGTGTCAGAAGCATTATTTGTGTTTTTCATAAATCAATTTGTTGTAATTCATGTGGAAAGCTATGAAAGTTGAAGTTTCCTATTTTGAGGCATAAAATTGGAAATATAATCTCGTTTTCGTAGAAATAAATGTATCGCGTGCATTTTACAACGGCGAGGCGTACAAAATTGTTCTCATTAATCAAGTTATTTCCAAGCATTTTATTCCATTTTATTAGATCGTTTTCCAGATGTTTGCAAATAATTGACATCTTGGAAGACAACCCTGACGATTTGAGGGGTAGCAAACTAAAAGTTGGTTAATTGGGTTTATTCCGTGTTTGTGCTCTTTTAATCGTGTGATTCTCGGGGATGCGCCGCTCAAAGGAGGCTCCGGGGCTATCGCTTCCGCGGAAATTGAGTCAACGAAGTTGGAACCGCCGTCGTCGGAGTTTGAGAGGGAGGCGAAACCCCGGGAACAGGCCAAGGCCCGTCCCTTGGAGCTTGGCAACGCCCATAGACCAGCCTCCGCTTGTTATAGGTAAAGTGCAGCGAGCGGAGACACTAGGCGCCCTTTGATCCAACGGTGATTTAATTACCGCACGCGATAATCTACCGAGGGCCTTGGGACGGGGGAAGAGGGGAGTGTCACAGAGTAAGAGGTGGCATGTAGTGGAAGAAGAGGTTGTCCCGCGTAATGTAGCCATCAGCCTCGAGCTCTAACTCTATTAGCTTCTGTTATTAATTGCATATTATTATCAGAGACAATTATTATTGCTTTACGTCGGAGGACCTCTCACAAGCGTCCAAGGAATGAAATTAGGTCCCCTTACGTTTCTGAGGCCTCTGCCAACCCCTTCGCTAGAGCTTCAACTATAAATTGCGAACGATGACAACCTTCTCAGAACCTTCCTTGGAAATTAAATTCGTGCCTCCTGAAAAGCTTCGTCATAAGGCTTTTCCTCTTTCACAAGGAGCCTTCTGATTCCATTAAATCTCGAGGAAAGGAGCTATTAACCATTTTTCTTGGCTTTTGCTCCGGATTCTTGGTCTTCTTTCTCCAAAAGGCAGTTAATAATTGGAAAAGGTCTGGTGGGGAAGTGGTGACGAGAGAGGGGGAGCAGAAAGGGTTTCGCCCTTTTGCTTTCGAGGGTTAGAAAAGGACGCGGGTTAATTTGTTAGAGTGAAATACGGCGGAAAGTCCATCAAGGAAATCATTGAATTTTCCTCCTTTGAGGATCATAAAAGGCGGGAGAAGTCGGGCGGGAGAGTGGAAAAAGACGCGGTGCGCGTATGGAGAGACAAAACTTTCGGGAAACGCTGCGAATTATTAAACGACGGCTTATTATTCCCCCGCACAGCATGATTGTGACCTATTGTATTCCAGCCGACGCCGGAAATATGAAATATCAATAATACGATGGTAGTGAAGCATCCCAGACACCCATCCCATCAGCGCTCAGCACCGAAAAATACTAGTAATGGATACGAAACATGACCTGACTATAACGGAACAACCAACATTGACATTTCCTCAGTGACGAGTCCGACTGACGGGTGGTAGTTGCAGTGAGACGGGAGGATGTGTTTGGGGAGTGAGGGGAGAAGGGGGTACCTTGAGTTTCTCCGAGTAGTAGAATCAGCCTCACTATATTTACAGTTATTTCACTGCACTCCATCTAGACGCTGTCCTACGCCTCTGAGATCCATCCCACCACGGAGCAACGAAATTTACATTTTCTAGGCGACGCTAGGCAGTTGGCACGACGTGACGAATTGCAATAAACCTGCCTAAATTTCGTTTTCGGCTAACTTTTAGACCATTTTCTGCCCACAACATCCATGGTTTCTGTCCAATCGAATTGTCGAGTGAGCGAGCACAACTAAATACCGAATAGAATTTTTGTGCAAAAGAACAGATTTTTTGAAGTTAACGGGCATAGCATATTTCGAATTCTCATGAACCATTTCTCTTGAATTCTGGCGAAAACAAGTGTAAAGGAAAAATACCCCATTTTGGAGTGGAGAAGATCCATACAAACAACAGTTTCATGAATGAGGAAATTTCCAGCGGATCTTACGCTCACTGGGGTGCGACGAGACAGTTTATTTAATTCGAATTGCCGGAAGGTGTTGGGTACCAAACAATCTGAAATGTTTAAGTGTACGCTTTTCTCGTAAATTTGAGTATAAATGAAATTAAATATAAAGAAAATATGTAAATAACAGAATTTTTAACACCAATTATGAAATGAAGCAGACATAAATGTAAAATACGTATACTATAATTAATAACTATAATAAATAATCGTAGATAACAATACCACGGATGTACTCGGAACGCGTGAACTGGCGCGGGCAACTGTGTGAGAGAGTGAGAAGTTACTGGGGCGGTAGTTGGAAGCAGAATGATTTTGGAAGAGCTCTGTCGTCGATAGGAAAATGAAATTGGGAGAAAGAAATAAAGAAAGGGGAAAACCTAGGAAACGGGGCTGGGGGACCCGCAGCTGAGGGATTCCCTTAGGCGAGGGGCAGGTATTGAAATAGTGGAGACAATTAGGCAGTCGGAGGCCAAAGACTCTAACCACTTCCACGCTTTGCGACGAACAGTTATAAAGCAAAATCATCAAATTAATGCAACGTGTAAAGCACAAAAGTAATAAAAAGTATAACAGTAATAAAAGTGTGGATTACATTATTATGTTGTTTTACTTATAACCATAAAATAATAAAGAATAAAAGGGCCAGTAGTGAATAGTATAAAGTATGACAGTAATACAAAGTAAACGTGAAGTAGTACAATTAAAAAAGAAATTGGGTTATGTCCGCCAGTAGGCAAATTACTAAAGTTAACGTACCTGTTAGGTGAGTCCGTCTCCTCTGGCTTGTGAGTTACTGTGGGCAAGTGCTTTCGATGTAAAGACATCATCGTCTGGCCATTAAGTAGTACTGACTTAACCAACTGACTTAGCCAGAGGAGACGGACTCACCTAACAGGTACGTTAACTTTACAATTAAAAAGACGTGTAAAGTATAACATCTATAAAAGTATAAAATATAAAATAATAAAACGTACAAGAGTATTAAATTTATTTTAAGTCAACTATCAATGTATCTCACTTTATGTGTCCGTATACAGTTAGACAGGCGGAGTATGGAGTTGTGTAGTTAATGAAGATTGTGAAAATGTTAAAACACACGTTGCTGACTGATGTTGAGCTTTATCTTATGGTTAAAAACCTTTACACCAACGGAGGGTACAGCTTTCGTACAAGTACGCAACCACTAGGAACATTTTGTCTTTTATTTTATTTTTTTTTATGCAATGATAACTACGTTTGATTGTGCTCGTTGATGGTTTCGATATAATGGCCGCGTCAATTGCAATTGACATCATCACTTAGTCACTGAGGTTATTAAAACGTGTGGTGTTACCAAGCGTTAGAATTTGTGACAGACGCCTGGAGGGACTGGAAACCACAATCCCTGGTTTAGGAGACCAGGAGATGCCTTATCCATTAGGCCACAGGGGCTGTTGCTTGCAACTCGGGTTAAACATTTCGTGACGCTTCTCCGTAACATCTCCGGCGTTACATTTTCGAGTTTATGTAGCAAAGTAAAGACATAAAATGTCAATTATGAAATGAAGCAGACATAAATGTAAAATACGTATGGTATAATTAATAATAACTATAATAAATATACGTAGATAACAATACCAATAAATACGAAAACATACAGAGATAGAAAGTAAATCAAATTTATTGATGAATAAAAAATTGGTCAACGAATTATTGTAAATAAAGGAATCGGAACTAAATTAAACATAAGCATAACAATACTGACATAAAAACTAGTAAAAGTTAACAATTCATTTTACAAATAAGCAAATAAAAACTTGAAAAAGACCACAAAAAAATCGTTTTTAAAAAACCATTTAAATAAAATGATAGGTAATAAATTCTATGTGAAATAAGAGTATTCAAGAAAAATAAGTAAATGGTAATAAAGCAGTTAGATAAGTAGTACTAAATGTGATGTGATGTGGAAATATAAAATGTACAAAAAGTATAAGGTTATAAAGCAAAAATCATCAAATTAATGGAACGTGTAAAGCACAAAAGTAATAAAAAGTAAAACAGTAATAAAAGTGTACATTACTTTATTCTATTGTTTTACTTAGAACCATAAAATAATAAAGAATAAATGGGCCAGTAGTGAAGAGTGTAAAGTATGACAGTAATACAAAGTAAACATGAAGTAATACACTTAAAAATACGTAAAGTATAACATCTATAAAGGTATAAAATATAAAATAATAAAACGTGCAAAAGTATAAAAACTTACCGAATGAATGTGTGAAATAATAAAATACAAAACCGTAAATACAGAAGATAAAAGTAATAAAATACACACCAATAAATACAGAGGATAAAAGTAATAAAACGTAACAATAATAAAAATATAAACTAGGATATTAATAATAACTATAGCGTATAAAAGTAATAAAAGTGTAACCTTAATTAAAAGTAACAAAAAGTGTGAAGTCTTAAACTAACAAAACTGTAAAGTATTGTATTAATAAAAATTATAACGTATGCAATTAATGAAAATGTAAAACGTAATAATAAAAAAAGTTACAAGTTCAAAGCAATACTTTATGAAATAAATAAAAGTATTGAGTAATATAAAACTAAGTACTATGAAATCAATAATCAACGTTTAAAACAGTACACGATAGAATCATTCAAAGTATAAAAGTAATACAAATATATCGTTCAGTTGGATATTAAAGTGATTGGGTTAGTTCCGCCAGTAGGTAAATTATTACAGATAACGTACCTGTTTGGTGGGTCTGTATTCTCTGGTCGTGAGATGCGTCGGTCAATTGTAAATAGTGAATAAAATAAAAGCAATGAAAAGTAAATAATCATTAAACTAAATGTGAAATGTTGCATTTGTTTATAGTCCTTCGTGTAGAGTTTCTGTATGTTGATAACAGTTAGTTCAAATGAGCCAACGATAGGCAGTGTTGTAATGAGGCACGTTAGACGATGAATTGGTGGAATGGGGTTGAACCAATCTTCGCTCTGCATATATATCACGTCAATTTGAGATCGATAGGACAAATTTGGATTTGAAGTGGCGATGGGAAAGAAGGGCCCTCACGATAATCCAGACGAGAACATGATGCGTCTCCCCTCGTGTTAAGCTTCAATGTGAAGGCCGTTCTATCTCTTCCGTCGTCGTATTTCAGTCCTAATTTCGAACAGACGCTCATCAACGTACTACGAGTGACTCTGTTCTGCCAATCAACTTATTTTTTTTTCGGAGAGCACAACCTCAACCGGTTTATTCGGGCATTAGCCTTCACGGGCGGATTGTTCATATTCGATATAAACTCTCGATCGAGCTTTAATTAAGACTCCTGTACCCCATTCCGCAACGTTCTCAACCGGAACCGACGGTCTCGGACGAAAGAGGTTTACAATTTGAAAAAGTTTCCGTTGATATGATATTTTCGTCGGGTCGTTCATCGTAAAGAACCGACTCGATCCGAACTAGAAGAAGCGGCCGGTTGCAAAATTAACATAACCAAAAAAAAAAAAGCAGAAGTAATTTACCGGAGTAAGCGCACCGACATTCAATCTTAATCTAATCTTTTGATTATCAACTTAGTTCATTATTCATTAATTCCGTAGCCAGAGGCTACTGAGGGCATTCCTTATGTTAACTCTTATCTCACCCAAGATCTAACTACTGCGAACAATTAATTAACGGTTTCGTTTAAGTGGATTTGTGACGGTAAACCGGACATCGGACGGATGTGCAACTGAACCAGTGAGTGGATCACTTCACTGCTCTGCGCAGTCAACGCGTGGTGTAAAGTTGAAACATAATGAACCGGACGATTGTTGGGAAGCTCGGCGAAAATCGTTGGGATATCGAAACAGCCTGCGGAAAGTGGCCCGGTGAATTTAGTCCAATCCGTAACTGTTGAGCATATAGCATGAGGTTGGCCCTCACGTCTCTCTACAATGGCAGCTCTTCTTTCTGGCCCTGTTCACCTTATCGAGAATCGTTGCCGCGTGCCGCCATAATCCAGCAGTTTGGGCGGTTCAGGAGCTGTATTTTGTTCGTGTTTTTATCCTGAGTTCAACGAGGAGCAAACAAATTACCCTGACGTGAGCTGTCCGGCTATGTCCTTCACGTACGCCGCCACCCTGTGCGCCTTTGACTTGAGAAGATGGCGTGGGAAGCGTCACCCACCATTGCCCTGGGGTGCCTTACCGATTCGGTGCTGATAAGCCTTAAATGCTCCATTTCCAGTTAGGAACTGAGTGATGTATTACTCCCTGAGCCATGGACCTAGAATCAACTGTCAGGTACACCGACAACTGTCTGGGCTCGTGGCTGTATTTCAGTTCCTGATGAGCCCTGCTGTTTCCGCTCGGCTGCCAGAAGATGGATAGGGATAGCAATGCGAAGGGCGCATCTCCTCTTCACAGCTGCCATCCGCTTCATGTGCTCAGTGTATCAGCCCACACCTTGGCTCCATATAAGAGGATGGAATGTTCAAGGTTCATAAGCATCTTCCTTGTGCTTGCCCACAGTCCTCTCATGTTAAAGCAAATGGCTCTGGCGTTATAAATTTGGTACGAACAGTAGGGGATCTTTTTATTCCTATGGTCGTTGATTGCTCCAACCTTACAACATGCCCACATCATTATTTTGATAAAATGCTGAGATAGCAATTCAAAACTTGGACAGTTCATTGAGTTACGTTAGTTCGGATAACTCTGCTTTCCATGGCACTTCCTCAATCTGAGTTCTAGTTGTTTGATACGTATTAGTACCAAATTTATAACGCTTGAGTCATTCTTCTGCTTTAACATGAGAGGGCTGTGGGCAACCCCGAAACAGGTGCTTATGAACTGGTAAGGAGTTGAACAATACCGTCGTTGACGTGAAGCTTAATGGCCTCATCACGACGAAGTCGCACATTTCGAAAATACCAAGGTATCCCATGACATTTTGAAATGTTTGAACGATTTTTCGGTTCAATTGAGATATACTGCCCGGTCATTGCGCTCTATAAGATTCTGATTGGCTCGAGGAGTAGCATGTACAGCATAATTTTGTTGAAGGCGAATAAGAAGCGGGTACGCCGACTGAGCCGTAGGGTGTTTATTCGCGAGAAGGGACGTAAGACCACTTCAGAATAATAAGGGTTGAAGCAAAGTACTCCCTCAGACGGAATAGTGACGACCCCATATGATGGCTGAGCCATGATTCGCTTTGTGGGATTTCCCGAGGATCTATTGATCGTTAAATATTTTCTGTTCAAATGTAGGTATCCACTGACATTTTTATCTAATCCTTATCCTGCAAATTATTGGGTACCTAGGTGTGTGGCACGAGCCGAATAAGATGGGGGTTTGATCTCAGAACGTCCGCGCTTAACGGTATCACTGGCCCTATGGAATGTTCCTTTCCCACTCCTCAGTTATTTACAGGTGACAACAGATTTCCACTGTCCTGAACTTTTCCATGTATCTTTTCCACCCCTCAATTTGAGATTCCTCTACTCACCAGACAGCTCCTTCCAAGTCAGTCATCCTTCAGCACTCGTGATACAGTTATCCCTCAGTTCTCTCAACGATTCGTCTCTCAGCTTGCGCTACTCCCAACTCAATTCTCACACTCTCTCTCTCTCTCTCTCTCTCTCTCTCTCTCTCTCTCTGTCCCTCTCCCTCCACATAGTATCTATACGCTAATGCTAATCATTATTGAGCTGAGTAAGCGATAAAAGTACTTTAGGGCATAAGATGAACCTATCCATAAAGATTAAGCCATTAAACGCATATTATTTTGTGATTTGTACTGTAGCATTGCAAATATAAGTTTCCTTGCTAGGTATCTGAAAACGCTTAGTCCTTCATTCTACATGTTGTCAGCTTCGTGATGCTGAACATTAGTTAGAATATTATTTTAAGGAGGATTAAACAAGATCTACGTGAATCGGTAATGTTAAAGTGTGCCAGTACTTTCCACCAAGGCAGACTAGGCTCGTTGGTTCATTAACCAAAATTTCATCAGTCCACAACAATTTTCATTTTAGTACAAAAAAGTATCCTTTTTCAACCATCGTCTGCCAGTACTTTCCACCGGGTGTGGGGTGGCAGACGTAAATTTTCTATATCCTCGTGGTTTGTAGGAACTCTCAGACAATTTTCAGGTCTCCAGAAGAACTTGGCAATTTTCACGAATTTTGGACATTTAAAATGGTCGCCACTGAGCTGGCAGACGTGCAGTTATGAGTTCAACGCAGCGAACTCTTTCGCATTATGTGCTTGAAAATTGTCCATTTTTTACGACATTTTTTTAAAGCTATCTTTTGGACTGCTATTTACGGTATTTGGAATTCCACAATCGACGGGGCACTCACTCAGGCACTGAGCTTTTTCACGTCTACATTGCTCGTTGATAGTCGTATTTGAAATTAAGGGCCCTGCCGGAGTTTTTGGAAGCGATTGATTGAACTCCCGCTCTCGGCTAATTGCCTCACCGCACGACCACAATTCAGCGGTTGAACGTGAGGGCGCCCAGCCGAATTTTCCCTCAACAACTTCCAAAATTCAATAATTAGAAAACGCAAAAGTTTTCAGTCGAATTTCTGGTTGTGGTCTTGGGAGTGAAGAAGGAAAGAGGGGGTCGGGTCGTCGATAAAGAAGTTAAATTTGACCGAGGGGAGGGGAGGGGGGAAGGATGTTTTTCGAAGCAAACTCCGCATTTCCCTGACACTCTTTAATATCAACTCGAGGGATCTAAATGAAGTTAATCAGCGAAATTCAATTAGGGGCGGAGGGGCCAACTCAATCGAGTTATTTTAATGTAGTTCTTAATGCTTCCCTCATCAGATTAGGGAATTCCAAGACCGACCTACTTTTTGACAAACGTCGTTCGCCCTCATTTTCGATTAAACGTTTCAAATCGATTTCTACGGGGAACTTCAAACAAATTGTCAAAATTCTTCGACGAGCTACGGCCGCTTAAAACTGAAACGAATCGGTAATGTATTGAAAATAAACCAACTGATTGAGGTAAATTGAGTCAGAAATGGGATTTTAAAAATCTGGTGCGTAGCAACACACAACCTTCTGCTACCATCGCAATCAGACCACTTACTATATACGTACATACAGGGAAGACATGTCTGTATCTTCTTTCAACGTATTGTACAAATTAGGTGAGTAAGTTTGATCAAAATCGTTAGAGCCGGAAAAACCGATAAATAAATATTCGACAAATCTGGGTTATATCTCCGTTCAACATATAGATACAGAAATAGTGGCGAAGATCGAAGTATGGTTTATATATTTGTTCTTTGGACGGTCAGAGGAACGTTTATGGAGAACAATATAAGGGTACTGGCTATTTAAAGACATACTGTGAGTTTTGTTAAAATCGTTGTAACCGTAAAGCCAAAAAGTGAAACCCCAGCTATATTTGCTGCCCCATATCTCCGTTCAACGAATTTTCATGGAGATAGTTATGGAGAAGAAAAGTTTCCTACTAACTAGTAGAAGATAGTTTGAATGTTTTATCAAAATCGCTTCAGCTTTTTCCGGGAACAATGCGAAAAACTAATGTGTTTGGTACATTTTGGTAACCAAAACAATAAAAAATAGTTCAATCCGTTCAGCCGTTCTCCAGCAAGTTGAACTACAGGCCGGCACACATATTTTAAATGTAACGCGCCACGGGCAAGTGGCTATACCCCAGACTACACTATGCTGCCTCTTGGGATCGAAGGATTGGGAGTGGGAAGAACAGAAGGATAAGAGGATGTTCCACGATAGAACGACCACCTCTTTAGATACGACGTGAGCAATACACGGCCAATGCATCTCCTCAACACTTTTCTTGCACCACACGCTAGGACCCGGTCAATTCTGCAACCCTGATGTTATCTGCCTCCCTTCCACGAGCTCCCGACACTGCCGTACGAAGATCTGTCTTGTGACATTTGCGCCTCTTGGCTTGCCAAGTTAGCTCAAGACAGTGGCTGAAAGATACTACTGGGGCATCCAGGATATGTAGACTGATCGAGACCTCCGTCCTTCTCCAAAGACATCCACTCTCTCTTTCTCTCTCTCGACTTTCCAGCGCTCAGATAATAATGCACCAGATCACGTCATGAGATTTGACGCGGGCCCACACGAGTACGCACATGATTGAGCTACACATACTGGTTACCACAGGCATGACAGTGAACATCCACAACATTAAGATCCCAGCGTCTTGTACACCTCATTGCTGTATGCAGTGGCGCCACATGAACGCGAAAGTGCGGGTAGTCCTTTCCATGGATGTCCTCCCAAGCACACTCTACTCTCGCTGAAGAGTAAGGGGAGTCTGGGACACTGCCTGAGTTCCCATCCGTCAACTGAACCATGCAGATCACCCGCCAATGAAGGCTACAGACATGCGACACTAAGAGGCTTAGTTAAGCATGTACAGTAGAGCGTACCATTCTTTTCAGAGCCTTCAGACAGTACCGCCTAAAAACCAGCTTGTAGGTCGGCTTTGGAAGCATGTTTGTCCGAAGCAAGAGGTTCTGCTGTGGCTTCAGTGGTGTCTTGGCAACACTCTGAAGATAATCCACACGATAACTTCTGCATCAATCACAAAATTGAAAAGTATAAGATGCAGAGGGTCCCCCTGCCGAACGAGCTCACCCTATTGCTCCAGATCTCACCTCCAACCTGCAAAGCCGTCACACCCCTGCAGTACAGAGAACTCACATAATCGATTAGTCGATCAGGAGCCCCCATACCATGGAGACAATCGACCGTGGCTTACCGCCTCCTTAGGGCAACCGTATGTAATTGCTTCTTTTGCTTTTTTTCTTCCAGGCCAGGGACAGTACTGTCTGCAGAATCGTGAGATCCTCGGCAGTACCATCCACTGGCCGGAACACCCTCTGGACGTCTGAAATGACACCACCCACCTGGAGACGACGAAATACCAGCACTTTTTGGAAGTTCGGAAAGACCACAGACGACACTGAAATCGGTCTGTAACCCCCTGCCCACAACCACTTTCTTTGGGAACAAATACAGGTGCTAAGAACATGGGGTCCAGCTCTGAAGGGCTAAAGAAAGTAAAAATTACCTTTTCGATAAAACTTTAAGAAACAATAATAACCGACGAGATCTTTCAAATGCCGTTGGAGTCCTCTGGTTTCAGTTGTTCGTTAATTAGGTATCACTGTGAAAGTCGGAGATGCGTTGCTCTGGAGATTCGAGAACAGCTTTATGAGGGTTCACCAGGGGATGTATGAAACAAGCTTCCTGGAGAACATCACAAACATTTAAGAACCAAAATGGCCGGAAAGATACGTGCTGTGCGGGAGTTCTGCGGTAGTGATCGGAGCTCATGACGTCACTTGTTAAACTTTTCAGCTCTTAAAGATATGATTCGTGTTTTATTGAAATAAATTTAGAAATTGTCCGCTCGAATGAAATTTAATAGTGAAAGGCCACTTTATACCTAATTGTTACGCACATTTATCATTACGTTTTGGTTCTGGAATTGAACATTTACACAATATACTCGTAATGTAAAGGGGCAACCAAAAATCCTCAATATCTTTTCGTTAATTCCAACTCTCGACACATCTTATTCTGTTTCGGCAGCTCGCACCTTTCTTTCTAAACCGAACTACGAAGACGAGGACGTTTCTGAAAAATAGAAGTCAGGGGCGTTACAAACAGATACCTGGGATACGCAGTTTTGATAGTCTCGAGGGATTTTCTCCCTACAGTCCATCAAAAGTACCACGCCTTCAAGTCATAAATACTACCAGCCCGCGAACGTGTCTTCGAGCCCACTCGTGCGAGGCCTCGGGGCTTCTCAACCCCTACAACCTGCTCCGGCCTATTGAAAAAGCGTCAATAGACGTCAAAAAAAAATATC
Organism: Pachypeltis micranthus; assembly: GCA_020466155.1. Lineage (NCBI taxonomy): Eukaryota > Metazoa > Arthropoda > Insecta > Hemiptera > Miridae > Pachypeltis > Pachypeltis micranthus. The sequence continues at coordinate 14,526,279 of CM035775.1, forward strand.
GTGCAAGGAGGGGAAAAGACTGGCTCCAGTGTCTCTCGTGCCTTTCGGGCAAACCCGTTATTCGGTTTCTGAGGGATAACAGCGGAAAAGAACGAATTGTTGAAAAGGGAGAGGACGGCTGTTTGCGGCTAGTTTTCCCCTCAGAGGTCGACGGGGGAGGGGAGGAGGGTTAATTTACATTCGATTTGATAATGTAGACGACTCCCCTTCATTACAAAATCGGGATAAAAAAAAGGGGAACCCTGGCGCTTATTACGCAGCCCACCGAATTCGAAATGCGGTAACAGTTAGCCAAAACATCAGGTGCTACGAAACTATTTCTGAAACACTTTTTTCAATTCGAGTTAAAGTTCACCCGATCACTCGACAAATCTCCATTTTGGAATTTAAAATTTGGCGTTTTACGCATCAAAATGCAGAGAAGCCACAAATCCAGTATATGAACACTCGTGGATCAATACACGAAGTTTCGTTGCTATTTGTTGGCTGTTAACACGATTTGCGTCAGTAACTTTTAGAGAGCCTTGACAAGTATAGCATAGTCAGAGAACTGCATAACAGAAGACGCACGTTTGATGCTTAAATACCCCGCTATTTGTGCTAATATCTCTCCGACAAATAAGTGTTAGAACGTTTCAAACTGCTGAGTACCTAAGCCTAAGTAGTATTACGTAGTACAACGGGATGTTAAAGCGAACGAAAAGAAATGGTTAAGAAATATGATTCCCCGCCCAAGGAAGGCGCTGTCAGAGGAAGGACTGTTCCAGAGCGATGGCATTCTCCCCCTAAACAGAAGGCTTCGCTATCGTTTCTCCTCCTTGCCGTCAAACTTATTACCGGCACAGAGAGTGATAGTTAGGTATGATACCGGCTCGTAACAGAATTCGAGGTGGGAAGTTACCCACGTGTGGAGTATACCGGATTGAGAGAGCTAGCTATCCAGTGGTCGACCGCCGAGCCTTCCACTGAAACCCGAGGTTCTCTCCATAACCCTTGATAATCCATAATACACGAAGTGTTCCTAGTCTCCAGAGTTCTCATTTCGAGCACCTTTCCTCTCTAGTTATTTACAAACCTTCTCCTTTTCATCACCCCTAATTTCACGTCACTCTAATTTTCCCAGCGACCTCTCAGTTTAGGTCACATCAGAGTATTACAGTAGTTTGGAACTCACACGTGAGATATGCTCTGCACAAAGCAACCACAGCTCTGTGGGCAGCATGGGGCATCACTCCAAAAATTATGGTGGAAGTCGACAAGCCGTTCAACATTTCAGGGGAAACTCCAGAAGGAGCAAGGACAGGCTTGACTTGTTATCACAGTGGCAATGAGTACTTGCCCCACTTCTGCAATGGAAGTATTTTTGAGCACCCCATCTCTCTACATACACATTCTGGGGATCGGATATCTGAGAGGGGTAAGGTTTTTGCAGACAGGCCAACTGCCAGAGTGTACGAACTTTCATTCAGTGTCAGTGTTTACTGATGGGAATGGTAAGAGAGAGAGAGGATCGTTCCAGACTGAGATGGGCACCCTGCTGTGGTACACTGATGGTTCTATGATGGGGGGTAGAGAGGGAATGGGCCTTGTAGACCCCAATTTCAGTCTTGCCAAGCCGCTGGGAGGGTACGCCACGTTATATCAAGCCGAAATTCTGGCCGCAGAGATCTGCGCAGAAGAGATCCTGACCAAAGGACTCAAGGGCAAGTGGATCTACATAATTTCGGACAGCCAGGATCCTCTAAAGGCCATCCCAGCCAACATCTTCAGATCCAGGCTGACATCAGAATGTCTTCAAGCTCTGAAACGGCTCAGTGCCCATAGGCTTTTCCTTATTGGGATTCTGGCTCATGGAGGGTGCGAGGGCAATGAAAAGGCAGACTGCCTTGCGAAAAGGGTTACAGAATCACCCATCGAGCCTGAGCCCCATGTGGGAAGTCACCTGAATCGTCAAGTGCTCCGATGCGAGACACATAGCACACATTGGTATCACCAGCATGACTAAGACGGGTGAAAAGGCCCTGGTTTAAGAGCGAAGGCAATGCTGACACTCTCCAGACAGGATCTAAGAGCCTCAACTAGCCACTGCCCACTTGGGTATCACCACGACAAGATGGCATCTCTGCCTTTGCAGCCAGGCGCTTTGAATGCTTTATCAAACCCCAAACCATAGCGGAGTCTGTGGTGAAGGACATACTCGGCTTCCTGAGAAGGGCTCATTTGTACGACGTCTTCAATTAGGTAAACTATAGCGTCACAATAGGCCTATGTGTGGTGCACTGACAAAGGGACTTGCCCCTGTGTGCCCTCGGATTAAAAAAAACCCTGCAAATTATTACACAATGGTTTATTATTCTCATGAACAGCTTGACCTAGTATTACTGCTCCCCCATCCCATTCGATTCAGCATCGAATACTAGTAAACCATACGAAACATGACCTGACTACAAAGGAACTACGGAAATTAAAAAAATATTCCCCCGGCGTCAGGCGCCCGTAACGTCTGATCCGATGGAGGGGTGGGACGAGGGTTTCCAGTGAACCCTCGCACGGCAATTGGCAGGACGTTGCGAGTCCAAAGGGCGCTGCGAGTCGAGCGGGCCTTGAAGACGATACGAAACACGGCTTATTTGCGATTATACTGCGTTTCGTTAATTTTTTTTAACCATTTTTTGCCCATAACAACCATGGGCTTCGTTCGATCGGATTGCCGAGATGGTGGGCACAACTAGATACCAAATGGGATGTTTGTGCGAAGTGTGCGATTTTTTAGACGACGTTAAAGGCACAAAACGGCCTGGACGGCGGACGGGGGACGGACATTGCAGATTTGGAATCCCCATGTCTTGAAACGTAAAGTATCAAATTTTGAGGGGGGGTTGTAAAAAATGTTTCGTGACCGATAACATAGGGTTATTATTCAGAATGAATAATAAACCAAAAGTTACAGTACGTTTGCACTTTCGTAGCTGACTGATATGTTGAGAAATGAAGGCACCAAAGTGGGATGGCTCAATGCACTTGATGGGAGAATTGGAGACGGTAAGTTAGTTGTGATTCCCACCACCAAGTAAGTCCACAATCTGCAGCGTAGCGTCGGTATACTAACTCGGTCGGTTCTTCTTTCCAATTGTCTAGCGTGCCCCACGGGTCATCCTCGCCCTGTCACTCTGCTGCTGACTTTTGAGCTATATTACAGAAGCCGCTACTCAGCGCTCTAATCTTATCAGGTGGTTGAGCAAGTAACTGCAGTCAAAATATAGACATGCACAATGGCCACTGGTTCAAACCTCAGAGGTGCTGAAGTTTTTGTCGATACACAAGGAGACTTTGTTGTTCACCGCAAAGTCGAGGTAATGTTTTCAAGGAAACACAAGGGTCTATCACTGGTTTGATTACTAGAAGCCTTCGCAAAGGGGGAATAAACGGTACGAGATTGCGCAGCTTCTATTGAAGGCACCTTGACGTGTGCGGTTGGTTTGTGTCCACTGAGCGTCTAACAATAGTCATTTTGATAGAGAAATAGGTCTGCAGTTGGTCAGAAGACTCAGAACACAAGAATGGCTCAGAGTCGCAGTCATTTTCGTCGAGGCTCCGCCAGAAATTGAACCATCTCATGTAAAAACCGTGCCAGAAGGTGTGCAAATATAACACGCTCCTCCAAAGCGCGCCTCCAACTTGTAAAAGACAACGCATTTTTCGGGAGAGTGGGTAATACTCGAAGTTGTGAAAGAAAAATGGAAAAGGGTACTGGGCGTGACTCATATGGTCAAACGAATGTCAAAAGGTATGATTTGTCTTGGCTCATAGAATGTCAAAAGTATGCAGTGCACAATAACATCGACGACCACCAGAAGAATATTTGTCGTGGCTGCAGAGAACGTGTTGCGAGTACGTTGCCCTGGCCGCCGATGGGGAGTAGCACGTTTTAATAACCAGGTTTTCGAAATATGTTTCCTCCCTCTTGATTCGGGCGTTGGAGTCCACGCACAACTTGTTGTATTTCATCTCGTAAATCTGTCAAGTTCACGCATCGCTACCTGACGTAAAGATTTCTTGTAAGAGGCTCCTTTTTTTTACCCAAGTGGCAGGTACTGCTCTCTTTTCGATGTTGACGGAGGAGGCGAAATTGTACCTTTGGGACAGACGGGGGGAATAATGCAGGCGTTGACGGATTCCTCCAACTGATTCGATTGAAAGTTGATGGGCTTGCCGGAGCACGACGATCGCTCCCAATTTTGAATCCACACTCTTCCGTCAATTCAATAACTCTCGTTCCAGTGAAAATCGCTTGTTTCGATGTCCCTTTTGAAGCATAAACTATAAATATCTGATGAGCGGCGTCACACAACTTGTTTTCGCACTACAGAACTCAACTTATTGAACTCAACTTGAAGTATCTCGTGAGTTTAGAGCAGTTTGTTCTAAGTCAATCCCACTCATATGACACATCCTTTACATAACAAATCACGGTGCTAGTCTACACATCCCACACATGATTCCACAACAACAAACACCACATCCATATCACGTGCCACCAAATCGGACGCTCAACAAAGGTGGTGGTATGAGTAGCAGCCGCCCAATAAGTTTCGAAATTCAAACCGCTGCAGTTTGCCAGATAAGTCCAAAGCTGTGAACATCAACTTTCCCAAAAGCAATCATGTTGCGCGTTCCTATGAACCACTCTGTGATTGTCTGCTGAGTCGTGGAAGTAGGAGGGACGCAATAAAGTCTGGAACGTCCATAGCTACACACGCTCTATAGCAAGGTGTGGTTAGATTAGTTGTTTGAGCGCATTCGTTTGTAAGGGACTGCCAGTGCGATTCTTTCGTGTTAACAGTTTTGGAAGGTAGCTTTTGGCACTAGTGTGCTGACTGACTCCTATTAAAGGCACCGGGCGATCGCGGTCTAGTGGATAAGACATTGTTCATAATTCTCGACGTAAGTCGGAGCTCCAATGCGATCGCCGTAATTTTTGCTTGAGTCAGCAGCTCTTCAAAAGCATCTCCAAACTACCTCAATACAATTGGCACCCAACGTGGGGCCGAACTTCTTCATTCCAAGAAAAAGAAGAGGCCCAAAGAGAAAAATTAAAAAATTAAAGAGAGAAATAATGAGACGAATTCTCGGGTCCGGGATTTGCTGACGCTGTGAAAGTTCAAGCGCCAAGCGCGAAGGGAAATAAAATGGGCGACCCGCCTACTACAATGTGCATGAAAAGACTTTCCTTGTAGCCCCCTCGTTTTTCGAATCAAAGATCGGATTTTCCGGGGGATTCGCTCAACTCTCATAAATTCGTTCCTTAAAAGAGTCCGCTCCAGGAGATGTGCTAACTGACTCCTATTAAAGGCACCGGGCGATCGTGGTCTGTTGGTTAAGACATTGTTCATAATTCTCGACGTAAGTCCTCCTAACTACCTCAGTACTCTGGGTCTTGATTTTTTTGGAAACGCTAGCGCTTTATGGGCGAGATATATAAAGACAAAACTGCACTAAAATTGCTTTGCGTCGAAATGTTTTGGAAATACATTGCGCTGCTCTCGTCATTTTCCCATGAATGACAATTTTAAGGTACTGTTCCCTTTTTTGGAATCACTCATGCAAAAAATTCAATCAAAACGGTTTTATCCGTTTTTGACAGCAAAAATTTGGTGTTGTGCACACTTAACCGTACTTAGTTTTGGGCTGATTTTTCTCATACCTAAAATTGTTGCTGTTTACTATATTCGTGTTTGCGTTGGTTACCGTATTGTTAGGAGTGCGAAAATATTAAAATTCATTCTCGGTTTGGTTCTGCGGCAAACGGCAGCACATTTATTCGCTCGTAGAAATTTCTGTAAAAAGATTCAACAGGAGGGGGTCTGAAAGACGGCGACGTCTACGAGTGTCAACAGGAGGGTGAACTGCACGTGATGGAGAAGATGAGCGACAGGATTCTGTTGAACAACAGCCTGAACGTGAAGATTTACCATCTTATCTCACTCAGCTGCGTAGTTCTGACACGCAAAAAACTTTAACACTGTAAACCTGAATGGAACACAGGATGGACTTCCCTCATTCCCCATTGCCCTCCAGCAACAGCAAGCCAGAGTTTAACGAAAAATCAGAACTTACGTGGGAAATTGCGCTTGAAAATATTGGTTGTTTTGATCACGACGATAACTACAGTTAGTTTTTGGCGGATTTGTTTTTTGATTCAGCCGTTTTCTCTCAATCGCCTTCAGACGCAGAATGTTTCCCACAAAAAGTGTTTTTCGGACTCGATAGGGTCTGAAACGTGAAGATTTGTAGAGAACTTTTTGAAACTTTTCTATATAGACGGTGTCTTAGGATTTTCGAGTCACGAAAAATTGTGTTACCGGTCACGTGGTACGGCAAGACGACGTTGAACACATCGGTTCTCGTCCGATCACTGAAGTTAAGCAACGTCGGGCGTGGTTAGTACATGGATGGGTGACCGCGTGCCGTTAGTGCCTTTTTTTCCTTGAACTATTCTTTGTTTGAACAATAAAACAAGTGTAAGTCTGAATTTGATCAACCGGCCGTATTCCAGTAACATATACCGTCATTTTGTTACCCGCAACTATTTCTGTAGCTATCCATTGAACGGAAATAAAAACCAACATACATCAGGGACCTAGACTTGTCCGTTGTGATTCGTTTTTCCACTTGTCCGTTGCGATTCGTTTTTCCACTTATCCGTTGTGATTCGTTTTTCCACTTGTCCGTTGCGACTCGGTTTTGCTCGTTAAAGTTTCACTTCTACCATGTGTGACTGTCACACATTTTTTTTCAGGCAATTACACAACTTTTTTCCTACTAAAGTTAACGTGCTTGTTTGGTGAGTCCGTTTCCTCTGGCTGGTGAGATACTGTGGGCGAGCGCTTTTGATGTAAACACATAATCGTCTGGCGGTCATGTCAGTACACAGTACACTATCTCACCAGCCAGAGAAGAAGAACTCACCAAACAGGTACGTTAGCTTTAGTACCTGTATATGAGCTCCGGGGCATTCGTTCAGTCTTCACCCACCTTCTCACATTGCACATGGTGTGGACCTGGCTCTTGGATCTCGTTTCTCAATTCCCACCAAAAATACATGTTTCATTTTTACCTTTTCCCTGATTAATACGTCCGGTTCGTCTCGACGAAAATTATCCTTCTCCATCCAAAAATCGGTACATCAGATGAAACAAAAAGGTTCTATTCCTTTCAATCGAGTCCATCAGATCGGCAAAAACGTAGCTAACAAATCCTAAACCAGATATCTCCTCAAGAATTAGATAATAGCAACTTCTTTTGGGAAAGCCTTAAAAATTACTAACGTTGACTGCTCTTCCAATAACCGTCGCGCATTGTTGCAGGACCTATAATGGAGCAGCCACGTGGCTTCCTATTTACTCCCCACAGATGACGTGCGGGTGGAGAGTCTTTGACAGAAAAGAAGTGGAGCTGTGCATTGAAGTCGCCATGTCCTGTAATGGACTGGCTTTTCCAGTGGTCTAGCTCAATCAACTTTTTCCTGAGACGGATGTTAAAGAAAAACTCATACGTGTCACGTTCCTTTGCCGAGGATTCTCATCCCGCTCGAGAACCGAGAACCAAGAGCCAGGTCCAGACAATGTGCAATGTGAGAAGGTGAGTAAAGACTGAACGAATACTGGAACTAAAGCTAACGTACCTCTGGCTGGTGAGATAGTGTACTGTGTACTGACTTAACGCCCAGACGATTATGTCCTTACATCAAAAGCTCTCGCCCACAGTGTCTCACCAGCCAGAGGAGACAGACTCACCAGCTTTAGTGAGTTAACTTTAGTAATTTACCTACTGGCGAAACTAACCCAATTACTTTAATACTTGGAGCCAAGGAAAGTAAAAGGAAATGAAATAGTTTTGAAAAAGATATACATTAAATGCCGTTAATTCAATGCAGAGATGGTGATGAGGAAAATCAACGTTTGACCGAGAAAAAGCGTTTGTCTGTCGCGCCACGCGATTTAGATAATTCTGAACAACAAAACGGGACATTAAAGAGAGGATTGAAGCGACTGCTGGGGGATGGCACGTTGAGGCCGGGCTCTCGAGAAAAGGGATGATGTAGATATTCTGTTAGTTACGTACAGGAAATTATCGTTGTTCCTTCTGGTTAGTCACGTTGTCAACTACTACACATTTTACGAAGGAAGTGAAACGTTAACTTTTAGCTGGTCGCGTATCAAAATTTAATAGGCGCTTAAAATAACTGCAGTGAGTCGAGTAAACGTTCCACGATCCCGCGGTGGCAAAAAAAAAATCGAAATTTATTTTAAAGACTAAAAAGTTTATTGCCGGAATTTCGAGCGGCTCAACGGAAAAAACTATGGGATACCCCGAGGCGTCCGCGAGAGCACGTACTCTCTGGGCAATAAAAATCGCTGCAACTCGCCCGATTTATTATCGACGGGTGTTGTTTTACGGTGGTGTAAACTCGCGACGATTTGGAAGCGCCGATGAGCGTAGAATATCAACGACCGTTTCGTGATTTTCAGCTGAAAACCTCGAGAGAATTAAAGCGTCTTTTTGAACGACGTCACATGCATAACATTCATTCGTGCGATTTCTGATAAATTATCCTCACTTCCAATCGTGAATTTATTCATATAATTTTATCTATATATTTAACCTAAAGGTTGAGTATGTAAGCGCAGACACAAGAGGGCACTGAATGCTTGTGAACTGGTTGTGCAGGAAACTAAAGCAGAGAGAGAGAGTGAGTGAGTAGAACTGTGACTGGCCCGAGAGTTGATAGAGGAATGTCTATAGTGAGCACTGGGAGACGACGAGTGTCGAAGGAGGTAATTGGTGGGGAGGACATTTTGGAAAGTCCAAAAGAGGAAATCCATTTTTGTTTTTGAATTTCGTCCACGCGTATCTTCTTCCATTGAAAGTCGCTATTAGCCTGCTTGCGAGAACATTTCCACAGTCAATTTCGTAAAAACCTTTTCAACTCGACCATGCTTCAATTCCACGTATTTAGTCAAACTAACGTTCCCAAGGAAGCTTGAAACTATTAGTTTTGGACAGACCGGAAAAGCTGTAAAACGTTGTAAAATTCATGGTGAAGGCCATCGGATTATTTGAGCCGACACTTCAGGTAGGAAGGCAGGTACGCGTTCGGACTTCTCAATTTTTGAATGAATGGAGTCACACTCCAGCTCCCAGTGGCCAGGCACAAATGACTGTCGTATACTCTTCGCGGTGTGAGTAGTTTTCAATAGATGAATTCACATTGCAGAAATCATCGAATTTTCATTTTGTCCCTCACAAGAGTCAGATATCGGATGGAAGAAATTGCAAAATTAGCCTTCATCTTCATGTTGCGGTATAAGCAGGATCCGATCTCGTTGGCGCCTTTTTTCCCTTCAACCTCACTCCATAAATAACAATGTCCATCGTGAGACTTCAAATCAAAAATAGCAAAATTGTAAACCGCTAAATTGAGCGTGTGTTGAGTGCTTCACTACCTTATTTTTGCATTTTGAAATAAAAGTGTCAAAGTTGGGAATAGTGTCAACAATTGGTGCTTTTGCCCGACTAGTTAGGCAGAAAATTCGTGGTTATGGCGTGGTGGCGACGATACAGTGAGGTAAATTCAACTTCTCGAAAAAACTCGCGCGACAATGTAGTGACAATTATCGTTTGTCCCCGGACTGCGCTCATTTCCCGCATGAACCACCCAGCAGTTCGACTGGTCACGTGCAAACTACCTGTTGGTTGTTCCGTTGTGTCATGTCATGTGTCGCATCGTTTACAAGTATTTTTCGACGCTGGTTCGAACGGGATGGGTCTGTGAAGTGCGTTGTCGTACGCATATGAGCTGTCATTTTCCGGATCGTTGATATAGACATGTTATATTCATGTCTTTCGACGTTGGACTGTACAGGATAGGTCACAATCATGCTGCGCAAGGGAACAATAAACCTTTGTGCAATAACTTCAAGGGTTTTATTCAATACGACCAAAACTAACGAAACGTTCACAAAACTTCTCACGCACGTTCAAATGTCGAAAGACATAACGACGCCGTTCCGCCATTAGGTGGGGCGAGTCAAACGCAATACAAATCGGATTACTCGACACGAAATCGGGCTCGTCCCATCAAAACGAGCTAATCCCGAATTTTTCAGATTAATTCGAAAACCCAAAGCAAAAATCCGTCGCCTCGCCACCGGCTGGTCGGCAGTAAATCATCTTTTTATGGCTTCTACGGGATTTGTTCCGTGAAGGAGGGGAAAAACTCGAGATGTTCGATTCCTCTGCCTTGATTCCTTTGAACCAGTTTACATTTGAGGTCGCTAACGGACGAATTGATTTATGGCCTCGTCGAAACGCGGTTTTATCAGGTAAAACCATTAAAAGGCTGTTTGAACAGCGTCAGATAACAATCTCTCATTTTATTGCGTTTAGTCAATTGAGCGGAGGAGGGGTGAACAAACGGTGATCGGAACGAGGAGCTCCAAGTCACCAACGTTGGGAAGAAATCGCCACGACGCGTGTTTTCACATTTCGACTACATGTCCCGCTTAGTTGAACTTTCTCTGTCATAAAATGTTTATACTGAAGCGGATTATTTTCAGTGTTTACCTCAGCAACTCCGTACCGAATAAATCAGACTTGCAATTTACTTCCAGAGTTTAACTCTCCTTATTCTATAAACATTATTAGTTTGTTGCACAAATAATACTGTAGACGCTGTCTAATTTATATGAGATTTGAACAAAAGGTACAACCCAGAGGATGATGACACTCGATCATGTCGTGTAATGCCACAATTGTAAAGTCCTGTGGTCGCTTTCTCCTGAGTCTGCGGAGGTTCGGTGTAGGTGGTGGATTTTGTGGGAAAGAGGGGGATTGTTGTGATCCGCCATGGGCAATGTTCCTTTATCGTTATGTCCAGGTCGGTGTGGAGAGTGGAGTTCTGTATGAACCAGGCGCACTACTCTGCTCTGGGGCACTTGGATTTGATTATTTGGGTCCTTGCAGCATTGGTCGGTTTAATGTCAGGTACAGCATTCTTTTGTGTTCCGCTCTCCCTTGAAGGTGACCGTGTTAGGAGGCCTAACGTGACGTAGCGTGTAGTCGACGATTCTTGTGGGGAAAAAAAGAAACTCTCTTTAAAACTAGTTTTAACGCTACATTTGAGTCGTACAAACCGACATATTGTGTCATCTGCAAAATCCGCCGACGAGCTCTTTGCTCAATTGAGCAAAATACAAGATTCAACGTGATATTAACTGCCCCATTATATAATGCGGAGGTCGGGCCGACAGAATTCTTTATTACGCCGGAGTTTTTATCTTGTAAACCTCCTCCGAGACCGGCTTTTATCATTAAAACAAAAATAAATCAGCATAAATAAAGGAAACGAGACGAAACTCTTTTGGGCGAGGCTAAACAGCTTGTCAAGGTGTTGGAGAGTTTTAATTTTTATTCTTAACGAACGAAGAAATAAAATAGTATGAAATGGTTCCGGGTCAACAGTAATAATAAGGATCCTTCCTTGTATAGTGCCAGTAACGTCTTCATCGTTGATAGACTGTACAAGATGTACCCGATTCGTCCGCGTAGTCACTGGCAGTTCTCCCCCCCCCCCCCAACGCTTGTGCTTCACTTTGTCTTTATACTGGCAGGGTTTTCGATCTGCAAACGGCAATGCAAAATATCTGGTGCGTAGCAACACACAACTTTCCGCCACCACCGTAAGTTCAAACACCAGTTACATATGCGGGTGCTATATCTTCGTTCAACGCAGTTTTACAGGAACATTTATGGAGAACTAAATGAACTAAATGTAGGGACTAGTTAGTTGAGAGTACTCCGTAAATTTGATCGAAATCGTTAGAGCCGTTTTTGACAAAATTGGAATACCGATAAATTAATATTCGACAAATCTCCTTTTCTGAGTTAACTTGGCTTATATCTCCGTTCAACATATATATACAGAAATAATTATACAGAACAAAATATTGGTATGGATAACTAGAAGACACTCCGTTAGGACTTATCACATCTGGTGAAGAATTTACCCTGGAATTTACGGAAATGTTCGAAAAAACGTTATTTTCGACACATTTTGATTTTTATCTCTGTTCAATGGACTGTCAGAGGAACATTTATTGGAAACAATATGTAGGTATTGACTATTCGAATTCATCTTGAAAGTTTGGTGATAATCGTTGAAGCCGTTCTACCAAAAAGCGTAAAAAACCTATTTTTGCTTCATAGGCCTATATCTCCGTTCACCGTATTTTCATGGAGATATGTATTGAGTAGAAAAGTTAGGTATTGATTAGAAGATAATTCGAAAGTTTATCCAAAATCGTTGGAGCAGTTTTCGAGAAAAATGCGAAAAACCCTAGTTTTTGGTACATTTTCGTCCCTCCACCCCCCTTCATACCGGTCGAAATCGTCCATAACCTTATTTTGGTGTCTACAAAAAATAACGAATAAAACAAAAAAGAACCAGCTCAATCGGATCAGCCGTTCTCCCGCAAATCGAACTACAGACACACACACGGACCACGCGCCGAAATGAGGTTTTTTAGACTCAAAACGTAAAGATCTGAAGAAAACCCAAATTTTTTTTTTATCCCGATTACTATACTTTCCATCCCTTCGGGTAGCGGAAAGTAATAAGACTGACTAAGTCACAACTAATGTTACCTATCGAGAACACGAAACACGCGTTACGAAACCGTCTGGTATAACAACATGATGGACAATTGGTCATTTTTAGCCACCACATCCGTATCAACAACGTGATCCCGAACTTCTCCGTCCCTTCGACCGCCACCTGGATCAAACTTCAAGGCTTTCCAGCCTTTTTGCAACTCAGACGAGCTTATTGCCAAAATCAAGTCCGCTGTAGCGTTCTGCTCTTCGTTCGTCCAAACATGAGCATCAGCATGAGCTCGCCCGGCTTCTTGATGTCACCATTGGCATCCTTTCCTCCGGTCTTGACTAGGAGAGCTTCCACATCCGTGATCCATGTGTCGAACAATTTTAATCGAACTTGCCTTTGCTATTTATGGCTAATCTAGGCCCGTAACCTATTTTTCCACAATACTCTTGAATTTAAAGAGGGTACGAAATGGGCCGAGAAAACAGACAGTAGGGAGAAAAACTATGAGCATAAGTTAATAAAATTAAATCGTAACATAAGCCTTTGAGAAATCCGAACAAATACTTAATCCGCAGAATGTCCGTGGGTGAACACTGTCCGTAGCAAATTTAACCCTCTTTCGCCTGATCTCTCAAAGCTCAATTTGCTAAACGTTCTACAGAGGAAAGTGGTGTCGCCCAATGTTCCGGAATTTATTGAGTTGCTTGTACTTATGCAACTGCCAGCGACCCAGCGAAGACATCATTTTATTTAAAAATAATTTTGTAGCTTCACTTACGAAATAACCGATTCTCGAGTTAAATGATTAAAACTAATAACATCATACGTTACACCGATGAGATGAGATAAAGAGCACTCAGTTTTGAGCTGTAAAAGAGAATAAAAAGTGTTGATTCATTTTTCAATTTAAATTATTATATTTTTGGCTGTAAAGCAGTAACGCTTAGCCCCACAGCCACGGCTAATATCGAGTAATTGGCACATAGGTTATTCAGGGAACTGTTATTAGGATTATGTATTGAAAAGGATTGTGATCACCCTTCGGGAATTGTCGAGCACAAATGTGAATAATGCTGGTAATTCAAAAAGCTGAGGTTTGAATTGCGGAATTTCTAGAGTTACTCCCAACTATTTTCCGAGCATTATTAAACCCTTCTCTTGTAGTCAACTCATAGAACTACATGATTTTTCTGAGAATTCTATTACCTATCACATGGTAAGTATTTGCAAAAGAATTCTGCTCAGATACTTTTTGACATTTTGTCTTTACTTTGCTACATAAACTCGAAAATGTAACGCGGGAGATGTTACGCTGGGTATGTAACGGAGAAGCGTCACGAAATATCGAATGGTTGAAGTGTAACGCTTGGTAATGTCTGTTACAAAATGTATCGCTTGGTAACATCACACGTTTTAATAACCTCAGTGACTAAGTGATGATGTCAATTGCAATTGACGCGGCCATTATATCGAAACTATCAACGAGCACAATCGAACGTAGTTATCATTGCATAAACACAAAAATAAAAGATATAAAAGTTCCTAGTGGTTGCGTACTTGTACGAAAGCTGTTTGTGTTGTGGAAGGTTTTAAATAGATAGAGTGATTCAAGAGGTTTTATATCAAATGATACCATTTGGTATTGATGTTGATTGTTATTTTCGTGTTACGGTAAGTTTTTCGAAATTATCGATAATTTTTTGTGCTGCTCACTCTATTTTCCCCAAGAACGAACTATTTATTTGTTGTCTGCAGCTGATTACACTAAAAAAATGTATTCCAAATCGTTTCGGCCGTTTCTGCGAAAAATTATTTGTTGGGATTTTGATCACCGCACAGTTGGGTCTTGAGCAGCTCTGGCAATAGTATTTTCTTGGCGTCCCATGTGGCGCAGCTTTGATCTAATAAGAGGTGGTTTTAGAATGATGGCCGTAAAGTAATGAGAAGTACAGTTGTTTCGAAGCATAAATTAGCATGGCAGAGCAGAGTTGCATAGTTTCAAGGCAGGGGAAGCTAATTGGCCGGTTGTGAGGCAACAGATAGGAGCAGAATTGCTCAGTTGCAGTGCGCTCTTTTGCTTAACAGAGTGGTCAGTTGCACAATTGAAAAGAGCGCAGTTGCTTCGGACTAAAAACCACCGTTGGGACGAAGTTGTCCTCCATCACGCCAGAGCAGAACCTTCCCTAAAACATTGTGATTAGGATAACTGACCCTCCCAGTTCTATACGAGTGGTCCACAGCTCCTTTTTTCGAAGAAAACGAAGACCAACCCACTTAACGAGAAGAGGGAGTAAATGTACCCACATCAAGTGACCCTCAAAGTTGTTACCTAGTTAGATAGTTGTGTGACTGTTTCATGGTTTCGCACAATGCCTTCCAGTCGCATACTTCCCTAGCATGCATTCCACTCCATCAATGTATTTCACGTTGTCGTTATGAAGTCATTGGAGAGAGCAGCATGAGATTCAATCCTGATTCATTCCTGGTGCTCGACGATGGCTTACTGGGAGTAACTTCTTCGTTGCTTCTGCGACTGTCGCCGTGGGGACTGAGATTTCCTCAAATGTACTCCACTGGCGAATCGTTCTTTGGAACCTCTGTCACCAATTTAATGAATTCAAACAAATAACGATTACTTAAATTAACAATAATCTCTCATGAAGGCCAAACGAGAATTGCATTATATATTCCAACGTAAACAATCTAACTAGGTCACCTAATATTCACTACAATATCTTCTTGCGAATCTCCTCAACTATTAGCTTCGGTGTAAACCAGAGGCAACTCAACCTGAAGCATCAGGTTCATACAAACTGAGTGAGAAAAACCCTGCAAATTATTACACAACGGTTTATTATTCGGACAATCAGCTTGACCTAGCATTAATGCTCCGAGATCCATCCTGTCCGATTCAGCATCGAAAAATATCATAATGAAACCCAAAAAAAGGTCGAAAAGAACTGAATTGTAATATTAAAATAAACAAAAAACTCGAAAGTATCTAGAAAAAACTGAATTTTAATATGAAAACATGCACGCTAAATACTAATATCAAAATTTAACCAAAAATCTATGAAAAAAACATAATGAGAATGAAACGAAAGAATCTAAAAAAATTGAATCGTATTAAAACGAAAACGTCGGGGAAATTGGAAGAGTAAGGCGAATGGGAGAGACCGGTCGTTGGGAGGGAAGCGAAGCGGAGGCACTCGCTCGCCTCGAGAGCGGTTGGTTTTTAATGAGACGGGCGGGGCGGAGGGAATTCAAACGACGAAACGCTTGTAGCTCCGCGTTGTACTGCGTTTCGTGAATTTTTTTAGCCGTTTTTGCCCATTACAACCACGGGCTTCGTCCGATCGGATTGCCGAGATGGCGGGCACAACTAGATACCAAATCGGATTTTTGGGCGAAAGAACGAATTTTTTAGACCACGTTAAAGGCACAAAACGGCCCGGGCGGCGGACGGCGGACGGGGGACGGGGGACGGGGGACGGGGGACGGCGGACGGACATTGCAAATTTGGAATCTCCATGTCTTGAAACGTAAAGTATCAAATTTTGAGGGGGGGTTGTAAAAAATTTTTCGTGACCGAAAACATAGGGTTATTATTCAGAATGAATAATAAACCAAAAGCAATATGTTTTAGTCGATGGAGCCTTCAAAATTGCTGAATGCTCCTCAGGACGTGGTAAGTTAAGCGACGCGCCTACAACGTTCCGAAGTTTGTGTCAACTATTAGAAAAGAACCATGCGATGAGCCAATACTGGAATGCGTAGCAGTACATCTAATAGCAGATTTGAATGACACCAATGCGTTATCGTGCAGAAGGACATCAGAACGTCGAAGATCCGTTGTGGAGGGGTCGGTTTCCCTGTTCAATATTTGTGGGTCAGTGGGAGGGTTTGCGAGGGTCACAAGGGAACTCGGAGACACTCATATGTTTAAAGCCAAGCCATCCCCTTTTACTCGGCAGGCGACGATCACCCCTGGGTTATGACTAGCGCTCAACAAGTTACAAGATAAACTATTACCAGAATCTTAACCTCCGGAATCACAGTGTTGAGTTGTTCTATTCCATGGCCGTAAACGCGTGGCGAAAATAAAGTTATGGACAATTTCCATCGATAGGAAAGGGGAGTGGGTGATCCAATGTAACAAAAACTAAAATTTTTCTCATTTTTCTCGAACCAGCTCGAACGATTTTGACTTAACTTTCAAATTATCTTTTACTAGTTAGTACCTAACTTTTCTTCTCCATAAATATCTACATGAAAATTCGGTATCCAGAGACATAGGCCCTAAAAGCAAAAATAGGTTATTAAAACGTTTTGGTAAAACACCTAAAACGATTTATACGAAACTTACAGAGTATATATCCTAATATCTCACAGGCCTTAGTCTCCTAAGGAATGCCAGGTAATTCTTGCAAGATTCTTCTTTGATATCCACCCTGGGAGAAGTAGTACCAAAGACCGTAAGTCGCTCCCTCTCAAGTCTCCGGCACTGGACGAGGACGTGGTAGGGAGCCCTCTCATCCGTGACGCACTACCTGCACCTGACTGTGGAAGACTATGCCAAAGAATGCATCAGACAGTCTGGAATGCTGCGGGAGTAAGGCTTCTTCAAACGCTTTATCTCAGAGCAAACAGGTGAGATAAGACACATCCGACTGAGGATGGAGAGGAAGGACATAAGGCAGATTGTGGGGATCATCACTGGGCACTGCAGAATGAACGAACACATGTATGTTATGTGTATAGTCGACACCCCTCGATGTAGGTGGTGTGGCATGTGAGACCTCCTACCATGTTCTGGCCCAGTGCCGGAGACTTGAGAGAGAGAGAGAGAGAGAGAGAGAGAGAGAGCGACTTCTGGTCTTTAGTACCACTTCTCCCAGGGTGGATATCAAAGAGGACTCTCGCAAGAAATACCTAGCATTCCTTAAGAGGCTAGGCATTGACCTGTGAGACATTAGTGCTGGCACAATAGGTCGTTTGGCCACAGTCCATATCCCACCTGTGGGACAGTAAAAATGCTTTTAACTACCAAACGGTACTGATTTCTCGAACACCCGCGTTCAAAGAGGTCTGAACTGATTTGTCTCTCTCATAGTGTCAACAATTGGTGTTTTGACCATACATTTTGAAAGAATATAAATTGAATGTAAAGCAGGCGAAATTGGTTGGCGCTTATTTCAATTAAACAGCTCAAATGTCAATCGCAAGAAAATTATTCAGTGGGTGGGATAAATAAATGAGAAACGTACGAAAACCATCGCAGACCTAAACGAACGGTATGAAATTGCGGAAAGAAGTCAATTCCGGAAGTTGACCGTTCAACATCACCCGGTTTATTTAATCGTCAGTTTTTCCAAACCTCAATCTCAAACTGCGTTCTAACTGTAAACCCCCGGCGTGGCGTTTCGTCAATAAAAGTCGCTGGTTTAGAAACTATACTTCGATTGGAAGACTCAGTGGTTTCAATTCGCCCGTTCAAGCTCCGATTTCTACTGCTTTTCGTGCGAAACAACGCGCGGAACGATCTCGGGGGAGCCATTTTTGAATAACGTCGACGTTTAAAATGCGTTTCGCATCATAAGTGCATTTAACCGAGAGAGCGGAGTAGGTTGATGATGTTCGGAAAGCGAGTCAACGCACTTAAAATGTGCGCCGATTCGCATCATTTGGCGTTTCCGCTTTCTTCGTGCGAACGAACTATGTTAGGTACGAGTGTCAGGGCGCGTGAAAACGGAAGAAAATTGAGTTCGGTATGTGGTGAGAGTACCGGGGGGGGGGGGGGGGGTCGGGTTGGAAGTGAAACCTTGGAAGAGACCTAGATGACTGTTCCTGAATCCTCACGAGAGAGTTGTATCGGGCGAATGTCATGGAAGTTGCGGACAGAGCGAACACTCGCTCTGCATCCACCAAACCCTGGAGGTACTGCAGGTACTCATTTAGACAATTTGCTCGTGTAGCGCTGTTGACTGTGTAGTCCCGCGCAGAGGTATGTCCCTGGGGATTCCCCTGTTGACGCCAAAAAATCTCGGTTAGAGTTGTTCGACCGCTTGGTGACTCCAACAAAACCCCTGAATCTCTCGCCACTCGCATAAAATCGTTAACCACCAATCTCAGCCCCCAGTCTCATTGCGCTTCAACTATCGTCCATTCTTTTCTATTTCAACGCTCTCTGGATACAATGACTTTGTTATGTAGTTACTACAGGACATTTCAGGACAACGTAAAGTGCCATTCTGACCCTGACACCTACTAAACACCTCTGACACCTCCTGGGCTCGATTCCCCCCAGAAACAACAGGATCTCTGCTTCAATAATCCCCTACCTTGTACAGAGCTCTTAGTTAAATTTACTCGTTTCGTCCTACTGCCGATGATACCACTGCGCATTTATATAAACACACTCCACTTCAGCTTTAATTTTGTCATTTTTCATTTGTATTTGTCCTCTCTCTTTCTTTTATTAACCGGCGTTAAATTGAGACCGAGCCGTTTATTTCCTCGCAAAAGTGATCCTACTTTTCCATATATTGCCCATTTCAATTGTTGCGTAGTGATACGCCAAAACGACTCTGGCTGGCAGAAGTGTTTCGTGGATCCCCCTCTGGCCTGTTTGCCCTCTCGTTTCCGGCATACGCTCTGTAACCTGGTATCCATTTTAGAGTAACTGTATTCCCTTGTTGATTGAGTTTCTTCTTGTTGATGTTTTATGACAGACTACACGGGCGTCCCTAGCATTTCTCGATTCAAGCATCTTGAAATTTTCGAAATTCGCCGAACAATAGACTCTACAGACAATAATTACGTACAGACGAAAGAATCACCGAAGAAATGATTTTTTCCTTATTATATCAGCATATTGTGGGAAAAAAGTCTTCTTTTGTGCAGCTTGAGATAATCTACTTAGGTGGCTTCCTTGGATGGCTGATGACGAAATGTGTCTGTGTCGTAGAGAGAATGATTCATGAGACTCGTACCAGCTCTTTGTTCACATTGAAATGCTGAAATATTTGTACCTAGTAGGAGTGATTTCTCCCATCAGAATGTAGAATCGTATTGTTGCATTGCCTCTCAGGCTTTTGAAGTCATCAGAGTAACAAAAATCGGAGCTACTAAGAGTTGAGGTCGCAAACTGGGTAGAACGGTTAAAAGCTTGCTTAGTAACAGTCAAAGTCAATAATCATCTCTTCTTGTTGTACGAACTACAGTGGAGCAGCACGTTGCTTCTTGTTTCCTCTGCGCTGGAGGAGCAAAACGTACAGGATGGGGAGTCATTTAGAGAGAAGCTAAGCATTTTCGGCATGCCCCGTAAGGAACTGGCTCGTCTACTCGTCTGGCTCAACTCACATTCTCCTAAGAACTTCGCAAATGTTGGCAAAAGTCTTGTGTCGCTTTGACGAGGATTTCCATCTCGCTTGCCATTTACCCAGTGCGGCATGTTTTCGTTCAGTGAATGGATACCACAGTTCTAGCCGCTCTATTGCCCAAAGCTGTGGTATCCCTCCGCTGTCACAACATTGTCTCCACCTCATGCTGGGAAGATGCAATCAGCTGTCAATGGAGTCGAAGGCTTTAGGAATGCTATGGCGGGGTTTCCTGTCTTTTCTTACACCGCATAACTCATTTGTTTGACGATAGGCAGCATCCTCAACTCATTTACCTTGCCTGAACCTGAATTGGTTCTCGCGAAGTACTGGTTCTCCAATGGGTCCCCTATGGGTTCCGCGTATTGAGAACCAACCTTGAACCCTTCAGCAAGTTGTGTCAGGATGGCCCTCACGCCTCTCTGTGATGGCAGTTCTCCTTTCTTGTCTTGACAGCGTGCCCCTTTCCTTTACAGTTGGAGAAGAGCAGGGGCGGTCTTTCCGTGTTTTCATTCTTCATCCTTTAACTCACTACGTCTTCAGCTTCTTGTACCATTGGGCTCCTTGGTTATGGTGCAGCTCGCTTTGGAGACGCCAATCGATTTCATCGTCCCACTGAAACTGCTGGAAAAGATCTTGTGCTGTTGTACTCTGTCAGAGGTTGCCCTGGAGGATTCGAACTATCGTCGTCCATGGGGACAACCCTAAATGCCCTCTGCACCTTCACCCACCAGGTAGGCGAGTTTACTCATTCAATGTAAACCCCCCACTCAGAACATAACGGGACCTGTGAACTCCCTCTTCTTGTGAGCTTGTTCACTGCAGCAGTAACAGAAAAGGGCGCAGTCAGAAGCATCTCAGCACATCCTTCCTAGGGCTCTATAGCTGACCCATCCAATTCTTACTGTGCCATACTCCCAGAGGAGAACAGTGCAGCTCTGGCTTCTGAGTTAAAAATACTCTTCCTTTCTCTCTCGCATTAGCCTTTGTCAGGGACACATCAATTTCACCCACATACTCTCGCTGCAGAGCTGCCAGAATATCCTGCACTGGCGTTGAGCCTTACTGACGGTACCTCCTTTCCGATTCTGGAGTCTGGCTGCTCAAATCAATCAAAACATCCCCCTTGGATGAAGTATGCAACATGGGGATGGGCCGGGTTGTAAGATAACTAAATTATCAGGCGCACGACTTTCCTTATCTCTACGTAAGGAAAGCAGTAAGACTTACAGTTCCGGAATTTACTGTGCTGCTCATGCTCATTCCCAGACAATTATTGAGCATCCGTGCACAGAGAATGAATGAGACAGTGCACACGATTTTTTTGGAGAAAAGTAATGATCGCTTTTTCTAAGTTATCGGGTAAAAACGTTTAGAAATGGGTGGTAAGTGAAACGACAGGGGTTGAAATTCCGTAATACCTGTAGTAGCCTCTATACAGCTTGTGAGCGTTGTAAAAGACATTGTATAGATACTTACTTGAACTACCGCCAGAATTTGTCTTGAGATTCTAATAACATTTGAGAGCAGGGGTTTATGAGCAAATAACTGCGCTAAAATCGATTTTCGTCGAAGTGTTTGGTAATTTATTGTGCTCCTCTCGTCATTTTTCCACTAATGAAAATTTATGGTATTGTGCTATTTTGAGCCGTCTATAGGAGAAAATTAATAGAAACCGTTCGATTAAAAAATATTTAGTTTTTTGATCACTATGATAACTATGGTTAGCTTTCGGCGGATTTTGCTCATATCCATATTTTGGCGTCCCACGGTGACCTCCGGGCAAGATAACACACCCACGGATTATGTTTACTTTCTTCTGCTCTACGAAGAAGAAAGGAGATTTACGTAATCTGCTGTAAAAATTGTCGACATAAACAAATGTTGAGTTCTCTTCAGATATTTACGTTTCAAGGCCTACTAAGTACGAAAAACACTGAATCGAGAAAAAACGGCTGAACCAAATCAGCTTGACGCCAAAATGAGTGTATGAGAAAAATCCGTCAAAAACTAACTATAGTTATCATAGTGATCAAAAAACAAAATATGTTTTTATCAAACAATTTCTATTAATTTTCTGGTATAGACAGCTCAAACTAGCACAATATCATAAATTTAACGTCGAGATTAAAAACCCAATATTTTTTTTCTCAAAAACGGCTTCAAGGATTTCGATTCAATTTTTTACGCACACAGCTCATACTGCGGCGGCAATATCGTATGATTCCCATTCTTGAGAAAATGACGAGAGCAGCACAATAAATTACCAAGCATTTCGGCGAATAATGATTAAAGCGCAGTTTTTTCCTTATAAACTACGCACAAATGTTACTAGGATCTTCTGAGAATTTCAGGTGGTACTCCAACCAATTATCCATACGATGAGCGTTTGATAATGCGCATGTGATTTATAAAAGCTACTCCAGAAATTCTGGAGTTTCGACAATCGCCATTTCACTTACTAACATTTCTAAAGGTCGATCACTCTGGTAACGTGATTATTATTCTTCTCAAACCAATTGCTCAGTAGTGGTCCGGGAGTGAGAGCGAGGAGCACAATAAATTCCGGCATCTTTAGCGCTACCGCTTTCTATCAGTAAAGTGATGTATTACCGTGTTCAAATGAACTGAAGGAAAAATAAATTCAAGCCAAATCTCGGAGAGCTTTTTTTTGCGATATTTATACTTTTATTTGTAATTTTTTTAATCAGTACCACTCAATGTAAAGAACAAAACATTTTGGCAGTTTCTGATCTCCAAAATTTAAGAAAATTGCCCGGAGATCGGGCGTTGCATGTAAATTAATAGTGCAGAAACGTTATACTAATGATCAATAAAACATAGAATCAATTATAGGCGTATAGAAAATAGCAAAAAATTAAGAAAATACACGAATGCATCAAATGAAAAAAGTTCAGTAAGGGAAGATTAATTGAGAAATCATTCAAATGCTGTTGTATAAGAAACGCTTGGAGGTAATTCTATAAAAATCCTAGGACCTAAATAACAAAACTGCCTGAAATAAAAGTCATGCTTGGTGTAAGGGATCGGGACCATAATAGACGAATGACGTCTAGTTATCCCACGCAATCGAGGGATTTTGGGAAGTTGACACTTGAAGAAGTATTGAAGTAAAATAAAAATAAGTAAGTCTGGGGGGGGGGGGTATCCCAATATTTATAAACGATCGTTTGCAAAAGCTTCGATATCCAGTTCTAAATATAAGTCGTAATACCGACTTCATTGCCACCTCAACTGATCTGAAATATTCCCCGCTCCATATATATTTTTAAATTTGCAGTTATTCAGTATACAGAGAAAAAAAGTATACAATAAAATTACCTATGCTACTCCTCATAAGCATAGCTTGTGCTATGGGGAGGAGTTACAAACAAAGAGTGAAATTATCGAGAAAAAAAAGAAGATAAACTGGCAGTGCAATTTCAAGAAGCCAAAATAAAAGAAATAAATTATTTTTATCATTGTTAATTATAAATGAAACCTATATAAGAACAGAACAAATGAATTATGGAAAATAAAATAAAAAATTAAATGCATATGATAATATTTTATGAGGGTTTACCTTACTTAAAGTAATCTTTCCTTAAAAATAGTCATTGATGAGAGCGAGCCCTGATTCCTCTAAAATCATTATCAAGCTGTCCTAAGAAAAGGCAGCAAGATCAGTTTTTGGTTTGAGTCCCAAGTCACACCCTTAAACACCTTAATAATTGTTATTTTATCCCTCAGTTGTAAGAAAGGGAGGAAGTTCATATCCCGGATCAGCTCATCCGAGTTTTATTTGCAGAGACCATTACATTTGTAATATTCCTCTATGGAACATATATTTTTCGCTCTTAAATTAACACTTTAGGTGTACATCCAAACATGGTGGCTGTACACATACTCGGCGCTGTATAACGTGATCTGTAGATTTTTGTGCGGAATTGCCAGATAACCTAGCTCAGCTAAGACACTGAGGATACGACAAAAGTGTGAGTTTAACACAAAACGCGGTTGACTTTTTGTTCATGGGATCAGCAGGTCAGTGATATGCCTCGGATTATGATGGGCGAGGTAGCGGGTGGCGATGTGTTTACGCAGAAATATGTATGGTGGGTAAATATGTAGATCATTGTAAAGGATTTCGTTGCGTACCAGCGGTGGAGCGTGAACTATTCTTTTTTGCAAGGTGTTGTTTTGGCTGCTGTTTTACGCGGCGGAACTGTGATCGGGAACAAGTGCACCAGATTTCTAGGGCATATGTTCAAATAGGATGAGGGGTACTTGCTAGTTTTTTTTCTTTAAAACAATTCAGCCGCCGAAACACGACCAAGAAGACCCGCACTTGCGCCACCTCACCCCGATATACCATAAACCGCTAGAGATTGTACTAGCGCAAAATAAAGCATTATGATCGCTTCTTTAGATAAGAAACCTCTTACCTCTAAATATGTACACCAATTTCGGAACCTAGGTACCAACAAACGCCTTTCCCACCTTAGACACTGATCGATCTCAAGTCCCAGATAACGCTAAGACGAGGTCTGGATAATTTCCTGACACCTACACGCAATGCTCGGAGACTCACTTGGACCACCTGATGGTAGACCAGTGCAAGACCCCTCAGGACAGTTTGATACATCAAAGCACGAAACATCGCTGCCTCTCAGTGCAAAGGCAATGAAATGAGTTTTAGAAAAATTCATCGATATCCCCATATCCCTAAGGCAAGGAATAGCCAACGCCAGACAGGACTCAGCTCTCCCCACCACTTCATCCCATGTTTCACCTTTGACTATAATTACAGTATCGTCCGCAAAAGAAACTCAAGACCACACTGCTGAATTTTTAATAGAATCTCCATATATATATATAATGAAATAGATCGAGCCAAGGACCCTGGGGGACTCCGCACTTGCAAACACATCCGTCACTAAGTATTCCCCCCACTTTTGTAGAGTCGCAACGGCTATTCAAATAGCTGGCCGTCCAATTTACAAAATCTCTTCTAATTCCTGTCTTAGCAACTGCAGTTAGGAGCTTGGAGTGAGGGACAGTATCGACTGCCTCAGTCAGATCCTTAAAAATACAGAGAACCTTGTCCCCCGCATCCATGGATAACTCCTTCTTTCCTTCACGAAAACAAAAATTGTCTCGGACTTAATTCTACCAGATAACGTTTTACTAATCTTTCTGACGTCTTTTGGGTCACCTTTTTTTATACAGCTGTATCAAAGTCGCTTTCTTGTACGCCTTTGGGAAGCGGTTAGAGCGATAACTGATGTGCAAGGAGCTCCGTAAAATGTTTAAAAAGTTCGGTGCTAAAATGATCAAAACCTGGACTGGAAGATCCTCGCAAACTATCAATTACTTTGATTACATCATTCATACCCACCTCAAGCACATCCGAAACATTCCTACTTATTTGCATGTTGGTTACCTTAGTCACTATATTCTCCCTTACCTGAGCGAAATGATTGTTCAAGTGTCAGCGACAATCTTAGCGTTCGGGCACATTTCTAAGCCGCCATTCACCCTGATTGAAGTTATTTCTGAGCGCTTGAAAGTTCTACGAAATTAAAACAAAATCATTGATTACGTTCCAAACTTCTTTATTGTTACGGCCAGCCAGTTCATATTTATATTTGTAATAATCATTCTTAACGGATTTAATAAGGATCGCTAGCCTATTATTATAACGGGGCAATTCATTTTTGAGAGTAGTATAGGAGTGTGCTGACTGACTCCTATCAAAGGCAAGCGGTTCATCGTGGTCTTGTGGTAAGACGGTCGATTCATAATTCTCGACGTTAGTTGAGGGTTGTGGATCGAATCCCCGGCGCGATTGCCGTAATTTTTGCCTTTAGTCAGCAGCTCTTCAAAAAGCATCTCCAAATTTCCTTCCCCCCCCCCCCCGTAACAATGGCGCCCAACTAGTGGTCGAATTTATTCTTTCCAAGAAAAAGAAGAGGCCCCGAGAGAAAAATTAAAAAATTAAGAGAGAAAAATAATGAGACGAGTTCTCGGGTCCGGGATTCGCTGACGCTGTGAAAGTTCCAGCGCGAAGGTGGAATGGGCGACGCGCCTACTACAATGCGAGGGAACGAAGACTTTCCTTGTAGCCTTTCTCGAATCAAAGATCGGATTTTCCGGGGATTCGCTCAACTCTCGTAAAATTCTTTCCCTAAAAAAAATGAGTTCGCTCCAGGAGTAGCGGTTAATAGACGAGGGGGGAGATGTGCTGACTGACTCCTATCAAAGGCAAGCGGTTCATCGTGGTCTTGTGGTAAGACGGTCGATTCATAATTCTCGACGTTAGTTGAGGGTTGTGGATCGAATCCCCGGCGCGATTGCCGTAATTTTTGCCTTAGTCAGCAGCTCTTCAAAAGCATCTCCAAACAACCTCAGTACAGGAGCGCTGACTAAGTTTTTCGTTAATACGAATTGATTTAAGAAGGCCAGGAGTCATCCATGGCTTCAGCTGGGCGGTTTTATGACTAACTGTGCCATATAACGGATAATGGGGCCTTACTGAGACCACCGTCACAGAAAATGTGATATAGGGTTGACTTGCTCACTTGTTGAATACTTGTATACCCATTGACGTAGGAAACCAGACCTCAATCAGCCATCATATTCAAATAATCAGGTTTCAGAGGATCCCCCCTGTCCCCCAATACAAGGCACACGCCTGGGTTCTTGGTCATTTTATCTATTTCCTGCTCTAGTTGCTCTATAAATTCGAAGGCCTGAGTAGAGGTCACATAACGCAGCGATAAACAGCCAGCAGACGCATTTGGCACCCAAACCACTCAAAGTCAAGTAGTATAATAGTAGAATTGGCCAAGTGTAGCTCTATAAAATAACGTTCAAGGAATTTTCATTTAAGAATACTGCTACACCTGCATTTTGATTAACAAACTTCGTGGTATAATGTGCATTGTAATGAGGGAGTTTAAAAAGCAGCTTACTTGCCTGTAATACCGACTTTATTGCCACCTCAACTGATCTAGAGGTAGTTTGATATGCTCTGCTTCATAATGGGGTGCAGTGGGTAGGAATAGGGGGGGGGGGTGATGCGGGGCACCTGATGTTACCAAATAGTGTTTTTCGGTCTCGGTATGGAGTGAATAGTATAGATCTGAAGAGGAATGTACAAACGTCATGTCGGGTAGTTCGCGGATATTGGCAAGATTAGACGACCATGTAGGGACGAATTGCGGGGCCTCAGGGATTTGTTCGTGATGGATCGATGCTACGAGTGAATAGGAGGCGAGGGAAGCGGTGTGACTGCCTCGATCGATCGGGAGATTGGGCGAGGAGGGGGTGGCAGGGGGAGTTATAAATAGCGCACCTCTCTGCCGCGGTACTCGCGGGCGGCGGCGGCGGATACGAGAGCTCACCCTCCGGAGACCCGAGCGAAAAGGAATCCGTCGGGATTTACGGGGGCGGGATTTAGCGGGGATTTGAACGTCCTAACTCGCCAACCCTCGTCCGCCCACGACGCGGCTCAAAAGGGGTAAACCGCCCGGATGGGCTGATCTCCCGCGAGCTCGTCCGGAAAAGGGGAGGGAGACTCTCCGTCGAAAGGTGGGGAACCCGAGAGTCGAATCCGAGGAAAGCGGGCCACGCCCTTGTCGAAGCCGTTCGCGGGGATCAAAGCCGAAAGAGGCGGAGCTTGTCCATTGCGCCTGACGACCGCCTTCTCCGCCCGGCGCCCAGGCGCCTTCCGCTCCCGCTCCGCCGTCGAAAAACTCTCCCCCTTCGACCCCCTTCGGAATCCACTTCATCCCCGAAAGGGGCGACCTCCTCGTGGGGGCTCCGCGTCGAGCAAAAGGCCGGAGGGGGAGAGGTTTCCCTCTCGGCAACTCGGCGACCTCCCGCGGCCGCTTCAGTGTCGGCCAAACTGCCGTGACGTGTTCGTCTTTCCCTCGCCCGTCGCGAAAATGCCTCCCGCTTGATAGTCGCCGAGAAACCGAACTTTTCGATTTAGCCGGATTTTATTTGACTATGGACTTTCAGAGTGCAATGGAAACCTTCGCCGAGGCCTGGGTCGCTGCTAACATCAAATCGGAAAACTACCAAAATGGACCGCAGGTGAGTCGATTGATTCCAGATGAAGATTCCACTTCTGGACATTGACAACCGCAACATCAATCAAACCTTCCCTTCATAGTCATACACCAACCAACAAAAACCTCAAAACCCATCTATTCATTTATTGGCAAAAAAACAACAAGTATATGTAAACAAAATATTTATACATAAAATTAACTTACCCAAATTGTCGGCCCTTTCTCGTTCCTCCACCCCACCCCCTTCCACTGCCAAGTCATTTTTTTAAAATACCCCACAACGTCTTTTGAAATGAAAACACGCGATCAATGTTTTTTCCATGAAATATGCGATTTTATGCAGTACACAAACAATTTTTTAAATCATAAAATATGAACCAAAAGATACTTTTTTATTATAAAATCGCAGCGAGTGAAATCATTAGAATCGAACATAAAAAACGGCAAATAATTCTGGTAACAAGATAAATAGCAACGTTAGGCCTAGTAGAATGAAACGCAGCCATGTTCTTGGCAATTTTATCGAACCGATTGCAATTTCTGTTTACTGTGACGCCACACGAACTCCCATAAATATGAACATAAACGATTACGGAATATACCACATTCTTTTTTATTCCAAAATTTTACTGCACCCCATAACTGTTCGATGTTTTACGTGCGCCCGTGCGCCCCCCCCCCCCCCCAGCGAAATTGTCGTAATGGTTCGATCCAAGTTCGAGGGATGCTACGATGCTACCTTTTAGGGTTACTTTGGCCCATAACAAACCAATCTTCGGTTTCACGATATACCCTGCCTAAACGCCCATTGCTGAGGGAACAATCGACACCTCTACGTGCGTAAAGTGTCGCTGAGTATGGCAAAAACTCAAATCGCGCTCGATGTGTCTTCACGGTATATAAAAAAACAAACAAATCGCTTGAAATAGACTTTTTTAAATGATATTTTTTTACTGCAGGTAACCTCGCGATCCATTTAAAAAATGCTTAAACACATGATTTAAAAACGACATCGTGTGGCGTTTTTCATGATTTTGCAAGGGGCGGGGAGAGAACGAAAGGAACTGAATTCTCCACAAAAACATTAATTCCTATTTTCGAGCTAGCTTCACCTTTTTCTCCAAATACTTTTCTAGGTTGTTCTCAGTGGTTTATGATGTTGAATTTTTTAAAAGTCGCACCACCCAAACGTGAAATAAATAATAATAATAGGTAGAAAGCAATAAACTGAGTGGATACCAATAAATCCAGTAAATTAAATTCCCTCAATGTAGTCAATATCGTCCTTTTTAAATTGGACAGCAGCTCCACTATGAAGTTGACATCAAATAATGTAAACACGAACGAAATCCAGTGAGGACAATCTTGGAGGTGTTCTAACAATAACTTTAATTAGCCTATTTCGTTCGAACTTTATTACATCTTCCCGCCTTGCTCAAAATACAATTTAATCGTCATCAAATTCTCATTATTTGATTCAAGCCACTAGAATTGAGCCCATGAGTACTTCACTAAGTGTCTACTACAAAACAAAAATATAGAGCCAAATGGGATACTGACACGAGCGTATGCAAGCGCAAAGTCAACCAAACGTTCGTGACCATCTGGCTATTTATAAACCTCGCTTTCTTTCTAGTGTTAGCAAGGATATGGAAATGTCATTAATTTATTCTTCGTAAACAACTCACTTGACAAAATGGAAGGAATAATAAAACTATCTGGCAAGCGGCCACGGGATCAATTACCCCCCCAACAACCAAATTCAAAGAACTTGCAGCCGGTTTAGCCGTATTTTTGAGCGCGGTTCTATTTTATCACGAGTATAAATTACGATAAGGGCGCAATATGAACGATATTAACCAGTGTAACCGAAATGATCTCAAGGGCTCGTTCCCGTGCGTAACAAATAAATTACCGCCTGAAATGAATAGGCCCCTAGATACGTACTAAGTAGGAAAGCGTGAGTATGAAACCTCTGCAGCGGACGATTAGACCAAGTAAACCGTTCTTCAATTTTCTTCGCGTCAGAAAAGGTTGCCAGGTAGAACGTTACAGCCGCCTCGTTCATGAAATTCCTATATTCTCGATGAAATTTTATTCATGACCGAATTACGCCGTATCATTTGTTAGGATCCTCGTTATAAGTTAATGAACACAAGATTTTGAGTATTTCACCCCATCAATAGCGACCTAACTGGCAGGGCATTGTTGGCGGTTTTCATTTAATATTTTTATTATTATTAAATATTTTATTTATTAAATTATTTCAATGATTGTATTTTGGACCGCTTCAACTTCATCGGTTTCGCAACCCCCTTCCCTAACCAAAACCATCATAATCTTCATTGTTTTCAAATAATAATAAAAGTAAAACAAATAAAATTAACATTCTTCTAGCTATTTATTCAACAATGCTACTTATTATTGATACAACGCCAAATAATTACTCTAAACCACCAGAACGTTCTTTTCCCCCTTTCAGAGTAAACATTGCCGAAATAACAAGAAAAAATGTCGAACAGACTGCCCGTACTCGCCTCAAAATTTGTTTCTATGCTACTAATTTTTGTACAATATTCGTTTTACTTTTGTACAACTTCGTTATTTTTTGACAACCTGAAAATAAGGTTATGAGCAATTTCCATCGATGTGGTGGGTGG
Organism: Pachypeltis micranthus; assembly: GCA_020466155.1. Lineage (NCBI taxonomy): Eukaryota > Metazoa > Arthropoda > Insecta > Hemiptera > Miridae > Pachypeltis > Pachypeltis micranthus. Next base: position 14,557,060 of record CM035775.1, read on the forward strand.
ATGGTGGCAAAATGTATCAAAAACTAAAGCGATTTTTATTAAACTCACAGAATGTTTCTAAATTATTAATACCGTATCTATATCGTTTTCAAAAAATGTTCATCTGATAGTTCATTGAACAGAGATATAAACCAAAATGTGTCGAAAAGTGTTTTTTTTTACATTTCATAATTTTGAGTGTAACTGATTCACCAGATATCATCTTGAGGAGTGTCTTCTAGCAACCTATACCAATATTTTGAACTTCCAATTATTTTTGTATTTATCCGTCGAAATATAAGCCACGATAGCACGGAAAACCAAATTTGTCAAACATCGGTTTATCGATTTATAACCGCCCTGACGATTTCGAGTACTCTCAACTAACTAGTTCCAACGTTTTTTTTTTTGTTTTTTTTCGTAAATGTTCGCGTAGAAATGCGTTGAACGAAAATACAGTACTCGTACATTTAGGAGACCGTCGAGTTTACGGGGTGGCGGAAAGTTGTGTGCTGCCACGCACCAGATATTTACAAGTATAATGAAACCAATTGTACCTAAGTGAGACATGAGACGTTTTGATAGAAATCGCTGCTGTTGAATGAATACAGAGTACCAAAGAAGTAAACTGAACGCCCGCTAATTTCATTTTGTTGGCTGTTTTCGTATAAAAATTAAATTCGCGAAGAACGCAGTACACGATATTCATTAATAAATAAAAGTAATGCAAAATAATAAAACAAGATAACCTGTTGTTGACTATTCGGGAAACACAGAGTTCACTAGTCACTTTCGAAGGTTAATAAAGCAAAGCGTTAATGTTGAAAGCATCTACTGGTTCCTCCTTTGCGAAATATTTTCGTGTTAACGAGAAAAATCAATACACGCGGACAGAGGTTGATGAATTTCAAGACGAGCAGTCAAAATACCGAATGATATAGTACCGCTGTGTTATCTTTTCTTATGTGTATAGAAACAATCCAAAAACGAAACGTGATTAGGGGGTTTATTGTTAATTAAGTAGAATAATAAACGATGTTGTGCTGAAAAATAAATAGCTTCGTTGAAAAAAGTAAAATAATAAATTAAATTTAGAAATAAACAGCTATTATTTAATATCAAACAAAAAATACTTGTCAACGACTCAAATAATGTAGTGGATCACCACAAAATGAGTTGAAGTTAACCAAACACTGTGCCAAATTTCTTCTTGTGAGCCACGTTTGGTTACTGTACGATATTGCGATTTGATGAGAGTCGAAGTGGCTGTCGTTATAACAAATATCGAATTAGCGAGAAACACGTTTAAGATATTGAGATCTCGCCTGAGTTCCTTTTAAAATATCAAGCGCGACGCATCATGCAACTTTCCTTATCTCCACGTAAATTCAACGATTTTTCCAGTGGCTTTTGCTCCTAATTCGATTCATTTTTCACTCGATTCATATAAACGTGGGCAAACAGAACTTAAGAAAGTGGTAGCGATTACAGCTCCGGAATTTATTGTGTTGCGCCTACTATGACCACTACTCGGATATTGTTACACGGATAATTAATGAGACTGTATGTAAACGCATTTTGATTTGGTCATCCTCTCCGAATTATCGGCTAAAAACTGAGAGAAATAGTAGTAATTAACACGGAGGCGGTTGACATTCCAATTCCGGAATAGCTTGAGTAGCTTTTGTACATCTTATGGGCGTTATCAAAAGTTCATCGTAAAGGTACTTAATTGGATCGCCGCGTCAATTTTTTTGAAGATTCTAGGAACGTTCGAGCGGAGTTTACAAGGGAAAAACTGTGCTAACTGCGATCCTTCGATCGATGTTGGTCAATTTATAGTGACGCTCTCACTTTCCCACGAATGATAATTTTATGGTCATTTGGAGCTGGTCATACAAAAAATTTATTAAAACTGGTTATGGCCATTTTTATGAAAAAAAATGTAGTGTTTTGATCACTACGATAACTATAGTTAGTTTTTAGTGGATCTGTGGCGACTTACGCGCGAGATATCATGTTTGAGCTTATTTGGTTCAGGCTTTTTATCTCAGTTGCCTTCACACACCCGGACCATTTTTCCAAATAGTGTTTTCCGGATCTGAAGAGAACTCAATTATGTTTTCTAGCCGACCACATAACTTTCCTTTCTACTTTGTAGACCAAAAAAAAAATATCTGGTGCGTTGCAACACACAACTTTCCTTAGCTCTACGTAAATTCACTTTGTACATGGCTAACTCTATTTAATCAATTCATTTATCACTCAGTTAATTTGAACTTGGTCAAACAACGCTTTACGGCAGCAGAAAGCGGTCGCGCTTACAGTTCCAGAATTTATTGTGCTGCTCGTACTCATTGCAGGACCATTATTGAGCAATTGGTACACAAATAATTAATGAGGCTGTAAACACGATTTTTTAAAAAAAGGATAGTAATCACTTTTGCAGAGTTATTGGAAAATAACTGTTAGAACTGGTAGTAAGCGAAACGGCAGTAGTTGAAATTCAGGAATTTCTGGAGTGAGCCCCATGTATCTCATGAGCGGTTTTAAACACTCACCCTTTCGGTGTTGGATTGGACTACAATACCAATTTTTTTAACATTCTACAAGAATTCCAGCGGAGTTTATAAGGAAAAAACTGCGCGAAAAACGCTTTTGGCCGAAAATTTTGATAATTTATTGTGCTGCTCTCGTCATTTTCCCACGAATGAGAATTTTATAGTATCATTAACTTATTGAGAGCTATCTGTATAAAAAATGTAATCAAAATCGTTATAGCCGTTTTTGAGAAAAAAAAATTTGGTGTTTCGATCACTATGATAACTATAGTTAACTTTCGGTGGATTTTGTTCAAACCCTTATTTTGGGGTCCCATGGTGACCTGCGGGCGAGATATGAAGTTTGAGCTGATTTGGTTTTCTCTAAAAATCGTTCACAGGCACACATACACACACACAGACTGACACTCGGACCATTTTCCCAAATAGTGTTTTTTCGGACTCAGGGGGGTCTGAAACGTAAAGATCTGAAGAGAACTCAAAATTTTTTTTTTGGCCGATTACATAACTTTCCTTTCTACTTCGTAGAGCTAGGAAAGTAAAAATCTGGTGCGTTGCAACACACAGCTTCCCTTACCTCTACGTCAATTCACTTGTGTACATGACTTTTTCTACTTAATTCATTCATCACTCAGTTTATTTGAACTTGGTCAAACAACACTTCACGGCAGCAGAAAGCGGTAGCGCTCTCAGTTCCGGAATTTATTGTGCTGCTCGTACTCGTTCTCGGACCAGTATTGAACAATTGGTACGCATAGAATTATTTAGGCTGTAAACACAATGTTTTCGAAGAGGATAGTAATAACTTTTCCAGAGTTATTGGGTAAAAACTTTTAAAACTGGTGGTTAGCGAAATGGCGGTAGTTGAAATTCCGGAATTTCTGGAGTGACCCCCTTATTTGTTATGAGCGTTTTTAAACACTCACCCTATAAGTATTGAATTGAACCAATACACCAATTTTTAAAAAACATTTTACTGACATTTCAGCGGAGTTAATTAGAAAAAAATCGTCGAAACTTTTGGTAATTTATTGTGTTGCTCTCGTAATTTTCCGACTAATTGGAATTTTATGGTATTGCTGCCTTACTGAGAGCTATCAATGAGATAAATTTAATGAAAGTTGTCACAGCCGTTTTTGAGAAAAAAAAAATTTGGTGTTTTGATCTTTATGATTCCCTACGACCTACGAATTCCTATCCAAAAATGGCACGTTCTCATATAATCTTGTTGTAATTCATCAGCACGAGATAGTAGAGTTGATTATTTTTTTACTAAAACTTGATAATGGGGTCAACGTAGGAAAGAAAACGACGGATCTGTTAGCGATGAGGATGAATATGAGTTTATTGAGCCGCTAGATATTACTGTACAGGTTGATGGGATCGTCAACATAAATGTCATTAGGTTAAGTGATTGCATTAACAAATTTGGTGAGGTTTACGAAAACTTTTAAAATACCGAGTTGAGCGTGAATGTACATTTTTACCTATTGGTTTCTTCAGCCCTACCAAATAAGAAGGAAAGTGATGTAAAGGAATCAGAAACAAACATTTTCAGTTTTCGAACACGTTTTCTCCCGAACTTTAACGATTTTGATTACATGGTTTTGCATAGTCACCTCCACGTAACGGAACGGCACCTAAAAATTGTCGAGCGCGGAGAAATCCTGGAGCAGCGCAATAAATTATGGGAAACTGAAAATTGATTTTTGTAATTTTTCTTCTTTCAAATTGAATGGTTGCGCAATAAACGCAATGAGAGTTTGGTAATGGTCATAGGATAATTGTGTAACGCAAGCTAACATCGTTTCCTTGATTAATTTGTTTTTCGGGGTGTCAATCCGATAGCTACAGAACGCTGAACACCAACTAACGAGGAAAATGGGTGCTGGCGATACCCTCACTGCAGCCACAAACAGGCCTATTGTAAGGGAGCCCATGAGCCTCAGCTCATGGCCCCCCTTCTCCACTTGCAGGCCCTACGGCACTGGGCTCACTTGGTGCGACTTCACCTATGCTCTTCGCCACCCCCGTACAAAGCGGAAGACATCCGCAAGTTCTGCCTTCGCCATCTCTTCCGGCTGAAGAAAAGGCTTCCCAAACACACAACAGTCCATCGCATATATACGACTGCCGTCTCTAGCCCCACCTCGCGATTGCCACTATTAGCAGGGTGGTACCTCGGCGGTGTTACCTGTAATCAGGCCGCATATGATCCTCATATCCTTCCTCCCCAGTCCAAGTGCCTCCTTGGCCCGCCCTCTGGAGAGTCGGATGAAGAGTTTTGACTGTCTAAGGCCGGGCAACCCTGCACCTATCCTCCCATTTGCCAAACTCTCTACGTAAGTGGCCCCTGGTAGTCCACACAATAGAACCCAGATGTGGAAAACAGTCAAGGCTGTCCCGATGCCACCAAGGAGAATTAAAAACAAACAAAACAAAAGAATGTACAACTCAAGGTATAGGAGGAAGAAGGAAATTGAAACAAAATTCATCGCGATTTTCAAAGAACGAAGACTCGGACTTGCCCAAAAAATTAAATTTCCGCGCTGACAAAAAAATGACTCAAACGAGTCCAGTCAACGTGCCCGGTTGTGGCGCACGGTGCAATTAATTGCACCATTGCTGAACTATGCCTGAATCCTGCGGATACTTGAAAGTGGCGAAATTCCTGTCATTCTCCCCAGACGTAACGGATATCCCTCGAGCTTAAATCAGAGGTTAAAGGCGTGTATACTGATTGGTTACAGTTTTAACTAGGAGGGAAAACTAGAAAGCAGAGCTAGACCCGGTACATTTCGCACGAGCGGCTTCTGTTAACCCTTCCGGTGGGCCGCGAGGCCGGTACTGCCTCCGCACACCCCTAAATCGGAACGTACATGTTAACCCTTCCGGTTACTTCTCAAATCGTAACTTTAAAGCTCTCTTCGATGAGTTTCAATCTTGCCTGTCTTCACGCTCAATATCGCCTAAATCGTGATGCAGCGGCCGAAACAATTCCGTGTAACGCGAAAAGTTGTGCGATTTCTCCCACCAAATATTTTCTCACTTACAAGCGTCGGTGATAGTTGGTTTATTAAGTGGAGGAGATCACAGAGTATTATCCAATTAATAGCAACGGGGTTTCGTTTAATTGACCACTCGATCAGATTAGATTAGACTTGAATGCGCGAGAGTTGTCACTCATCAAGCAAATCGTTGGCAAATACCGACAAAAAAACAACCTTATTGGGCAATGACTCTCGATTTTTGACGGATTCATTACCGAAAAAACTACTGCACGTAGCTTTCTTCTGTCCGTAACCTATTTATGAAATGTTGAGGCCGATTGGGCAACACGACGGAGAGCAGTACGCTTGACAAAGTGGCGGTTTTATTGCACGGTCAAGACTTGTATTTGAACTAGTGAGAATTGCGGGGATTCCGTGCTTCCACCACCCATTTCTAGAGTTGGCGTGGAGTTTGGATAACAACGAACAAACGAGTTAATGAATAGCCTCATTCAGTTGCGCGACATGGGGTTTACCTCCAGTGCATGGAACAGATGCTTTGTAGAGTGAGAGCACCTGATTGTATAACAGACGATGGCATGTGTTTCGAACTAAAAAAAGAAAGAAAATAGTGTGTACGCTACGCTTCCAGATGATATTTCAGGTGTGTGGCACTAAACAGGTAATACTCACTAGAAGTGAACAAATTGCATGGAAGTTGACCCGTTGCTGCTGATAGGCAGATGAGGACACCTTGACATGAACCGAGAGGAAGCATACGAGTAGTCCATTCTAACTGTCGGATTTAAAGGGACGGAGTTGTACAAATACTGAGGGAAACACGCGATAACTGAGCTAGGAACTGTCCAAGTGTACAAGGACGGAAGGAGCTTTGAAGACAACCGGTCTTTGAGAATAGCCGAATATTGCTCTAAATGGAGTCTACGTGGAATATGACGACCGCTGGGTCATGGGACGAGAAAGGTTCAAAATTACAGCTGATCTTTGAGCTGGTTTTGGGTGGCATTCTATGGGGCATCGTTGGTACATTTGTGTGTCGTAAATCACGGTACAGAGGATAAACACGGGTAACTGTGCTTTATTATTTAGCTGTGGGTGTGCAATGGTATGGATCTCTGATTCAATGGGTCGTCTGCAGAGGGGCTAATGATCTGTTACGACCGACCAAACATTTCTAAAAAATAGAAACTAAGCACAATATTTGTCAACGATGGAGAAGACTGCAGGGCATCAGTCAAAGCCGAGGGAACAGTGAGCAAGGCACAATTCCTATTGTAGGGAAGGCCTTGGCCCCTAGAATATGTTCTGGAATATTCTGGTTCCTTCCACGTATTTGAGTCCATTCCGTGTTTCATACGCCATTACTGTCCACTGATCAGCCCCCCAGTCTTCCTGATCTGGTTCTGAACCACACCCTCACCATGCAGCGAGACATCCTCCTGACTACCCTGCTGGTGAACTGTACCACGTTGCATCTCGCCCTTCAGGTGCTCGCAGGTACACCATGGCTAGATCTAATCCTGGACCTCACGGCGCTCCAGTCCTGCATCAAGCGGAGAGCACAGGCACTGCTCCAATCACTTCAACAGGAGAAGTCGTACGAGCTAAACTCGTGATTGTACAGGAGGCGATCGTGGTGGGTCCTACTGTGCAGCACTGTACTGACTGACTCCTATTAAAGGCACTCGGCGATCGTGGTCTAGTGGTTAACACAGTGGTTCATAATTCTCGACGAAAGTGGGGAATAATGGATCAGAGCTCTGCGCGATTGCTGTTAATTTTTGCCTGAGTCAGCAGCTCTTCAAAAGCATCTCCAAACTACCTCAGTACAGCTCCTCCACGGCAACCTCCTCTTGGTCGGGGGGGGGGGGGGGTTCTATGGATGGGATGATAGTCGCCATCCTTCACTAGGGCCACGGGGTCTTTAATTAGCAGCTGCACATCTTTAGACGCCACACTTTAGCTGCTGTCTTTGTGGAGGGGCAGTAGAGAGTTCGCCTCACGTCCTCTTCGCCTGCTACCTCTATGAGGGCTCACACCCAGCGCCCTTCAGTGAGGCGAGCTCTCCTGCTCATCTCTTGCAGTGCAGCAGTCCGCTGGTTTCACACTTTCCCACGAAGTGGTGGATGGGTCTGGAGACATGGTGTCCCCCCTCCCCCCACCGCAATGGGGCAGAGTCTTCTAGTTCCATCTCCTAGCGCGAATGTCATGCTGCGCCTCCATAGGGGGGAACTAATACTCTCTGCCCCCCACCCTTTGGACAACTAGCCGGTTGGACTGGAAAAAGGCCTGGTTTGTTCCCCTATTACGTTCTGAACCACATTGGGCAATTACATGAGAACTGTTCAACAGTTTCTAGCACAACGCTCCTGCGGTGGGATTGACCCTATGCAACATTGTAGTCCTAACATGCCCTAATGTAATAGATAGTTAGCATACTTGTCAGCCGTATTAATTGTGTTTTGTTCAGGCTTAGAGCCCATTCTGCGATTTGTCTGTTATCCCTTGGAGAACTCAAGACTTCCATTATTGTCGACGACGTTCCTGACTCAGCCCCAAAAGTTAAAACGCCCGTCCTGACAGTCTTCATAGTGATTGAAGGTTTGATTGGTTGGTTGCGGCAGTAGTACCAGGCAACTCGCTGGCCCCTTCATTTACGTGCCATACTACAGTGAGATTACGGTGCGTTTGAAAGCGTTTATCGATGAGGTGCATACATCTGTACCTCATAGAGCACCCGATTCAAAAGGTTGGCGCACCTTGTGAGTGATGGCGTGATGCGAGGTGGCGACAGAGGTTGAGTGTAGTTGGGGAAGAACCAGGTGTGAAGTGATTTGAATTGTGAATACCCTAGAGCTCCCATCCGTAGGTCTCAACTGCTTTTGCAGAGCTGAAAGGAATAATCTAGCAATCCTTTGCTCTCGTATCGACTTTAGGTGCAGTGATACTTCAGTACAGTCTTAAAGCGAGGGCGCTCAAACAATACCTACGTGACAGGGGTTGGAGATGGACATGTTGTTTTCGTGGTAGATATCCCAACGGTGTCTCTTAACGAAGTGCCCTGATCATGCAGTCGTCTGGAGTCAAACTCTGAGATGATCCAATTAACATTAGTATCAGTTGGAACCGCTATATGTTGAGGAGAGCGTTCTCTCCCATCCATTTCCATTTTGTTGTTGCTCTCCTCTGCATAATGTAATTACGACTAAAACTCTTTGTTCTGATTGCATTTATGAGTTATCGTTATTGTGCACTGATACACCTCCGTCCTGCACAATACAACAATGTTAGGCTATACTTATACTCGTAGTACCTTAGCCTTCTAGAAGTGATGGTGAATTTCACTGTTCGTTCTTTCTCTGTCCATGGCAGGATCATTTCGCGTGGCTCCTTGCTAGGGATCCATCAAGACTGATTTTGTACCATACTCAGCTCTGAAGTTATTAACTCAGTCCAAGATGGCCAGCTTTAGCCTGGTCGAGATTCAATTCAGATTTTTTAACTGTTGCTATATAGAAATCGAATTGGGCCATGGTTTTCCTAGACGTCAAGAGTTGACTCCCTTGCGGTCGTTCCTTGAGTATTGTGTCGAACAGTAAGGAAAACCTTGAGCAAATCTTACGTCAGAATTCGCTCATTACTTGCGGCGAAGTTCGATTTTAAGCAAACTATTTCCACGACTCGCGCTAAGGATAGCTGGCGGCCATCATTTTGTTACGGTGGTTTGGTTCGAGCGGTGGGCAGATAAAGCGTGGGTTCTGGCTTCGGTAGGAGATTCTTGTCAACCCAAAAGCAGCAAGCCATTTTGAAACCAACTCATTCGTCGGCCTCAAGCCGCGACTAAGGTCAGCTTGCGGTCTTTAACTTCATCTGCTCAGCGCTGGTACAAGGAGATTTCTGGCCTTAGCTCAGCATTGGCAAACACTGGATGGCCGTTAGTATTGTTGGCCTCGCGAATTGAAACGGCAAGTGTGACGCCATTTTGAGTATCATGCGCTGACGATTCCAGCTAGGCGCCTCTATCTGACATTGCCTCTCTCGCGTTTCCACTCAGGATTTCAATAAACTACCATATGCCCCAATCAATATCACTCGTTTGACGAGGAACTGTCCAAAAAAACTATTTTTCTGAAATTAATATCGAGTTACTATAAATAAATAATAATGTCCAAAGAAATAGTAAAAAGAAAATACATTAATTTGATATCAACAATGGCGACAATGCACACACACAGGCAGTCATTTGGCGTGACAAATTTTGAAAATTTCTGAAAACACTAAACCAGCCTGTGCAACTGCGATTGAAAAAAAAGTGCGACGAATCACACAATTTTCCTGAGCCTCACGACACGCCAAGTGATTTTTATGACGTTAACAACCAATCGAATCTGTTTTTCACTCCGTTTGTTTGAACTTGGTAAAACATATTTTCACGTTAAAAGTGGTAGCGGTTGAAGCTCCAGAATTTATCGAGGTGCTCCTACCCATTCTTCGATCATTATTGAGCATTCAGGTACTTTCCTTACCCTGAGGGTTGTAGAAAGTGAATAAGGAACCTCTGTCTGGCTTCCGCTTCACTTTGTTTTCGAATGACTGTTCCTGAAGTTCATAAGAGAGTTATATCTATCAGTCGAAAGTCGTGGAGGTTGCGGTTTCGCTATCATTCAATAGCCATCGCCAAACCTGTGGAGGTACGGCAGGTTGTCATATAGCCAGCCTCTCACAGAGAGTTGTTGCTCGTTTGTCACCGAGCAGAGGTATGACCTGGGGAATCAGTACCGTCTGGAAGGACTTAATCTAGCTGTTTAGTTGGGTCGCAAGTTTCAAAGGGAGTGATGAACTATAGCTACGTTTTGTTGTTATAGACTTCTTCGCAAACTGGGCGAAACGGCAATAAGCTTGCTTAGTAGCAGTCAAAGCTGGAAGGTTTGGCTGCTTTTCCAACGTCACTGACTGTTGTAGGAACTACAGTGGACCAGCGTGTGGTTTCTTGTTTTCTCCATACTGGAGGCCCAACACGTGCAGGAAGGAGTTTCCTAAGGAACTGGCTCGTCCAGTATTCTGGTTCAACCCACTTTCTCCTAAGACGTTCACGTCCTATGACGAGGGTTACCATCTCGCTTGCTATTTATCTAATGCTCATTCTTCTCGCACGGCTTACAGAGTGTGCCCCGGAGCAGGATACTTTCACTCTCCACTTGTCCACCACGCACTAGATGGCCAGGTCAATGGGTAACTGGCTAGTGATCACTTGGAGTGCATGGTGCTGTCTTTTAGGCCGTGGTGATCTACAAGAGCGCAGCCTCTGGGATTCAGCCAGTACTCTCTTTTGATAGACTGAGTTTGTTACTGCAGACAGCGGGGAAGTCCAATCAAGCCTAGGTAAATGGCGTTGTGCATGAGAACACTTGCCCCAAGTCGCCTTACTTATTGGTCGCAATGAGACGAACCTTGCGAGGGTTGCGTCGGACAGATCATTCCAAATCGGCGTATGCTCGTAGTTAGGAAGACCTTGAATGTGGCAGTCCACGGTGTTGGTCCATGGATTGAGCCCTGTGATCACCTCTTCTCTAACGTACATCTGCTTGAGACATGTCTGCATTCGATCATTGACGTTCCATCTGTATAACTTCTGACGAGCAAGTATAGGTTGCGAGGGATTCCCCGACCTTTAAGCTCATCAACGAGCTCTGGCCACCATAGGTTGACAAACGCTCCTTAGAAGTCAATAAAAACTGCTAGGACACGCTTAGTCGGTGCTTTTAGGCAAACATTGCGGATTTCAACAATAGCGCTCTAAGTGTGCTATCCTTTAGTGCAGTCATATTGTTCGGCTGTGAGGTTAGGGCCGTGGTTTTCAACTATGTTTGAGGGCTACTCGTTAACTATAAAATAGAACCTACAAAGAGATTATCAGAATGATAATCCTTTGAACTGAATAATGGCCATAAAATACCTGAATTCATATCATTTTTTCTTCTTTGACTAACTTTCTTCGTGGCGTTCCCCCAATACTTCCAAAACTGTAGACCCCACCATGAAAACCATGTTGACAGTGCCATTAGTTCCTTAAACCTTGGTTTTTCAATAAAGGACGTCGTATAGTTGTCAACACAATAATAAATTCGGAACTCTATGTGCTTCCACTTTCATTGGTGAACCTTTTGTTACTTTTTACAAGTTCGTATGAAATGAGTGAAAAGCGTTTTGGGAAAAACGTAGAACACAGTTTTGACCAGGGTAGATTTGAATGAGTCTCGAAGGTGGGTTTTAGTGTAGCACGAACTTGTAATGTGAAGAGTTTGAATATATAAGGGCAAACAAGGGGGGCACTGAAGGCGCGAAACTGGTTGTACAGGGAAGGTAGGATAAATCCGAATTAGATGTTGAAACACGTGTCTATCGCGAGAATTCGTAGCTGAATGAGTTTGGGAGGGACTGTCTGTTGTGGAATCTAAAATTGAGGGATGGGAAAAGATAGATGGGAAAGTCCAGGACAGGGGAAATCCGTTGTCGATTAGAAATAACTGAAGGGCGAAGGTGTTTGAGGTACCAAACTTTCCATATGGCCAGTGAGTTCTGTTAAGTGCAGACGTTTTGAGGTCAAAAACCCATCTAATTCGGCTTGTGCCGAACAATCAGAAAAGTTGATTTTTGATCATGTCATCTCCCTCATTTGACGCTCGAAGACTCACATTAGCAGGCCAATCAGCAACCATCGCAGTTTGTGTTTAGATCTTGATATGTTAAACGTTTAATGTGTGTGTGTGTGTGTTTTAAATGTTCCCTGTTTAATGTTCATTCATTACGTACACTCGACGAAATTTCGGAATTCAAACTGACATTAGTCACTTCGTTTGTTACTCAATACAGGCCGTGAAATGAGTAGCCGCGACTGAATGAACTCTGGAAGGCTTTGCAATGTTTGTATAAACTGAATGAATAAAAGATTGGATTATTTGGTGGAGCGATTCAATGTATATGGGGCTAAGGCAGGTTCATTCCGAATAATTCACCTATGTTTTCGGCCCAGAACAACTTTTAATCCCCCCTCCCCTCAAAATTTGATACTTCACGTTTCAAGGCATCAGGATACCAAATCTGCAATGTTCATCCGTCTTCCAGGCCATATCTTGTCCCTAACGAGTACTAAAAAACTCATATAGTCTTCTGACTGTCCATAAGTGTGATATCCACCGTGGCCCAACTCATTTTTTTGCAGTTGGTATCTAGTTGTGCCTGCTGGCTCAGCAATCCGATTTTACACAGTTTATGGTTGTTGTGGACACAAAATGATTAAAAAAAGTTTTATCGCGATTCTGCCTAGTTTCTGTCTAGTTTGCTGGGCCGAATGGAACGAGTCTCAGAGGTGTGCGACTTTGCCTAGACCGAAAACAGTGAAACCACAGTGATTATAGTGAATCAAAGTCTACTAATTGAAAGAAGTTGCCGGACGATACAGAGAAAGTAATCGTTTCATGATTTCAACACCCTCCCGTCTCATTAAAACCACCTGCCAGCTCGACTTGCCACGTCGTGCCAATTGCCTACGGGCCCCTGTAATATTTAGATTTCACGTTCCGTTGTAGTCAGGTCATGTTTTGTGTGGTTTACTGGTATTTTTCGATGCTGAATCAAATGGTATGGATTTCAGATTTTTGTTTCGCCACCCAGAGAGCATACAGGAGCTCTTGTCACTGCGGCCATGCATGGGCCTATGTGACACGGGCTCTTTCTTAGTAGAAGGCGTCGTACATACCTGCTCCCCTTAGGAATCCGAGTATGTCCTTCACTGCAGACTCAGCTGATTTCGCAAAGCGTTTGCCAAGGCAGGGCATTCACACAGGATGTGCTCTGCCGTCTCGTCATCCTCACTGCAAAATCTGCATTCCACCGCCTCTGAGATGTCCATTTTGTTGAAGTGGTACCTAAGTGGGCAGTGTCTGGTGAGGAAGCTAATCAGAACTCTGGCTTCCCGTCTAGAGAGTGTCAGCATCGCCTTCGCCCTTAGACAGGATAGCGTAACAAGCCTTTTTGCCTTCATGCCCCCTGTGAGCCGGCAACCAGATAAGGGAGAGTCTATTGTGAGCACCGAGCTGCTTTAGCCCTTGAAGACATTCCCATGCCAGCTTGGACCTAAAGCTGTAGGCTGCAATAGCTTTAAGGCGACCTGGCTGTCCCAGAATGTAGATCCGCTTGCCCTTGAGTCCTTTGGTCAGGAGTGCAGTCCAGCTCTGCCTCTCATTACCGAACCGTGGGTATAGCACTGCAGGGCGCCCACCTCAGTTTGAAACGTCTCCTTCTCCCATCGTTCCCGTGAGTGGACGCTAACACTGAATGGCAACCGAAAGTTCTTCCGCTCTGGCATGACGTCAGTAGCAAGGACTGCTGCCTCTTCTACCCTGAACTGTCTAGTTATTCTTTGGAGGCTTCTGGTGGAGATATTTCCTGTCTACAAAAGCCTTACTGCTCCCAGGTAAGCAGTCCTCTGAAGGTGTATATGAACTTGCATGGTCATGTACACATTGCTGTTGTGATAGCAAGACACGCCTGACGCTGCAGTTGTCGGAGCATCCCCTGAACTGCTCGCCTGCCTGCCGCCTTCCAGTACACAGTGGAGGCATATGTGACGCGGAGTCTTGTAATCCGTTTATAGAGCCACTCCATCATTTTTGGAGTTATGCCCCATGACTTGCTTCACAACCTCCTACATGCCCACAGGGCTGCAGTTGCCTTGTGCAGCGTATATCTCCAGGTTAGCAGAATCACCCTGAGGTATTTCTTCTTGTTTCTTCGTTCGCATCTCGGAAGTTAGATTTGAGACGAATTTCTTCGACAATACTGATTTTTGGAGGAATATCAAAAGCGAGTATTCCTTTTTTCTTCCCGACTTCATAATAATGTTTCTCGACGTTGAATAGGATGGCATAGGTCACACTCAAGCGATGCAAGAAATAGTGAACCGTTCCTAGGTGCCTGATAGTAATCTAGGTGGGTGATCATTTTTGTTAGGAGGCAAATTTTGAAAAACTATGAAAAGAGATCGTTCCCCTAATTCCAAATTAGTGTCGCATTAACGGCTGGGACCATCCAGGACAGCGTGGCAAACGGCCAAACTTTCGATTATGATATGTAGCTAACTTCACCCCAGTTATGTTTTTGGCTGATTTCGTAACTTTCCAAAAAGAGGGAGCGACTGAGGCTGTGGATCAACAGACTGGTGTTACCCCACGCATTTTACTCCAGCAGTACTTTAAACAAATTTTTCAAGTATAAGACAAAAGCAGGTTTACGATGAAATGATGGACCGCTCGAAACTTGGAAGCATTAAAACCGGTGGTCAGAGTCGAAGTTGGACAAAAGGGTGATCAATGGAGAGGCGGTATTTCCGAGAGAAAAATAATTTTTTGTCTGTTCCCTCCACCCTTCTCATCTTCATCCACCAGCCGGGCAGGGTTCACGTGTTTTGTTTAAGTCGTACGTTGGGCATCAGGCAGTGGCTGGGAGTTGAGCGAGGGCCAGGTAAAGGGAGGCAAAGAGGGGATTATGAGTTGTGAGGCTGAGGGAGCCGGCGGAAGGGGAGATTTAGCTGAAGGGTCACGGGGATTTAGACTCTAATCGGATAAATGGGATTAGCCGGAAGAGGAGGAGCTCAGAGGGGGAGCAGCAGAGGTAGAGAGCGAGCCAAGTAACACAATAGTCGTTTCCCTTCCCAGCCCGTCGCCCTTATGCCTTCGCTACACCCAGCTTTTCCACTGAGTATAACCCTAACCTCCGCTCTGCGATCAGCTCAGTCTGCTTCTGTTCTCCTTCTCGTGATGTTGGTGCTATGGAGTCGTCGTTATCATCCTCATCCGATTTTCCAGAGGTAGGTGCCAACGGGACCTACACGCAGACGTACATTACTCTAACTTCTCACAATTTCTTACGCTCTCTTATTCTCAACCCTTCACAATTCATTCCGAATTTCTCCTTCTACTCTGTGCACGTCTTTCAAAGTATGTTCAATGACTATGACGAAAAGTATATCGTGAAAATACGTACCGAAACATATTCAGCGTTGGGACGTACTTTGCTCTATGTGCATGTTACTGTTGTCTAGACCTCCATTGCTTCTTACTCCGTCCTTATCTTCTCCACGCCGCTGTAGAATGAATTCGCTATCAATTCCTCCAACTTTCTGCAGTATGCGAACGTCCTTCAAAGTACCATTGAAGTGAAACTGATACTGTGGACTATGAAACATGACATTTAGATACACTGCCAATTGTTGTACGTCTGACGGGGGCGCGTCACTTACGGCTGGTCCAACGTGGTCCATGTCTATTGAGACTCAACGTGCGTGTTTTGGTTTGACTAGTAGTTCATTGCTTCTTACACTTTCCTTTTCATCACAACCTTATACGTTGAATTCAGTACAAAGCCCTGCACAAGGTCTTCAAAGGATCGTTGAGGTGAAATGATTACCGTGAGGTGTTTAACAAGAAAATGAAAATATTGACACGTGTTGCGCGCATTACAGGGACGTTCCATTTGTCATGGTCTAGAGACGTATTGTGGTCTATGAGCGTATTTGTTTGACTAGGCGTCCGTGCTTCTTACACCGTTTGTATCTTCCCAACCTCCTAAGATGAATTCCACTAAATGCACCATTACCTGTAGTGAGACCTGTTATGCGGGGGAAATGTCCTACAAAGAACCATTTAATTCAAACTACTACTACGAAATGTGGAACGTGAATTAATTAAAAACATGTACGTTATATTCAACATGACACCAACTAAGAGTTATGCCCATTGGCCAAAGGCCTGTGCCTAGACATTGACGTACAACAAAAGACGAGATACAAATATTCAGTAAGTACAGACGCTCCATGAAAATGAGCGGCACGTGCAAAAGATTAACATGATGGCTGTTGGGTGCAATAGTGTGTGAATGAGATGAGTTAGAGAGATGGAGGACACTGTATTTACACTGCGATGCACAGTAAAGGAAGAGTTCTGAATAGTCGCTAGGAAACTGAGAGGTCAAATGGCACTGGTATGAGCACAGACGAGGGTTAGCACGAAAGTGTAACAGTCAAAGGGACCGGGTAGTCAGAGAATTGACAATACGAGATTTAGGGGAGCAGAGGCAGCCATATGACGTCGTAGGGCGACGGAAATAGAATGAATACAGGAGTGAGGCGTGGTTCAACCAGGTATTTATGCACGAGGGCAACACCTATTGAAGTAAGAGAGGTCAATGGGGGAAAACAAAGGAGACAAGAAATTCCTCAGCTAATTAACTGACAGGGTCGTGGAAACCCTTGAATGTTGATCAGAGGTCGTGAGCAATAGCTTATTTGATATGTTTTCTTGTCATCTGTCGAACAATGACTCAGCTTCAATATACAAATACGTGTGAATCACGAAACTGGGAATTAACTGAGAGATGTCGCAATCTATCAAGCCCCTCGCTCTATTTGCACTTCCCCTGGCGAGTACGCCTGAGTCTCTCCTGACTCATCACGGCTAACCCCATCCCTAATTCTTCTGAGCACACTCCCCCCTCCCCCTCCACCCATAAATTTGACACACTGCATTTCAAGGCATGGAGATTCCACATTTCCCAGCCATATTTTTAATTTAACGTGATTTAAAAAGTGCATTCTTTTGGCCAAAATTGTCATTTGGTATCTACTTGTGCCTGATACCTGATTGGGCTAAAGCCATGGTTGAGCGGGCAAAGAAATGGTTAAATTTAATTAGCAAAAAACGAAATGTTGGTAGCTTCGTTGCATTTACATCGTGTTTGGTCTCGTTTCCTAGGTTTTTTACTTTCCTTCGCTCTACAAAGTAGAAAGGAAAGTTATGTAATCGGCTGAAAAAAAAATTTGGAGTTTTCTTCAGATCTTTACGTTTCAGACCCTCCTGAGTCCGAAAAACACTATTTGGGAAAATGATCTGTGTGTCTGTGAACGATTTTTAGAGAAAACCACCGTACCTAATCCACACAAACTTGACATCTCACCCGCACGTCACCATGGGACGCCAAAATGAGGGTTTGAACAAAATCCATCGAAAGTTAACTATAGTTATCATAGTGATCAAAACACCAAATATTTTTTTTCTCAAAAACGGCTCTAACGATTTTGATTAAATTTTTTATATTGATAGCTCTTGATAAGGCAATTATAGCATAGAATTCCCATTTGTGGGAAAATGACGAGAGCAGCACAATAATTTATAAAAATTTTCGACGAAATCGATTTTAGCGCGGTTTTTAGAGAAAACAACCGTACCAAATCGCGGAAACTTGATTCCTAGCCTACGGGTTACCATGGGACGCAAAAATGAGGACATGTGCAAAATCCACCGAAAGTTAACCATAGTTATCATAGTGATCAAAATACCAAATTTTTTTTTTCTCAAAAACGGCTCTAACGATTTTGATTACATAATTTATATTGATAGCTCTCAATAAGGTAATTATACCATAAAGTTCCCATTCGTGGGATAATGACGAGAGCAGCACAATAAATTATCAAAATTTTCGACGAAAAGCGTTTTTGCCGCGGTTTTTTCCTTTTACACTCCGCTGGAATGGCAGTAGAATGTTTAAAAAAAATTGGAACCGTAGTCCAATCCAATACCTATAGGGTGAGTGTTTAAAAACGCTCATGAGATACATGGGGCTCACTCCAGAAATTCCTGAGTTTCAACTACCGCCGTTTCGATTACTACCAATTCTAAAAGTTTTTACCCAATAACTCAGAAAAAGTGATGACTATCCTTCTTCAAAAAATTCGTGTTTACAGTATCATTAATTATCTGTGTACCAATTGCTCAATAATGATTCTGCAATGAGTACGAGCAGCACAATAAATTCCAGGACTGTAGGCGGTACCGCTTCCTGCTGCTGTGACGTGTTGGTTGACCAAGTTCAAAGGAACTGAATGAATTGATTAAATAGAATTAGCCATGTACAAAGTGAATGGACGTAGAGCTAAGGAAAGTTGTGTGTTGCAGAGCACCAGATATTTTAATGCTGGGTTGAATATGATGGGTAGGGTTGCGTCTTGGTGGACCACGGTCAAATTACAATAAATGCAGTGAGGGGTATTCTGGTAGTTGAAAGAACCCGCGGGACAATATAGCGAAAGTTACCTTTTCTCCCCGGCCACGTTCATTTCCTCTCACTGCCTCCCATCCCACACTACTAGTCGCGTCTTGCCAATTGCCTAGCGACGCCTAGAAAACGTTAATTTTCTTGGTTTAGTCGTAGTCTGGTCATGATCCGTATCGTTTACTAGTATTTTTCAATGCTGAATGGAATGGGATGGGTCCCAATTATGCTCTGGGAGCGGATAATGAACCGTTGCGTAATAATTGGCAGCGTCTCAAAATATTTGAATGGATCGTTGGCTGTTCCTTTGTTCGTTTACGAACATTTCACAACTTCCGCGACGGAGAAACAGCGACAGTGTGACAGGATATTTGCAGCGAATCCTGATCACCTTGAGAGTTGTGGAAATCTCAGCAGATAATCCACGAATGGGTTCATCGGGTAAAACGAGCTCATCCGAAGAGAATCCAATACGCCCCGCGTTGGTTGACGCAATTTGACGACCGGCTCACAGTTTAATCGCGTTTACGTTTCGCTTCGGAAATCTCGGGCAGTCTCTCGTTCGCTCGATATAGCGGGGAAGTGGAAGCTATCGCCGAGAAAATTAACCGGAAACCCCCGTCGGACTCCTCAATAATCGCACGTTGTTCGGCTTCTTTCAGATAAACCGCGATCCTCCTCATTATTTTTATTGCTCTCTTATAATAAACTGCCAGCTCGGAAAATAAAAAGGAAAAAGGGGCGAGGTAAACATAGCTTTCGAACAATACGTCGCGCATCTAAGGCGATCGCCGAATGTGGAAAAGCGCTGAAGTAGATAAAACGCCTTGTTTTGAGACGAGACGGTTAATTCGAAACGCCTGCGCGCCTTTGTTTTTTTTAAACCTCCTCGGTCGGGCTCTGTATGAGGAGAAAGTCGTTTGCTATCGATATGTCTGTTTGGGACAACAGGAGGTTCGCGGACAAATAAAACGGGCAGTTAAGTCGTTTGACGGACGATGTCCTTCGCTGGAAGATTAAATCAAATCCTTCCTGCACCAAACCCAAAAGCCTCGTGTTTGGGAGCGGAACGAAAAACAAATTTTACCCTCTGAAGTCCTTATATCTAATTTCAATACAAAAATTGTCAAAAACACCGTTGACGCGTAACAATACGAGGGGTTTTCTCATTTTCCTCAATATTGGGTGAAACTCTAAATTATCTTTTAATTCGATACCATGGGATAATAAAATGGAGTGGATACTGTTATCTATTGCCATTATGTTGAGGTACGAAGTTAAATCGATTTCACGTTCACCTAATGACTTGTCACTATTGTTAGACCTCGCACTAACCCAACAAACGGATTGCCAGAGCTGTGAGAACCCTTTTGGCTCACACAAATGTAATCTTATCAAGCTACCGGATTATTGCTACTAGCATTCTCACAAAAACCTGGGCGGTAGTCCAATAAAGTATCAATAAAATGATAGTTGAATAATATTCATCCGATTGTTAGGAGCGACTCCAGGAATTCTGGAACCTTAAACGCAACCCGACAGTTTAGCGCAGTTTTTTCTTTATGATCACCCCTCAAATGTCACTAGAATCTTGAGAAAAATTGAGGCAGTAGTCTAATCAAGTACCAATACGATGGATCTTTAATAACGTTCATACGGTGTATAGGAGCTACTCCTGAAATTACGGAATTTCGACCACTGCCGTTTCATTTTGTACCCGACTGTTCCGGAACGGCGAAAGAAATCACGAGGACACTCATTCAATCACGCGTGCGCTGATTGCTCAATAATAGTCATTGCACAAGTAGGAGCTGCATAATAAATTCCGGAACCTTCAATGCCACCAGTTTTCACGTAGAATGTTGTTATAAACAATATGAAAAATGGATTTGCTTATGAGCTTGAGTCAAGAAATCGTGGAGGCATATATAGAGTGCACGGGGGGGGGGAGCTTCGCGTCTGATGTTTTTCGGTTGTTTGTTTGATTCCTACCAAACTGACAGGATGTCTTTCATTTAGGAACTACCGGGTAAAATTGTCGTGAGAAATAGTGATAAGTGAAACGGTGGTGGTTTAAATTCATTTAAACTGGTTTCTAGAGTTGTTCTCAACTATCTACATCCGTATTGGTAGCTTATTGTACAATAGTTTTTTTACTTTCCGGTACCCAAAGGGTAAGGAAAGTATCGTAATCGTGTAAAAAAGGTTGGGGTTTCTCCAGATCTTTACGTTTTGAACATCACTGATTCGAAAAAACCCTATTTCGGCGCATAGTCCGCGTGTGTTTGTTGCCAAGGCTCCACTGAAGCCTCAGCAGAAGTTGCGCGTCCTTCGGACGTACTTGCTCCCAAAGCTGACCTAGCCTGGTTCTGGGTTATCTTCCCAGGAGCATGCCCATGCTACCAGGCGCCACCACGGGTGTGGATAGTGGAACGGCCACGGCATTGTCCCCAGGGGCATGTCTGCGGCCAGCTGTGAATAAGGTCAGCATGTTGACTGAATAAGCAGCCGCGAACAATGGGCAAACCCCAAGAGATCGCAGAAGAGATCCTGAACAAAGGAATCAAGGGCAAGCGGATCTACATTTTCTCAGACAGCCAGGCCGCCTTAAAGGCCATCGCAGCCTATAGTTTTAGGTCTAAGCTGGCATGGGAATGCCTCCATGCGCTCAAGCAGCTCGGCGCCCGTAACAGGCTCTCCCTCATTTGTGTGCCGGCTCACAGGAGGCATGAGGGCAATGAAAAGGCTGACCGCCTTGCGAAAAGGGGTACAGAATCCCTACCCATCGGGCCTGAACCACACGTGGGTCTGACGAAAAGTCACCTGAACCGTCTGGTTGCTCGATGGAAGATACAGGAAAATGGCGCCCATTGGCATTGCCAGCCACGACTAAGACAGGCGAAAAGGCATGTCACGCCTTCCTGTCAAAGGGCGAAGGCGATGCTGACACTCTCTAGACAAGATCTGAGAGTACTGATAAGCTAAGTGCCCGGCGATTGCCCACTCAGATACCACCTCAGCAAAATGGGCATCTCAGAGGCAGTGGAGTGCAGACTGTGTGGCGAGGAGGATGAGACGGCAGAGCATATCCTATGTGAATGCCCTGCCTTGGCAGCAAACCGCTTTGAATACTTCGGTCAGGGGACCACTGAACCCCAAACCGTAGCGGACTCTGCGGTGAAGGACATACTCGGCTTCCTAAGGGGGGGCGGGTATGTACAACGCCTTCTACTAAGAAAGAGCCAGCGTCACAATAGGCCCATATGCGGCCACAGTGACAAAGGGACTTGTCCCACACGCCCTCGGGCCAAAAAAAAAACCGCTCTGCTGTTCGTTCCATGAACATGCATTCACGCTTTGGTTCGATCTGGGGGACTTGGTGTTCCATCTCTCTCTGCCGCCGTAAGCGCCGGCTTGCTTTGCAGGCCTCTGGCTGGGATGGCGCACGCGCTGTGGCTGGTCTTGTTTTCGTCCAGGACCAGATGTGGTGGTGTGACATGGCGACTCCATCTGCCCAGTAAGCCTTCAGAGTTGCTCTGCATGGTTCGGTTGGCGGACGGGACCTGATGCAGTGTTCTGACTCCCCTTACATGCTTATTACCAGCACTTTCACGCCATTTGTGTGGCGTCACTGCTTACGGCGATAAGATGTACAAAAGGCCGGGATTTTAATGTTGTGAATGCTCGCTGTCGTGCCTGGGGTAACCTTTTTCAGTCGCTGAATCGTGTGGCGCAGGTGTGTCCGCGTACTCATGGGGGCTGCGTCAAGCGTTGTGACGCAGTCTGCAAGCAGGTTTCTGGTGCATTGTCATCTGAGGGCTGGGAAGTGGAGAGAGCAGGGCACTGCCAGGTTGTCTCTGGAGAAGGTCCTGCTCTGGTTGGTCCAAACCAGTTAGCAGTGGTCCTGGTTGTCCAGGTAGTATATGGCAGTCAGGACCTTGTGCTGACTTGGCAAGCCAAGAAGCTCAAATACAACAGGACGGATCTTCTTGGCAGTGTCAGAAGCTAATAGAGTGGAGGCAAGTATCATCAAGGTTGCAGTATTGACTGTTTCCTGGTGTTGCAAGAAAGTGCTGAGGAGATGCGTCAGCAGGCGTTCTTCATGCTATCACCACCCGCATGTTGCTCGGGTCGTACCTTGACTGGAGGTCGTTCTATCGTGGGGCATCCTTTTATCTTTAACCGTCCCAATCCTTCTATCCCTCCCATTTCCTTGCATATAATTTCTTTAGTTTCTCCATTTAGTGCGCCACCGTCCATTGAGCTATTGGAGGACAAAATAAGAAAGGGTGTGTGTTGTTCGATTTGCGGGAGAACGGCTGGACCGATTGGGCTGGTGCTTTTTTGGTTTATTATTTTGTTTTGTTCGATATTTTTCGCAGACGAGAAAATAAGGTTATGGGCGATTTTCAACACTGTGAAAGGGTGTGGGGGACGAAAATGTAATAAAACTTGGGGTTTTTCGTATTTTCCTCGAAAACGGCTGTAATAATTTTGATTAAACTTCAACGACTGTCACCAAAACCCATAGAATGTTTTTTAATAGTTCATACCTACATATTTTTCAGAATAAACGTTCCTCTGACAGTCCGTTGAGCAGAGATAAAAATGAAAATGTGTCGAAAATAATGTTTTCTTGAACATTTTTATGATTTTCCAAGTAACTGCTTCGGAATTTGACGGAGTGTCGTCTAGTAACCCTATCTGTTGAACGAAAACATAAGCTACGATAGCTCGGGAAACGAGATTTGTCGAATATATAATTTATCGGTTTTCCACGAACTAGTATCTACATTTTGTTTTACATAAATGATCCTGTAAAAATGCGTTGAACGAAGATACAGCGCTCGTATGTGAAGCAGGTCGTCGAATTTACGGGGGTTGTGAAAAGTTGGATGTTGCTACACACCAGATATTTACAAGTGGTCAGTAAATTGAGAGGGGATCAGTTGCTGGAGCAAGGAAAATTGCTGAATGTATGTGGTTCGGAGGAAAGGGCAAAGCTCGCAATATAATTTAATAATTGCCTGAAATTATGCTCCGCTCCTTCCATTCTTCGCGTTATAGAGATAAAATCGTTATGTTTTCACCCATTTAAGAGCTGAAGCGCAACATTTGATCAGTTATCAGCGTTCATTTACTAGATTAAATACCCTCACACCGAAAGCGCTCGCTCCCATTACTTCAGCTACCCGCGGCCCAGTTTGGTAGTAATTTGTACAACTCTGGCCCACTCGCCTGATCATTAGTATTTGTCCGCGGTGAAGGAAGGGGGAAAACGAGCGGTTGGAAGAGGAGAGTTAAGCGTCCAGGACTAAGTGGTAGGAAGGAGAATCCTTGGAAGGAATAGAACTGGATTAGAGGATGAGATTCCGAGGATTTGTAGCTAATTAAGCGGCTCCCGAAGGAGTTTTGTGAGATCCCTGAAGCCGGTCAACGGCGATGTTTATCTTCGGAATCCGGTATAACGAAAAACGTCTTCTGCTTTTTCTGATTTAGGCGATAAACTGACGTAAAAAAAAGTGGTGTGGTGTTGCTGGCATAGTGGTAGGATTTTAGGAGGAGGAGGGGGGGGGGTAGGATTTTACCTAACGTTCGCGGTAGCTTCATCTCTCGGCTTACGATGATCGACAGTTAGTCAAACCGAATGAGATTTGAAATTCGTTGCTAACGGAATTCTTTCGTCTCGTAAATAACTCGGTTATTTCCGTTCAAATAGCCGGTCGGGTTACAGTTAGTTGTTCCTCGTCTGCGTAATATAATCTTGACGACTCACTCAACTCGTTTCTACCCGGTAGATCCAGAACGCCTAGAATTAAATCCGGAGGTTCGTGTTTTTTTTTCCTCAATTTTAAAAGTGGAATAAGTCGCGTTTCTACGCTGATCGTAAAACGCTGCCTTATCGAGAGATAAAAAAGTATGAAATGGGGCTATTTCAGCGTAACTTCCCCCTTTTTTCCAATAATGCCACACCAGCTGTCGCTGCTTCTACAGACAGTGGCGTTGTTTGACGTTCTCAATTCACGCGGGTGCAAGGAGGTTGATTCCCGCTCCAAATACGGCAGTTTTTGTATAATCCAGAAATGCTGTATTGTATTTACTAGGTAGCTTTATTACGCCCATAAGGCGTCGGGAAGAGTGTACTCTACAACCTGCAACCCCGAGGTGATTGGCTACCGGGAATTGTCCCTGGAAGTGGTAAACAACAATGCAGGTAGACGATATGTTCGTAACCTGAAACATGTGCTTAGTAGGACGAATGTTAGTAGCACAGCGTCATTTGGGATTGATGAACTTTGCCGCATAATTGTACCGCCACATTCCCATTTTAAGCACCCCAATGATCGTAGTCTAGTGGTTATAGACGAAAGTCAGGCATTGGATTGAAGCCACAAATGTTTAGAGAGCCGCTGATTCACGAGCTCCAATCTAATGCCAGACCTTCGTCGGATTATGAATCTTCGTCTACAACCACTAGACTGCGATCACTAGGGTGCTTACAATGGGAATCAGGCGGTACGTAGCTATAGCAGAAAGCAGTCCAGCCCTGGGAAACCATGCATCATGAAACTCTGCCAACTATAAGGGAAAGTGTGGAGGACCCTGAAGGGAGTCAGATCCAAAATTATCAACTATCATGTGCCGAATTGTTAAACCTGTAAAAAGGTTCTCATTCTCCGAGTTTCGCGAGTAGAAATCAGCTGTCAAGTAAATGACATAATGGCTATCGAAATTACTGTGAATAAAAAAATTATTGCACAACGGTTTATTATTCTCTTGAACAGCTTGACCTAGTCTCACACCTCCGAGACCCATCCCATTCGATTCAGATCGAAATATCTGGTGCGTTGCAACACACAACTTTCCTTAGCTCTACAACAATTCACTTTGTACATGGCTAATTCTATTTAATCAATTCATTTATCACTCAGTTAATTTGAACTTGGTCAAACAACGCTTCACGGCAGCAGGAAGCGGTAGTGCTTACAGTTCCAGATTTTATTGTGCTGCACGTACTCATTGCAGGACCATTATTGAGCAATTGGTACACAGATTATCAATGAGGCTGTAAACACAAATTTTTTGAAGAAGGATAGTAATTACTTTTGCAGAGTTATTGGGTAAACACCTTTAGAACTGGTAGCAAGCGAAACGGCAGTAGTTGAAATTCAGGAATTTCTGGAGTGACCCCTATGTATGTCATGAGCATTTTTAAAGTCTCACCTTTTAGGTACTGGATCGGACTACGATACCAATTTTTTTTTACATTCTACAAGAATTCCAGCGGAGTTTATAAGGAAATAACTGCTCTAAAAACGCATTTGGTAGAAGATTTTGATAATTTACTGTGCTGCTCTCGTCATTTTCCCACGAATGGGAATTTTATGGTATAACTGCCTTATTGAGAGCTATCAATATAAAAAATTTAACCAAAATCGTTAGAGCCGGTTTAAAAAAAAAATGTTGTGTTTTGATCACTATGATAACTATGGTTAACTTTCGGTGGATTTTGCCCATGTCCTTATTTTGGCGTCCCATGGTAACCTCGTCATTTTCCCACGAATGGGATTTTTATGGTATAGTTTCCATATTGGGAGCTATCAATATAAAAAATTTAATTAAAATCGTTAGAGCCGTTTTTGAGAAAAAAAATTTGGTGTTTTGATCACCATGATAACTATAGGTAACTTTCGATGGATTTTGTTCAAACCCTCATTTTGGCGTCCCATGGTGACGTGCGGGTGAGATGTCAAGTTTGTGTGGATTAGGTACGGTGGTTTTCTCTAAAAATCGTTCACAGACACACAGACCATTTTCCCAAATAGTGTTTTTCGGACTCAGGAGGGTCTGAAACGTAAAGATCTGAAGAAAACTCAAACTTTTTTTTCAGCTGATAACATAACTTTCCTTTCTACTTCGTAGAGCCAAGGAAAGTAAAAATATTAGTAAACATGGCCTGACTACAACGGCCATACGCATCTGTAGGTATTTGGTACGAGTGGTTTTGTACAAGCGATAAAAAAGATTACTTTCGCCGTAGTTCTTTCAATTAGTGGACTTTGGCTCATTAGTAATAATGATGTTTTCGCTATTTTCCGTCTAGGTGCAGTTGTCACCCTCTGAGAATTGTTTCATTTGACCTACCGTCTAAAAAAACCTCGAAAACGATACCGAAAACGGCGTATTTGCTATAAAACTGACGAAATTCCGTTTTTGCGAATTTGTTAACCATTTTTTTTTGCCCATAACAATCATCTTCATCCAATCGGGTTGCCGAGCAGGCTGGCACAGCTAGATACGAAATGGGATTTTTGTGCGGAAGAACCGATTTTGGTTTATTATTCATTCTGAATAATAACCCTATGTTTTCGGTCACGAAAAATTTTTTACAACCCCCCCTCAAAATTTGATACTTTACGTTTCAAGACATGGAGATTCCAAATTTACAATGTCCGTCCGCCGTCCCCCGTCCGCCGTCCGGGCCGTTTTGTGCCTTTAACGTGATCTAAAAAATTCGTTCTTTCGCCCAAAAATCCGATTTGGTATCTAGTTGTGCCCGCCATCTCGGCAATCCGATCGGACGAAGCCCGTGGTTGTAATGGGCAAAAAACGGTTAAAAAAATTAACGAAACGCAGTACAACGCGGGAGCTTCAAGCGTTTCGTCGTTTGAATTCCTCCCGCCCCGCCCGTCCCTTTAAAAACGCTGCAAATTATTACACAACGGTTTATTATTCGGATAATCAGCTTGACCTAGCATTAATGCTCCGAGACCCATCCTGTTCGATTCAGCATCGAAAAATATCATAATGAAACCCAAAAAAAGGCCGAAAAGAACTGAATCGTAATATTAAAATAAACAAAAAAAAACACGAAAGTATCTAGAAAAAACTGAATTTTAATATGAAAACATGCACGCTAAATACTAATATCAAAATTTAACCAAAAATCTATGAAAAAAACATAATGAGAATGAAACGAAAGAATCTAAAAAAATTGAATCGTATTAAAACGAAAACGTCGGGAAATTGGAAGAGTAAGGCGAATGGGAGAGGGCGGTCGTTGGGAGGAAGCGGCGGGAGGCGCACTCGCTCGCCTCGAGAGCAGTTGGTTTTGGTTTATTATTCATTCTGAATAAGAACCCTATGTTTTCGGACACGAAAAATTTGTTACAACCCCCCCCTCAAAATATGATACTAAACGTTTCAAGACATGGAATTCAAATTTGCAATGTCCGTCCGCCATCCCCCGTCCCCCGTCCCTCGTCCGCCGTCCGCCGTCCGGGCCGTTTTGTGCCTTTAACGTGGTCTAAAAAATTCGTTCTTTCGCCCAAAAATCCGATTTGGTATCTAGTTGTGCCCGCCATCTCGGCAATCCGATCGGACGAAGCCCGTGGTTGTAATGGGCAAAAAACGGTTAAAAAAATTAACGAAACGCAGTACAAGCGGGAGCTATAAGTGTTTCGTCGTTTGAATTCCCTCCGCCCCGCCCGTCGCTTTAAAAAACCAACCGCTCTCGAGGCGAGCGAGTGCGGCCTCCCGCTAAACTTCCCTCCCAACGACCGGTCTCTCCCCATTCGCCTTACTCTTCCAATTTCCCCGACGTTTTCGTTTTAATACGATTCAATTTTTTAGATTCTTTCGTTTCATTCTCATTATGTTTTTCATAGATTTTTGGTTAAATTTTGATGTTAGTATTTAGCGTGCATGTTTTCATATTAAAATTCAGTTTTTCTAGATACTTTCGTGTTTTTGTTTATTTTAATATTACGATTCAGTTCTTTCGACCTTTTGGGTTTCATTATGATATTTTCGATGCTGAATCAGGCTAGATGAGTCTCGGAGCATTAATGCTGGGTCAAGCTGATTATCCGAATAATAAACCGTTGATATGTAATAATTTGCAGCGTTTTTAATGAGACGGGCGGGGCGGAAGAATTCAAAGGCGACGAAACGCTTGTAGCTCCAGCGTTGTACTGCGTTTCGTTAATTTTTAACCGTTTTGCCCATTACAACCACGGGCTTCGTCGATCAGATTGCGTGGCGACACAACTGAATGCAAATCAGTTTTGGGCGAAAGAACGAATTTTAGACCACGTTAAAACACAAAACCCGGACGGCTGCGACGGGCGAGGACGAGACGAGGACGGCGGACGGACATTTGCAAATTTGGAATCTCATGTCTTGAGCATAAGTATCAAGCCAAGATTGTAAATTTTCGTGACCAAAACTATAGGGTTATTATTCAGAATGAATAATAAACCAAACCCAACAGCTCGAGGCGGCGAGCAGCGCCTCCGCTTCGCTTCCTCCCAACACTCGACTCCGCTCTCCGCTCCCGTTCCTATTTCCCCGACGTTTTGGTTTAATACGATTCAATTTTTTTAGATTCTTTCGTTTCATTCTCATTTTGGGGTATTTCATAGATTTTTGGTTAAATTATGATAATAGTATTTAGCGTGCATGTTTTCATATTAAAATTCAGTTTTTTCTAGATACTTGCGGTTTTTTTTTGTTTATTTTAATATTACGATTCAGTTCTTTTCGACCTTTTTTTGGGTTTCATTATGATATTTTTCGATGCTGAATCGAACAGGATGGGTCTCGGAGCATTAATGCTAGGTCAAGCTGATTATCCGAATAATAAACCGTTGTGTAATAATTTGCAGGGTTTTTTAGACAGCGTCAAAGGCACAAAACATATCTTTATTATTCAGAATGAAAAACTAGTATAATCTACATACTAGTAATTAAATGTTATTAATATTGTAATTATAACGAGATAGACTAACACAAATTATTGGCCCTTAATTAACTCAATAACTAATATAGTCACCTACAGATTGCATTGTTATAAAATAGTAGAAGTGTGCCAGCACATGTTTTGTGATGTGCCCATCGGTCTATTTACAAGACGCCAGAACGTAACAGCCATGATAAACCAATATTGAAGTGATAGGGTTAATTCCGCCAGTAGGTAAATTATCAAAGTTAACGTACCTGTTTGGTGGGTCTGTCTTCTGTGTCTGGTGAGATGCTGCGGGCGAGTGCTTTCGATATAAAGACATCATCGTCGTCATTAGTAAAGCAAATGAGAAGTGGTGCCTTTGATTTTACAAACTTGAAATGTATTTCATCGCATGAATAGTTCTAGTGTTTGGCTCGAGCCAGAAATTGACACGAGCGCCCGTTCTTTCAAGTTCCTGTTCTTAATTGCGGGGGTTTCCCGATAATTAGCCTTGTCCCTCGGTCTCTGCCTTTAGCTTTCTGTCTTTTCTCACTCCTTCCTTTGCCCTTTATTGCTATTTAGCCTGTTGTTCGTTTTGCTAGTACAGTTTCACTACCAGTTCCAAAATCGAAGGACTCGTGTAACTAACTAAGGACTGTGACTTGTGTCTAAACTCCCTCACGCTCACTTCCATCAGTCTGTTAACGAAGGGTGCAAAGTATGCAGCATGAACCATACATGGCTGTGTGGTTGGTATCGTGCACACCACAGTTGATAACAAATACAAGACTTCACACAGACCGCTCAGGGGCGCTGCAGTTTGGTCGGTTTTTCAATTTTCCTCTTGGACAGTAGTACTGCATTACAGTCCCCATCCTAGTATTGTGGTACACCAGGTGTCTCATACCGCTGCTTGCTTCGTGTGCGAGTTCATGGATGCTACTTTGTCTACCCAGGAGTTGCTGAGTATAGACAGAGCGTAACGCAGAGGTTGGAGAGGAAGCTGTCAATAAATTAACAACGGTTAGCTAACTATCTTTCAAATGTTTACTCTGCAGGTTGACGCATGTCCAGTTGCCCATGGAAGTCACAGATCCCAAACTCGTTAGTTCTGGTCCAAAGAGTTCGACTGAACCTTTTCACAAGCCCATTGCTCTGTAGTTGGTTGCCAGCCACTTAGTAAAACGGTCGTTGACCACCGCACTATGGATGGGCCCACAAGGGATGTATGGGATTTGTGCCTTCAGCCAGGCCCTCTGTTAGGGGGTGCAACGCTGCATCGGTGCCTTTCTATATTCTGGCGAGTAATATTGGGTTCGTGCTCCGTTTCATTGCTTTCAAAGCAAACACGAACCCATTATATCCTGCTTTGTCATATTCTACTTCATTGCATTACATATTAACCATCCGTAGGGATTGGCCCATGTTTACTATGTGTTAGAAGCTACTTTGGTTAATTCTCCGGTTCACGGTTTTCGAAGCGCATATCTCTGGACTTGTGGCGGAGATTCGACGGCTTTTTTTTCTGCGGTGCCTTTTAGGAGTTACCTGTTGCTCTCCCCCCCGGCGACTCCGTCCCAAAAAACAAAGGTAAAAAAATCCACAACAATAAAGGTCTTTTGGGGGGACGAACTTGATTACACTCTTCTCCCTTTAAACATCATTTAGACGGAGGCAGACAGTGTTGCGGTGCTCCAGAGATGAGATAGCGTAGGGTCCGCAGGAATTTTCGGCTTATACCTACTCATCCTGGGCTCCAAGCGACTCCCAACTCCCAACTAAACCCGAAGGAGGATTTTGTTTGCAGGTATTCGTTATTTCGGTTCGTTGAGAGTTTCTTTTCTGGGGGTGTACGAATTATTAATCATTTTATGTAAGATTTTCAAGAGCGTCAGTTAATCAGGTCCTACTTCAAAATCCGCCTGATGTTATCGACTCTTACGAAATTTAAATATCACTGGTTACCGGCTACTAACTAAGCTGTGCCATTCCACATGCACAGGACTCCCTCCACGAGTCTTCGCCACACTCGTCACCAGTAACATTTTCTAGTTCAGCTTCTGTAACCCTCTTACCTATTCATCACAATTCGACAACTCGAATCCGTCACAAGCCCAAATTTCCAAGTTCAGTTCTCACTCTCAGAAGAACTGTAACGTTTCAAAAATGACAACGTCCGAGTAAAGCGACCTAAAATTTGACACTGACGATTCAAGGCGTGGGGATTCCAAATCTGCCATGTCCCTTCCCTTTACACGGGGGAATAGTTCCAGGGTTGTAGTTGGATGCATTATCTTTGGTCCAAGGCCAGTCGAGCAATTGGTGCTACTGCGAACCCCACTGCGTTGGTCAGATTCCTCCTGGGTTCCACATGGGGCAGCCTCTCTTGCTAAAGGTTTGTGCTACAAAGCTGTCTTCCTGCTGACAGTGCTGTTCCTCGCACAAAGTAGTGGAATGCCCCATTTCAGTGAGATTGGCAATAGGCACGTACCATGCAAAGAGACATACTCCTAGCTGTCTTGCCAGCATGTTGCATTACCCCGCACCTTGCCTTACAAGTACTTGTAGGCATTCCCCACCTGGAACTTCTTCTGGATCTTGCAACCTTGCTCTCCCACGTGTGGAACTGCGGATGACTGTTAGGAATTACTGGAGTCCGTGACGCTGACGCTTTGGGGGGAGGACTCCACACAGCAATGTCTGAGGGATCTTCGACCTGTGGCAAACACGGACGGTGCCATTTTCCCCTCCACGCACCAATGGGTGGGGATGGGCTCGCAGTGGCCGCAACACAACTATTATCCCGCTTCTTTAGGCAGTACACACTCAATGACAGCTCACGTGGAACTGGAGCTGAAAAGGAAGTTGACCCTGTCTTGTTCGTCTGCCCTCAGTTCCCAACTCCTCCTTAGCAGTTCGGCAGCGAGCAGGTTTGCCCAGTGTGGAATGGGCCAACAACTGATGCAGCCTCGAGACGTGGCAGCCCCCCCCCTCCCCATACGGAGTCTTAGTTGTAACGACCCCCATCCCAGAGTCGCAGAGCGCAACTCCTCGGGGCTCCTTTCACCTATTGGGAACATTCACAGCAAAAGTTGAAGTTGAACGATGAAGCAGAGAAGAAAGCTGCAGAGAAGAACGACTGCTGGGGGACTACACGATTGGCCACTTCTTCGAATCTTGTACATGCTATCGAAAGGAGCGGACAATGTGTATTGACACACGAACAACTCCATTACAGAACTACTGGTGTTTCATTGACCAGCGTTTGCCGTATAATTCCAGAGTAAAAAACACGAAAATCACGTCAGCAGACCCATTGGATAACCAATAGATTACAAACCAAAAGAAATTCCCGGAAGCACTGTTTTCATATAAACTGAGTCAAAGATACAGTAGTAAAAACTCGCTGAATGTGCGTGCACTGAGGAAAGTCGTACGATATATTTGGATTTTTTTCCCCAGCTGACGACAACATTCGCAGATGAAATGAGACTGGTTGGGGGGGGGGGAGGATGGCGACGGATGGGACGTACGCAATACGCCCGAGTGAAACGCGAATAGAGCTCATAATTAGTCGCGTTTTTTCTGACGTTTGGCGCCGCGAAAGAATTAACTAGCTCCGAGATCACGCGATTGCGTTCGGTAATCTGAAATCCTCAGAAACAAGAAACTGCTTAGAAATTAAAAAATAAGAAGAAAGAGCCGCCGTAAAAGCGTTTTTCCATCGTCTAATACACGGTCCGTAAAACATGCTTCCGTCCTCTGCTGTTAGAACTGCACTTAGCTTAGCTCGTATAAGAACAGGAAGAATAAGAAGCGATTTTCTCGTTTTTTGAACAATCTCACGAAAGGAGTCACGTCCGATCGTACGAAAGATAATCGGAAACAAAGAGGAAGTACCTTCTTTTTTCATTTCTCTCCTTCTCACTCTCCCTCTCTTCAGATTACCCCCGCGCTTTTTGTTTAAAAAACCGTCACGAAACGAAAAAAGTGAAACGAATTATATCTAATTACGAACGCGAAGATCACACACGAACATTCAATTGGATATAAGGGAGTCGTAATCGACACTTGCGACGCGGCGACGTTCAACAACACCGGAAGCATCGAAAGAATAAGAGGAAATTTGACAAGAGTACTCATTTACCACTTTTTACTTCTCTGATTTACTGATTTTTTTTAACGTAGGTCGTACTCTGAGCACAAATTTTTTGAACGATTTTTATTTCGATGCGTTTCGAACATTTCATCTCTAACATTTAGCTCAATTGATTCATTGTACTGCATTTTCGACATATCTGATGCGAATATCACACAACTTCCTTAGCTTCACGTACACACACTCGACTCTAAACTAATCAAATCATTCAGCAACATCGTTCTACAAGACGGAGGGAGGCGCTTATGGTTGTGAAATATTGGGCCGCTCTTACATTATTGAACAACCAGTTAGCAGGTCACATAAGACACTGTCTACGTGAATTTTTTTAGAGAATTATCGCGCTCGCCGTTTTGGAATCAATCGGGTTAAAAGTGTCAGAAATGATAGTGGGCGAAACGGGGTGGGGTTGAAATTCTAGAATTTTGGGAGTAGCTATTGAAAATTATTAGTGACACGAAACAAACATTGCAGTCACAAACGAAGACCAAGAGCATTACATTTTTTAAATAAATGAATTCAACGAGTTGTCATGCTCCCAACAATCAACATGTGTTTCAGCCAGGATTCAAAATTTTCTAATTTGGATGGATGTTGAAGTACGCGTCTACACTATTCTTTTCATAATAATTAAAAATAGTTTTTTTTCGAGCGAAGTATTATTATTGGAATTGAAAATATTATTGGTTCTGGACAACCCATCTTCATAATGTTGCTCTACATTTTTTGAATTCAGAGCTCCTTCGTGAGCGCACAATTGAGAAGTCAAGTTTTCAATTGTTCTTGTCTTACACCTCATCATCCAACTGGACTTGAACGAAAAATAGTCGTTCGGCAAAGTTTCAAGTATTTAGCACACGAGGAACACATCAGGAAGCCTATATGTACAATTTTTTAAGTTCCACAAATATTTTAGTTTCGACAACAACGTTGGCATGTCATTTTCATCACGCTTATAACTAAAAAATTGCGTACAAAACTCAAAAGACTTACAATCAGCAGTCCCGTCGAAGAATCGGTGAAGCTTTTGCCGAGATTATTAATTATGGCGCAATGGCAAATTTTTGCTTTTCCATTTCGTAGGTAATGGTGAGACAGGCTCTTTCAAGGGTTCTTAAACAACATCGAATGCATTTGGCAGGTCTTGCAATAACTTAGTCGTTTTAAATTTTCAAATGGTCCAATTCGCTTTCCCATTCATTTCACATTATCTAAATCCGTTGTCAATGTTCACTTCGGGCACCATCATTGTTCAATAATTGTCCCTTTGTTCACTTTTGACGTAACCTGGGCCCATAAATTTAAAACTATTAGGGACAAGAAACAAACATTGCAGTCACACACGAAGACCAAGAGCATTACATTTTTTTAGTAAGCAAATTCAACATGTCCTGCTGCCAACAATCAACATGTGTTCCAGCCAAAAAAGAATAATTCAGCGTAGACACGTACTTCAACAACATCGTATAGGCCCTTTGCTGCTTTAAGTAGGACCTGCGGAACAACGAATTTTCCCAGCCCTGGACCTCCACCGTTGGAGGGGTTGACACGACACTCGCCAACTCTTCCATGACCCGACAACAACGAAAGGAAGATACCCAGACGAACCTGAATGTGTGGGAAGAGAACCTTCCCGGGGTCCTGGGGTTCTCAGTATGTTTAAAATACTGTTCCCCGTAAAGAAAAATTAAAACTCTGCGAACCGCCTTGTTATCGGTCGAGGGGTTAAATTGAAAACCTTTTTCTTACCAGGAAATTGTCTATATATTTTAAGCACAAAAGCGATAATAGGAGAGCAATTGAAAATATTAATGAGAGGAATGAGCTTGCTCCTTTTTACACAGTTCGGCTCAAGCTTTGTTAAATACAAGTTTAAATCGCCCACAACATTAATTTTGTACTTCTTAAATATGATAAGCTCCAAAACCCTCTTTCACGATCCGATAACGATATACACGTTGTATGAACAGATTTGAGTGGTCGCAGCTTATAATAACGTGCACGAACGACTGATGAACAACACAACTGGACAAACCTGCCCTTACAATGTATACAGTTTTTACGGCGTGGAACCTTCCTATAGCACCTGTTGGTTCTCTCAAACTCCTCGAGCACTCAAGTATTCAATTAAATTCAATTATGAATATTTTAATTGAACTATATTTGTTAAATTGCCACTTGTGTGTTGGCGAAGCGGGAAAAATAAAGACGATTTCAATTTTTCATTAACCTCCCCTTGAAGATTTTCGCGTACCCCTTGGGGGCACGAGGGCCACTGTTGGAGAACCTCCGCTTTAGTCCATTGACCGCCCCTGCCAATGAAAGTAGGCCCACTGCTGAGGGATTGTGGCTGTGTATTCCCTCTTTACGTGTGTATGTCTCTGTACCTCGTTCAAATTGCGGAAGAACGACAGGACCGATTGAGCTGGTTTGTTTGTTTTCAAAATTTTGTTTATTATTTTTTGACGAAGCGAAAATTAGGTTATGAGCGATTTCCGTAGTTGGCAAAGAGGGGGGGGGGGGACTAAAACGTACCGCAAACCAAGGTTTATTTTAATTTTCTCTACTCTGAACTTCTCTTCTACGCTGAATTTATCATCTACTGATGTTAAAGCAGCAGAGTGTTGATCAAGGCAGCTGTCCGCAGGTTATTGGCATTGAAATACGAAACACCTGCAGCCAATTAAGGAATTCACCGTTTATAAAAATGAACATCGCAATCGTGCGAATAGTGAGGATGAAATGCCAATTGCGTGACTCAATGCCCAATGTTGTAAGATTCCGCAAAATGTGTGGAACCAAACGCTTTTTAAAATTGTGTTTATGTGTCATTCAGCACATCCAATTTTGCTGGGGACAGTTAGTATTATTTGTCATTGGCGGAATCCACCGAACAAAACTTGCTAGATTAACTTGGGAAATGGGAATCCTCGTCAAAGGGACCTGAAACACGCGAGTATTTTGCCAACATCCGTGAACGTGTTAGGAGAAAGTGGAGTGAGCTTGACCATTGGACGAGCAAGTTCTTTACGGGCCATGGCGGCTTTAAAGCACGGCTCTACTTCTTTTCCCTCAAAGACTTTCGATTCTGCGCGTCTTGTGCCTCCAGTGTGGGGGAAATCAGAAACCACGTGCTGTTCCGAGTTAGTAATTAGATCAGGAGGGAAACCAGATTAAGAACTTCCTCCGGATGGTACGGATTTCCCAGGGGAATCACAGCTCTTCACCGGGTGACTGTGTAAATGACACGACTTGCCGTACCTCCACAGGTTTGGGTTCCATGAATGCTGAGCGAGTGCCCGAGCTCTTTCATGATTTTTTTTTTTCAAAGAGATGTAGGAGGGAGGGTTTGCTCGTCGTGACCCCATGAATTAACTTCTGCGTATCGAGAACCAATCCAGAACCATTGCATCATATTGGCCTCCTTGTTCTCTTCACCCTCGCGAGAATCTTGCAGCATGACGGCATTCCCATAACGTACCTTTACTGCCCAGCAGTTTGGGAGGTTCAGGAGCCATCTTTCCTCCATGCCTTCATTCTTGATCCCTCAGAGATACTGACCCTAGATCAGTAAGCTCTTGCCTCTTATGGCTGAGCACTGCCACATTGAGCTATGCACTTCCACTTTTTCTAGCGTGAGCTGACCAGCTGTGTATTCCACTACGCGCCGTCAGCCTGGCCAAGAGATGGCATGGAAAGCATCATCCGCCATTGCAGTGCATCTGGCAGGGCTTGCAGACTTTCCAATCCGCTCTTTCATGATTGCGGAATCACAACCTCCATGGCTTTTGAATAATATATATTTGTCTCCTGCACCACTCAATTCCGTGTTCGTATTCTTATTCAAACTTATGATCAGGAATATCATTAGAAACTAAAAAAATTGCTGGAAAAGAGCAATTAGATAGGGATTGGGGCAAGGAGCAAGTTGACCCTTCAAGTGTCAAGTTCCGACTGGGGGGTTCGAGTAGTTTTGGTGCGAGGGCCAGTTTGATTTATGCGGACTATCGAATATGCGAAACGAGTAGCGAATCGTAGTGGATTTAGAGTCTGATGGCGTACGGGAGGGGAAAGGATGACTGGGAAAGGTCCGTCGTTGTGAAAGATGGGGGGAGGGGGTGAGAGCGGCGTTGAGGAGACTAAGTAAAGACGGAGGTCGTCTCCGCGGTTTTTGGCAACTCGTCGCGGAGTTAATGAAAAGAGTTTAGGGTAAAAAGGACGCCGACTGGTCTCGGTACTTCATAAGAGACTTTGAGGGGAGGGCAGGAAACTGTCCTCTTCATCCCGTATTCCTCCAGCGTCCCCTCACACCACCGCCGCGTCACTTGCGCAAAAACATTTTTCGATAGCGAATTCCGCGAGCATCTTCTACCTGGAAACGTTATTTCGCTTCCCACCTCAGGCCTCAGTTCGGCTCCTCCATTTCCCTTCCGCGAAGATCCTTTCCCCCAAAACTCCTTCGTCAGCCTCGAGGGAAGAGCCGCCGATTTGGGAGCGAACCCGACGTCGTTTCGTCGACTGAGGTTTCCTTCTGACCGTTTTCGGTAGGTTCCCATCTGAGAGCGCTGCGTGCCGTCGGCATGAAATGGGTTGTTATTCCAAACCTCCTCGAACCCGTCCTAAGCGGTTAACGCGGTGTTTACTTTCCTTAGTCCGGCGCAGTAGGACATTTTCTTACTTTCCTTGGCTTTGCCAAGTAGAATGAACAGTTATGTATTCGCCTGAAGAAAATTTTTTGAGTTCTCTTCGGATCATTACGTTTCAGGCCCTACTAGTAATAAAAACACTATTTGGGAAAGTGGTCTGCGTGTGCGTGTTTGTACGTGTATCTGTTATCATGGGACGTCAAAATAAGGATATGAGCAAAATACGCCCAAAACTAACTATAGTTATCATAGTGATCAAAACACCAAATTTTTTCTCAAAAATTGATTAACGGCATTGATTAAATTTTTTATATCGACAGCTTCTGATGACACTACGAAATTTCCATGCTTGGGAAAATCACGAGAGCAGCACAATAAATTACTGAACATTTCGACGAAAATCTATCTTAGCGCAGTTTTTCCTTATCAACTCCGCTCAATTGTTACTGGATTCTTCTGGAAATATCCCAATGGGATACTTCTACGATGAGTCTTTAGTGACGCTCTTCTGCCGTTACTTTGCATATTTCTGGGTAAGCAGTTTTAGGTTTAGATACGATCTATCCGGTCTTTCTACAACTAATACAATAAAGTACGAGTGTCGATAGCGGCGATTATGATTTTGCGAAGATCGACGTATCCTGAGAGATTGTTCGTGTTTACTTACGAAACCTGCCTACCAGAAAAACGAATAGGGGTCAAGTTCTACGATCAACTCAAATCAAAGTTCAACTTTAGATCAGAGCTTTCACCTTCCGCACTTTAATATAACAGAGATATGTTAAGGAGCATATTATATTATTACGAGCGAAATGAAGCGTCGCCGGACTGGTTTTGATGTTTTATTTCAATGGTTTAAGGACTGATGACTCTTGATTGCAAATGGCCTAAGTGACTATGGTTTTAAAAAAGGTCATTAAATATTTATTTTGATGTGCTTATAATTTCTTTTTAACTCTCGCAAAACTATCAATTTTTGCAATTTAAACCGTGTATCATAAGCTTCCATGTTCCATTGAGGCTGTTCATGAAACGGAAAAAATAAATAAAATGTTCCCCAAGTGATGAAAAGGCTCATGTGCCTTTCTAACTACTACTGACACGTAGATTCATAATTGAAAACAATCTCGTAAAAAGTGGAAATGACAGTTAGGCTCCTTGAAACAGAAGTCAAACCGTCCGTCAATAATACCATTGCAGTCTTTTATTGGGTTAATAGTTGTAGATCGTATTAAGTAGTTCGAAAATAACAAAAGAATTTAAAAACGTCGATAGTTCGCTACGCATTGGTTACAAAATACTGATGACCAATAAATATCAATCCTAAATGTCGTAAAAAAGAGAGGGACATTTGGAAGGGCCGACAATTGGTTCTCATATCCAGCTGAGGTTGCGTGTGTCCAATTTTCTCTCCCAAGAGTCGTAAAAAGCGGGGACCTTCTCGTTTCATTGGGCGTTTGTTTTTCTCGTTGGCTCGACCTGCTAAATGTAAATTTTGTGTACAAACAGTTTGGTTTTATCTTGAACGTTACTATAATTCTGGGGTTCATGTATTTCTTTAAATTTTATAATGGAATTGTTTTCGTTAACGTTACATTGTCTATGACAGAATCTGGCAAGAGTTGTCACAACTTAGCAGAGGTATGAGTTGCCGGTAATGACTGCCTAGTTAACATTAGGGTAATTTCGATAATGGATGAACACCAGACACCAGAAGCTGAATTTCCTGAATAATACATGGCTACACCAGAAATTCCGAAATTTTAACCAGCGCCGTTTCGCTTACTACCATTTTCAGGAGTTTTTCCCCGATAACTCAGGAAAGGCGATTGTTATGTTTTTCAAAGAATCGTGTTTACAGCGCTTTCAATAGCTATGTGAGCAATACATCGCCGGTTATTCGTGGAAGTTGCTTATAAATACCAGGTATTTCCAAGTGATCTGTGTTCACCTGGTTTTGCATTTTCGGGGATATCAGGATAGTTGTTAGCGTGAGAGGCTGGTAAAGCTAGAGACTGGCGATTCCGATGGTTGGAATGCTTGGATGACACATTAAGTCATTAACGCGCTGGCGGACGGACGAATGTCGAACACACAGCCGTTAAAGACTAAAAGGAGGCCGCTGTATTACAATATTCAACGGCACTTTTACGTCCTTGTTTCTCCTTCGCGCCTTCCGAACTTCTTCATTTTTTTTAGTTTTTTTTTTTTTAGTACGGATCAGCCTTAATTGGCTTTTCGGTCGGCGGAGATCGGCAGGTTTTATCCGCCGAAGAAGTTGGGTAAGTTTTTCGCGTTAAAATATTTTAACGACTGTTGGTCACCGTTTGGGATAAAAAGGTAGGCGGCGGAGCATCAAAAGCCGGTTATCCTTTATCCTGGATCAGATCCTTGGAACGACTCTGGCGAAACCTTCATTTTTATGGTCCTTCCAGACTGTATAGGGTTAGACGAAGGCTTGAGGGTCGTTTTTCTGTCGGGGAGCGGTCCTTCGAGGGCCTTATGGTAAAGTGAAACTCGCGAAGACGGCGTCAACGCAGAAAAACTACTCCGCTCGAGAGTCTTTTACTTTGTGGAAGGGATGGGGGATCATGAGAGGAAGGATTTTCTTATGGGAAGATTCTCTGCCGTATGACGCGGTGCCCATAAGTAATTTTCAAACTCCATAGCGATCCTTCGGCGAGTGGCAATTTTTTCTCAAAAGAAATTCGTCAGATGCCTCGGGAGGGAAGCAAAACTTATATTCATTTGGAATCCGGTTCGGATGAGGGAATGTATAATCTTAATTTGATTTATTCCGGGGAGACGGGGCTGAAGAATGTTAACTGGCGACTAAACCGAAGAAGAGGAAAGGAAAAAGAAGTTGGGATTCATTAAGGAAGGGGGCGCGTTGGTGATCGAAAAACAGGAGAGGGCTTGAATCGTTGCAACGAAGGGATATGACGATTCCTCGAACAAAGACAGGCAGCATATTAATCGTCCAGTCGCTGCTACCAGCTTCAAGACTCATATTTGTATTATTTAAGTTTCTCGTTTTGGGTGGTATTTCCACAATAGGAGCCTCAAGCCAAGTCGGTTGCCGTATTAGGACCACACATCGGCAGACTCGATTCGTTTTATTTTGTCCCGCCCTTGATGTCATTAGAGCCTACTTGGAATTTGAATACACCGAGATTAAAAAAAAACACGCGATAAATCGAACTACAGAAAACTATGTCCGCTTGACTGGAAAAACTCGAAACGCGCGTTTCGGGCTGAACTGATTTGCGTCGTCTAGTCACCGCATGCTTCCCCCCAATGGTGCTGAAACCATTGAGAAAGAAGTGCGCTCAAATATGGAGCTGGAAGTGCCAAAATCGGAGTTGAAGATCAATCGACGTGTCGAATCTAACTTGCAGAACGTGCAGACGTTCGTCTTTGTGTGGTCTACCTGATGGATTATTCCCTAGTCTGGTTGTCAGACTCCACGACGCACTGCCAGCCGAAGGAGCGAAACAATTTAGATCAGCGGTTTTGTAGCGTTTGGTTGAAGAAGTTCCTGGCATGTTGTACATTACGCGTTCATCTAAATCATAGAAACAAAATGTTTAATTAATTAAGAGAATTCGCGAGAAGGGAAGATTCATGTTTTTTTTCTTTTATATAACAAGTAAGTAAATGTATACACAATAATCCCAAACAACCGAAATTATTCCCCTACTTACAAGAAGAAGCTCGCGGATAGATAAATAAATAGTACAAATTATGATTGCCTACGATGCCTACATTATGATACGAGGTTATTATTACAGGTCGTGTTTGTTAATGAAAAGAATTTCAATATCTATCAATTTGTAGAGGGCGTTCAAATAACTTATTTTATAAATTCAAAGGAAGCAAATTATACTATTTTATTCCCTTGTACCTATAGTTGTTTTGCGTCATGTCCACCTTTGTAGGAAACAAGTCGGAGTCAGATGCTGCGGGAAATTGAAAGAGCCTCGTTTCAAGATCTGTTTAATTGAACTTAAATTAAATTGGGCGGGTTCGCGATGTTCATTTGTTAGGATAAACGCGTAATTATACTAATAAGGGCTGTTTTGTGTAAGAATGATCGATTTCAGTGTCGTGGCGCAAGCACTACCCTAGGCAGGCAATGCGTAAAGAATTATTGACCGAGCAAAGTAGATCATTCTAAGAAGTGATCTGGACTTTGCCACAGCAAACTACAAAAATATAAATACACGTTCGTAGGTTTTTATTAAAATACTTGACATCGGAGCTTTGGCCTATTTTAGGGCATGCTAAGCTTAGAGACATTTCGCATGAACAAGGATGTCGGGCATGGGTAGTGTCATGTTATGAGGCTTAGAAAGGTGGAATGGCAAGAACACTTTTTTGTCGAAAAAAGAGATAACCCTGGGAAATCCAAGTGTATCACGAAAAACCAAACAAGACTGTGCCCTGAGGAACTCCAAA
Organism: Pachypeltis micranthus; assembly: GCA_020466155.1. Taxonomy (NCBI): domain Eukaryota; kingdom Metazoa; phylum Arthropoda; class Insecta; order Hemiptera; family Miridae; genus Pachypeltis; species Pachypeltis micranthus. The sequence continues at coordinate 14,599,707 of CM035775.1, forward strand.
CGACATGCCACCAGTAGAGAAACTCAGGGTACCATTTAGCGTATCGTCTAGTTAAGATATATTCTGCCCCTTTTATTCCAAATGCGTACATTTTTGCCGTCTAAACCCGAATTGAGCCTCACTGAGAAACCCACATCGTTCCAAGCACGCAAACATCGTGTGGGATGTCGTACGATATTAATGTTCAGTTATCATTCATCGACTTCACGTTCCGTGTCTGCGTCATCACTGAACACCGCCAAAGTTGAATGACGACGTAAAGGCCGCTTTACACGTTACGATAAATCGTACGATTTATCGTAAAGACCGGGTCGATCCAATTTATCGTTACGTCTAAGTGGGAAATCGTAACGATTTATCGGAGTTGGAGTTGGGTTGGAAGGTTGGAGCCGGCCGGCATCAATTTCTGGGAATCGTAGCGATTTGTTTGAACGTGTAAAGGTTGCTCCGACTTGTCGGTCCAATCTCCGCCCAGTTTCCACTTGCCCCCTGCACCCCTACTCAGTTCTTGTTGCCCTCAGCTCTTGTTACTCAGTTTTTGTTGTAATATACAATTTTTAAGTTATTATGGCCGAAAGTCTGCATCCAAAATTGGTACATTGCAAACTATTAACTGAATTATTGACAAACGTCCCTGTGCATTTGGGTCCTTGGGTTTAGTGTATCTACTAGTGAACATGATTAAGCTTTTTTTCAAGAACTGTAAATTTCAAACGTTCAATGCAAATTTCTCTTGCCAAGGAACTGACCCCTCCCCGTTAAAATACAAACAGAACTTGTCACGAACAATTTTTGCCTGTTGCAAAACTTGGGCTCCTGAACGTGGTTGGAGGTTGTGCAACATTTCGGGATCAGGCCTTGCATCTATTTGAGTAGTACCATCGATAATATTTTCGCGATCATAAATTTCAGTAGGGGTGTAGGCAGTGGATTTATGGCTCAAAAAGTTGTGCAGAGCACAGCAGGCAAGAACTACTGATTCAGTGGTTTCCGAATTTAAATTAACTACAGTGTAATCGTAGAGTAGCTGATAGTCTTTCGTGTGGAGATATAGCTCTTCTCATAACAGTATCCGACTTTCATATAAACGGAGAAACTAATGTTAATAATTCTGCGTAGGTTTCCTCGTCCATTCGCAAATAATTCCGTAAGTCCTTCGGTTCATTTGTCAGCTCTTTTAACAGATTTACATGAGAGAATTTTCTCTTCTTCAGCAGCCACTCACGACTCCATTTCGACCTTGCTTTTCGCGGGTTTTCACTTTTTTTCGCCAAACAACTCATCACGATCCACAATGCTGCTTCCTCCATGGCAAAAGCTTATTTGATGAGGTTGGTTGCGCCAAATCGTTTGACCGATCGTAGTGTGTAAACAGCCTTCCCACCTTCCAATTTATTGGACGATAAGTTGGAGCAATAAGTTGGAACAATTTATCGTTACGTGTAAATTTATCGCTACGGATTTGTTGTTTCTACGGAGTGCCTTGGAGCTATATCTTTTTGAAAACTCTTCATTGGTGCTGCAGTAGGCATGGTCTGTGTTGCTCTGAAAAATCGAGGCGTTATGGGATACAAGAACCCAGATGTACCCACTAACTGCGAATATTTGTTCCATTAGAAAAACCGTGTTCTACTCTCGACGTTTTTTTGAGTGTTAAAACTATCTGATGCGGCGCATCACACAATTCCTCGGCCCCCACATGCGTTCGGCGGGGATTATCACTCCATCAGTTAATAAAATCTGTTTATTCGACGAGCGGAGAAACTCGGCGGCGGTTAAGGTTCCAGAATTTATTGAGTGGCTCCTATTTATGCCGAAGGTAGTGTTGAGTAATCAGTGGAAAAATGATTCTCGAACACGATTTCAGGGGATGGAACCGAGATGCGCGGCGGATGAGCCCCTGAGTACTGGGTGGAAGCTACCACGGCTTACTGCGGTCCTTCTGAACCTCAGGGAGGCAGTGAAAGTCAAGCTGCCTGGTCCTAGGAGGAGGAGTAGCCGTAAGTGCCAGCAACCATTCTGGCCTTAAGGGTTGTTTGACACGAACATTCTACCATGGGAATGCACAGCTCGCGGCCTTGCGCCGGTGCGTTATGGGTTACTGCTGGCTGTCTCTACAGGGCAAGGTAGGTAGAATGGAGCAATTCAACTCCTACCCAGGGCAAGGCCTGAAAATGCTGGTAAATGCGCTTGCTCTGAGGAGATCGTGGTAACGCTGGAGGGTAGTTCTCCCATCCCAAATTTCGTTTTTAAACTGTGAGGTCTGAGGGAGGTGGGTTACTTCCCCAGACTTCCCCAAATGCAGAACTGTAACTGTTAACACGTTGACCGATTTGTAATTATCGGGTGAATACGCCGAGAAATGGTGAACTGAACTGCTGAACTTCTGCGGTTTCCCCGAACAATCTAAAAAAAAATTGATATTTTTTACTTCCCGCTACCCCAAGGACAAGGGAAGTATCGTAATCGTGATTTACAAAAGTTGCATTTTCTCAGATCTTTAGTTTTGAGGCCTATCGAATCTAAAAAACCTAATTTCGGTGCTTGGTTCGATTTACGGGAGAACACCTGGACTGATTGAGCTGAGCTTTTATTTTTGGGTCATGGGCGATTTCTGTCGATAGGAAAGGGGGGTAGGGGACGAAAATGTACCAAAACCTAGGGTTTTTTCATGTTTCTCGAAAACGGCTATAACGATTTTGATAAAACTTTCAAATTACCTGCTAATAGTTAGTACAAAACGTTTCTACTGTATATCTCCATGAAAATACGGTAAACGCTCATATAGGCCTATGAAGCAAAAATAGGTTTTTTACGTTTTTTGGGAAAACGACTTCGACGATTTTCACCAAACTCACAGCATGTTTTTGAATCCTTCAAACCTATATATTGTTCTCAATAAATGTTCCTGTGGAAACGCGTTGAACGAAGATACAGCGGGCGAATATGTTGCTAGGCACCAGATATTTTAAATCTGTTTTCCGTCAATTGCATTCACTGACACCAAAGGCATGCTACTCAGGGGGGTGGGCAAGAAGAGACTCAATCACATGTCAGTAGATTCAGTGCTGGTAGTTCTTGAAACGTCGATTCCTATGATCAGTGGAGAATCCATCACTTAACCTCTAATCGCTCATCAGAACCCAATTAATTGCGTTTACCGCACCTTTGGCTTGTTACGCAAATCGTGGGTCAAAAGCCAAGACCCTGTCAACTGTTGATGGTCTGAAGTCAAATTTTGTTATTGGGCGAACTGATTTAGTGGTAAATCACTAAGTACCTAGTTCCCACTCGTGAGGCGTGAACTATTATTTACAAAATACTACGGGGAGCCCGAGTGGCCCAGGTCATCATGGTGGTTAGATCTGACTCGGGGTTTTCGGGTAGTTTGGTGCGAGAGCCGTCTCATTTATGCAGGAAGTTACCAATAACTACTTTCGAAGTCTTTTATATGGCTGATTCCGTATTTCAATATTATTGACCATCGCCTTAACGAGACGCCCAATGTTTGACGGCCGTTCCTCAACTGGAGACCAGCACAGTCACTTTGGGCCCATGTAAATCCTTCTGAGTGATGATCATGATTAATTTATTGTTCCTTCTGACGATTAATTCTTTGTTCCAGGTAAGACACGGGGTTTTGCAAGAATATACGAGATTACCAGTAAGTCGAATTCAGTATTCATGTTACATTGAACGAGTAAAAAAACCTAGCCGTAAGCAGTTGAGGCAGCAGCTATGACTATTGATGGGCTGATAATGGAGATGTTGAGACTGAGACATTACTTTAATGGAACGTTAGTGTTTTGGAAGGGTGTATGAAGCACGACTTCGGTATGCCGGCACAGTTACTAATGAAGATTTACTCTCGCGTCTTTTGCGTCGTGTTCTTGATAGAGTTCAACATTGGCCATGTTAGAGTCTCAATGGCGATTATGGCAACTATATTTAAAATTTAGCATTAAGTCTCGTCCATTTTGTTTGCTGTAGGCGGAACGCTTGACTTGCTATTAAGCTAGAATTAAACTTCCGGAGATCAGCTGTGTCAACACGGCCGTGGCATTTAAAATAAAGTTGTGACAGTTCCTTATGCTGAGGAAGTAATACGTGATAACTATAGGCGTCAAATTGTGTGCTATAAGGAAACGCCCGAGCTTTCCCTCACAGTTTCCCAGCAAAATAGCGAGATGTGCACCTCTTAAGATACGAAAGTAATTGTGGCAGAACGTTGTTTTGCTTGTCGGTGATTTGCTGTGTGTAGGGTCGGAATTGAGCATCAGCTCGTCCTGTATTTGTAGAGTCACACACAACGCATTTCTCTTCTCACACGCAAAAAAAACAACTGTTGATAAATGGAAGACATCTGTCGTACCTCCCGCTCTGAGTGACTACATGAAGCGCTCATGTGTGTCTGAGTACTAGTCTAATTGGTATAAAAAAGGTTGCTGCCCTCAACCTGAACAGTTTCTGAGGTCGAGCTGCTCTGACCATTGGGTTTTCATTTAGAGCTGCTGAAGACTCCTGACCTCAACTTCTTTCATGGCCGAGCACAAGGATTAGTTTTCCATGAGAGGAAGTAGTGGAGTCTGCACGATCCTGTTTGGTATTTTGGGGCCTTCTAGTTTTCATCACTTCGGTATTGTCCACGAGTTAGCTGGATGTTCAAAAATCGCGTCCGTCGGTTTCTTCGGCCGATTCGCCTCGCTTCCGCCGCCGTTACGCCGCGACGAGACTGAAGAGCCGATCTGATTCTTTGAGGAGAAGTGGAAGGTGAAAAGTCAAGTGGAAGGTCCCCCCTGCAAACAAAAGCCCGTCTTTCGGAGAGCCGGGCCGTTTCACCTTTGACAATGCATAATAAGAGGCAAAAGCGGTGGACTGGGGGCCTGCTGGAGGGGATGAGGCAGGAAGTTTTGCCTCTCCCTCACCCTTCCGCAGGCTCTAGAACCAACTGCGCGGCCAACGAGGAGGATAGGGTTATAAAAATCATTGCGCCCATCCGGTGCGTTCCAGGCGGCAGAGCGGAACCTTCTTGGAGCGACTTGAAGCGATAGGTACTTAGGCGGGGCAGAGCCCGAACGGCTCCTGGAGACACCTTACAATCTTGTTATTAATAACTGTTCCTCCTGCAGTGATAGAACCATTCGCTCAACTAGAACGATAGTTCAATCGCACTTTTACGATAGTCCGTAGGACTGAAGCGATTTTTGCATCTCTCTCACTCAGACATCAACGTGGAAAACCGTTTCATGTAAATCATGAGATTGTTATCTCTTGCTGGCAGCTGTGGATAAATTGTCCACTAACGATAAACAACAGTTCAAGCTGCCATTCCTTCCTTCCGAATTCCTCTAATTTTATCTCTTGTTTTCCACTCGGAAGCGATTGCAAACTCATTGCACCCAACCGGACCGGTTGCGTCTCTGCTACACGCAAAGAGTGGCATCAATACAGGAAATCGTTTCTTTATCAAGGTTGGAAATCTCCAGATTGTAATTTGTCGCTGCTAACTCCCCCAACAGCTGGACAAGTGCTCATTTGTGTGCATTGCATTAATCATTGATGGTTGGTTAAACTCCTGCGTTCCTGGTGGCCGTGTGAGTACCTTTTTATGAATTATTCTCCTTGACGTCTGTCGAGAGGCTTCAGGAAAACGCTACGTGGTAACATAGGGTGCAAGGTGTAGGGAAGCTTATCTTGTAAAACTCAAGTGCCCTTTTGATTTTCTTCGTAGCTTCAGATTGCCAGGCAGGTAGCAAGCTCAGCTGCCCTCTATCCAGAGCCTCGCTACTCTGCATGCCCAACGCTGAGATGGAGGGGTTACAATAACCGTTGCGCCCATGTAGTGCGTTCCAGGGGATGGTATTGTGAGTTTTGCTTCTCTGTTACAAGAAAACAGTCATTTCATTCATCACTTGGCTGTACTTTGTGCCGGACATTCGGCCAGTTGGAGTTGGCAAGTTCCTGCTGGTTGTGCAATCTTCATGTGAAGCGTTGGCTCTGAATCAATCAGCGTCTATATCGATCCCGTAAGTTTCACGCGCGCTAGTTCTTGTAATTTCCAAATATACTCCAAAAAATATCGTTAAAGCGACTAACTCTGAACTTGACGTCGACGTTAAATCTGAAGGTTCGCCTCGAGAAAAACTACTGGATCCTCAGCTTTGGCAGAAAGCTAACTATGATTTATGTTCCGTTGGGCGGCTTCGGCTCCCATGAAGGATCCCCCTTGCCGCAACCCTCTTCGTCGGAAACCGGTTAAATGGGCTAATCGGATCTGAGGCGACCTCAATATCGCGACGTGAACGCGTTACATACAAGGCACTTGGACGTCATCGCCCAAGACGTTTTTAATCCGTTTTGGTTGAGCAATAACCCCTTCGAAAGAAAACGACAAATCGCGAGGCGACTCGAGCGATTTCTTTTTGGAGTGAAATGAGTCCCTTTACGTCAAACGTGTCTGGGGTTCCTCCGCACCCTCCAGTCGTCGACGCGTTCTCGGAGAAAACCTCCGCATTTACCAAATCAACCGGACAATTTTCAATCACAAATCATCGTCGATCGTGAACTTTCATTCCAGGTTTTTCGCAAACTCCCTGGCAACCACTTGCGTGCCTCAAGGCCCCTGAGCTTTTTACTTTCCTTAGCCCTGCCCTGCTTTGCGAGGTATTTCTCAATCCCTTATGCGTTCAGAAATTGTGACTGCCCTAGCAACTATTCCATCACGTGACCCGACTAGAACTCAACGTTCCGTGGCGAGTGACTGGTCGCTCTTAACACTTCTGAATTTGTTGTGTTGCTCCTAGTTATGTCACCACCTTCATAGAATTACCAGCGCACACGTAATTTATAGGGCTGTTGATTCAATTTTTTTAAGACTCATTGTTCGGCAGTTATAGGACGAAAGCTGTGAAAAAAGTAATTCAACGACGCCAATTCGAATTCCAAAATTAATTGTTTTTAAAAATAATGAGACGTAGGAGGGACAGAGGGCTTCTAGTGGCCTCATGAATTTTTTCGTTTATCACATCGTATTAGATACGCTAATAGATAGATCTTCTGGTCGTCTTCACCCTCAGTGTCCCGCCATCATCGTACATCCTCCCATAGTACTCGGCAGTTTGGGAGGTTCAGGAGCGGTCTTTCCTACATGCCTTCTTCTGCATTCGAGATGCAGGCCCTGGATCAGCAACCTCCACCCTCTTCTGGGTGAGCACTGCCCTGACAAGTTGAGCAATGCATGCGGATGAATGCCTCTGGCGTTAGCTGTCTAACTGCGTCCTCCACCATGCCACTTCCATCTTTGCCACGAGAACATGGTATGTAAAGCATCAGCCACCTGCAGTTCAGGCAGTTTGGGCTTGCGGCCTTACGAATTCGGTGCAGATCCACGCCCTGTTAGAAGCTGGGTGAGATATAAAGCGACCTCACTGTGCTGTGCCACCAAGTGCTAGAATCAGCTGCCTGCTCTACTAGCTGGGCTGTATCCCACTCGTCTTGCCACTCCCCATAGGTCCTTCTTCTTTTCTTCTGATGACAGTACTCTTTCCATTAAGCTACCAGAAGGTCGATTGGGGAAATACTCGCCACAGCCAATACTGCCGCCACAGGAACCGTATAGTACCAACAAGCAATTTGAGGATTTCCTCTGCATCGCTGCTTTATGCTTCCTGTGGTAGACAATGCTCGGTTTGTCAGGCCACACCTTCGCTCCATCTAAGAGAATGCAGATGTGTACAATGCTTGTAAGCACCCGCCTCGTGCTTGCCCACGGCCCCCTCTCGTGCCGGCCATCAAACGGGAAGAGCGTTTGTTACTGTGGCAGCTTTATCTGCTGCTTTCCCCATGTGGAAACCAAACGACAACTTGATATCCATCCACCATTACTTCCAAATATCGAACTGATTCTCTCGTTTATAGTTCTGTGCGCTTCCACACGAATGAGGAGTTTCCCCTAGGAAGTTAGTTCGACGCAAAGCGTCAAAGTGGTTGGAGTCTTTGACCTTGGACTTCCCCGTGTCATTGTCTCCAACTATTTTAATACCTGCCCCTCACCTGCGGGAATCCCTCAGCTCCAGTCGGTTGGTTCCCTTCCCCAGGTTTTCCCCTTTCTTTTTCTTATTGACGACAGCCCTTCCAAAATCATTCCTTTTCCAATATTGCCCCGGTATATTCTCGCTCTCTCAGAAGGTTGCCCGCGCCAGTTTTCACGCGTTCCGAGCACTGCCCTTGTGTCGCCCGTTTGTACTCTATCTCAGTTCAATTTAATTCAACTCAATTCCGCACGCACGTGCATTACAGTCCTCCTCACGCTCACCGAGTTTCAGTTTTATTTCGATCCTCAGCTCCCCCTCTCGTGCACCCAACAAAGTTGTTAGTTCGTTTTTCTGTAATTTTTTGTCGTTGTGTTTGGGTGGGGCTTCATAGCGACCTGCCGCTACACCTTTCCAATTTGTTGGCAACTGCAGCCGCAGCCGCCGGCAGCCCCGCGACAAATGTCATCTGCTCTCGGAACGACGCGAAAAGCCGGTTTCCGTGGTATTAAAAGGCGATTTCGCCCTCGGCCACGGCGAGAACTGTTGCAGGTGGTAGAGCCCGGTAGCGGGTCATCCTGGCGGCTTCTGAGTTGAGGGAAGCGATCGCGTTAGTCCCTACCTCATTATGAAGATGAAGAACCTCCGGCTCTCCATCAACAGCTTCCAGTTAAACGAGGAGCGCTAAAAACTCAGGCCGACGAAATAACACGCGTTTTCAGACGAGGTCTAGAGCCTTTTGAGGAGCGATCAGAAAAATGGTGTCAACTCCGGATGAACTGGAATGTTCTACGCGGCTATCCGAGGGCCGGATCGGCAATAAATGATGACAACGTTTCCACCTGCCTTGGCAAAAAACTATAAACGCTCTATTTTTTTTCAATCTTATTGCTGAGTTGTCACACAATTTTCATCACGTTTTCAACAATCGTCACTAGTTCCACAAATCAACAATTTTTAGTCGAGTACACCAACATTCCAGTGTAAATTTTACTTCAAGGCCCCCACATAGTAACACGGTATTCAGAATGTTCATCCTAGTTCTGCAAAAGTCTTCATAATTACTTCCCTCAGCACTGGCCAACTTTATTCGGGTATGAAGTGCAGAGTGGACTCAAGGCTTAACTATTATACAAATTTCGCTAAGTATTGGTTATTAGTCTAACATTGATACCACACCACTGAATCAACCAGCCATGTGATGGGTACAACACTTTGTCATGGAGTTGTTATTATCCGATTCCTCCTCCTTTAACTATTTTATTTCCCATGAGTCCACTGCACCTTCTCTAGCTCTGAATTGGTCCACATGCATTTCTTGAGTGCAGTTCATTACGGATTTCTATTCTGCATGGTTACACCCCGTGCCCTTTTCGTTTTTGACCCAAACGTACCTTCCACGGCTTCAGAAGTTCTGTTCTTGTTTTTATTATTACCCTGTTGTTTTCGTAGTTTTCGCTCCGTTTCTTTCCTCATATTTCGTTTTATATTATTCAAAACTGTCGGTTGTTGTTGTTCATTTAGGGGCTCTTTAAGTGACAAAAGGAACACACTTTTCGGCCTTTAAAATGGAATACAGAAAGGAAACGGTTGACTATGGAATAATATATATTAAAATTTAAAAAGCCATCACCGGGGTAAAATGTCCAACGTCCAATGTAAATAACACATCTGGGGAGGTAAGGTGCTTAGTGGTTTCCATTTAGAATGGTGTCCTCGTGGTTTACGCCACGATGCGTATTGGACATAGTCTCCCATAGTCCGGGTATTATTGAGTCGCCTAAAGCCCTGTTTTTCTAGCGACGGGTCGTACGACGCAGCGTGTTAATGTTTTCCTGTGAGCGTGTTCAAAGCCGAGGTCACATGGCGGGACAACCATATTTTCTCTCGAGCTCTCTAATGAATCGTGTTGTCAACAATGAGTTCCTGCGCGAAAAAAAAAGTTTTAATAGTTGCTGAACGTCTCCACAAATGAAATGTTTCTAGAAAGGGAAAGAAAAAGAGCCTACAATACCCTACATACTCGACACCTCGACAATGAGGTCAAATTCAAAGAGTTTTGTCGTTTCACGCCCAATCACTTCTTGTTCTTGTTGCCCCTGGTACAAGAAATGTTGACAAGCACCTCATAGCAAAACAAATATCACCTGAAGAAAAGTTGGCTATGTAAGTTTATCAAATCGAAAAGTGTAATTAGGTGGTAATGAAGTAAATTTTCAAAGTTTGGACTCAGAGCTTTCCTTATACAAATTGCAGAAGATATTAACATCTTCAACTCGAGTCTAATTACCTGTTCTACCCCGGGACCATTTCATTACTTACATACGAGGACTTTATTTTTGTATTGACATGAAAAGACTTGGAAATTTTATAGAACTGAAAAGGCTTGCAAACGGGAAAATAAATCAAGAATTGCTAATAATATGCACAAAAAATATTGTAAGCTAAGAAGTACAAAAAATGTAAACATTGAAACAACGCACATAAGCCTGATATAAATCCGCTTTTGGGCTGCTCTCAATCTCATTCCAAATATGGTCAGCGTAGAGCAGTGGTTCCCAACCTGGGGGCGATCGCCCCCCGGTGGGCGATTTGGGTTCTAAGGGGGGCGATAAATTTGTGGGGGGCGACAGGGGGGCGATCAGTATGAAAAGGCAGAAAAAATAAACTAACTCTTCTGTAGAGTAGAATCTTAAGTGTCGCAGAAACATGGTAGCGTTTTAAAAACAAATTCACTCGTTTTAAAGAAATTATGGGCAAAAAAAAATTAAGTGGTGTACTGCATGAAACCCTTCAACTAGTAATTAATGGCGTAAATGAGATAAAAGCCAGTGCCCTGCATGACCGTCTCTTCCGACAACTGTGCCACCGAAATGATGAGGAATTTGAGCGGTTGCTCCTTCACACGGCCGTGAGGTGGCTTTCAAAAGGAAACTGTTTGCGGCGATTTTTTGAATTGTTCGAAACAGTGACTGAATTTCTCGATTCTTGTGACCCTGAATTGAGTCAAGCGTTGAGACTTCGCAAATTCGAGATTGCATATCTGACTGATATTTTCGAAAAACTCAATGAGGTCAACATGAAGCTGCAAGGAAATAAGATGAATCTTATCAAAGCAAAAGGCATTATCAGTTCGTTTGCCAAGAAATCAAGATTTGAAGACATTGCCAATCTTAAAATTCCAGATTGGGTTTTTGATCCATTTTCGTTTGACGCGGTGGACACCCTTGAACATATGTTGCAGACAGAGTTTTTGGACCTGAAATATGACTGTGAGGCAAAGATGATTTTTAAGCAGCATGGTTACGAGTTAGCCTGGGTAAAACTCATGGAATCTTATCCAAAACTGTGGGAAATGGTTGAATCCCTCTCATTTCCATCCACATATTTAGTGGAAAAAGGATTCAGCTCTGTCGTCCAGCTCCTCACAAAACAAAGGAACAAATTGGATGTTTGCAGCAAAGGAGACCTGCACCTTCACCTGACCAACATACAGCCGGATATTCAGGCTTTGACTGCAGTCCACCAAGCACAAGGGAGCCATTAAAACGGTAAATTAATTAATTGAAATAATAATAATTGTATATAATAATAAATCATTTAACATAATAATTCAGTCTATTATTTTTACAACAACACGTTTCTTACATTTAAATAAAGGTATACCGTACTAAGAGAAGGGGGGCGACAGGGGTGAGTCGTCTTCCACTAAGGGGCGATACCTCATAAAAGGTTGAGAACCACTGGCGTAGAGTGTTCGACGTGACTCCCCGGCGTACTCCGCTCGACGCAACGGGAAAAACGCGGCTTAAGGTCAGCAATGTTTGCGCCTGATGATTTGATAATCAACGGACAAACGGGGTGCCAGGTAATGTGGTTGAAAAGTTCGTGTGATACTCATGTCGTGGATGAGAACAACGGCAAAAATGGCAACGGCTCGTGATCCTATGGTAAATTGAATAGGATGGTATAAAAACGGTTTAAAAAAAGTGGAGGAATGGTAAGCAGATTTGGCTTTTGTTTATTCATTAATGGAGAAAGAGCAGATCTTTTCTTTCATTTACCTCAACGGTCTTTTGACCTCGGAGTTCCTTGCCTTAATGGGACTTCCGTCCCTCAATGACAATGTAATTGTCTCTCTTACCCCCTCGTACCTGTGGAAATTCCACTTCCTCAGCTTTTTAACTCCAGCGGATTTCCCTGAAGTGGAGGTTCCCGTTTTTATTTTCCCTCTCTTCAATTTCAGATTCCTCTCCACAAAAGATAGCTCCTCCGAAAATTCATTCAGCTATGAACTCTCGCGAAAGTCGCACTTGCCTCTCTGGGCCCACTCAGACACTTTCCTTCACCTTATTCTCTTTCTGATACAGTTCCCCTCGCCAGTTCACAAACGCACAAACTCTACTCACTTCATTGCATTTAATACAGTCCTCCACGCTCACCGAGTTTCGTTTATTTTCGATCTTCAACTCTCGCCCTCTCGTGCGCCCAACATAAAGTATAAATAATCCAACAACAAATCGCAACACGTGTCCCTATGGCTCGTCCCAATCGGTTCATCTCAGTAAATTACAGATCGCTGAGATGCCGACATAAGTGTATAGTTATCATAGCGATCAAAACACTAAATTTTATTTTTCTCAAAGGCGCTTTCACGATTTGAACGAAGTATTTTATGTGGGCAGTTCCAAATGATTCGACGTCACCGTACATTTTCGATCGGTGGTAAAATGACGATAAATGGACAATAAATCGTTTAATATTTTAGTGCAGTTTATTCTTAATAAATCCCGCTAATACGATGTGAGCGTTTTCACAAAAAATCTGGTGCGACGCAACACACAACTTTCCTTAGCTTCACGACAATTCACTGCTTTTCACGGCTTTGGCATCTAATTCAATTAATTTTGCAGTCAGCTGATAACTTCACGGTGGTGGAAAGTGGTAGCGTTAGAGTTCCGAAATTTATTGTGGGGCCACGACCATTATTCGGCTACTAGTGCGCAGAGAATTAATGAGACTGACTTTTTTTAGAAGACTGACACTGTTTCAGAATTATCGGATAAAAACGGTGAGAAATGGTTGTAGAAGTATTGTCTCTGTTAATGGACTGAGGTGAGAACATTTATTGAGAACCGTATACAGGTATTAGTTATGTAAAGACGTTCTGTCAGTTTGGTGAAAATCGATGAAGCCAAAAAGCGTAAAACCCCTGTTTTGGGTTCATGGGCCGATGAGGCAAGAAAACCCTCATTGTGGTCTTAGAGGAGCCGTCCTTCCAGTTCCCATGGACATCCACAATACGTCCTCACCATCTTCGCACGAAACGCAGGACTGTCTTGAGTTCCATGCGCAGCTGCGGCACCTCAAGCACTATGAGGCGCACTGCGGTCTGCCCCTCACAGTACGTACATGCTCAGTTGACTCCCAGCCATGCAGAATCAGCAATTACGTGCCTCTGACTAACCAATCTTGCCCAAGTTAAGTGTCCTGTGAATAGGAACGGGAAGCTCGGTGTCTCCTTTTCGAGGAATGCAGATCTGGGCAAAGGGCGACAATCCCCTCCTCTGAATGGCCCTTTGGCTTAGAGCGACTGCCAGAAGAGGTCCGAGAGGGTCGATTTTACATTACTTAACTCTATTCTCCAAGCTGCACTGTAAAGATCGCAAAACGAATTTGTTCCTCAAAACCACAAACCTCTTCCTGCCCCGGCCGGTCTTTGACGAGAAGATCCCACTGGCATTTAAATGGCGACGACATACCCAATTCAACGTAGTTGCGACGTTTTGCCGGAGGAAGCCTAAAACATTCGTCGCTTCATCTCATTCTCTTCCCTGGCATCAGCATCACTGTGAGGGACCCAGAACTGTCGTTCTGCCACCAACTCGGGCTCCGCTAAGCACAAGCGCCATTCCATAACCGGTGTTGTAACCTAATCTTTTTCTAGTTTGCTGTATCCCTAGGCGTTGATGGTCCAGTCATACATACCATCCTTTCCCTCTCCAGCCTGAGGACCTCTCTAGATCGCTCTCAAGAGTCCAATAAATAACACCAGCCACATCCTTAGTCACGTGTTTTGATTCAGTAGGCCTCAGACGGTACAGATCTGAATAAATGCCTTTCGACGCGATCGCAATACTCCGAGTAGCGGAAAGTAAGTGTCAGCGACTTAGTGCCTTTTTACTCCCAATGACTGAACTAATAATGCTTGAGTTATGTTTTACTCATTTTCGCTCAAAATTGGCAGACAGTTTTCGTAACTGTCGCTCAAGTCACTCCATACCACTTTGTTGGCTCGCTGTATCCACCGACTACCGAGAAATTCTTTAATTTCGATCGGAGGGACGAACGAGAATTAATAATTCGAAATCCTTTAATTCCGTGGAACGCCCGTAGCGTGAGCGGCTCAACTCAGAGACGGTAATTGCGTTCCACGGAAGCGTCGAGGTATTAGGCCCTGGGTCTCATTAAAGATCCTTCCTTTTTTTGTTTTTTTCGGGACTCCTTTTGTCCGCCCCGAATGTTGAACGCGAAGGGTGTCCGCGAGGAGCCGAAGGCCGGAAAGTTCGAGCTGGTCTTCCGGCGATTAACGCTAAGCCGTCAGTTATCGTTTCCGTTCCTTCTCTCACTCACACACTCACTCTCTTTCTCTCCCCCCCCCCATCCCCCTTCCCATTACACTGGACAAAGTCGAGTTCGCAAAAACTTCAGGATGACCGGTGGCGGGGAAGAGGGGTGGAGAAAATTAAACAAAAAACGTGAACAAAAACGGGACATCAGATACCTTCAACCCAACTCCTCAATTGTTATTCAGCAACGAAATCTCTCGACGAAAAAAAAAAAAAAAAAAAAAAACTTCCAATGTAATTTTCTTTCGACAGAAAATGAACCGAAATCGTCAGATTACCGGAAAAACCTCGGTGAGGGCTCCCGTTTACAAAGAGAGAGAGAAACGAGAACAAAATTAACGCCGCGTCATAAACTGTCGACTACACAAATGAGGTCGCACGTTAGGATATTCGCTTCTTCCGGAGCTCCGATGTTCGAAGTGGATTGGCGAGGGGATGCGGGGTTTGTGGATGGTAGTATAAAGAAGAGGGGAGGGGGGGGTGTAACATTATCGTAATCATTTGAAGGAGGAAACGCGAACATCCGACGCGTCAACCGGCCGCGTTTAATCGTTTTATAAGTTTGGGAATTTTTTTTTAAACTTCTGTTCGACGAAATGCTCAGAAGCGCAAAGTGGAAATAATAACGTGGAAAAACTCCGCCGTAACATAACATAATAACACGGCGGGTTGTGTTGGTAGGAGGGGAAGGGGAAGGGTATACCTCCGCTCGACGATGGCTACAGTTCAAATATCAATTGTTGTATGTTAAAAACATGTTTGTTCGTACCTATGTGAGCCGTTGGCCCTTGTTTTCAATCCAGATTTATTTAAGAGATCTTTTTAAATCGGCTGATTAGGAAATAATGGATAGTTACAGACCAATATCATTAACACACCCCTTATCGATAGTACTTGGAAAAATGTATTAAAACTAGGACTGTTTCAATACAAATCTGAGAACAGACCTCGCATGGTTCCAGCTGAAGAAATTAAGTGCTGAAGTGCAATTAAGATTTGGTCGTACTAGGTATCTTTCTAGACAAAAGCAACGCCTCTGATTGTGTCCAACATGAAGTACCAATGAATAGATCGTGTAATTATGGGTTCAGAAGCTTCGCTTTTAAGTTGTCGGAATCCCACGCAAGCGGTTAGATCTGGAGATTACTTGAGCAGTCCTAAAAAGATTTGGTGTGGTGTGCCCCTGAGATCAGTCCTTCTTAGCTCTACCTCATTTCACTTGCGTACATTTTTACTTTCCTTGCTCTACGAAGTAGAAAGGAAAGTTATGTAATCGGCTGAAAAAAAAATTTTGAGTTTTCTTCAGATCTTCACGTTTCAGACCCCCCTGAGTCCGAAAAACACTATTTGGGAAAATGGTCTGTGTGTGTATGTGAACGATTTTTAGAGAAAACCACCGTACCAAATCAGCTCAAACTTTATATCTCGCCCGCAGGTCACAATGGAACGCCAAAATGAGGGTTTGAACAAAATCCATCGAAAGTTAACTGTAGTTATCATAGTGATCAAAACACTAAATATTTTTTTTCTCAAAAACGGCTCTAACGATTTTGATTAAATTTTTTATATTGATAGCTTTCAACAAGGCAACTATCCTATAAAATTCCCATTTGTGGGAAAATGACGAGAGCAGCACAATAAATTACCAAAACTTTCGACGAAATCGATTTTAGCGCGGTTTTTAGAGAATACCACCGTACTAAATCAGCTGAAACTTGATGTCTAGCATATAGGTTACCATGGGACGCAAAAATAAGGGTATGGGCAAAATCCATTAAAAGTTAACTATAGTTATCATAGTGATCAAAACAACAAATTTTTTTCTCAAAAACGGTTTTAACGATTGATTAAATTTTTTATATCGATAGCTCTCAATAAGGCAACTATACCATAAAATTTTCATCCGTGGGAAAATGACGAGAGCAGCACAATAAATTATCAAAATTTTCGACGAAAAGCGTTTTTAGCGCTGTTTTTTCCTTATAAACTCCGCTGAAATGTTAGAAAGTGAATTGACGTAGAGCTAAGGAAAGTTGTGTGTTGCGATGCACCAGATATTTTACTAACTCATTTCAATTTGAACTTGGTCAAACAACACTTTACAGCAGCATGAATCGGCTGCGCTTACAGTTCCAGAATTTATAGTCCTGCTCGCACTCATTCCTGGACCATTATTGAACAATTAGTACCCACAAAATAAATGAGGCTGTAAACACGATTTTTTTGAAGAGGATAGTAATCACTTTTGCAGAGTTATTGCTTTAAAACTTTTTAAAGTGGTGGTTAGCGAAATGGCGATAGTTGAAATTCCGGAATTTCTGGAGTGACCCCCTTATTTGTTACAAGCGTTTTTTAACGCTCACCCTATAGCTATTGGATTGGACTAATACACGAATTTATTTTTACATTCTAGTGACATTTCAGCGGAGTTTATCAGAAAACAATCGCGCTAAAATCGATTTTCGTCGAAACTTTTGGTAATTTATTGTGCTGCTCTGGTCATTTTTCAACGAATGGGAGTTTTATGGTATAATTGTGTTATTACGAAGTATCAATAAAAAATTTAATCAAAATCTTTAGAGTCGTTTTTGAGAAAAAAAATTTGGTGTTTTGAACACTATGATAACTATAGTTAACTGTCGGTGGATTTGGCGCATGCCCTTATTTTGGCGTCTCATGGGAACTTGCTGGCTAGATATCAAGGTTGAGCGGATATGGTACGTTCGTTTTTTCTAAAAATCGTCACACAGATCATTTTCCTAAATAGTGTTTTTCGGACTCAGTTGGGTCTGAAACGTAAAGATCTACAGAAAACTCAAAACGCGATCGAGAGAAAACGGCTGAACCAAATCAGCACAAACCTTATATCTAGTCCGCAGGTCACCATGGGACACCAAAGTAAGGGTATGAGCAAAATCCGCTTAAAACTAACTATAATTATCATAGTGATCAATCAAACTTACTTTTCTCAAAAACGGCTATAACGATTATGATTAAATTTGTTATGTAGGCAGCTCCTAATGGAACGACAATGCCATAAAATTCCCACCCCCGGGGGGATGACGAGAGCAGCACAATAAATTACCAAACATTAAGA
The DNA here is from genome assembly GCA_020466155.1 of Pachypeltis micranthus. Taxonomy (NCBI): domain Eukaryota; kingdom Metazoa; phylum Arthropoda; class Insecta; order Hemiptera; family Miridae; genus Pachypeltis; species Pachypeltis micranthus. The sequence continues at coordinate 14,617,463 of CM035775.1, forward strand.
CAAAAATCGATTTTGACGCAGTTTCTTCCTTATAAAATCCGTTCGAATGTTACTAGGATCTTCGGAAAAATTCAGGTGGTACTGAAATCATGTACCTATACGATGAGGCAGACCGCAATATCATGTACACCGTCCTTTCATAATGCGGTGGAATTGTCGTCCGCAACAAGAGGTGTGTTCAGCCCCTTTCGGCGGCGCCCTTCGAACTCTCACAAAGTGGAGCTCTTTAACTTGAACTGAAGACGGACCTCTTTGATCTGCCGACAAGGGCCACGTACTCGTGTAGTGGCGCTCTTAAAATAATTTAAACTTCTCACTTCCACATCAAAATCCTCCGTCCCACGAAATTTCGTTCTTCGCGTTATGGAGTACACTGAATAGAGTTACAATTCAGAACATCGTTATCAGGCGCCGTTGATGTCTTTTTACATTTCTTAGCCCTTCGTTGTATAATATTTCAGTCATCATAGTGAACAAAACCCCAAAATAATGTTTTTCGCAGAAGCGGCTGTTAGGGATTTTGATTAAATTTGTTGTGCCAACAGATAAAAATTATTTAAGGATTTTATAAATTTCTGACTCCCGAGATATTGACGAAAGCAGCACAATAAAACTTTTCGAAAAAGTCGACTTTACCGCAGTTAGTTCTCTATAAACCTCGCACATGTGGCACTTATGCCCTCAAAAAGTCAGGATGATAGTCCGTCCAATCAGCTACCTACTATAGATGTTTAATAATGTACATGATAAAATCAGGAGCAACTACTGAAATTCCGGAAATCAACGTAACTACGTCGAGTCCTACCTTTCGAGTAGAAACTGCCTAATGAAGTCCTGACGACCGATAAGCGCTGTCAGTCTCGTCTTATAGAATGTCGAGTTCTATAACATAAAATTGAAACAGGCGTGTGTTGAATGAAGAGCGTGTTGAATTAGTAACTTGAGCGGTAAAAATCGTGGATTGTACGTGAACCTAAGGAAAGTTGTGTGACAATCTAGTAGACGTACGCCAGTTTAATAAAAACCTATAAAAAAATACGTACATTAAAAAAAAGTCGACGTTGAATTATGACGCGACATTTTATTTTTCTGTGCGAGGTGAACTTTGTGATAGAATCTCATGTAGAACTCAATTCTATGAGCACAACGTTTACACCAAGTGTCGACATTTTTCATAAATTAGAGTGTTGAAACTTCCTGGAACCTACATTTGTTCGTTTGATTATATTTTGTGCCGAAAATAAATAAATAAATATTAGTCAAGTTATTCCACACGACTAATAAGTATCGGCAGACTTACTGCGCGTGCATGTTTGTGCAGATCTTGAGAATAGGGCAATTGTACGCCATCTTTTCGGTTAATCCATTAAGCGTCGTCAGCAGTGTACAATCACATAACACCAACGCTCAGTGTGTCACTTGAATTTCACGAATAGAGAAGTACAAATGAAAGAAACATATTGACTGCGAGCAATTTGCTTAAAAAATGTAACGGTGGAAGTTTATTTAGTGATCGAAATGCCAAATAAGTTTTTTTTTCTCGAACGGCCCTAACGATTTTGATTAAATAATTTGTACGGACAGTTCTGAATAACACAACAATATCACGACCTCCATTCATGAGAAAATGACAAGAGCAGCACATTAAAGTAACAAACATTCTCAGTGTTTTCTTCCCCCCCCCCCCCCCCCGTATGTTATTACGATCCTCAAAATGTCTGGTGCGTTGCAACACACAACTTTCCTTAGCTCTACGTCAATTCACTTTGTACATGGATTTTTCTACATAATCAATTCATTTACCACTCAGTTCCTTTGAACTTGGTCAAACAACAATTCACAGCAGCAGGAAGCGGTAGCGCCTACAGGTGTGGAATTTACTGTGCTGCTCGTACTCATTTCAGGGCCATTATTGAGCAATTGGTACACAGAAAATTAATGATGCTGTAAACACGAAGACGTTTTTGAAGAAGGATAGTAATCACTTTTGCAGAGTTATTGAGTAAAACTTCTGTAGCTGGTAGTAAGCGAAACGGTGGTAGTTCAAATTCAGGAATTTTTGGAATGAGCCCCATGTATATCATGAGCGTTTTTAAACACCCACCCTCTAGGTATTGGATTGGACTACAATACCTATTTTCTTTCACATTCTCCTAAAATTCCAGCGGAGTTTATAAGGAAAAAACCGCGCTAAAAACGCTTTTCGTCGAAAATTTTGATAATTTATTGTGCTGCTCTTGTCATTTTCCCACAAATGAGAATTTTATGGTATAATTGTCTTATTGAGAGCTATCAATATAAAAAATTTAACCAAAATCGTTTGAGCCAGTTTTAAAAAAAATTTTGTGTTTTGACCACTATGATAACTATGGTTAACTTTCGTTGGGTTTTGCTTATACCCTTATTTTCGCGTCCCATGGTAACCTGTAGGCTAGACATCAAGTTTGAGCTGATTTGGTACGGTTGTTTTCTCTAAAAACTGCGCTAAACTCGAATTCGTCGAAAGTTGTGGTAATTTATTGTGGTAATTGTAAAGTGGTGGTTAGCGAAATGGCGGTAGTTGAAATTCCGGAATTTCTGGAGTGACCCCCTTATTTCTTACAAGCGTTTTTAAACGCTCACCCTATAGCTATTGGATTGGGCTAATACACCAATTTTTTTTTTTACATTCTAGTGACATTTCAGCGGAGTTTATCAGAAAACAATCGCGCTAAAATCGATTTTCGTCGAAACTTTTGGTAATTTATTGTGCAGCTCTCGTCAATTTCCCACAAATGAGAATTTTACGGTATAGTTGCCATATTGGGAGCTACCAAGATGAAAAATTTAATCAAAATCGTTACAGCCATTTTTGAGAAAAAAAAAAATTTGGTGTTTTGATCACTATGATAACTATGGTAAGCTGCGGCTGGATATCAAGTTTGAATGGATTTCGTATGGTGGTTCTCTCTACAAATCGTTCACAGACACACATACCATTTTCCCAAATAGTATTTTTCGGGCTCAGGAGGGTCTGAAACGTAAAGATCTGAAGAAAAGTCAATTTTTTTCAGCCGATTACATAACTTTCCTTTCTACTTTGTAGCGCCAAGGAAAGTAAAAAGGGTGGTGGTAGTCGAATCAAGTACCTACGCTAAAAGCGTTTAATATCTCATCATTCTCAAAATAAATCGTGTGTACCGACTCATCAATTCTCTGCGCGCAAATTGCCCGATAATAATCGTGGCACAATTAGGAGCATCACAATAACTTCCGGAACTACGTTGTCTCGTGAATGGGCTAATGCGGAATGTACTGGCTGGACTGAGGCACGTTGTGTGATGCAACGCACCTGATGTTTTTAAACTGTTTTGGAATTATCGTAAATTATAGTGAAAATTATGAAAAGTGGTATGACAGTGGCACGGCTGTGGTACGAATTACGGAATTTTTGGGGCTGCTCGTCATCAGGCAATGAGCGTTATTGAACTCGGGTAGTATAGGCGGTCTATTGGACTACCGCCATGATTGGAACTCGAGACAATTTTTTTCAGCCTATTACTCAACTTAACATCCTACTCCGTAGTGCTTAAGAAAATATAAATAAAGCGCGGACGCCTGATTTGACGGTGACGAGGAATAGGAAAAACGGCCGTTGATGACTTCGTTTCGAACAGGTCCTTCAACTTCCTAATCACGAAAATAGTAGGAAATCACACTCCCCCCTTCCACCTTCTTCCCTCGTTCTCTCGTTTCCGATCGACGAGTTGAACGGCCTTCAGAATCCGCCTTTTAAGCGAAAATTATCGTTTCGAATCCCGTTAAATCATCTTAACGCAATCGCGATTCGACTCCCTGGTTCTGTCGATTCCGGAGATTTCGTGACGTTTCGTCGTCGATTGGTTTAGTTTCGGGTACATTCTAATCAATAAAATAAAAACACGACGTGAGTACGTGACTTTCTCATTCGAAACGGTCTTTGAGACGCTGCGCGAGTCACAATTATTGAGTCCCACCCCGGCGGGATTATCATAATTTTGTTTTCTCCTTCCGCCCAATCTATTCAATTTGTTTACCCATTTAACGCTCTGATTATACGTAAGTTTTTCCTTTCGTCTCATTTTTAGAGATACGAGAGATTTTTCGAATCAGAAAACAACGGTTTTGGACGCGAAGGGAATTAAATGAGGAAATCAACACGACAGGCGTGGCCCATCGCATTTCTCTTAGCCCCACGTTCATGAGGCGATTTTTATCGCCTGCTAACTATTATAATCTGTTCTCCCTATTCGTGTGAAGAATGCAATCTCCCAAACCTTACTAATCGGTACCTTTTTTTCTTCCTTCTTTTATAACTCTGCCTGATTGCCCTTCATTGGAGATGAGCACCGCGGCGTGAAGATTGCACCAGACCAAAAGTCGCTCCCGTGTCATTGGGCCCGGGCATGATAGGGAGTTTCCTCGTCTTTAGCACACCACCTACATCGAGAGGCGTCGGCTATGCCACAACATACGTATTTGTTCATTTTGCAGGGTCATGGTTCCTACTATCCACCTTAAGGCCTTTCTTTCCGTCATTAGACGTCTTGTCTCTCGTGTGTTGGTCCCGAGATAAGTGGCGTGGAACACTCCCGCAGCGTTACAAACACATGCATTCTCCCAGCATATCCTCTCACTCTCCTCTTAACTGGTGACGGAGATGCTCCACGGTTGTGAAGTGGACCTATAGGTACAGTTAACGATCCGAGTCTGGCTAGATCAGTCTCGGCTATTGAGAAATTGCTAAAGAGTTGAGCCGCATCCTACACTTCCTCCCCAGTTTTGACGTTGAGCCTTGCAAGGTGCTTACTATCAGTCATTATATTGATAGTTTTGTTGCTACCCTTCTTCAGCGCCAACGTTTTGTTCTCCATAACCATCTCTGTGAAAATTCGGTGAGCAGAGCTACAGGCTTGTGAAGCAAAAAAAAATGTTTTTTCTTTTTTTATTGTCACTAGTCAATACCTAAATATAAGTATTCCGCTGACAGCTCGTTAAACAGAGATGCGCCAAAATACATCGGAACATGAGATTTACCGAACCCTTTTAAATTTTGTGTCCACAATAAATCAATTAATGAGCAAACAGGTCGAAAATCGATTTTCGTGCTTCTTCCATGTTCATAAATCCCGCACTAGATAAAAATCGTGTTGGTGCTTCAATTAATTATCTACACGGTTGACCTGCTAACTTTTTTTTAGTATTCCGTTTATGATTTTAAAATGGAAAACATGAACATTCCTCATCTTGACAGTACATGAAACGTCGTGACATAAGTAAGTTCCGGAACGTTGCCAGTTTCTGAATGTTGTACCAGTTCGTGTAAATTGAATAATAAGATGGTTTAGTGTAGTGAGTTGTGCGGTAAAATTTGCGGACAACACGTCGGGCCGCGAAAAGTTGTCCGATGCGTTGCGTCAAAGATTCAACCGAAATAGAACTCGCGGCAGACAGCCGCCGCTTTTGGATCCTGCGGCGGTCGTCGAGGGAGTCGATCGCTTTTTATCCGGCTGCCCCTTCGTGGTCATTCATCGAAGCCTGCTATCTGCCCCTCAACTTGCCCCCCGGGTGGACCAGACGCGCTCATCGTCGCCTCATAACTACCGCTTTGTTTGGTCAGTTAATCTACTTTCAGCAGAGTGGAGGTTCGCGTTTGTTGGTATCGTCGCCCTCGACCTGAAACTACTTGTTCTGTCCCGTCAAACTCGACGGAATCGAACTTCGTCAACTATCGACGAGAGACAACCGATCAAACTTAAACTAGAAGAGGTGAATTATGAACGAAGATGGCGCCGACAGTTCTCGGGAGTGTGGGGGGTGGAAAGTTGCGTTGATTGCTTCGCTGCTCGATTCAGTTGTTGAGGCTCTGTAGCCCAAGTCAGTCCTGCCATAAGTAAATGTATATTTAATCGGTCATCATAATCTCGCTGGTATTGCACCGTCCTCGACTCTTTTCAATGCTCATCGCACATGCGCACTATACGCAATGGAGAACTTACGTCACCTCTTCTATACTACCTGCAGATTCCTAGCTGAGCTGTAGGATTGAGGTGCGCTTCATGCTCAACTAAAGCCCACAGTGCTGGAAGGGCCTAAGCAGTCCTAGGACAGATAACACCTACCTCGAGTTGGTTCAATCTTAAACTGAAATCCACATTGACCTCAAAGTTTTGCGGATTAATGGCATTCTGGTACGTGAAGGGGAGTCAGGACGTTGCCGGTGGTTTTTTGTTGCTGTCGCTCAGTCGAAGAGCAGGTAGGCAGGTACCCTGAGATGTACCCTAGAAGCACGAAGGATCAAAAACGAAAACACGCCCACTCACCCCAGTGTGATTTGTCTATTCAGTCAGTGGTGTTTATTGAGTTAACTCCTCCTTAACTCCCTCTATTTTACTATATTTGGCTGGATTATGTTTCAAACATGAGACTAGTTTATTATTTCATCCTTTTTAAGAAGTCTTCGATTTTTATTATCGTTTCATTCAACATAGATGTGAGCTAATTGTTGATTTTCAATCACAATTACTATTTGTATTTTTTTACTGTATTTTCTAAACAGTGAAGCTATTATTTGGTCGAACTGGAGGTAAGAGAGCTTTCAGAACTCCGTGTTTCAATATTTCGAATTTCGTGCATGCCACATATGCCTCCCCATTGTGGCGGAAGCAACAGGCTGGCTAGCAGTTCAGAGGAAGCTGCAGCAACTGTAGAGACAGGAGTGTCTTGCTATTACAGGGCAATGTGTACTTGCCCCACTGCTGCAATGAAAGTCCTCTTGAAAATCTCTCCTGTTCGCATACGCATTCAGAGGAACGCATTCCTGGGAGTGCTAAGGCTTTTCCAGACAGGAAATGTTTCCAGAAGGACTAAAGCAAGCCTCCAAGGAACGGCTAGACAGTTCAAGCTACAAGAGGCAGCATTTCTAGCTACAGACGTTATGCCAGAGGGAAAGAACTTTCAGTTGCCATTCAGTGTTAGCGTCCACTCGTAGGAACGATGGGTGAAAGGGAGGTCCCAGACTCAGGTGGGCGCCCTGCAGTGGTATACTGATGATTCTGTAATGGGATGCAGAGCTCGACTAGGCATCGGAGGGCTCAACTATAGTCTTGCTGAGCCGCTGGGTGTGTACGCCACGATATTTCAAGCAGAAATCCTAGCCATAAAGATCTGCGCAGAAGAGATCCTGATCAAAGGGCGCAAGGGTTAGTGGATCTACATATTCCAAGACATCCAGGTATTTGCAGATCCAGGTTGACGTGGGGATGTATTCAAGCGATCGAAGAATTCAGTGCCCACAATAGACATTCCCTTATCTGGGTGCTGGTTCAAAGAGCGCACAAGGGCAATGAAAAGGCAGGCTGCCTTGCGAAGAGAGGTACGGAATCCCTACCCATCGGGAATGAACCCCACGTAGGAATGACGAAAAGTCACCTGAATCATCCGGTGGTCGGATGGGAGACACAGGAAAGCAGCGCCCATTCTGTAAGGGCGAAGGCAATGCTGACACTCTCCAGACGGGATCTGGGAGCCCTAATTAGCTTCATCGCCGGATACTGCCCACTCAGGTATCACCTCATCAACAAGAGCATCTCAAAGGCGGTGGAGTGCAGACTTTGGGGTGAGGACGACGAGCTGCCAGAGCATATCCTATGTGACTGCCCTGCCTTGGCAACCAAACGCTTTGAACACTTTTGTCATGCGATGAGTGAACCCCAAAGTGAAGTCTGCACGAAAGACATACTTGGCTTTGTAAGGGGGGCGGGTATGCACGGTGCCTTCTATTAAGGAAGGGTTAGTGTCACAATAGGTCCATGTGTATCCGCAGTGACAAAGGGACTTTGCGGTTTCAGAATTCCGTGTTTCAACTTCGTGTGCGCATGTAAAATTGAATTCTCCAGTCCGTCACTAGTAAAAACTCAGCGTGCCACTCACAAATACGTCACAGTAAGACCCAGCAGTCGAGGTGTGAGATAAGTTGCAAAACAAACTCGCATATTTGGCGATCGAGGTCAACTATCAGTAAAAGCGCTCATCGCCAGTGCCTCAACTAGCACTTGTGGTCCCCCCCCCTCCCACCATTCTCCTTTCACTCCGTGGCTCCAATCATCCGTTCATTCGAAATGGAAGCATAATTTTTAATTAGAACAGCCGGTGCGTGAGAGATGCCTTTCCCCAAACACCAAGACAATCCTCCATTTCGTTCCCGCCTCCCTTTTAATACCTCTCCAAGCCCGCCGACGTTTAATCGCTTTCAATCCTCGAGGATAATCCTCAATCCACCGCCGTTGGAGATAATCGCCGGAACGTGGAAAACAAACTGTCTGGAGAACGGAAAAACGGGAAGAGGGAACCGAGAGAAAGATCGGTTTCCATCATTCGAAAGATAATCCATCCGCCGGCTCGATAAAATGATCTCTTTCATGAGTCAGAGCTTCTCATTCCGCCGTCATCGCTTCCAAAGCGAAAGCCTTTAAAAGGGCGTAAGGGACCGCTAATGGATCCCGGTTAATTCGAGTTTCTAAGGTTTCACGTTTCCTTCACGAGGATAATCTCGATGATTCATCGCTCGCCATCAAAGCCGGCTCGAATTTATCGATCCACAAAACGCGGAGTTACAAATTGAATTTTTACGAAAATACACCATAAAATGTTGAACACGAAACACTGACCTCCTCTACTCCTGGAGTATAAAAACCTCGCTCGATTGTCACTGCAATTGTTTTTCTCACTTTCCTTGGCTCAACGAAGTATTTGGTTTTTGAGATGCACTTTCCTCAGTTCCATCCTTGGCTTTAGCTAGTTGTACTATCTATTTTCCCTCAGTTTCGGAACTTATTGAGGTGCTGTTCACTCGATTTTTTTGTGAAATTGACATGTTTAGAGGGTTGAATTCCGAAATGTATGGGGTGGCTTCTTGTTATCTTTTGAGCGCCGTTAAACTTAAGCTTAGTGCACTACCTCCCAAATTATTTTGAGAATGCGTAGTGTCGTGTGAGCGGGATTTGCAACAAAATGGCGTTTCTTCGTAACATCGATAACTCATTGTGCTGCTCTCGTCATTTTACCACGAATGAAAATTTTATGAAGTTCCATACAAACAATTTTGATCAAAATATGACGTTTGAGCCGATTTGGCTCAATTGCGTTCACACACACACACACAGGTTGTTTTCTTTAATTAATCATTTCTCTTTGGCCTTTCCTTCCTACTTCTCAGGGCTAAGGAAAGTAACAATATATATTAATGTATGGTTCAATTCAGTTAATCAATTTGTGACCTGATGAATGAACAGAATGTCGACTCTACACAGTCGTGAGCTACCATAATCCCCGAGCTATTAGTGAGACCCTCGCAAACACCGTTCTTCTCATTCGGTTGACACTGGAATCTGAAGGCCATTCCGGTATGGAGCGTGTTGCGAAGGTTTCCTCAGATCCGGCTTCAACAACGCGGTCCTTTGAAAGGATCCGCGAAGGATCGATCGACGGATGAGCCCCCGGGATTAGCGGCAAAAGCTGATCCTTCCGGATGAAACCCGACTCGCGCTCTGGCAGACGCATGAAAAGGAAACGGGGGAACGGCCCTATTGCCGACGGAGGAGGAAGGAGGTTTGGGGTTTGGAAGCGGAATAAGAGCACGTGGAAGGGGACGGAGGAAGGATTGAAAGCGGCCTTCCAACCTCCAACGGCGAGCTCTATGAACCTGGCGAAAGGGGGCTTGAGGATTCAATTGAAAGGCCTCTTTAGGGGAGCGAGATGACAACCTCCGCTAATTGTGGTTTATCCGGATTAACGTCGTTTATTAAAATCCGCTCCGATGATTACGCGGCAATTAGCCGCAGGAGCCTTTTTCGTTTCATTCGCAGAGTAAATCCTCACAAAGTAACTGGACACCCCCCCTCATTCAGCACCACCAACATTTTGAGAGTGATTCTCTCTCTGAAACACTTTGACCCCGCACTACCGAAAATACTTCGAAAACCACGGTAACGATATTTGTCATTTTTTATTTAAAAATAAACGAGAAAGAGGACATTTACCAGGGATTAGAAAGATCATTTGAAAACTAAATATAGAATTGATAAAACAACGACGTACACTCGACGCATGTTAATTAAACTGTTAACGAGATCCAACAAAAATCAGACCGTCGCCCAACTTTCATCAGCCCTCGCGCTGAGGCGGCGATTTTTATAGCTCTTCCATCTGATCCGTGTGCTTGAACTTGACTTTCTACACAAATACTATTGTGTTGTTCACTTGTAAGACCCTTGTAAACACCACATTAATGTTTCGTGCGGAGTGAAGGTTCATGCTTATGGCGTTGAAAATAGGTAGAAAAGTCTGCGAACGGAGTTTCAGCGATCGAGAAAGTGACATATGACTGAGATTTATAAATAATAAACTAATAAACGGCTCAGGACCAAAACAGGAAAGAAGACTGTGCAAGAGTAGGTAGGCTGCAGCATAGGGCCTGCATAGCTGCTGACGCCATAAAGTCATTACGGATGAAGTGCTACTTCAAATTGCGATTCAAGATACTTATTCTTGAAATATCCAAATGGGAAGTGGGGCCATGGAATGGTACAAAGACGAATCAGAGAGAGGTGCAGGAGTTTATGAGTCGGGGATCCAGGCAGAGCTCTTCGCGTGTAGCAGGGGGCTGAAACAGAAAAAGACATAATTATGTTAATTATGTCAGACAGGCTGCACTTAAGGCCCTGGCATGTTACACTGTTTTGTCAGGGTTGGTTTGGGAATGCCTGAAGATCCTTTTTGTCTGTAACTGTTCGGCTATGTAGGGCGCAAGTCATGGAGGGAAGAAGAGTATGAGCAGGCCGACAATCTGGCGAGAGGCGTATCTACACTTCTCCCAGTGTGACCTGCGCCCTATGTTGAGATCACCAAGAGACACTTGAATAAGGAAATTGGCAAGCGGGAGGAGAAATGCAGGGCTGCTTTTTAGCGGGATGTGCCTGGCCAAAGGCATTCAAAGTTATTCATCAAACTTTCCAGGGAGCGATCTAGAGACGCCCTCAGTCTGAAGACAGAAAGACGGATGGTATGGGGTCTGCTCACGGGACACTGTCGACTAAGGGCTTCCCTGGTCAAGACTAGTAAGTCAGTGGTCCGTAGTTGCAGATTCTGGGAGGTAGGGCTGGGGTCAGCTCATCATGTAATGGGTAGTTGTGAGGGGCTCGCTGGGGCGCACCTCAGAGTGCTTGAGGTGCCAAAGCTGTGGCTGGTTGAGGTTACAGGGGTAGATTTCAAGACTGCTTTGCGTTTTGTGCGTGAATGGTGGGGTCGTCATGTGAGGGAGCACTAGCTCCATGGGAACGGAAGTGAGAAGACGTGGGGCAGCGCATGGACTCCACACAATACTCGTTGGTACATCTTAGGTCCTAGAGGAGGTTTTCTTCCTTACCAGCAGTATATATTGAAACAAAAAAAAAACACTGTGCTGGAGACAGGATCATATGATGTTTGGCAAAGGAGCCTGACAATCTATAGGGAAAGATCAAAGGATGACGGCGACATGGCATAGATGAGAACTCGGCAAGATAGGCAGAACTTTGCATGGAGATACTAACACGATGGTCACCTGCTTGGTGGAAAAGTGGAGAGTTGAAAGTAAGAGAAATGAGAATCTGGTAACGTCCAAGGAGGAAGTGACTACTTTCCTTTCAGTCTATAGCACAGCTTTAGTTCTTTTTGTGACAAGACTGCCCAAAGCGCTCTGTGGTTGTTAGATGCAGGGTCATATCAGCCAGCCGTGACTGCTCCCAGCTACGCTATCCCTTTTGCGCTATCCCTTTTGCTTGATGTATTAGGGAGTTAATGGTTAGCAATTGTGTTTACTGTTAGAACCACCTCAGTCACTTGTTGCCTAGGCGTTGAATTTTGAATAATACCAGTAGGAATTTCCCGTACTAGTGGTTTGTGCAATCCACTCTGCACTAAGACACTCTACATGGACACACTTGTTACAGTCGCTCTCCACAACATATGCAGTGGAACAGAATTTTCCATTGAGACAATACTCTTTTCCCACGTACCTCCGTCAAGTCTCTCAGTCAGAGGCTTTGAGCTCTGCAGGAGGTACAGAACTGTTTCCAAGCGTGATGAAATTCACCATCCACGACTGTATTAACCTGTGTGAAGGTCGTACGACGAGGACTAGTTTGGAGAGACACGGTTGATGTCTGTAAGATCTTGAGTTAATTAGGTGAGCAACAAGACACAGCCAGTTGGGTGGGGCGAAGGCGCTACTGGTGAATCCTTTAAAGGACCTGAACTGATCATCTTTACCGCTTATATCGTTTGTTGTGGGTGAGGGGGGATGGATGAAGCATTGTGATTCGCACCTCCACAGAATGATCCGAAGTACAAGCCAGTTTGTCGCTAAATGTGAAGGATTATCCATGTCCTGCAACGGATCGCTGGGTTTTGACGTTAGGTTCGTCATCGCTCACATGGAAGTTCCTTTGTGGCAACTCCAGAACTCCTACCCTTCGAAATCCCGCCGATCTGAAGTCGGAGACGCTCTATGCGCAGTGTGAAGACAGCGAAGGAAAAAAAAACCCGCTCTCTCTCATGGACGGAAGGGCTCGAGAGGCCATTGATTCTCAACAATCTTGGGATTAGCCTACCGGTTTCTCAAGGGAGGCAGCTGTTCCGAGCGGGATGAAATCTCCTCGGCTGAAGTAGGCAGGAAAGAAGTGTCTTCGTCGAAGGGGAACGACGCAGTAAAACGGCGTCGGAACTTAAGCCACGAGGAAACCTCATCAAACAGTGGGATTCGCGAGTTTGATCCCGCTCTCGTTGGATAACACATTTTGTTTTCAACCTCAATCCTCCTTTAATCTGGATTACGCCGCCGCATCCTACTAATCCCCAGTAGTCCTACCGTCATCCCGGATCAACATTTCAAAAAAAAAAGTGGGCGACGGCTCAATTCCAACAGTTGACGTCAAGTTATGGAAACCCACCTACGAGAAAGCTCGACCCACTCGAAACGGCTCCTACCATTACTTGTTTATCTCAATCTCACATGTTCAATTAGGGAATCCTTAATCTTATCCGGATAAGGCCCTCGAAACTCTAAACCACTTCATTTTTCTCCGCTTTTAAAATCAATTAAAAATTCCACTTTTTAAAAGCTTTCGAGTGTCGCGAGTTCTCGAAGCTCTATCTTTTTTTTTTGTATCAACATCAAAATTTGATCTGCCGGGACGGGAAACCTCGTTATTATCCGTAAGATGACGCCTCGGCCTCTCCAATTCCAGAGATCTATGGGTTTATCTGTAGATCAAGACGATCGAGTGCACCGTTGCCTAAACGGTCTCAACTGTTTACCTGTTGGTTTCTCCGATAAGTGACAGTTAAAGGTGAGGTTCGGAGCGGACCTTGTGGACGAGTCGGTATTGCTGTTCAATTGAAAATCTACCAAAGAACCTTTTTTCCCGTCAAATTTAACCTCTTGTGCAGTGAAATTCTTCAATTTGGAAGCAAAAGGCTTAATTAAACCATTTAACCTTTTTCCGGGTCCAATTCTGCCATTTAGAACGAAAAATGACGGCCAGTAGCAACTTCTCCAAATCAAAATATAGTAATTTTGGAAGTAAGTGCAAAATTTAACGTGAATAAACTGAGTTCTGTATCAGAAATATTACAAACTATCACGCAAAGGTTGATTATTATCTTGCACGGCATCATTGCACAGCTTGACGCAGGCCCGCACGTCCGGAACCCGCCCTGTTCGATTCAGCATCGGAAAATTCCAGTAAGCGATACGAAACACGACCTGGCTACGACAGAACACCATCAATTGATATTTTCTAGGCGATTGGCACGACGTTATGAGAGACGGAGGCGGATTGGGAAATGAGCGCGCGCCAGAGGAAAATGATAACTTTTCAGCTTGGAATGGCTTTGGTGCCTCAGGCTAGTAGTGAGCTGTTTTCAGGAACTTGTTAACCTTTACAGACCTGGGCGTGACCGCTAACATGATAGTTCTCAGGTGCCAGTTTGACGGGAAATGCGAAGTGCAATCAGATGGAACAGCCACTGTCGTCGGTTTCGGTCTCCAAGCCTGAGTGGCTGTAGAAGAAATGGGACACACACGGTCCTGAGTTTTCAAGCAGAGATTTGCTGGGGCCGTCATAGTGCAGAAATACAACTATCATCATTCACTGACAGTCAAGCGTCTTGCAAGGCACTGAAGAACTACTGCACAACGTCAAAATTGGGCGATAAATGTTCCTCAACTTTTTGACAAACTGTGAATAGAGCTTATGTCTAATGGATTACTGGAAATGAGAACGCGGACCATCTAGCCAGACTCGGTTCATCTGTGGGGCATCTCCACCACTAGTCAAGAGAACCGTGATATATGCCAGGAACATGCGGGAGAGCGGCACTCCAAATACATTATCTCAAAACTAACACGAGGAGATATCTTACGGACATATGCGAAGCTCGTCAGTCCAGGTGGTGTTGTGCAGATGCCAAAGACTAGAAAGAAAACGTATTTTGGTCAGGTACATCATCCCCAACGGGGGACATCAAAGAATACTCTTTCAGGAAATACCTAGGGACGGACCTGTGACATTAGAACAGGCGCAATGTGACTTTAGGTCGCGGTGCTCATCCCAAATATGGGACAGTCAGAGTTACACAAAAACCAAAAAAAAGGTGGATTTCCTCCGATCCGGTTGCTGTCAACTGCAACCCCAATAAGGTTTTTTCGCGAAAGAACGGCTTTTTTAGATTGCGTTAAAGGTATAATGTTGTCTGGACGGCTTAAACCCCCATGCTCTTAAACGAGAATCGTCAAATATGGTGGGAGCGGGGGGAGGTACAAAAGTGTTCTGACAGTTCAGAATAATAACCAAAACTGCACTAAAATAGGATTTCTTCGAAATCATTGATAATTTACTGTGCTGCTTTCGTCATTTTACCAACTATGAATAATTCATGTTACGGTTATGTCATTTTGGACTCTCCGCACGCAAAAATGAACAATGTTACTATAGCCGATTTGATTAAAAAAAGGGTTTTGGTCGTTGTGATAACTATAGGTATATAACTATATTTTCGCGTCAGTGGTGTGGACTCAGTCGCCCTTGAAATTTAAAGAAAAGTAGCATGTACTCTTTATTGTATAATTGTATTCATTGTGGAAATGCTATTTTAATTAATTGAAACTAAAGTATTATTGCAATGCCTCAAAAGTAATAGAGTTTACGTAACCAGAAGGCACTGATCATGTAACTCTTGCTGAGTTGTTTTCCAATATGTCCGAATTAATGGTACAGTCATTTGTCTTTGAAACGAAGAGGCTTTTAGACAGTGAAAGGACAATGAGAGCTACCCTGAAATCGCTATAACTTAACTAGCATGATGCAGCGTGAGTATTGATGTGATTGCTGAAAAGGAGTGGCTTCTCAGTTGTGAAGGGACAATGAGGGCAGATCTGACACCGGTTTTTGACGTGAGAGAATTCGTGCAATTTTAGCTCCCGTTGCGAAGTGAATTACTCTCCACACTCATACGGTGTCTTGACACCGCGGATTTTCAACGTCATGTACTTGCAAAACGTGCAGGAGTATTTGCCCATCTTTCGGTTGTTAACGGACTGGTGGGCGGTGTGATGGGACTTGCGTTTGTTGTCGCAGTGTTGGCACGAGTACGGGCGTTCGTTTTTGTGGATGACGGCATGATTGCAGAGGTTACTGCTACAGTTGGATGAGAGTGGCAGTCGTTGCGTTTGTACGATTTGTCGACCGTCTTCGCAAGGTTGGATTGAATGTTGGTTTTAAATTCGCACAAATGGCAAGCGTGAATGGCACTCTTTAGGACGTCTTGGAATCGAATTGCAATACTTAAGATGAAATAACGAATGCCAAGTGAGACCTGAAACCTCCGACAGTTTGAGGTAGACAGGGCTGCGCTACACTGGGACAGGGCAAGAGCTTCGCACGGCTGTCTTTGAATATTATTAACATTTTAATGACTTTTATAATTACAACATGTGTTAAGCCGCGTTTGTGGTTCAAGACCCCCCCTTCTAGCAAATTTCTCCAAGGAGGAGTGCAACAAAAAAAGGGCGTCAGTTCCCCCTTCCCCCCAAAAGTCGGCTTTGCTGACCTTATAATCTGGAAACGTCATTTCTTCGACTTGGTCCACCGTTCCTCCGCCCACGAAATTGGGGTTAGCTCTCAGGGACAATAGTTCTCCGACCTTTCTTAACCCTCCAGAGAGCGCCCGTCTTCCTAAAAGCAGGTACACCGTTATGCCAATAAATCAGAGCAGGTACGGCTTCGAAACGCCGACCGGCGCGGGTGCCTGTTGGAAACGGAGGGGGAGGATATCCTTTTGGTTGCAGGTAGTTGGCGTCTTCCAAGAAGGGCTAACTGCCGGTCCTCCCTTCCAACCTTCCCTTAGAAGGGGAGTCATATATTTTTTTTTCGAGAAAGTGAAAATTTCCATTTTGAAGTTTTTCTCAAGTCCGGGATTTCAACCTTAAACACAATTAAACTTTCGTTTTTTCCCCTCTCCGCCACTCTTTTTTTTTGTGTGTACAACTATGACATTTTCTAAGGTTAAGTTTGGAAATCCGACGAGTTCGAGATGAACCGGAACTCTGATTTACAACGACGTCTCGAAAGACTGCAAACAATGGAGTGGAAACCTGACGCGTCATAAAAAGGGGAAATGTGGATATTTCGTCTCGTAGCGGAGCCTTGAAATAGTGCACAGAGCATGTTCCTTCTGAGGTATCGAGAGTAGCCGTCGACATTTATTGTTCCAAGAAGAATCCTGATGTCCTCTTCACTCATTTTACCTACACAACTGCTCAGCTCGACGGTCTCCTTGAAGAGAAGGCGATTCGTTCCAACTCAAAATGCCTTGCGTTGAATGTAAAAAGCTCATTATCGCTGTGAATAAGATGATCAAATAGCGTATGTAAAAAGTACATGTCATAAATATCTATGTTTTCAACAAATAACGACAGTAATAGGGCATTAATGCATTAAACGAGCCGTTTTAAGAACGATATTTGACACGTAAACAGTAATCAATCGCGACGCACAAATATCTTGTGCTACGCATCACACAACTTTCCTCAGCACCACGAGCATTCAATGATTTTCGTCACTAGCAACTAACCAAATAGAGTTTTCATTCAGTTTATGTGAACTTGGTGGAACCTAGCTCAACTTTCAACGTTAGTTTCGTTTATGGTTCCGGAATTTCTGGAGTTGCTCGTAACTATCTGATGAACTCTAATCGAGGGGTTCTTTTATTGGGCTACTCCTTTGGTTTTTGTGAGAATTCTAGTATCACAAGAGCGGAATGTTCACTACTCCACTGTGCTAAAATCCATTTTATTAAAAGTTGTGATGATTTATTGTGCGGTTCTCATCATTTTTGCACGAGCGTGTGTTATCGTTATGTCGTTTGGAACAGCAGATATAAAAAAAGAGAGTCCGTTTTGAGACGAAAAAATTGTTTAATGTTTCGATCTCTACGATAAATATAATTAGTTTTGGACCGATTCTACTCGCACCTTTAATTTGGCGCCACATAGTTGTGACGAAGACGGTTTGGAGATGCTTTTGAAGAGCTGCTGACTAAGGCAAAAATTACGGCAATCGCGCCGGGGATTCGATCCACAACCCTCAACTAACGTCGAGAATTATGAATCGACCGTCTTACCGCAAGACCACGATGAACCGCTTGCCTTTGATAGGAGTCAGTCAGCACATCTCCCCCCTCGTCTATTAACCGCTACTCCTGGAGCGCTACTCCTGGAGCGGACTCTTTTTAAGGAAAGAATTTACGAGAGTTGAGCGAATCCCCGGAAAATCCGATCTTTGATTCGAGAAAGGCTACAAGGAAAGTCTTCGTTCTTTCGCATTGTAGTAGGCGCGTCGCCCATTTTACCTTCGCGCTGGAACTTTCACAGCGTCAGCGAATCCCGGACCCGAGAACTCGTCTCATTATTTTTCTCTCTTAATTTTTTAATTTTTCTCTCGGGGCCTCTTCTTTTTCATGGAAAGAAGAAATTCGACCACTAGTTGGGCACCATTTGTGACGAAGACGGTTTGGAGATGCTTTTGAAGACCTGCTGACTAAGGCAAAAATTACGGCAATCGCGCCGGGGATTCGATCCACAACCCTCAACTAACGTCGAGAATTATGAATCGACCGTCTTACCGCAAGACCACGATGAACCGCTTGCCTTTGATAGGAGTCAGTCAGCACATAGTGATCTGAAGGCAAATGAATGATTTTCGCTGATATGTTACTAGCATCTTCACAAAAATTGATGAGGTGGTGTCTATAGAATAAGATATAAAGAGGCCACTCCAGAAATTCAGGATTTCGACTACCACTGTTTCGCTTATTACCATTTCTGAAAGTGTTCACCCGATAACTATGGAAAACCATGGTAACCTGCGGGCTAGATATCAAGTTTGAAGTTATTTGGTTCGGTTGTTTTCTCTAAAAACCACTCTACAATCGATTACGTCGAAAATTTTGGTAATTTATTGTGCTGCTCTCGTCATTTTTCCACGCATGGGAATTTCGTAGTATTATTGTGTCATCTGGCGCTGTCGATATAAAAAATGTAATCAAAATCGTCAGAGCCGTTTTTGAGAAAAAAATATTTGGTGTTTTGATCACTATGATAACTATAGTCAAGTTTCTGTGGGTTTTGTTCATACCCTTATTTTGGCGTTCCATGATAACCTGCGGGCGTAAGTTTGAGCTAGTTTGATACGGTCGTTTTCTCTAAAAAATGAATGTAAACCGATTCTAGTATGCATTAGTTAATCGCACCAACACGCTCAATGACCTTAGAAACGTAAGGACGAAGAAAACTGTTGCTTTCCTTGCTCTACGAAATAGAAAGGAAGGTTATGTAATCGACTGAAAAAAAAAATTTTGAGGTTTCTTCAGATCATTACGTTCCAGGCCTACTAACACTGTTGAGGAAAATGGTCTGTGTGTGAGTCTGCGAACGCTGTGTGTGAAATAAAACTCCCGAACCAAATCAGTTCAAACATGACATCTGGGCCGCAGGTCACTATAGGACGCCAAACTAAGGGTAGCAAAACCCGCTTAAAACTAACTATAGTTATCATAGTGATCAAATCATGGGGCACTAAAATTTTTCTCAAAAACCGGTTCTAAACGTTGATCAAATTTTTACTTTCCGCTACCCGAAGGGAAGGAAAGTATAGTAATCAGATCAAAAATAAAAATTTGTCTTCAGATCTTTACGTTTTGAGGCCTACTGAGTCTAAAAAACCTAATTTCGGCGCGTGGTCCGTGTGTGTGTCTGTAGTTCGATTTGCGGGAGAACGGCTGATCCGATTGAGCTGGTTCTTTTTTGTTTTGTTCGTTATTTTTTGTAGACACCAAAATAAGGTTATGGACGATTTCGGCCGATGGGAAGAGGGGGGGACGAAAATGTACCAAAAACTAGGGTTTTTCGCATTTTTCTCGAAAACGGCTCTAACAATTTTGACTAAACTTTTGACTTAAACTCAAATTATCTTCTCCTAATCAATACCTAACTTTTCTTTTCCATACATATCTCCATGAAAATACGGTGAACGGAGATATAGGCCCATGAAGCAAAAATAGGTTTTTTACGCTTTTTGGCAAAACGGCTTCAACGATTATCACCAAACTTTAGAGATGTTTTCGAATAGTTAATACCTACATATTGTTCTCAATAAATGTTCCTCTGACAGTCCATTGAACAGAGATAAAAATCAAAATGTGTCGAAAATAATGCTTTTTCGAACATTTCCGTAAATGCCCGAGTAACTGCTTCACCAGATGTGATAAATCCTAATGGAGTCTCTTTTAGTCACCCATACCAACATTTCGTTCTATATAATTATTTCTTTATATATATGTTGTACGGAGATATAAGCCAAGTTAACTCAGAAAAGGAGATTTGTCGAATATTAATTTATCGGTATTCCAATTCTCCCAAAAACGGCTCTAACGATTTCGACGAAACCCACGGAGTACACTCAGCTAACTAGTCCCTACATTTTGTTCTCCATAAATGTTTCTGTAGAAATGCGTTGAACGAAGATATAGCGCCCGCCTATGTTGGTGGTGTTCGAACTTAAAGGTGTGGCGGAAAGTTGTGTGTTGCTACGCACCAGATATTTTATATAGACAGCTCCTAGTGAGGCGACAATATCATAAAAATCTCATTCGTAGGAAAATGACGAGAGCAGCACGATAAATTATTGGCGCAGTTTTTACTTCCCTTAGCCTTTGGGTCGCAGCGTGATCAGGTCCAAAAAAAAAAAACAATGCTTATGTACGTTTAGCAGACAGATATAGAAATAGTTGCGGAGAACAAAGTGTGGGTATGGGGTGACTAGAAGACCCACCACGCAGTTACTCGGGATATTACAAAAATGTTCAAAAAAACACTATTTCCGACACATTTTGATTTCTATCTCTATTCAATGGACTGCCTGAGAAATATGTAAATAGTATATAGGCATTAACTATAACATTAACTAATATATTTTTTGAGGGTTTGGTGAAAAAGCGTTTCACCGTATTTCCATGGAGATATTTATGCAGAAGAAAAGTTAGATACTAATCGTTAGAGCCGTTTTTGAGGAAAATGCTAAAACCCTAGTTTTTGGCCCATTTTCGCCCCCCTCCCCCCTTTCCCATCGACCAAAGTGACCCACAACCTCATTTTCGCGTCTACTAAAAATCCCGAACAAAAGCAAAACACATCCATATTCGGTCACATTCATTCGGTCCAGCCGTTCTCCCTCAAATTGAACAACAAACACACACACACATTCGAACCATGCGCCGAAATTGGGTTATTTGGGTTCACTTGGCCTTAAGACGTAAAAATGGGATGAAAACCTAACTTTTTATTTGACACGATCGCTATACTTTACTTCCAAGTTAGCTCATTGCTCCTACCTATTTATCTTCCCGTAAGTCTTATGATCTTATCTTCTATTTTGAATTTCTAGTTTCAATTAGTTCATCTTATTACTCGACAGTTCAAGGTATCTCTTCATCATCCCACTGTTTCACACGTACGTAGCGGGAAAGAAAGTTACTAGTGAAGTTGGCTAAGTAGTCATAATCGAAAGTTTGACCGAGAAGTCTTGGACGGACGCAGACATGAGTGTGTAATGGACTTGAAATATATAGGTCGGGATGTTTTGTTACATACTTTACTTAGAAGTCGTTCTTCAGATTTAAGATTCGTTTCGACTTCTTGGCAAGCGTTCAAAATATTTGTTAGGCGGCCAATTTTGAACGGGTCTAAATTTCTACAAAAAACAAAAAGTTCGACGTAATTGATCCCAAATCCGATTCCAGTTCCTGATTTCATATTCATGCGTACGACTTCAGGGCAAATGCAACGTTCGATTATGTGGCTAGGTACTGCCCGGTAGAAAGTTGTGTAATCGCCAGACAAAAAGTTGAGTTTTCTTCAAGGGTGAGGTCGAAAATGTACCAAAAACTAGGGTACTTCGCATTTTTATCGAAAAAGGCTCCAATGATTTTGATTAAACTAGTAGATTATCTTTTACTAGTCAGTAAAAAACTTTTCTACTGCATGAACGGAGATATAGGCCTAAAAAGCCAATATGGGTTTTTTACGCTTGTTGACAAAACAGGTTCAGTGATTTTCACCAAACTCATAGAATATTTTCAGATAGTTAACACCTACATATTGTATTCCATTTATCTATTCTTCATTCGAGAAAACATGAAGTTAGCCTTAGTTACGAATGTATGTGGCAAAAATCGTTTGATTCGTTTTTAGGGGTTTGGCGAATGACGGAACCGAATGTTCTTACTAGCAGCCGATTGTTTCACTTTGAATGATGAAGCAGATGGTTGTCAGGAGTTCGTTGTCGACATAAGCGAACGAATTTATCGCTTAGTAACCAGATGCGCAAACGGTTTGCCAGGCGAGTTGGGAATTTCCTCAGTGAATCGTTCATGATGAAGGACAGAGGACAAAGATTACTGTCAGTATGTTAAAAAAAAAAACAACAAAAAAACCCCTCTCGGACTCTATCGGTTGGTTTATCTCTGAGAGGAACCGGCGGTGGCGGAGGACTGTCCAACGGAGACAGGGAGGAAACCGGCCTGTTGAATCCCCCATAGACAAGACCATGAGATTAGGCCACAAAAGGGAGCGCTAGGGGAGGAATAAGGGGAGTAGGAGGAACGGGTTGGCGATGGTGGGGTGGGGGGGGGATAGAAGTTTATCTGCGGAAATTTCAACGATAAAAACCAATCGGGAGAGAGATAGGAGTCGGACAGGGCGACACCCACTGGTTGGATATTTTATCTTCGCGGCTGAAAGCTGTGGATCGTAAACAGGATCCTCGGTTTGTTTTGCCAGCCCGACGTGACGCATCGCCCTTCGTGTCATTTCATAAACGCCGCCGGACGGTTTGACTTGGGGGCTAGAAAAGAAATTAATGTCCAATTTGAGAGTAGGAACTGCACGCCAGAAGATATGCGCCACAATCCTCATTATTTTAACAATTACGTCCTGTTGATTAGGAGTATAATGAGACTGGCAAAGTCACACTGGAGACTTTGAGAAGCGTTTGTTTCCGTGCGTTTTTGCTTTCCGCTATCCAAAAGGTAAGGAAAGTATAGTGAACGTGTCAAAAAAAAAGAATTTTCTTCAGCTCCTTACGTTATGACGCTTACCCAGCCCGAAAAACCTAATTTCTGCGCGTCGTCCGTGTCTGTGTCAATAGATCGATATGCGGAAGAACGACTGAACCGACTGAGCTGGTCCTTTTTATGTTTTGTAGACGCTAAAATAAGGTTATGGGCTATTTCGGTCGATGGGAAGGGAAGGGGGGACGAAAATGTACCGAAACCTAAGGTATTTTTGCGTTTTTCTCGAAAACGGCTTTAACAATTTTAATAAAACTTTCAAATTACCTTCTAATAGTTAGTACAATACTTTTCTCCTGTATATGTCTACTTAGGCCGATGAAGCAAAAATAAGTTTTTCACGTTTTTTGGGAAAACGACTTCGACGATTTTCACCAACCTCCCAGCATGTTTTTGAATCCTTCATACCTATATATTGTTCTCAATAAATATTCCCCTCACAGTCTATTGAACAGAGATAAAAATCAAAATGTGTCGAAATTAATGCTTTTTCGAACATTTCCGTAAATGCCCGAGTAACTGCTTCAGCAAATTTGATCAATCTTACAGAGTGTCTTCTTCCTACTCATACCCACATTTGGTTTTCCGTAATTATTTCTGTATATGTATATTGACCGGAGATATAAGCCAAGCTAACTCAGAAAAGGAGATTTGTCGAATATTGATGTATCGGTTTTCCAATTTGCTCTATAATGATTATAGCCATTTCGATCAAACTTACGGAAGACCCTCAGGTAACTAGTACCTACATGTTGTTCTCTGGTAATTGTTCCTGTGGAAACGCGTTGAACGAAGATACAGCGCCCGAATATGTTGCTAGGCACCATATATTTTGAATCTGTTTTCCCTCAATTGCATTCACTGACACCAAAGGCATGCTACTCAGGGGGGGGGGGGGGCAAGAAGAGACTCAATCACAGGTCAGTAGATTCAGTGCTGGTAGCTCTTGAAGCGTCGATTCCTATGATCAGTGGAGAATCTATCAGTTTAACTTCTAATCGCACATTAGAACCCAAACGCTATTTTAAATTGCGTTTACCGCACCTTTGGCTTGTTACGAAAATCGTGGGTAACCGTCAAAAGCCAAGACCCTGTCATCTGTTGATGGTCTGAAGTCGAATTTTGTTATTGGGCGAACTGATTTAGTGGTAAATCACTAAGTACCTTGTTCCCACGCGTGAGACGTGAACTATTATAGTGGCGCAGGGCCTGCGAGATGGGTCATGGGTGTTCAGCCGTCCATGGGGTGGTGCGAGAGCCGTCTCATTTACGCAGAAAATTACCAATAAATACTTTCGAAGTGGCTGAATATATGGCTAATATGGCTGAATCCGTATTTCAATATTATTGACCATCGCCTTAACGAGATGCGCACTTTCTCTTTGTGTTTTGACGGCCGTTCCTCAACTGGTGACCAGCACAGTCACTTGGGGCCCATGAGTGATGATCATGATAAATTTATTGTTCCTTCTGACGGTTAATTCTTTGTTCCAGGTAAGACACGGGTTTCTGCAAGAATATTCGAGATTGCCAGTAAGTCGAATTCAGTATTCGTGTTACATTGAACTGCAGAAGTGAAAAAAGATTGCCGTAAGCAGTTGAGGCGGCAGCTATTTATGGTTTGTGTTTTGGAAGGGTGTGTGAAGCACGACTTTGGTATGCCGATACAGTTACTAGCGGAGATTTACACTCGGCCGTGTTAGAATCTGAATGGTGGGTATTATGGCAACTATATTTAAAATTTAGCATTTAGTCTCGTCCATTTTGTTCACTGGAGGTGGGACGCTTAATGATTTATTGAGCTTGAATCGCATCTGTATAGTGCCGATACTGTAGTTTCTCGAGTAATTGTGTCACCAGATTTCACCAACCTCACCTCTAGTAATCTATACTCACCTGATGGAGATATAAGTCAAGTTAACTCACAAAAGAAGATTTGTCGAATATTAATTTATCGGCCTTTCCCAATTTTCTCAAAAACTGCTCTAACGATTTCGTGCTCTCAGCTAACTAGTACCTACATTCTCGATCAACGTTCCTGTGGAAATGCGTTGAACGAAGATATACCGCCCGTATATGTAGCGGGACGTCGAATTTTTTAATTCGGTTTCAGCTTATTTCAACTCGGTTTCACATCAATTAAACTGGCAGTAGTGTTGATGGAATAGACGCGTCAATGTCAGTGGGCACCAACAATTTCGGACGGGCCTCCTCGAACGCGCTCAAGGTGAACGTAACGAGGGAAACACCTGGAGTTAATTTAATATTAATTTCATTGAATAAAAAGGCGATTAATCACCGGTTAACGAGTTGAAGTTCCGAAGATCACGTTTTTACCCCCCTTCGTCCGTCGGTTTAGTTTTTAATTCGTTGGGAAGGCGAAGCTTAGGAGGAATAATGTGAAGAAAAGGCATCTTTAGCGATGCAAATGCTCTCTTTCTCCGCACAGTCGGAAGAGAGGGCAAAGAGAAATCATGATGGTTTGACACGCCGTTATTTTTATGGTAAACATCCGAAAAAAAAAAGCATCGGGCTCGTCGAAGGGTTTCCGCCGTATCTTTCGTCCATGAAACGAGAAGTGGTTGAAATGAGTCGAGAAACGGCTCAACTTTGCATTTTCATTTCTTAAATCGGTGGTCAGATACTGATCTTGATTTAAAAAAAAACCTTTACTGCCTGATATCACACAACTTTCCTAGTTCTATTTAATAATAGCAATTTAATCATTCAGTGTTTTCACCGTTTAAATAATTAATGGTTTTGTGTTAATGTACACGTATAGATCCCACCTTGAGGGCTGTTCGTACACCATTTTATCGTGGTGTGTGCTGTCGGAGATGAAAGGGCGGATGAGGTGAGGATCAGAAGAATTTGATGGGAACGGAATTTTACCTCGATTTTACGGATTCGATGCTCAGTGGTCGATCGAGCAGTGAGATCGGGACAAGCACGTTGCGCGTCTCTCAAGTAACGTTTGACAGTCACACGAAAGAAAAGAAAGTTTTGGACAAAAAGAGAACGATGCAGTCGGCGTTTGCGATGACAATGATAGTAAGTCGCGGGTATTTCGTTTATCAGAGGTGGATGTGTTCCTGTCAAGGCTCCTCTGAGTTCGTTCCGTTTCTTCTTCTCACCGTAATATAACGATTCTTTATTTGGATGAAATTTCTGGGAGGAATTGTTTCTTATTCGTGAAAAAGAAAACGAGAAAATAATACAGAGAGGATAAAAGAAGTGTTTGGAGCATACAGGAGGGGTGTTAATTTACTTGGCAACCAATTACCGAAGTAGTGCCCCCCCCCCCCCACAAAAGAAATCAACCAATTTTGCGCATAATTGATTTGATGTGAATGTGGAATGGTACGCATAAACGTCGACGTTGTTTGGTTTTCTGGACGAGACCTTCAGTTGGTCGCAAATCGGCCGTGACGTGGCGAATGATTCGTCGCCCCACTTGCTCCCTCGCATCTTCCGATTTCACGGGAGGAGAACTCCTGTCGGGGGGGTCCGGAGATGACTCAGTGTCAGAGTAGGGGGATGCCCCAAAGTCGGTTACCTGGAACGAGACGCGGGCTCTTGCTAAGGCTCATGTTGGGGTCTCAGGCGCAGACCGGCAGCCTTGTGGGTGGGTTCTAGCGCCGCTACGGCTCGACAATTATAATTGAACGGTTCGCGGAACTCCTCATTGTTTCGGAGCCTTTGAATCCAACGGGGCAGCAGACTTATTCAACGAGTTCGATTGCAAGACGCCGCGTTTTCCCTGAATATCAATCAGCGAGTCCTCGGTTCGCTTCCGAGCGATTCGTAATCCGCGCGGGAGAACCGCGGGTCCGTCAAATGCTCGCCGAAGGTGGATTCGAGGTCCTCATGAGGTTCGAGGCTCATTTGAAAGCTACTGGACCTCAGAAGCCGGCGTTATATGAAATTGAAGGTTCGACGATGACACCTGAACTTTACTGAAACTTACCTAAAAGGCCAGTTCAGTTGCCAGGTTTTGAAATCAGTGCTAATTGTCGCTAAACTCCTCACGAAAGTAGAACACGTAAGTTTAAGGTTAGGTCGAAGAATTGGAATGAAATGAGGCAAAAGATACACGATCCCTCCAGTTTATATTGTAGCAAAACGAACCTTATTACTTTCCACTACCCGAAGGGAAGGAAAGTATAGTAATCGGCCCAAAAAAAAATTTGGGTTATCTTCAGATCTTTACGTTTCAGACCCTACTGAGTTTAAAAACCTAATTTCGGCGCGTGGTCCGTGTGTGTATGTGTGTGTGTCTGTAGTTCGATTTGCAGGAGAACGGCTGATCCGATTGAGAAGGTTCTTTTTTTGTTTTGTTCGTTATTTTTTGTAGACACCAAAATAAGGTTATGGACGATATCGACCGATGGGAAGGGGGGTGGGGGACGAAAATGTACCAAAAACTAGGGTTTTTCGCGTTTTTCTCAAAAACGGCTCTAACGATTTTGATTAAACTTTCAAATTATCTTCTACTAATCAATACCTAACTTTTCTTATCCATACATATCTCCATGAAAACACGGTGAACGGAGATATAGGCCCATGAAGCAAAAATAGGTTTTTTACACTTGTTGGCAGAACGGCTTCCACAATTATCACCAAACTCACAGGATGTTTTCAAATAGTTAATATCTACATATCGTTCTCAATAAATGTTCCTCTGACAGTCCATTGAACAGAGATAAACATCAAAATGTTTGTCGAAAATAACGTTTTTTCGAACATTTCCGTAAATTCCAGGGCAACTTCTTCATCAGATGTGATAAATCTTAATGAAGTGTCTTTTAGTCACCCATATCAACATTTCGTTCTCCATAATTATTTCTGTATGTATATGTTGTACGGAGATATAAGCCAAGTTTACTCAGAAAAGGAGATTTGTCGAATACTAATTTATCGGTGTTCCAATTTTCTCAAAAACGGCTCTAACGATTTCGATCAAACTTACGGAGTACTCTCAGCTAACTAGTCCCTCCATTTTGTTCTCCATAAATGTTTCTGTAGAAATGCGTTGAACGAAGATATAGCGCCCGCATATGTTGGTGGTGTTCGAACTTAAAAGGGGTGGCGGAAAGTTGTGTGTTGCTACGCACCAGATATTTTTTCATAAAAAATATCGTATGACCAACAATAATAATTAACTGTAGGATCGTCACTTGTAATTTTCAACCCCCCTCTAGTACTTCGGTCGGAGGACTCACGGTGAGAAAGTCAGCTGGTATTTCTTCTGCAGCCAAATATTTCACCCTAGTTAGCACTTCTTCTGAAGTTTGCTCGACGAACAGTTGTATCACGTCAATGTGTTTACATCTTGCGTGAAACACGGGGATCTTCACAAGCTGACGGGCGACTCGATGGGTGTCATCAATGGGAAACCGAAGTTCGACAAAAATCATCTTTCGCAGCTTCGGACAAACTCGAGAATTCAGCTCAGCGCTTGAGAGAGCGACAATCCTTTGCTTTCTTGCTGCCCAGCTGATAGCACCCTCTGACAGTTTGAAAATAAAGCCCCTGAAAGCCAATGCCGAGTCGAGTCAATTTGTTTGCTATCCCCATTCTCTTCTAGTTTGAACTGCCTAATCGTTCCTTGGAGGGTTGCCTCAGTCCTGGTGGAAACATTTCTTGTCTGCAAAAGCCTTACAACTCCCAGGTGTGCAGTCTTCTGAACGTATACGTAGAGAAGTGAGATATTCAAAAGGACTTCCATTGCAGCAGTGAGGCAGGTATTCATTGCCCCTGTAATAGCGAGACAAGCCTGTTCGCTGCAGTTTTTGGGGTTCCCCCTGAACAGAGTGGAGGCATGTATGACGTGGGGTCTTATTATCCCCTCCATCATTTTTGGAGCGATGCCCCTGATTTGCTGCACAGCCTCCTACACGCCCACAGAGCTGTAGTTGCTTTGTACAAGCGCATATCTCACGTGTGAGCTGCTTGTTTAGTATCACCCCGAGTTATTTCACCTCTGTCTTCAACTGGAGTCTCGTTCCTTGCATAGTGGGCGGTACTAGTTCTAGTTAAACGAAACCGTGGTGGTCTGGCTGGATTAATAAACCTTCCTTGTCACACCACCTCTGTATGAAGTCTACAGCTCTTTGCATCCGTCCTGAAATACATCACCTAACCAATCAATGAACAAAAAAAGAGTTTTGACATTTCCTCGTCGGAAATCTTAGATGGTGCTTTCAAATTGGCGTTACGAGCCAGAGGAGTAAATACGGGTTCATATTCCCGTAGCGACTCATTCACATATTTCTTCCGAGAAATGTTCATTACGTTTTCATGCTTCGCGTATTGAACTTCCATGCCCAAACAACAATAAATTCGTCTCAAATCATTCATTTTAAATTCTTTAATTAATTTAGATATCAAAAGTTCAATTTTCTGGTGTTTTGGGAGCAATAATTATATGGTTAACGTAAACTGTCAAAATAATTGGGTCGTTATCGTTATCCATAACATAAACACAGGGATCAGCGTTTGTTAGCTTCATACCTAATCTGTTGCTCAGATAGGTTTGACGAATGTTTCTATTTAAATCATCCGGGGAAACGTAAAGTGAACGTGAATGGTAGCAAATTTAAATATCGGCCGAGAACTCAACTTGTTTCAGCCGATTACGTAACTTTGCTTCCTGCTTCGTTAAAGCTAAGGAGTGTGCAGAGGGGAAAAGTTATGGAGGGGCCACCGCATCAGCCTCGTTTCAACGTCAGGGCGCCGTTACGAGTTTTTGTCACCAATTTCCCCTGTCGAAATAAATCGGGCTTTCAAGCCACTCTATCTCTCGTTCATACAAAACGCACATTCCCCACTCTCCCCCCCCCCCTCATCAACAGCCCGGCTGTTCCGGCGTCAACCCGGTTTTTGGAAGATAATTTTCATTTGAGCCGACGAGTTTGACCCTTTTTGGAGCGTTTCAAACAAAAAACGGACGTTTTGAGCGACAGGAGCGGAGATAAAGGGAAAGTACCGTACTCGAAGGGCAGAAAGGATGAAATGACTTCCAGAGGTTCTTCTTTGTTCCTTCGTTTACGAGAAGGTTACGACTCGAAATGACGAGCTTCGTACGAAACGGCGGATCCCGGATGATCCCTTTTGGGCGTTGACGGGCCCGAGTTTGACGTTTAGGTCTCGTCGATTCGATTCTTTTGCCTCAAAAGAGGTTTAAGGTAACTGAAATGGGGCCCGGGGAGTCGGGTCCGTCAATTTCGAAGGCGATTCCAGGAGCTCGGGATAATCCGCGTTTCTTAGCAAACGGCAATTAGACGAAGAAATAGCGCCGGGAATAGCGAGTTATTTCTGAAATGGAAGCGCATCGCCAAACGTTCCTAGACCCTTATACATTCCAAGCACGACATTATCTAGCGAGTGACAGGGTGATCAACATCAGCGCCACAAGATCTGGTGCTCCGCATTAATCGTGATGAAAAAAATATATTATTTAAGTAAACCTGAACCTTTCAGCTGTTCCGCGACCCAAAGAGCAAAGAAAGTATAGTAATTCTGTACAAGAACGTTGGGGTTCCTTCACCTCTTTACGTGGTGAGGCCTACTGCATCCAAAAAACCTAATTTAAGCGCGTGGTCTGTGTGTGTCTGTAGCTTGCGGTAGAACGGATGGA
This sequence comes from Pachypeltis micranthus, assembly GCA_020466155.1. Taxonomy (NCBI): domain Eukaryota; kingdom Metazoa; phylum Arthropoda; class Insecta; order Hemiptera; family Miridae; genus Pachypeltis; species Pachypeltis micranthus. The sequence goes on from CM035775.1 coordinate 14,647,845, forward strand.
CCGATTGCGCTGGTCCTTTCTTTGTTTTGTTTGTTATTTATTGTAGACACGAAAATGAGGTTGGGTGGGGGCGAAGAAGTAACAAAAACTAGGGCTTTATGCATTTTTCTTGAAAAAGGCACAAACGATTTTGATCAAATTTTCAAGTTATCTTTTGCTAGGGCACACTCAACTTTTCAAGTTATTTTCTACTAGTTAGAAACAAAACTTTTTCTTCTCCACAAATATCTCCATGTAGTGAACAGGCCTAATATGCAAAAATAGGGTATTTACGTTTTTTGGTGAAACGATTTTCACCAAACTCACAGTATGCTTTTAAATAGTCGATGCTTATGTATTGTTCTCAATAACTGTGCTCCTGAGAGTACATTGAACAGAGATAAAAAACGAAAATGTGACAAAAATGTTTTTTCGAACATGTTAGTGAGTTCTCGAGGATTTCATCAACCTCACGGTGTATTCTCTAGCAATCTATATCCACATTTTGTTCTCCGTAACTATTTCTGTATCTATTTGTTGGATAGAGATATAAATCGTGTCAGCTCACACGAGATTTGTCGAATGTTAATTTATCACTTTTCCATCTTTCTCAAAAACGGGTCTAACGATTTTGATCAAACTAACGGAATACTCTCAACTACCTAGTACCTACATTCTGTTATGCATAAATGTTCCTGTAGAAATGCGTGGAACGAAGATATAGCGCCGCATATGTATCAGCCACACTCGCTATGGGAGGATTGCTGGGTATTGAGCCAGACCACTGGACGAGCCAGTTCCGTATGGGTCATGACGACAATGACGACATCAATACGCGGCTTCAGTTCTTTTCCCACGAAGACTCGGGGGAAACAAGATACCACGTGCTGCTCCAATTAGCGATGGTTGTTGGAAGAGCGCACAAACCTACCAGCATTAACTGCTGCAAGGCCTAGTTCGCAATGTCATAGCAAAGAAATGTGGTCACAGGTGACCTGCTCTTTTGAAACTTGCCACCCAAGAAAATAGTTTGATCAGGTGGGAAATCAGATTAGGAACTCCTCCCAGAAAGTACAGGATTCCTCAGTTGTCATACCTCCGCGCGCCAACAAACATCGGTAGATGCTGAGAGAGTGGCTGGCCTCTTTCATGATTGCGAAACTGCAACCTCCATGACGGTCGACCGATATAACCCTCGGCGATGGGGCAGGATCAGTCGTCAGTTACTTGTTAGATTGAATCCAACTGCCAAGTTTCTGTGTTGAATGTTGTCAACACAGAGTCAAATTTGTGCACGGTTTCTGGAGAGTTTTGGAAGGGATTTTCAGGCTGAAGTCGTGGTAATGGGGACGAAGGGGCGTGAATGATGTATTTTGATGTTGTTCTATCTGCCGGAGAACATACATACATCGGTAGGGATGAATACATCGTGGATCAGCATTTTATCATCTGATGACGTGTGGAGATTTTCCAAAAAGTACGTCAATTGTGAAGTTCTTGTTTGAAGCCGGTAATGTGATCTCGAAACATCAATGTCACTTCGAGGTGCGTGTAAGAGTATGAATTTGGAATCTGGAACCCGTTGAAGAAGAGGGGGTAGTTGATGTACTGAAGCTGACGGCGGATGATTTTAAGTTTTCAGCGATTACACCACAGGCTGAGCCGATCGAAGAATGTCTGGAATCGTAGTCAGATGGACGAGGTCGTCTTCAAAGAGGCCCGAGAATCCTGGACTACTAAGTATTGGTAGAGCGTGTACAGGAATGGTTGCCCCCGAGGATGCCTGTGAAAAGACAGTTGATGCTAAACATTTACCTGGCACGTCCGTTCGCTGAGGTAACCGTGTACAAGGTTGTACAAGTTGTTCGAAAGATGGGATCTCATCTTTCTAAGAAGACCGCGGGACCAAACCCGGTCAAATGCCTGTACTGAGTAGGAAAAAGCTGCGCGGCGTTTGTGTCGGTTGTGGAAAGCATGTTTGATGTAAAGCGCAGGAGTTGGAGACCGTATGAGGTCGTTTTTAAATGATTACGAGGAGAAATGACCCGACAGAGTCAACAAGAGACGAGTGGATGCAGCGAGGAAATGAAGCTTTTACAAGGGAAGAGGCGTTAGGTTGATAAGTGTGAGAAATCGGCTTTAGATTGGGAATTGACGGTTCGTAATGGTGCCGCTAGATTAGGTTTGTTACGTTGTAATTAAACCGCGAGTGTTTCGCTATTTTAATAATTATGCCGCTCCCCTCGAAGCTCAACAGAACGATACTCAATCGCCCATACCTTGGGAAACACACTCTCCACAGCCGTTCATACAGGAACCCATCGCTCCTCACTCCGAAGATTAGTACCCGTGAACCGAAAGAAAACTGACGGTAATTCATCTGTTCAACGCCCCTGCGGCGTGCTGCGGTTGTTTGCTCCGGCAAATTAGGCCCGGGTCACGGGGCTTTGAACATTTTAAATAACCGAAACTCGGTGTGGGATGAAAGGAGAGAGATAGAGTGAGAGGGAGTGGAGTGGGAAGAATGGCAAGTTGCGGGAATGAGTTCGACAGAGGCCTATTAAACTGGACAGCCCTCCCTTTTCTCAGGCGGATTCCCCACCCCAGGGAACATCATGCGCGATTTTCCAGCGATTAACGCGCGAATGTGAACGGGGCCCTCCGCTGTAATGAGCTCCAAATTCGACCGAACGGTTCGTCGATTTTAAAGGGAGAAAAACTATTGTTCGGTCGCCGTGTGGTACCAAATAAACTGCCGCATTTTCCGTAAGTTGATCGTCCCGCCCGCCTCCGAAGGCTCGTTTTAAATTGTAACTCGCTTAGGCGAATTTTGCTCGACCCTTGCATTTTTGTTTGAAAACTGAAACTCAATCCTCCTTTTCGCTCCGGAGGATCCGATTCGCAAAATGTGCCCCCGTTGGTATAATTTTCCTCTCGGAGAGAATTTCAGGTCGTAGAATCGAATCCTGGCCCTTTTCTATTCGTCTGTTTTGTCGTAAAAACATTATCACTAAGTGCACCCTCTCTGAGCTTGTGTTCAACAGCTGATATTCTCCAGGCTACGACCAGACAGTCGAAGCACCCCCTAAATACCCGCAGTCCGTTCAGATTGTACCAATGCAATTACAGGTCAGAATCTTTAACTATATATCGAATTGAAAACTCACCAGTTAGCACAAGTTAACGGAAAAAACGACGTGAGATAGGAGGTAATGTGATTAGCAAGGGTTTCCATAAAGAGTGGGTCGAGCACCGCTGTATTCGTGAATAGCGAAGGATCCAGCGAGCTCACTAGAAGATGGTGTAGCGGAACTAGGCTGTCACATTCAGTGGCCTTTCAGAACTGATACTTTCAAATGGAGTTACTTAATGAATGGAAATTATTGAAGTACCACTTAATGGCGCGTTCAGGGGCAATGAATACTCGTCTCACTGCTGTAATGGAAGTCCGTTTGAACATCTCACCTCTCTATGTATACATTCAGAGGACCGCACACCTGGGAGTTGTAAGGCTTTTGCAGACAAGAAATGTTTCCACCAGGACTGAGGCAACCCTCCAAGGAACGATTAGGTAGTTCAAACTAGAATAATCTGCAGTCCTTATGCCAGAGCTGAAGAACTCTCAGTTGCCATTCAGCGTCAGCGCTCACTCACAGGACCAATGGGAGAGAGGGTTGTTCCAGATTGATGTGGGCGCTCTGCAGTGGTACACTGACAGTTCTGTGATAGACTAGACATCGTAGCGGAAATTCCAGCCGCAAAGATCTTGACCAAACTCAAGGGCAAGCGGATCTACCCATTCTCCGACAGCCAAAGGCGATTGCAGCCTACACATTCAGATAGGTTGACATGGGGATGTCTACAAGCGATCAAAGGATTCAGTGCCCACAATAGACTTTCCATTGTCTGGGTGCTGCCTCAAAGAGGGCACGAGGGCAATGGAAAGGCAGACTGCCTGGCGAAAAAGGTTACCGGACCCCTACCCATTGTGTGGGGTCGTGTAGGGGTGACGAAACGTCACCTGAATCGTATGGTGGTAGCGCCCATTACTAGACAGCGCATATGACTAGACAGGTGAAAATGCTTATAATGGCTCAATGTTCGAGGGCGAAGGAAACACTGACGCTCTCCTGGCAGGAGGCTTCCTCACTAGACACTCCGCTCAGGCACCCCCTCAAGAAGATAGCATCTCTTCCTTGAATACTTTACCCTGGGAGTTCATCAAACCCCATACTTGGCTTCCTGAGGGGGCTGGTATGTATGGCCAAGTAATATGAAAGTAAAGGATAGCGCCACAACAAGCCCATTTGTGGCAGAAGTGACAAAGGGGGAACAAAAAATCGCACGGTTTTCAAAGCTCGAGCGTTGAAACAGAAGCTGTTCTCCATGAACGTTCCAAAGTTTGTGCGCGCACAGGTGCGGCTATACATATCGACGCTCGTACGAGAGATAGTAACTCTCAACGAAGAGCTCTTCTTGAATCAGCGTCAGGAGAGTTAGTCGGTGTGAGAAGAAGTGGAAATGATGAAACAACGTCTACTTTAGTCAACATTTCGTAAGTGATAACTCCCCGTAACGGTTTACGACACAGCAATGATGTGGGTTCGAGTCAAGGACTGGCGAACATGATCTTACAGGTCTATTCTGCATTCGCTGAGGTTAATTATAAAGATACTCCTTTATCGCATGGGCCGTCGCTTTTGTCTTCTACACACGTAAATTACCTAAACTTTTGTGGGGACAGTTGACATTTGCAATGCTTCAGGTGCGTAATCAGGTTTTCTGATCGTATTCATTCTGCAGAAGGATAAGACGCCAAAATGGTGTCCCTTTCCATCGAGAAATCTAAAGCATTTTGCGGCTCAGCCAAGTTCTTCTTCCAACATGGGAAACTGCCACTTGACTCGCCGCGTCTATTTCCCCTTTTCGTTTCAACCTATATTCATTCATTCTTTCTTAATTATGTTTTGTTGAGGGAAAGAGAAGAGCGCTCATGCTGTGGAGGGTACTCAGTGCTCGATGTTCCTCCATCAGGAGACGTCCAGAACTTTATCAAATAATTTGAACTTGGTCAAACAACGCTATACGGCAGCAGCTAGCGGTAGCGCTTAAAGTTCCAGATTTTATTGAGCTGCTCGTATTCATTGCAGGACCATTATTGAGCAATTGGTAGACAGATAATTGATGAGGCTGTAAAAAAAATTTTTTTGAAGAAGGATGGTGATTACTTTTGCAGGGTTATTGGCTAAAAACGTTTAGAACTGGTAGTAAGCGAAACGGCAGTAGTTGAAACTCAGGAATTTCTGGAGTGAGCCCCATGAATCTCATGAGCGTTTTTAAAGACTCACCTTTTAGCTACTGGGTTGGGCTACAATACCAATTTTTTTTAACATTCTGCAAAAATTCCAGCGGAGTTTATAAGGAAAAAACTGCGCTAAAAACGCTTTTCGTCGAAAATTTTGATAATTTATTGTGCTGCTCTCGTCATCTTTCCGTAATTGGGAATTTTATGGCTATATTAAAAATTTAATCAAAATCGTTGGAGCCTTTTTTGAGAAAAAAAAATATTTGGTGTTTTGATCACTATGATAACTATAGTTAAATTTCGGTGGACTTTGGTCATACCCTTATTTTGGCGTCCCATGGTAACTTGCGGGCGAGATATGAAGTTTGAGCTGATTTGGTACGGTGGTTTTCTCTAAAAATCGTTCACAGACACACAGACCATTTTCCCAAATAGTGTTTTTCGGAAACAGGAGGGTCTGAAACGTAAAGATCTGAAGAAAACTCAAAATTTTTTTTCAGCCGATTACATAACTTTCCTTTCTACTTTGTAGCGCCAAGGAAAGTAAAAAGCAAAAGAATCGTGGAAGTTCTAGCAACATTTCGTTAGCGCAATTATTCATGTGCCCCTCTAGATAACGCAAACATAAGCCAAAATACTTCAGCAAATCAGACGCACCGAACATTAAACGTTCTTTGTGCACAATTTTTCAAAAATGACTTAAAATGGTCGATCAAACTCACAGGGTACTTTTCGGCAGACTTTCCAGATGTGTGCAGAGGGGCGCCAGAGACTGCTCAACTTCATGCGAGCAATGCAAAAATGGAGCAATAAATAGCGATTCGTCGAGAGGCGACTGGTTAAAAACTGCGTGTTTTTCGACAGCGGCAGCATTGAGCACGGGCCAATCAAAAGCCAATAATAACAGTAATAAAGCGGAGGTTGAGCGGACTGGATGGCTCCCGAAAGACGTCCCGAAATCTACTTACGGTAGCTGCGTGACAGTGCTCTTAATCTACCGCGATTTGTTAATCTCTTCCACTTTCAAAAGCCGCTAATTTTCCCTCGCTAGTCGGCCACTTTCTACGTCGAGCCAAATGAGAGGTTCGGCGTCGAAAGTGCCGCGCGATAAGTGAAATTCTGTAGTGAGAGGGAGGGAGGGGGGGAGAATTCGAATAGGAATCACGCGATAGCCGACTTATTAAAATATGTCGTACGTCTGGTTCCAATTATTAGCTTTTTAAGTTTTGTCAACGGCTGATGCAAATCATGACACGAGGGGACAGTTGATCGAATGATCTCTGAGCGTAAATAAAACGATTCCCCAATGGCGGATAACGGTTAGCATTATCGAAAGAAAGGGAATGTAGCCATCTAGAACTCGGACGAGCGGAATTAGATCAGAATTGCCAAGTTCTGAGAATCAGGTGAGAAAAGGCCGACAGAAAATACTAAAACTCCACTACTACGTCACGATCAATAATTTTAGTTGTCGAATTCGATGTTTTTGGAGGGAAATCTTCATAAGACACTTGGGTGCTAAGAAACCTGGAGAGTTCAAAAGTTCTTCTTTTAATGAGGACCCTCTAAACCCCCTGACGCTCTCAGGACATGTAGATCCAAGCAGAGGACTGTTGTTTACTGGACTTTTGGCTGAGTACTGTGGCATGAACTCTGACGGAAACAGTTTCGCGGTTTGGGCTACGAAAAACCCTTGAACCGTCCTACCAGTTTGGAACTAACCTGGTCAGAAACGAAGGAACAGTTGTTCTGAAGGAAGGTTACGCCGTTTTCTTCTCTCCTGGATTTATATTTGTCCTATCACATGTTCCTGTCGAAATTTCGATCTTCTTCCTCTGTTCCCTGCTCCCTTCCCGCGTGAAAATGTTTCCTACGAATAGGAAGAAAACTCGAACGTCACTTGAAGACTGTGGCTCTTGTTTCATTTGGTTTATTATTCATTCTGAATAATAACCCTGTTTTCGGTAACGAAAAATTTTTTACAACCCCCCCTCAAAATTTGATACTTTACGTTTAAAGACATGGAGATTCCAAATTTGCAATGTCCGTCCGCCATCCCCTGTCCCCCGTCCTCTCGTTCCTCTCGTCGTTTTGTGCCTTTAACGTGGTCTAAAAAATTCGTTCTTTCGCACAAAAATCCGATTTGGTATCTAGTTGTGCCCACCATCTCGGCAATTCGATCGAACGAAGCCCATGATTGTTATGGGCAAAAAACGGTTAAAAAAATTAACGAAACGCAGTTTAACGCGGGAACTACAGCGGAAGTCAACGTTTCGTCGTCAGTACTCCATCCCGTCTCATTAAAAAACCACCCGCTCGCTCGCCTCCCAACGCCGCCCGCCCACTCGACTCCCCTTTCGACTCGCAACGGGTTCGCTCGAGGCGCCCCCGTTCCAATTTCCCCGACCCAGCGGGGCAAAATCATCAGACGTTTTGTTTCCGTAGTTCCATTGTAACCAGGACATGTTTCGTATGGTTTACTAGTATTCGATGCTGAATCGAATGTGATGGGTCTCGGAGCAGTAATACTTGGTCAAGCTGTTCATGAGAATAATAAACCATTGTGTAATAATTTGCAGGGTTTTTTCTTTGGGCATGCCATAAGTAGAAGAAGACGCTTAATTTCTAATTCCATTTCTTTTTTTTATTCAGTAAATATTTTTCTTTTTTGGTTGTATGGGAAGCTCCATTTCTTTTTAATACAAAGTGCTTTTCCTTCCCCTAAATGCATGGGTTCATCCCCACTAGAATTTAGTTTATTATTATCCCTTCTCCTGATTTATTTTCCGTTATAGTACTTGCTTCTAAGGCTGGCTAGTCCAGAACCCATCTTCCGTCACTCCAGTTGCTCATTTTTGCTGCAGCATGAGCTGGGCACTACTGCACAATTATTGAAGTGACTCTTCCTGTTGTTGGGTCGGTGAATAGACTCCACGAAAGCGTCCACGGCCCTCCAGCGCCCCTTACAATTTGAATACTTGTGTATCCGGGTACACGTGTTCCACAACTTTCTGGAGGCCACAACTTTCTGGTGTGTTCTTATGGGTATGTTAATCCTTCTCTCCATCCAACGAACTGGTCGGTCAACTTGGCTGCCGTTCTTGTCAAAGCCAAAGAGTGCCAAGTGGCTCCGCTCGCCTCACCTTTGAAATTCGTATAATCAGCTTCCCTCAAATGTGGCTTGGGATTGATTATGGCGACCCTCACAAGCTCCAAGACGCACAAGCATCTTTCAGCAACGCCTTTGGACGGTAGCCCTTGTTTTGCGGCATTGCTGACATCGTAGAGCGAGCTTTCAACATGAGAACGGTGGTCAAATATGTTCCATTTTTAGAACTTTGGTCGCGGTCTCAAAGCATCTGGAGGATTCTGGAGGAAGTGGTCTGTATGTGTGTGTGAATACTACTGAGAAGATCAAAACACTTTACTTTTCTTTTAAAAGTCTTAGCGAGTAGTTTGAGCGACGGCAATTTGAAAATGTTGTCACGACACGAGGGGCTACATATATGCAGTCCCATAAATTACCTACTCCCTGGTTACTAGAATAAGGTCATGAAATCAGTGGTAGCAACCTAATAAATCAAATTGTAAGCGGTTCCAGTTTCTTTACGGTACCTTACAATTACCCCGATAGAAGTTGTCGAATGCTCGTGATGCCGAGGAAACTTGAGCGACGCGTCGCTACATTTTATCATCAAATCCGCAGTTTCGTTCGTAAGATCGAATTCGCCAACAACCCGAAACACGGTATTGCGTCTGGCGGAGCTGGAGAACTATTAGGTAAGACGGTGGAAGGCGGGTTCTGAGGGTTGTGGAGGGGAAAGAAAGAAGACGAGATACTCGTGGGGAAGCCCTTGCAACTCAACGGCAAATCGTCTTAGCTGGAGGGAATTTCCATGTCATCTGTTTATCCGGCGTCAGCTTAGCTCCCTCTCAACTCTCTCACCGTACTTCTCCTCAGAGCTGAGGGCCCTGCAGTGAGACGTGCAACCAACCGAAACGCCCTCATTCTTTCTCCCACAATAAACTCTGATGGTCCTTGACAAGTTCATCTAAATAACGTCGTCGCTCGGCGTTTCAAATCGCGATGCTGGAAACGTTTTTATTTTCTCTACTGCACTCGCCCCCTAAAACTGAGAAATGTAACGAGATCGGTCAAAAAAAAGATCAATAACAACTTTCCTCAGCCCCGCGCACCAGCGCCCTTAGAAAAGTCGCGCTGCAGTTAATTTCTGACCGATTTGGCTCATTATATCAATTTCGTGAACACTTTATTTGTTTGGTGTACTTTCTAACTAGATATCTGCCAAGTCACGGCGTCCTCATCTACCACACTTCCCGAAATCTGAGAGCGAGAGTTCACTTATAGATTTGTATCGTGATCGTCCCGAATTGTGAAAGTGAAGAGTAAAGATTATTTTAAAACGAACAAAAAAAGCGTTATGGAAAATTGTGGGGGCATTGAAAGTGCTTATACAATTGAAACAAACTGTTCAAGCTGTTCAGAACAAACTTCGACGGGGAGTTCAAGGCCTCAGGAGCTATGGCGCACGTGAATTTCGGGTATTTTAAATCCGTGCTAGGTGCCTGAATCTCTGGCTCTCTGACTTGCAGGAATCGCTGCACTTCTTCTCAATTATGGGGCGTACTATCTCTAGCCGATAAACAAAACTTGCTTGGTCCATTCGCGGAAAGCTCCTGTAGTGCTCTGGTTCCGAGTCACATGTTGATGAGTTGTGCTGACTGACTCCTATCAAAGGCAAGCGGTTCATCGTGGTCTTGCGGTAAGACGGTCGATTCATAATTCTCGACGTTAATTGAGGATTGTGGATCGAATCCCCGGCGCGATTGCCGTAATTTTTGCCTTAGTCAGCAGCTCTTCAAAAAGCATCTCCGAACGTCTTCGTCACAGAGTGACGCGGTTTTTTGTAAGAAGCGCAAATCAGTATTTGAACCCATGTAACATCTCCTCCACGTCCACGGCTTCCACTGTTGAGGGTCAAGGGCACTCCCATCAATCGAAGGGTCAAGCATTTTGATCAAGCCGCTTGATAGTGCGATGGCTCCTTTAGGTCTGTCGTGTTATTGAAACGTCTCAATTGTCGTAACAGAAGACCTCCCTTTCTGAACTCCATGTTCCGTCGTCGTTCCGCGAATCTCTTTCGACGGTGGAAGGGGTTTCCCGTCAAAACCGGCCGTGGAGCAGCTCAATCGCGGAGCTTCGAAAGCTGTAATAAACGAGAAATCTCTTCTTTGAATTCGGCGAGAGGGACGCGTCTGTTTCTCCGTTGCCAAAACATTTCTCAAAGAACGCCGCCCGGTGAATCAGAGGCTAATTGGAATTCGTTGTGTGATTTCCTGCTTTATGTCGAGCTAACTCCGACGAGTAGCTTCCGGCCTCGAAAGTCGGTGGCCTTTCGCGTCATCGAACTTTGATGAAAAGTGTTGAATCGAGTGAAGCGTCCGTCGGTCAATTTCCCGATGAGTCGACCGCCTCTGGCTCGGGCGTTCCTTTTAATTTGGAATGTAACGAAACGACTCGCGACGCGCACAACATTCAACATGAAATGTTAATCATAACAAGCAACCTGTGCACTTAATGTTATGAATTAGCCATGTTCATTGAATAACAATAAAAATGCGATTGCTTGATAGAAGATAATGAGGACTGGACTCGCTATATCAAACGGTTTGAAACCGAGTTGGGTGATCTGGGATTATCAAACCAAACAGGACATTGAAAGTGTACATTATGACGATCTTACAAACGTTTTGTCGTCACATTATGGAAAAAACACGTCTGTATGTGCTGTGTGTAAGTCATTCACAATGAGTGACGGAGAAACTACTGCGCAATGCGTTTCGGAGTTGAAAAAATGCGTTTGAAAGTTCATTAGAAGAAAGCTTGCAAGAACAGCTGTTCTAGACAATGTTGAAGATCCGAAAACCGCATTACTCCTTGAAAAAGCGCAAGCGGTTAAGGAAACGATGCGTATTATGCTTAATTCCAAACGGCATGCTCATTGGGTAAAATAATGTTTTCAAACTGCGGGTTAGCCCATAAAACTGGTATAATATGTTCTGCAGTGAAATGATAAGCTTTCACGTTGAGGCTTTAGGAACTCGTGCTCTTATTTGATTTGATAAAGACGTCAAGAAGAGTAAGGTGAAACCATTGCCCTCATAGTTGTGGTTTTCGTCACCCCTGCTATTAGTAAGCAACTTCGTACTTTGGCTTGGCTGCTACAGTTCTCTCTTACTCACTCTGTAGGGAATGTCCGCAAAACTGAACTGCCCTCACATCTGGATTGAGGCACGCCAATTCATCCATCGAGTGGAGCATAATTTTTTCTTGTGTCATGAGGCTGTTAGGGCAGTCCTTCTATTCCTCGGAGTTATGGGAGGGTTCTCTTGTGGTCCCTGGGGCGTCCCCACTGACGAGAGCAGGATTGCAACCTTCTTCTCTCCGAATGGGAGTAGGGCTGGCACGCTGTTGCTCCCTTCTCTTAAGATGTTTCCATCTGTGCTACAGATCTCGTCTAAATATCATGGGATTGCTTTGCTGCTTTGGTTATTATCTTCAGAGTTGGTGTCCATAATTTAGGTCTCACGAGTATGAAGGAGCTTAACTGTCAACCTAGGCACGCACACCTCTCTATGCCTATATACAATGGGGTGTTGCCTGTTACCCCAAGTAGGTCGTTGGAGATACGCATTTACGCACCGTGTACCAATTCAGCCTTGGCAGCCTTCCATTTTGGCTCAGGTGTTCCAATTCTTGTTATCCTAGTCAGTCGTAAGCTCTGACTCCCATTGTGGGCACCTCCAGTGATCGTAGTCTAGTGGCCGAAGACTAAGATTCATATTCCGATAAAAGTTGGGCATTGGATCGTAGCTCGGGATCGCTGTAATTTTTTCTTGAGGCAGAGGCTCTCCAAACAGTTCCAAACCCAAAATGGTGTCAGAAGTTCTGAACTTCAACGCGCTCCTTCATTACAAGAAAGGAAGCAGGCTAGAGGACACCATTTGTTACGAGAGGTTTGGAAATGGTTGGAGAGCTGCTGACTCAGGCAAAAATTTAGCAATTCTGAGCTCCGATTCAGAACCCGACTTTTGCCGGAATACGAATCTTTGTCTTCGACCGCTAGACTACGATCACTGGAGGTGCCTACAATGGGAGTCAGGGAGCACAACTCAATAATAGTTATGCAGCTCGTGTCTCACAACTCAGGTCGTTTCATGCTCTCCTTTGTCGAAGGGGAGTGTTCCAGTCGTAAGTAACGTGTTGCTTGTATTCGCAGCAAATGATGTTGCAGCGGAGAATTTTTTTCCGCTTTACTGACGAACTGCGTCGTCGTTGTCACCTTCTTCCATAAATCAATAAACGGCTTCTGGGACAGCCTGGGGCGTGTGGACACCTCGTTCAAGCCAATCCTGAGTATGCCGAGGTATGCACGCCTTCAAGGCGGCAGAGAAACAACAGTGTCCACACGACATCTGGCTCCAGTTCCAGGAGAACCAAATAAATGAAGCACACGTTTTTGATGAGCCAACACGGTCAATAAACGATGAACAGTCCACCAACTAAAAGCCTCTTAGAAGCAGCGTCCCCCCAATTCAAATGATTAGGTAACAAACTGAAGGGAAAAAATTATATATTATTATTCCTTTCTATTCAATGCTTTCTAAGCCAACCAGTTCAGTGTTAGTTTCAACAAACAATTTTTCGCCTTTGACGCGGAAAGAACGGAATACCACTAATTGTCAGATGATAACGTAACATCGTAGGGTCAAAGGTAGTAAACACTTCGTTAAAATCTAATTCTATTCACCAGAAAGTTTGCCTTCCGGTGTTTATTGTCGCAGAGCTACCACCGTGCCCTTGGAAGAGTCGTCAAAAATACGTTCGCCTTTTTCCATTATAATGCTCCACATTTTACTACTCGTTTAGAAGAAAACTCGACGTAAATCAAGTCACTGTTGTGAGAGTCTGAGGATGATGTGGGGGGGGGGGACATTTTGAAGCGGACTTAATAGGATTTGTGAAGAGCGGTGCACGGTCGGGGGGGGGGGGGGGGGTGAGACTGACCGCTTCTAATCTCTGCCTGAGTCCTCCCGTCAAAATCCCTTTCCCAAGAATGGAAATGTCAAACAGTGGATGAGACGACGGTTGACAGGCTTTCCCCCTCCGCCTCAGACCCGTTCGGAGCGAAACTTGTAACTGTGTATTTCCCTCCTTAGCTATTCAGGCACGGTTTCCCCAAGAGTCGGATAGTCATAGGAATGAGAAGGGGGGGGGGATGCTTTCTTCGCGCCAAGTAAAACCGAGCGTGAGGAAATGGCCTGTCTCATTCGATCGATTTGGACAATAACTTCATGACGAAAGATCTTCAATACAGTACCTCTAATGAGCTAGAACTTTATGAAAGAGGTAACCGTTGTCAAAAGCGTAATGTACGACATTTTATCAAGCGTTTCACTCCACTCAACTCAAAAGATGACAAACGACAACGAGACTTTCCTTCAGGCGTAAAATATGAACCACGAATGAAGGGTTTTCGTTTTGGTTTATTATTCATTCTGAATAATAACCCTATGTTTTCGGTCACGAAAAATTGTTTACAACCCCCCCCTCAAAATTTGATACTTAACGTTTCAAGACATGGGGATTCCAAATCTGCAATGTCCGTCCGCCGTCCCCCGTCCGCCGTCCGTCGTTACTTGTATTCGATGCTGAATCGAATGGGATGGGGGAGCAGTAATACTAGGTCAAGCTGTTCATGAGAATAGTAAACCATTGTGTTATAATTTGCAGGGTTTTTTACATTCCTGATCCCTACGTACTAAGACGGAAAGTGGGTGAAACAAAGAATATGGACTGACCGCTTGATAACGCTATGACTGCATGTATCGATAGGTCGCTTGATAACGCTACGACTGCATGTATCGATATCAATCCGTTAGTTATCTCATATACCCATTCTTAATTTCGTTGAATTAACACCTTTCCATAGTCTTTGTACATTTAAAATAATTATATAACGGGGTATTACATAATGAACATTAAGTAATTGGCATAATCGTACAGCTGTCGTTATTTCTAATTTCAAACATAGCGCCATAGCCTACGATGTCGGGCATATCGATAACCTGACCTCGGTCGTGATATATCGATATATTGCCTTATCAGAGGGTGCGGTCCCTATTCTTTGCTTTTACCCGGAAAGTTATCTAATCCGCTCGAAAAAGCCAACATACCACTCACGGTTGCTTACATTCAACTGCGTCCATTTTTTAACGCAACTTTGACCTTTACGTTTTTCTACAGCCAAACGTATAATTGAACAATGCGACATCCCTGCCCAGTATTGAGTTAGAAAGAAAGAAATACGTGCAAAGACTTACCAGCTCATTATTGGCAAAACCTTGAAACCAGCGCATTTTTAAGAATATAACTAATATTAGAAAACTAATGAATATGACTTTGCTCGTCGTAAGAAGCTTCAAAGGAACTTCAAGGAGCGTCAAAAGAAAAAGTCAAAAAAAGAAGAAGAAAACACCGTGATTGACAAAAAAATAATCCGGTAAAAAGGAGAGAAAGACGCAAGTTATAAAACTAAAAATAAGAATTGACTAAAAATTAACTGCACACTTTAACTCCGAGATTAGATTGTGAATACGTACTTTATAGCCAAAATGGCAGTCAATTGTGGTCCCCAAATATTTACAATGATGATAATGTGGTGTAATGAAAAACGAGCACAAGTACATTTTCCACTGAAGCAGGACAAATCTTCGCGTATTGCAATGTTATGGTAATTTGGGAAAACTCTGTTTCTGATAAAAAATCGAAGAACAGAGGTCTTCTTTATATTTAACCCTAGTTCATTAACATTATATGTAGCTCTCTTACTGTCTCAAATCTGGGTCATCGCGGCCTATTGTGTCAGTCGTAATGTGTCACGGGTCCGTGCCTAGCCTCCCAAGGAATGGCAGGTAATTCCTGCAAGGGTCTTCTTTGATGTCCACCCTTGGAGAAATAGCTCCTTCTCAAGTTTCCAGCGCTGGCCCAGGACGTGCCATCGATATTCACCATGACAGGGGGCTGTTTGACTCCATCCAGTGGGATATCGTGCAAACTCCCGAATTTCCGTCTTTAAATGTTTTGTTTAGGACCCGCGTGAGTTTCCTTCAGCTCTTTACCTATCAACAGCAAACTGTGGGTTTGTCTGTGAAGAGAGTTGAGAGAAAACGGTAGGAAGAAATTGACTGGAATTTCATAATTAGTCTGCAGTCCATGGAACGCCAAATTAACGAGCGAAGTCTAAGATGACCGATCAAAACCATACCTTTTTTTTCTAAACTGGCTGTAACAATTTAGATTATATTCCTGGTATGAACAACCAACACAGCAGCGCCATAAAAATATCATTTGTGTGAAAATTAAATGAAAATATCTGGTGCGGTGCAACACACAACTTTTCTTAGCTCTACGTCAATTCACTTTCTATATGGCTTTGTCTACTTAATCAATTCGTTTGAACTTGGTCAAACAACCCTTCACGGCAGCAGGAAGCGGTGACGCTTGCAGTTACAGATTTTATTGTACTGCTCGTACTCATTCTAGAACCATTACTGAGCAATTGTTACACAGATAA
This sequence comes from Pachypeltis micranthus, assembly GCA_020466155.1. Taxonomy (NCBI): domain Eukaryota; kingdom Metazoa; phylum Arthropoda; class Insecta; order Hemiptera; family Miridae; genus Pachypeltis; species Pachypeltis micranthus. The sequence continues at coordinate 14,663,787 of CM035775.1, forward strand.
TTAATGAGGCTGTAAGCATTAATTTTTTGAAGAAGGATAGTAATAATTATTACTTTTGCAGAATTATTGGGTAAAAACTTTTAGAACTGGTAGTAACAAAAACGGCGGTAGTTGAACTTCGGGAATTTCTGGAGTGACCCCCATGTATCTCATGAGCATTTTTAAACATTCACCTTTTAGGTACTGGATTGGACTACAATACCAATCTTTTTAACATTCTACTAGAATTCCAGCGGAGTTAATAAGGAAAAAACTACGCTAAAAACGCTTTTCGTCGAAAATTTTGATAATTTATTGTGCTGCTCTCGTCATTTTCCCGTAAATGGGAATTTTATGGTATAATTGTCTTATTGAGAGCTATCAATATAAAAAATGTAATCAAAATCGTTGGAGCCGTTTTTGAGAAAAAAAATATTTGGTGTTTTGATCACTATGATAACTATAGTTAACTTTCGGTGGATTTTGCCCATACCCTTATTTTTGCGTCCCATGGTTATCTGCGGGCTAGATATCAAGTTTGAGCTGATTTGATACGGTCGTTTTCTCTAAAAATTACAGACCATTTTCCCAAATAGTGTTTTTCGGACTCAGGGGGGTCTGAAACGTAAAGATCTGAAGAGAACTCAAAATATTTTTTTCAGCCGATTACATAACTTTCCGTTCTACTTTGTAGAGCCAAGGAAAGTAAAAAGAAAGTCTCACGTCAAAATGTAATGTACAATCGGCTGAACAGCGGAAACCACCCCACAGTTCTGGGCCGAGTGGTGAAGTCAGTCCTCAAGGTTAATTAAAATGACCTTCTGATCAGTAACTCCATATCCTGATGGTATCAACCAATTATATATATATATATATATATATATATATATCAGTTACGAGGAGATATTTGGGTAGTAAGTAACTTTTAACCCGAAGATTCTCGGGATTAAAAGATTAGCTCCGCAGTATCCACCTCCCTACGAGGTGTCCTTAGACATACAGCACTTGAGATACCTCACTTTTGTGTTAGCCGTCTCCAACGATTGCACCCTTTGTAAACCAAGTAATTCCGTAATAAAGTTTTAAAGTTTTTTTTTTTTAACTCGGTTTCCCTTTGGGCAAACATAATTTATATATACTCGTTTCAAACTGCTCTTAGGGTCTTTCAAACCACTCGACACATAATAATAGCGGCGTACTGTGACGTGGCGTGGCGTACCTATCAAGCGGGACTTGGATACGGGAACGACGGCGTGTGTGATGGGGCGAAACCTAAGGGCTGATTTACATATATTTGTCGGACAGAATTGGACAGTGCGAGAGAAATCTTTTCGGCTTCTTAGCAATTATCTTCAGGATGGTCTTTTGGGCGATTGTTAATGGCTTTAATATTGATGAGAAATCCCCCCCCCCCCCCCACAAACCATCTCAGATTGGAATATCAACGCTTATTACTCAACCTCCAAACCTTTATATACCGATAAAACATGTGTGACACATTCGAGGCCTTTATCTATAATCACGCCTATCTCATATAAGGCAACTTATTTTATGGCAGCTGTGACTTTGTAAGCTGTGATCTAAGTGTGCTTTAGTAGGGGATTTAGATATAACCAGGTATTTAGTTTTGTTGACTTTCAAACTTAATGGACTATTTCATTGTGTTGGGTAAACAGCTCGTACACAAGATAGCGGTATCGTCAGCAAAAAGCGTCTCCTCGCAATGACGTATCTTCAATTCTATTAATGAAAATTAGGAATGACGAGAGTGCTACCATGAATGACACCAAAGTTGACAAGATTGGGCCAGTGTTACCAGCAATTGCTTTCGATTTTCTTTCCAGCAACTAGAACACTGTGAAGATCCTTAGTTTTAGAAAATAGAGCTTCATCCACCCCTACGAAATCCAAATTGCCTTACGAGAAATGCCGCAATAAATTATGGAAACTTTCGACAAAAAATCGATTTTGGCGCAGTTTTTTCGACAACAGCCCCGCTCATATCGTTTACAGAAAAATCGGGGTTGTGTTGCACTAAAATATAGCTGCGATGACGCTAACGTTCATAAAATAATTAGGAGCAACCCTACAAATTTCTAACAGTTTGTAGATGACCCTCTTCAACACTCGTATGCTACCAACGCACTGATTAATCGATAACGATGTGGTGTAAATGGGAGCGACTCAATAAATTCCGGAAGCTTGAACGTTTTTACGTTCACAGAGTTCGTATGAAATGAAAAACAGATCATGACGCCAAATGCGCGTGGGGCTGAGGAAAGTTGTGCAATGCGTCGCTTTGTTGGTGGGACGGGAAGCGTCACGTCCCCGGCTTTTTGTTTTTGCAGGAGGGAAAACAGGTAGGAAATAGCGGAACCGAAAGGAAGTTGACAAGTGCCTGAAGAAGAAGCTCCCGTCGAAGGCGTTAAGAGCTGACCTCCTCAACCCCCCCCCCCACCTCCCACCACCATGAAAGCTAAGTGAAGAGCGAATTCTCGAAAACCCCTTTTTCGAGGCGCCTTGACAGACGAGCGTGACCAAACGGATAAGAAAGTCACCCCTCTGAAACCACCCTGAGATGACGAGGGTGAGAAACGACTGAGACGAGGTCTGAGAAGAATGGTTCTCCCTCGTTTTAAGGGCGTCTCCGCTGGTGGAAAAAAGGGGCATTGTAGGAAGACACGTCTTCAAGAAAACAAGCAAAAGCTCCGAGAAATTACCTCCATAGCTAACGTGATTATAAGGGAGCGGCGGTGGAACGGGGGACGGCGGAGTTGAGGAGCCCCTCTTCACGAAATCCGTCCATTTAGCAAAAGTCGTTTGTTACAACTGCAGACCTGCTCCATGACGAACGCCCACCAACCTGTTGGATTTCCCTCGAGCAGCTCGAGAGTGTTAGCTTCCACTTTATCACTTTTCTATCGTCCTCAAATCTCTCGACGAATTTTTGTGAAAAATTCCGAAATAATGGGGGCACTTTGAAGAAAGTAGGTGACAGCAAGTTTGAACCCCCAGATTTCATTGGGCGCTGCTAATTATTTTAAAACCGCTATTAAACTACAACCGCGTTAGCGACTTATTGGGGTTAGCGACAAAATCACGCTCTTATCGTTTTAGCGAGATTTATGTGAAATCTCTAAACAGAACGGCATTTATTGCGTTGCTCCTATTTACGTCTCTCTAATTGAAAGAGCGTGCAGCTCATTCATGGGACTGTTAACCTGATTTTATTTTGGAAAGGTTTGAGCATGTTGCTCTGGAATTAGAGAGAAAATACAATAAAAACAGATATCAACGTAATTTATCGACGAGAAACTGCACGAGAAGAATTTAGTCGAAACCCCATAATTGATTGTGCTGCTCTTCTTATTATCCCACTACTGATAATTATGTATTACTGTCATGTTATTGGAAACCGTATCCGTATTGAGAGAAAAGAACTGGCGCGTTGTAGTAGCTGCGTCCTGTAAGGAACTAGCTCGTCCAGTTGTCTGGCCTGACCTAAATTCTTCTACTTTCACAGATGTTGGGGGAGGAACTCGTACGAGCCACGTACCTTTGACCATCACACTTGCGATTTACCTAATGCCCATTCATCCAGCATGGTAGTTTTTGGTTCAGTGGAGAGCCCAGCTCAGAGCGAGAGGCTCCTTTCTCACTCTCCACTTGTTCATCATGCTCTGAATGGCCGAGTCAACGAGCAACTGACCTCAGTGATCCCTTGGAGTGAACAGGGCAGTAGATATTCACGCCTAAGTAAATGAAGATGCACATGAAGATGGTGTCAAGGCAACACTCAATCCAATTGGCCTTGCTAATTGCTCGTAGTGAGGCTAACCTGGCAAAGGACAGGAGGTGTTAGCGGAAACGCCACCTCTCACCTACGTCGATTCCTAAATGCTTGACTTACTTCTCAAGAAAGATCCTGTGGTGGCAAGACCGTATTGACAGTTCGCTGTCATTCAGAGGACGAGTTGGGTTTTGTGTTTTTCAGCCACCTTGCAGCTTGAAGCGCTCGCACCATTTGGCGACGGTACACAGTACTTGTTGGGGTTTCGCCTCGATTTGATGGATCGACTGTGCGCGGATCAGGTCGTCCACATTGGCGCAGGGCTGTGTCACCTTGAAGCTCCTGAGAAGAGCTTGAAAGAAGTTCTGTTGTGCTGAACCGGGGACTGAGCCTTGTGGGCACCGCTTCTCGATCCTTCTTTGGATATGTCTCCATTCGATTGCAGCAGTCATAATGGTCAGGTTACGAGGAATTCTCTGATATTTTAGCTCATTGAGAAACGCTCTTCTGATGTCGATGAGAACTGCTACGACGTACTCCACCTGCGCTTCCAAGGAAGCATTGCGGATTTCCATAACGACGCCTTACGTTATACTTATATTGTCTGCCTGCGATATTGTGGCCAAAAGCCCCTCCGAGGGACTGCAGCATCAAGATCTGTAACGTCTTGTATTATGCGGAACGGAGCGGTCTCGATGAAGGTAGTTTCGAGCGCTCATCACACGGACCACTCGCTGAAATTAGGGTGTTTGGATTCAAAAGGCCTCAAAACGTAAACCCTACTTTTTTACCCTTTCGATAGCTGAAAGTAAAAACTTAGTTTGTCAAAATTGTCTGTGTTTGATGCAGATAGCATAGCAGAACCAAATCAGTTAAAAATTCATATTGAGCCTGCAGATTGCTATGGAACGCCCAAATGAGAGTACGAGCAAAGTATTCTTGTAAGAAAGTGAAAACTAGCACAAACATAGGATGCTTGGAGTCCCGAGGGAGTGACGTATTTTTTACAACGCTGTGACACTGGGTTTGGGGATTCAAAAGTAGATGCGCAACATGACTACAGCAATTCGTCAAGCGATTGTATTAGCAGTGGCTCAAATGTTGAAACCATTGAATTCAGCAGTTTTACACACAAAGCGGCTAACTCTCTCTCTCCCCCCCCCCCACGCCTTACCACTCCTTCCATCGTCACGAGACTCTTTTTAACAAGAAAGTTATACCTTGTTAATTGATTACGATTCCCACGAGCATTAAGGAAATCTGCGCTCGTCAAGCTTCGAAGTAATTTACGCAGTTCGTAAGTATCAGTGCAGACTCACGGGTGGTCCCGGAGTTGAGAAACTTCGAATGGCCTCAATTACACATTAATTTGAACCAACGCATTGTTTTCCGTTTGTTATGGGCTCATGCATTATTTATTTCGCTGGATAGGAAGTCGAAGGTGTTTGTATCCACCGGAATCATCAATGATACGATTTTGGGAACTGTTGAGGAATTTTTATGCGTAGCTGTCAAGTCATATCTTCGATGCTCCTGGAAGTCGAATTGGTTGTATCACCTAGTTTTTGAAGCTTCAGATCGCAGCCGCTTCTAATGAGCGTGTTGTGGAGGAATGAACTGGAAAATCCTCCTTCTGAAATGATAAATTTTCAACTCAAAACGACAAGGTCTCTAATTGGAAGAAATTGAATTTACACTGGCAAATACAAGATTGTACAAAGATAAACAATGAGCAGGGGGTGTATGTCAATCCAGACGAAACCGGCCTGATTCCATTATCAGGGAGCGAGTGTACACTGCGAGAACTCCGGCTCGGGGGGAAGGTAGTGACGATCTGATAGGACGTGAAATACTTGGACGGGAAGCGCACTGCGGTGACAATACGCAGTGCTTCATCTGCGGTGTGGGCAGTCCAGAAGATGGATGGGAAGACATGGGTGGCTGTGGTCAAGGATAGTCCAGTGGGAGTACAGGGCGATCTTTAGGCATGTGGTCACCTATGGCCTGCTCAGCTGCATGGTTGTGACAGGCACACAACCGTCACAGCTGTGATGGGGGTCCTGCAGAGTCTTGCACCTCTGTGAGAGAGCTGGTTACTGGAAACTGGGCAATAAGCTACCCTAAGTTCGCTTAGTAGCAGTCAAAGCTGGTAGTTTTGTCTCCTCTTCTAAAACCCGTCGCTCACTGTTGTAGGAACTACGGTGGAGTACTACCTGGTTTCTTATTTCCTCAGCACTGAAGGATCAAGACGTGCAGGATGGAGAGTCTTTCAGTTCCAGGTCGAATGTATTCTCTTTCTCGCTCCATAAGTGCTTGCTTGCTTTGCAGGCATCTGGCTGGAATGTTGAATGCCTTGTCGTTCGTCTTGGGTTCATTCAGGATCAGCTGCGATGGTGTGGCAAGGCAAATCTGCCCCTACGTCCAGTAAGTCTTCAGGGTTCATGGCTGCTCTGCATGTTTCGGTTGACAGACGGAAACTCTGGGAGTGCACCGACTACCTCTACTCACCACTGTGGGTGGAGTGAGCTTCAGAGGGCATTCATGGAAGGGGTAACTGGGGCTGCCTACAGAGATGAGTTGTACAAAGAGGCTGTGATGCTTGCCGTTGTGTCTGTGGTAATCAGTTTGAGTTGTTGAACCATGCGATACTGGTGTGTCTTCGTCATGATGGGCTCTGCACTGTCACCTGAGGGCTGGGAAGTGGAGAGAGAGAGGGCACTGCCGGATTTTCTCTGGAGAACACTGAGGCTTGATATCGTCGGCGTTGGTCACGACTAGTCTGCAGTAATCCTGGATGTCAGGTCGTATCTGGTCAGCCGGGATCTTGCACTCACTTTTCGAGCCAATAGGCGCAAATCCGGGAGGACCGCTTTCCGCATAGTAGTGTCGGAAGTTCGTGGAGTGGAAGCAGGTAACATCAGGGTCGCAGCATTGACCATTTCCTGGCGGAGCGTATAATGCAACGAAAGTGCTGAGGAGATACATCGGCTGGGTGTCTCGAAATTCGTTCTCCGAGGTGTCACCACCTGCGTGTTGCTCGTTGTACCGTGGAGCATCCTCCATTGTGCTTTCCTTTCCAGGAGCCGGCATCGGGTAGTCTGGTCGCCCTCCCCATTTCATAATTTGTTAATTATGTTGTTTATTGTTTATGTGTAACCGTCCCATTTACAGAGAACTAAACGGAGACTAAAATGTACCAAAAATGCGCGTGTTTCGTGTGTATTTTCATTTCAACAAGTCGATAACTACGTATTAGTCGCCCTAAATGTTCCTGTGACGTTGAATCGAGATCTGTTTCGAGAACCTCATTTTATTATTGTCAAAATGTCTGCTCAAATCAATGCACCTGATGGAATGAGCGTGGTTTGGCAACTTACACTCACGTTTTGAGATAATGAGGTATTAGATACGTGGAAAATGAATGATTGTTGGTGCGTTCAACTTGCAATTCGTTCTCAATAAATGATTCCGTGGAAATACATAGAGCAGGTCGTTAAATGTTGTCTGTGACGAGATGTGTTTTGGAGGTTTGCAAGGATGACTTATCTAGTTGCACTTCGCCTTTACCACTTTCCTCTTTTCATTCTCACGTTCGCCCTTCAATTATTGAGAGGTCAACCTGGTAACCAGTTGGCAGGTGCTTGGTGACTAGGCGAACGACTTCTCCCCTAAGAAAACAAACCTCGTTCTGCCGTAGCTCCCACCTTTTTTTTTCCTCCTTTCTTTTCTTTCTTCGTCTTCGGCCTTTCGGGATATTTTCCAATTTGGGCGCGAACGGCTCTGATTAAATAAAAAACAACGAAAAAGCGGCTTAAAGAGAGCGGCATCCTTTTCCTTTTTTACGGGATCATCGGAACCTGGTTGACTGGCCGCCGTGATATATTTGAATTGTTAGCCGGACGATCTTTCTTTTCCTTACCTAACTCCTCAACCACCGGAAGATTGTTTTAGGTGGTGGTAGTGGCGGGGTGTTAAAAAAGAGCTGACGTGCCGAAGTAGAAGACGGAGACTTTTTCTAAGGCTCCGGCGGTTTTCAATCTGACCGTTAGAAAGTTGCGACTAACAGAATATCCCTGTTTTGTCGGGGGATGGTTCGCTAGGCGGAGTAATAGCCAAAAAATCGTATGACCGCTCGTTGGTTTTGGGAAGAGGCACAAACAGGCCTCGATGACCGAAAAAAGCTCGTTTTTGTTTTATCTTATTTTTTTCGGGGAAGAATAGTCAATTTGGTGGAAACCGACTCGTCGAGGAACGTCGCGTGAAGGAGTCGTTCTCCCAAACCGTATTAATGCCGAGTAAACAACAAATGAAATCGAGAAAAGTGAGAGTCGTCTCGCTCTAACAGGTGGTTTGACGTGGATCTTAAAGCGCGCGAGTCAGTTTATTAATGTTATTTGCAGGCTCGAACATAGGTCGAATAAGTCAAATCTTCGAATAACTCTCGAAGTTCTGTTCATCAATTCACTTTGACGCCCAGTTAGCGCTAGTTGTTGGTTATTTGTTATTCGTAACTTCGAGCTTCACTTATCTGGTAGCTGTACCGTTGTCTGATCGATATTTTTCCGTTTGCGCTCTCATTTCAATATTCGTTGAGTTTCCACCAACTCAGTTCAAAATCATTATATAGGCAATGGAGTCCAAATGGGAGCTGGGAAACCCCGATTTCTCCGATGAAGAGATATACGCGTTTTTCCAGTGGGAGAGAAGGCCCTACCAGGTCCGTCAGAGAATCGAGATTTTTGAGCTAGGTTCCGATTGTCAGCGCTGTTCGTAATTTCCTTAATTCGAACGCAGATAGAATCTCTAAGTAATCGATATCACGCATTTCCGTCTATGACCAAACTCCTCCTAATGTGAATGGAGAATTGTCTTTAAAAAAACTTGAAATTCTCCATGAACATTATCGATTGTGCTACGATTGTAAGATATTTGACGTAAAGCTCGCGGACATACTTACAAATCAAAACTAGGGCAAAACAGTCAACTGGAGGTGTGGTGTAAGTAAGTAGAGCCATTTTAACACGCGAAATTGGCACGACCTACGTGGATTGGTCCGGTTACGTGGATTCCCCACTTACAAGCTCTCCGCTCGACATAATTAATCCTTTTATCAAAACTTGTATCATTTCTCAATAATCTGCAACTTTTTAATCCACACGTTGCCCCTTAACTTACGGTATAGCGTTCTCGAACAAATATTTGAACGCCTACTGTGGAAAAAAGAAACACCAATACACGACCATTACGCAACCGGAAAGTGTTCAGTAGATTATCGTAATAGCCTGTGCCACTGCTCACAATTTGTACGTACCGTCGGCCTTGTTAAGGGTTGTGAAACACTCCGCACATTTCGCAAACAGAAGCATTATGGGTGGTTTGAAACTTATTATTAATTTTGAACAATACGCGTAATGTTTTCGGTATGCAATATTTTGTTTCCTTTGTTTGGCCCCACTCACAATGAAAAGTTATAAAATCGACGGAAAATATGTTTTTTCTAAACCTTTTCGTTCGAGCGGAGTCCCGCTAGCTATCCGCCAGTCATCGGTTATCGGCGTTTGATAAACATGATCCAAACTCCCGCTATTTCCACTCTCCGAATATCGTCGACGAACAGCTGCCAATTCGACATTTCACCTGAAGAATTGATAAAGCGGCCCGGTGTGAGTCTCCCGTACGTCACATTTGTAGTCTGCAACAATCAAGTTTACTTAATTTTATTTGTTTCCGTTTTGTTGAACTAATTCACCCTGCAGATAATACAAAAACTAAATACTCTAGTTCAGTGCTTAAATTCACCAGATTCTTACGACCGTGTGTCAACTGATTGCGATTTGAAAGGAAACAACTGTAAAAAATCTGGTGAAGTTTTTCTACGCCGCTCCCCTCAGTCCCCGCATGAACGTGTTACAGCACGGAACAATAGCTTGTTACTGTCTACACAAACTGCAAATCGAAAGTGCAACAGCTGTTAAGGGAAAGGAAATTTACATAGTCCACATACTTTACTCTCAAACCTGCATTGCGTCTAGTGCCAACGCGCAGGCCAGTGATGTCATTTTAGTTCAATTAGCCAATTATGACACTTATGCCTCACAGACAGATTTTCAATTTTTTTCACTCACATCTGTGGTCACAGTTTACGCTGCTGCCAACGAGAATATCATTGTAGCGGCCGGCAGAAAACAAATACATTTTTGGGGTTTGCAATTTATTTCCAACAACGGGAAAATAAAGTGAATTAAACAACCAAAAACCTGTCCCGAAATAAAACTGAATAATTAGTATCTTTTGAAGAGTCGAGTGATTGAAATTATGGAAAAGTATAGATTCACTTCAATTTAACGAAATGAAGAAAATGTAATACTTATTGATTCGGGAATGTAAACACTTTATTGCTCTAATTGAATGAAAAAAAAAGGATAATGGGACAGCCACCCTAATCCATTTAACAGAGAAATATCAGGTGCGGCATCACACAACTTTCCTTAGCTCTACGTTAATTCACTCGATTACGAGGTTTTTGCTACTAATTCAATTTATCGTTCCCTCAGTTCATTCGAAATTGCTCAAACATAACTTAACGGTGGTAAAAATTGATAGCGCTTACAGTTCCGGATTTTATTGTGGTGTTACTTATGCATGCTGAGCAATAAGTACACAGAAAATAAATTAGACTGTAAACTAGATTTTTTAAAAGGAATAATGGCCGCCATTCCAGAATTATCAGTTAAAAACTGTGAGAAATGTTAGTGGTTGAAGAAATTACGGGATGTCTGTAGTAGCTCCCACAAATCTTATGAGCGTTATTAAACACACGTCACTCGATTTTACTACCGCCTAAATGTTTCTAAAAATTCGAGTAACATTTGAGTGGAGTTCATAAGGCGAAAACTGCGCTAAAATCGATTTGCAGGGAAATGTTTGGTATTTTATTACGCTGCGCTCGCCATTTTCTCACAGATAAACATTTAGCGATAATGTCGTGTTTTATTGGAACTGTCCAAACAAAGAATTTGATCAAAATCGAAGCCGTTTTTGAGAAAAAAATGTGTTCGTGTTTTGATCCTATGATAACTATAGTAGGTGTTGAACCTATTTAGTTTATACTTTTATTTTGACGCCCCGTAGTGAGTCTCAAGATAAACATGTTTGAGCCGGTTTGGTTAAGTTGTCTTCTCAATCGCTGTCACAGACGGAGACAATATTCCCGAACGGCTGGTCTTGAGAAAATTGGAAAAGAAGTAAATTAATGTTTGAAAAATCTCGTTATCTGAGCTACCATGGCTCATTTCTCCGTTCAACAGATAGGTGTAGAAATAATTACAGAGAACAAAATGTGGGTATAGCTTGCTAGAAAAAGTTCCGTGAGATTGATGAAATCCAGTGACGCAAACTCGGGAAATTACAAAAATGTTCAAAAATCATTATTTTCGGCACATTTTCAATTTTATCTTTGTTCAATGGACCGTCAGAGAAACATTTATTCTGAACGGTTCACCGTATTTGCATGGAGATATTTATAGGGAAGAAACACAACTTTCCTCTGCTCAACGTAAATTGCATGGCTTTTACTCATTTTTCGCTAAATTCATGCGATTTGATAAACATAACTTCGCGGCGGCAGAAACGGCATGCAGTTCCTGAATTTATTGTGGTGCTCCTACTTGTACCACGATGTCTGTTGAGCAATCGGCAGACAAAGAATTAATGAGGATGTATTACACTTTTTTGACAAGTATAGTAATCATTATGCCAGTGGGTGGTATCGTTGGATAAAAACTGTGATAATGGTAGTTACTGATGGTGGTTGGAGTTCCGGAAATTTCGGAGGTCGCTCTTATGTATCTTATGAACGTCATTCACTTATTTGAACTACGACGTAGAGCGTCCCGAAGTTTCTAGCAGCGTTTGTAAGGAAAAACTGCGCTAAAATCGATTTTCGTCGAAATGTTTCGTAATTTATTGTGGCACTTTCGTCATTTTCCGACGGCTGGGAAATGGGGATGGGTTGAAGGATCAGCGGTAATCGCTTCGGGAACTGATTAAGGAGGATTGGCTGACGCAGACTAGAGTTGAATCATGGAGTGACGTGTTGATCTCATAGCAAAACCGCAGGGAGCTTCGATGTTTGTCCTCACCAAGGGTCTGCAGGTTTTGGCATTATTGAACATTATTTGTGAACCGCATATATATAATGAAGGGGATGAGTTGAGGTGGTTCTGCTCAATTTGCAACATTGGGGCACCGGAAGACATTTGGCGCTTCCTAGTCGTGCATTCTGCAGAAAAGGCAAACTTGTCTCAGGATTTTGAATGAAGCCAATTGGCCTCTTCTGGCAAGGCATATCGCGCTGAGCTCATTAGCCAATTTTAATTTCTTCTTTTCTTCTTCTTCCGTGAAGCTGCGGGCTACATATAAAGTTGGATGTAATATAAAAACGGAGCTGACGAAAGTTGTGTGGTACGGCGCGCTAGATATTTTCAATTTAATTTGATTGGTTGACGGTTTCGGTTTGTTTTCGGTCTCAAGTGCTGGAAGTAGTCAGAAATGAACACGAGACGAATGATTCAGTTTGTAAGCGACGTGGATGAGGTATAAAAGTTGAAGTGCGACTCCACTCTGTTTTTTTTCGGTCTGAAGGAAACTATCTGCTCGAATCGCAAAGATAACATGTGCCACGATTGCTACGTCAAGAGCAAGCGCGGTCATGGATAGTTAAGAACGAGATGATCATCAACTTTTGAGGTTGACTCAATGCAACGGAGCGAAATAGTGGGCTGTCCGTCTGAGATGAAGCAGCTCGTGAAAATCTAGCGGCAGTATTGTCTTTTGATGTCATTGTAATACGGAGTTTTGCTTGAGGTAACTGCTCGCCCATCGGATCGAGGCTCGAGAGTAATGCGAGTAGGCTTTTATCTTCCAACGGGTCCAGGAAATGACGGTGCAGCCGCTCTTGTAAAAAGGGAAGACGCTTCGGAAAGCCCGGAAGGGGGAAAAACTGAATGGAAAATGGGTTTCCTCCGACGAAACTTTTCGAGTGGAAAACGCATGTGATTTAACCTTCAATTTATGACTTGGTGCCCGAGCGAGCGGATCCTCGGAGTCGTCTTACTTCGCGACTAGTTAACAGAAAACCCGAAATTCTCATTGACAAACAAAACAATCGATTGCGCGTGTCACTTGTTCCTTCCTCAAAAGAGCCTTCCGAAGGTTCGATATACAACCCCATGCCGACGGCTAATTAATTTATGCGCGACAATAACTGCGAGCTCGTCGACGGTTTGCAGCTTCTTGGCAGATGTTGGGTGTTTAATTTGCTAATCGGTCTGGGAACAAGAAATAAAAAAAAGGAAGGATTACGGAGCAGTCATTACAAGGACTTCCTTTGACGCTACATTATCAAGGCCTGTGTGTAGCGACCGAGGCTATCTTCAACTCGACAAGGGCCGGTCGTCAGGTGAACTGCCTACAATCGTGAAGCCGTCATCAACTCTGCAAATAAAGACGTAATGTGATGTACGAACGACAACACAACTCATTTCTCACGATAAAGACGCTACGCTCGGCGTTGACCGTTTTTACATTATTTTACTATTTTACATTTGTTTTCTTCTAGACCTAGGGAGTAAGAAGGAAAGTTATGTGATAGTTCAACTAACTAGTACCTACACTGGGTTCTCCATAAGTGTTTCTGTAGAAATGCGTAGAAAGAATATATAGTGCTCGTATGTGTAGCAGGTCGTCGAATTTACGGGGGTTGCAGAATGTTGTGTGTGGCTACTCACCGGAAATTTCCAATTGACGTAATACAGCTGTTACATTTTGCCTGCTGAATACAATAACTACTGAGTAGCACAATTGACCCTTCTGCACGGAGACAAACCTTATTTGTGTGTTACCAAAAGTTGTGTATTTGGTATTTTCAATATTTGAACTCGATATATTTTCATTTAACCAAAGAGCAACCTGGTCGAATCCCAAATTAGCACTGCTGTACGTGTCAATCCATGAGTGTCCACAGAAGTGCGAAACGGTATTGTCCCCAAACCTGAGAACCTTGAAATTCTAGATTGCCAAGATCATTAGATGAGGATAAGGAGGGAGCTCAGGACCGTTCCCTGGGGCACGCTTCAAGGACCCAGCTTATCACTTCTCACATTACGAGTATAATTCAACTGTACAATTTGTTCTCTGTCTTTTAGATAGCTCCTGAACCGTGCCGTGGTTTGGGGGAGGGATCCAAGTATTTTCGTTTTTAGAAACAGTATACCGTGCAAAATACTGTCGAAAGCCTAGGCAAAAACCAAAAATATGGCCTAGTTTTTTGTTTACAATCTTGAGGGAGGTTCATCTTCGCAACCTCCTCAGGCCGCTGCTGATGAACCAGAAGCACTCTCAAGCGTGCTGCAGCCACACACAGTAGATGCTCCGCCATCTGCAATTCTGCTCCTCTGTCTTGCCAATCTTGGCCAGGTGGTACCTTAATAGACAGTGACCTGTAAACAGGCTGCATACCATCCGTATACTACCTCTCTCCAGGTTGAGGATCTCTCGCGTTCACTGCCTGGAGAGTCTGAGAAACAACCTCGACTACCTTTGGCCAGGTACATCCCACCCACTAGGCAGCCCCTGCACTTCTCCTCCCACTTACCAACCCCCTTGATCAAGTGGCTTTTGGTAGTCCCTACAAAGGGCTTCGGTCCCACCGGGGGAATAGCAGATCCCTTTCTCGCCAGTTTATCGGCCTCCTCGTTCCTTTCTATTCCTGCATGACCTGACACTTAACGCAGTGTTAATGCGTTTTCCTTTGCCATGGTCTTCAGGCCAGTCAGGCATTCCGAAACCAGCCCTGTCGTGATGGTACAGGAAGCCAGGGCTTTAAGTGGAGCCTGACTGTCCAACAAGATGTATATTCTTTTTCGCTTCAGGCCCCTACGCAGGAGGTGCTGCACGCACACTGCCACAGCGAAGAGCTCTGCTTGGAAAACAGTCGCCAGTGCACCCTGTGGTATCGCTATGGCCAGGGGTTTCCGACCAGTGTCCAGCTCGTCAACGGTCTGCCAACTCCATTTGCATGTAGCATGTCTTTACTCCGTACGTTTAACTATTACTTTCTACTTTGAATGACGCGTTGTGTTGACGTTTCGGGAAGCTACTTCCGTCTTTAGGTCATTTCGTCACTCGTTCGAAAAGAGTTGACCGCTCAACGTCCGGTTATTGACGCTCCTCTTGCAAGAGATGAAAATTAGAAGAAAGTGGCAGAAGCTGCGCGTAAAAATAGAGTCGTGGTCGCCTCGAGCTGAAGGGAGTCTCGTTCATTAAAGAGACTCGCACGTGTTGGATGTAGGAGCATCAGAAGGTCAAATGGAGTCAACTAGACGTCCACAGCTCCGGGCTCCAGGCAATCACCCGGAATGCCGGCGCAATTACTATTTTTTTACCCTCCCTCCTCCTTTAACGAGTTTTTTTTCTCTCTCTTCAATCGGGCGCCGCATTTGAGGGTGTAAAACAATGTGAAAATGGTAGAAGGAAGGCGGAGAAGAGCCGTTCGAGGGATAAAGCGCCAGAAAGAGAAGGGCCTCTTCAAAAACACAAGGGATGAATGGTTTCCTGTGTTGTACGAGGGATCAGAAAACAATAGGTGGATCTCTTAGGGGTTAACTCGTGAAAAGAAATAGGAGGCTCAGCTCTGCTGGTGGGAGGCCGGTTTTTGACTCTTTATCGTTAGGAAAAAAAAGAAGGGGATTCGACGCGATGGTTGCGGCCTTTTCTTCCTGAGGACGTGAAGATTGAATCAACAGCTTTCGCCCTGATATTAACCCTCGCTAGTTTTCCCCCCTTTTTAAGGCGCCTTTCAATAATCGCTCAGTACAAAAATCCTGGGATATTTCTTCCCCGTCGGCGAGGAGCACGCAAATACATTTGGACAACTCTCTTCGACTTTTCAACAAATAACTAGTTCGCGTCGGAGAGATGAACAACCAGAGAGTTTAGCTCCGAATTCCCTCAATTCACGCGAACTTCGTAAAGCATAACTTAACGTTCTACGGGGTAGCGCTATAAGTTACGGAATCCCAGAGACATTTCATCGATTGAGTTTGACACATATTCGACGGACTAACTTTCCTTGACTAAAACGTTGATAAGCTTTAGTGAACCAATGGTTCGCACTAGGGTGCTTGATTCAACTTTATTTAATGGCCAGGGTACAAATGGGGCTAAACGCCCTCCCCAACTTTGACCATTTAAGACGCACATAAAACGTACCCGTCAAATGCCACATACTTAACTTGTTACTGTAATTATCACAAATTAAAAAACTGAAAATTGTCACGGTGTATTAGTGTCGTGCGCAGCTTGACGTAGTCTCACACCTCAGAGACCCATCCCATTCGATTCAGCATCGAAAAATACCAATATACGATACGAAACATGACCTGACTGAACTGAACGACGAAAATTGCTGTTTTCTAGGCGACAATAGGCCATCAGCAGGTGAGGGACTGACGGGTCATTGAAGTGAGACGGGAGGCAGATTAGAGAAGAAGCGCGAGCCGGGGAGAAATTATAACTTACACTATGTTGTCCCGTGAGTTTGTTTAAATAGTAGAACTCGCTGCCACTGTATTTACTATGATTTCACAATTTTCCATCTAGAATCAGTCCCACATTTGTGATTCCCGTCCTAATTGACTCATCATCGAAAAATGCTTAGGAAACGGTACCAAACACGACGTGAATGCAATAAAACTACCAAAATTTCGTCAAATTTAATGTGTGGAGGGGGGGTTTGGTTAATTGTTCATACCGAAACGTGTATTGTACAGAATGATGTTTGAGCCGAGGACAGAGCCCCCCCCCCCTTCCATCTTGGCTTCTTTTGTGTTGGAGGGCTGGTTGCTGGAACTTCGTCAATGAGTCCACACACGGACAACGTGTCTTTTCCTATTGGGCTCCCACCTTCCTCAGACCCCTAAGGTTAAAAATAAAATAGGATGAACGGGCTACCCTCCAACGACCCCACGACCACTAGGATGTCTGCAAAGGCAAGTACATTTTCCAACTCTTTCAGGCCTTGCTCTGGGCAGGAATTGGATTGCTCTGTTCTGCCTACTTACCTTACAGAGGCAGCCACCTACGTGGCCATAACGCATGATGCACTGTGGATCCCCGTGGTACCATATTTGGTTCAAACAACCCTTAAGGCCGAAATGGTTGCTGGCGTGACTAATGTAATGAGCGTTAAATTTTGGCGGTTGGGGAGAGTATCTAGCCCTATGGCCTTTACCTCTCTGCTGCTGCGATCTACGAAAAGCTCAGGGAAACTCCTAGCAAAAATCTGGCCCTTACGAAGCCAAACCCTTGTCCGTTTGCAGAAGCCTCTGTGGTACCCATTTCGTTCGGCTACGACTTAAGCAGCCTAAGGGCCTGAATGGGTAGCAGACCTCGGGGCCAGAATTGCCGAGAGGCGTTCTACCAGCACCTACGCTTTAACTCAACCCAGCATGGCCCAACCCACTGGAACTGCACGTTTACACAGGTCCC
Source organism: Pachypeltis micranthus (assembly GCA_020466155.1). Taxonomy (NCBI): domain Eukaryota; kingdom Metazoa; phylum Arthropoda; class Insecta; order Hemiptera; family Miridae; genus Pachypeltis; species Pachypeltis micranthus. Next base: position 14,681,104 of record CM035775.1, read on the forward strand.
TAAATGCCATCCAAAATGATCCAAGGCCAGCTTGCTGAGCAACTTCCTGTTGACAGCTTGGAGCAATGGTTGTTCGATGACATTGCTACCAGCATCATTTACCCACTGACGTACCTTGCAACCCATTGTGTTATTTGAGTCTTTTGTTGTCTCTCCTTACCTCTCCACTTCTTCCCAGGAGGGCCTAGTGCACAGGATTCAGTGCAGGATTCGTTTCCTGCTTCTGGGGCCAAAACTGATCTTAAAAAATGCCATCGGCGTTCATCGAAGTTTTATGAGGGGTGTACTTCTGCTCTTGTTGTTGGAAGTGCTTGCAGTTGTCTTCACTACATAGCCTTCTGGGGGTCGACGCTGACATCCACTAGGCTAGTGTCCATCTATCTCCTTCAAGGTGCGAAGCCATTGCAACGATGGTCTGTCCTTACCATGAAGCACAGCCTACTCACTAAGTCAAACGACCTAAACCTTCTGATAGCTGGCACCAAACTCAACCGTTCCTTTCTAGGGGTGCCATAACTTCTCTAGCCTTTCCCCAACACCTACTTTCCTTCCCGTCATGGACCTGTGAAAGAACAGCACCAATCGCAAAATCTGAAGCATCAGTATTTAGTACGAATTGTGCGTCTGTTTTACATGGGCTATGACAGGGGGAGTTGTCAAAGCATGCCTGATATCTTCGAAAGCAGCCCGTTCCTCCTGACTTTTCTTCAGATGGGTATTGCACGATGATGACCTACATCACCACCAAGTGCATGGGGGAATTTTCAAACGCAGCCTGTCCGAATCCCTTCAGTTTAGATGCTTCAGGTTTTTCTTGCTAATTTCGCCCCTTTAATGGGCAGTGTCGAAAGATGTCGTCAAATGCATCACATCTCCAACAACAACGAGGTACTGTTCGGGACCCTGCTCTGTGCAGTTCTTGAGCTTCACGTAAGTCCACCTCAGTTTGGCAACTCGGCACCATTGTGACTGCCAATTGGCTTGCTGCTTCAATGTGGGGGAGAGTGGTGATCAAAACTTGCTGCATATTCTCTGGCCACATGATCGTCTCCTGCTCTCGCACGCGAACGTTTCGTAATCCTTTCATGAAATGCAGTGTGAGGATGTCCTCGGATATTTTACTGCCCAACTCAACAATTGCTTGGTGAAAAGTGGCAACATTCTCGTTTGGGCGCTGTAGTCTGCCCGAAGAAGAGCTAAATTCACGTGGGTGCAGTCCTGTGTTAGGGTTAATTTGCAGATTTCGAATGCTCATGCCTGGAAACGTAACGGGTCACATTATGAGAGTCGTGATTGGGGATGGAGGGGGGGGGAAGAATATTATCATCACATTGGATTATTATTTAGAATGACTGATAAACCAAAATCGAGTCAGCAGTCACATGAATCACCTATGCGCTGATCGCATGTGATAAGTAGTAGTGACTCAATAAATTCCGTCACGCTTACTGTTACGGCCTACTGTCGAAATCTGGTCAACCAAATCATGTCTGTTCCCAGATCAACATGACTGTTCCTCAACTCTCGAAAATCGAATTGCCAAAATTATTTCTGGACAGTGGCTCGTCTTCGAGGCTCGTGTAGTAACGAAAGTTCCCATCAAATGACGCTTACTTTGCCTCGCACGAGGGCGCCATCACTTCCCGCGCATCGGATTTCATACTCCCCCGTCAAATTGATACTCCGACGACCTCTGCGAATTACTTTTCGGCCACTTTTCGTCAAAAATTACACTCTTCGAACTCAATTTCAATATCAGATCTCACGAAACGCCGAAGAAAAGAAAAAAAAGAGAAAAAAGAAAACGCTTTGGCGTGTAGCGCCTCATTCTTCGTACATGCCAGTGGTTTAATTCGTCCGGGAAATTATTTAAATCAACCCGTAGATTGTGAGGATTAGCCGTTCCCGCCTCACGCTCGCCCCTCGGACCTGATAATTTTCACATTAATGTCTAATGGGCACGCTGCTATGAAAGGGGGGGGGAGGAAGGGGGTGAGTGGCTATGACTGAGAGTGGTTAATTAGGCGTGAACAGTTTTACGACTCTTTCAGATCGAAAGCCGATAGACTTGGAATTGTCGTGGGTTGCGATCGGTACGGAAAATTGTAATTGTGTCGAAGGCGCGTTCCTTCTACAATAATTCGAAAATATCTGGTGCGACGCATCACTCCACTATTCTCAGTCACAATCTTTTCCGCTCCGCCAACTAATCCAATATTCACTCAGTTCGTGCGAGCCTCTTGACGTTCCGAAGCGCCAAAACTGGTCAACGTTCCCGAATTTATTGGGCTGCTCATATGAACGACCGTTATTCATCAACTCGCGTATCGGTGATTTATGGCACTGTCAACGTGATTTGCTTCTTTTTTTTGAAAAAGTGGTTTATCGCTCTCTAAAAAGGTTATCAACTACAGGAATTTGAATTGAGGATTTTGTGGGGGTGCTCTTAATCATCTAAAGACAATTGTTGAAACACTCATAGTATAGTTCGAACATGTCACGATCAGCACGATTTTTGTGAAAACAATACTTCCTTATTAGGGGGAATTATGAGGATACTGCTGTATTAAAATTAATTTTTGTCGACATCGTTGATAATTTATACGTCATTTCAACACTAATGAAAACTTATATAGTGAGATTTTACGTTATTTGATAATATATCGAAATATTGAAAGACGTTTTTGAGAAAAAATATCAGGTGCGTTGCAACACACAACTTTCCTTAGCTCTACGTCAATTCACTTTCTATATGGCTTTGTCTACTTAATCAATTCATTTTTGAACTTGGTCAAACAACACTTCACAGCAACAGGAAGCGGTAGCGCTTACAGTTCCAGATTTTATTGTGCTGCTCGAACTCATTGCAGGACCATTATTCAGCAACTGGTACACAGATAATTAATGAGGCTGTCAACACAAATTTTTTGAAGAAGGATAGTAATTACTTTGGCAGAGTTATTGGGTAATAACTGTTAGAACTGGTAGTAAGCGAAACGGCAGTAGTTGAAATTCAGGAATTTCTGGAGTAACCCCCATGTATCTCATGAGCGTTCTTAAACACTCACCTTTTAGGTACTGGATTGGACTACGATACCAATTTTTTTTAACGTTCTCAAAACATTCCAGAGGAATTTATAAGGTAAAAACTGCGCTAAAAACGCTTATCGTCGAAAATTTTGATAATTTATTGTGCTGCTCTCGTCATTTTCTCGTGATTGGGAATTTTATGGTATAATTTGCTTATTGAGAGCTATCTATATTAAAAATTTAATCAAAATCGTTGGAGCCTTTTTTGAGAAAAAAAAATATTTGGTGTTTTGATCACTATTACAACTATAATTAAATTTCGGTGGATTTTGTTCATACCCTTATTTTGGCGTCCCATGGTAACTTGCGGGCGAGATAAGAAGTTTGAGCTGATTTGGTACGGTGGTTTTCTCTAAAAATTGTTCACAGACACACACACACACACACACAGACCATTTTCCCAAATAGTGTTTTTCGGACTCAGGAGGGTCTGAAACGTAAAGATCTGAAGAAAACTTTTTTTTCAGCCGATTACATAACTTTCCTAACTACTTTGTAGAGCCAAGGAAAGTAAAAAGTTGGTATTTTGAACAACTGTACTGCCTGGCTCCCTTTGAAGGCACGGGGCAATCTGGTGGTTAAGACATTGGTTCATAATTCTCGACGATAGTCGGGAATTGTGGATCGGAGCTCCGCGCGATTTGCCGTAATTTTTGCCCGAGTCAGCGTCCTCCCCAAACGTCTCCAAACTCCTCTCGGAACACAACTAACTGACAACTAAAGTTAATTTTGGACCGAATTTGGCTAAACCCACATTTAGATGTTGCATGTTAAATTAGTTACTACGTATGAAATTAAGAATGAGCGGTTCTCTCGCAGTATTGTTTACGAACTCACAGACCATTTTTTCAAATTACGTTTTTGGTCTTTAACATTTGGAGAAACCTCGATAAACGCATTTGTTATGGCAAAGGGAAGTGAACAGGTGTATCGCCTGCTACAGTAGACACCCCAGTTATTGTAGTATTCTGGTCGAAGACGAAGATTCGTATTCAGAGGAAACTCGAGGTATAGGTTCAGAGCATGGGGTCACTTTAATTGATGCCTGAGTCAGTTTGGGCGAAGAGTGGTGAGGCGCCTGCTACAACGTGAAGACAACTAAGCACCCTTTTCTTGTCGCCTTCCTCTCAGACTGGGGTTTAAATGCTTCGATATAGCTGTGATCTTCGAATGTATGAGCGGATTTTTCCTAGGATTCGCTACAACTCTTTAAGATCTGTTCATTGAAGTCGTCTGCACCAGGAGCAGTTGTACCGAAGGTTTAGGAACAGTCATTTAATAAGGAAACAGACTTGAGGAAGATCGTAGTCTACTGGTCAACGAGGATGATTCATAATAAGGGGACACTCAGGGTATAAGTTCTGAGCTCGGAGTTGCTGTGATTTTTGCCTCGGTGAGCAGATCTCCAACATTTCCCACCTCCTCGTAACAGTAGCTTATTTTAACAACCATCTTAAATATCAAAATCGAAGAGTGGCCGTGTAGAGGAGAACAGGAACGCTTAGACACTGAAAAGTGAAGGCAGGGAGAAGCGGGAAAGGGTTTTACCAACGATTCGAGCGACATAAAAGAGAGCTACTGACAAATGAATTCCAGAATTCGACTAAACACGGTTTTTTCATAGTGTTTTCCCTATAATTCCAGAATCCTGTACACTAACCTCCTTAAAAAATTCTTGTTGGCAGTCCCATCTACATTGTGTACACTGTAGAAGTAGACCAATAAATTGTGGAACTTAGAGTGCTACCAGTTTCCATTAAGAAAATTCATGAGTGAAAAACAGATTGTATTGTATTGTTTAGCGACAAAAATTTCTCCGTGGGACTAAGGACAGATCTGTGATGCACCACACTCGGTCCTTGCGATTCTTGTTGAAAGCAGTCGAAAGTCTCTAGTCTTCTCTGGTTCATGAGGCAGCGCTCATCTATTGGAACCGCCTGAAGCTGACTCCAGTCAACGCCCATCGAGCCCCAGGACAGCTCGACGCCCGACACCCCGGTGTCGCTGGCAGAAAAAAGCTTGATTAGTCTTAACCAACGGGATTCGTCACAAAGTCGTCCTATTCACCGCCAGCGTTGCGCTTCCCCTCGACGAGTTGATCCCTTTAACCTCAACAAATTGTGAGAATTACCCTCGGGACGAGATGATGAACTCATCTGGAACGGGCCTTCAATTCGCCACCTTCATCCAGAGCCCCGCAACGACAAAACGAGATGAACAAAAAAAAAAAACAAAACATTTTCCGAATTACGTTCAGAACATAACTAAAACGTAATATTTTATTTACGCGTTAAAATGTGGAAGTTTGAAGAAACGGATGGTTTTGAGTAACACGCATTTACTATCAAGATAGTCCCACATCGCGTCACATTGCTTTTGCCCCACCACCTTCTTGAATTTGACCAGCCTGACGTAGTGCTAATGATTAAATTGTGACTAATCTCTTCTTTTTTTCCTCGATGGTACTGGGAAAATCCCCACTTCAGCCACAACTGGGCGTATTGCGTGGGTGTGCATGAGCCCCCCGCATGTCCTCCCAGTACCACCTGTGTAGCTGGTGTTCTCTGATGCGGCATCACCAATACGTCCCCACGATTCTCGCACAAAACGCAAGACAACCAGGTCCATCGCTGCAACCTCTTCAGGCAGCAGGCGATGAACCACAAACACTCTGATGCGCACTGCAGCGCATGCATACACAGTACATGCTTCCCCTCACAGAATCTGCAACCCTTAGTGAACAGTGACTTTCATACAGGCAACGTACGATTCGTATACTATCTCTCTCCAGACTGAGTTCTCCCTTGTTCGCTCCCTGTAGACTCTGATAAACAACCTGTTCCATATTCAAATCGTGCGGTGTTATGTGTGTTTCCCGTCAGTTTTGCCGCTGATATGCTTCTTACTTAGATACAGCTGTAAAACACGCGTTTATCAGAAAAAGTAATGACACGAGCGAGGGAGAACGCTCCATCCACGAGTAACCTTATGATGGAAGGGCGAATGCACAACTTGCCTCAAAATCTGACAATACATTTACATCATCGGAAAAATTACATGAACGACAACATCTTCCCAAGGCTTCACAGGTCGGCCCTCGAATAAAAAATGAATAATTTTCGATCAGCTGGACTCTCAGTGGATCGTAACCAAATGAGCAACTATCAACCCTCCCACACCAGTCACATGCCTCCCCCTCCCCCTTTTTGAATGCAGGTTCTCTCCTTATAAAAGCTCACTACGGGCGAATAACTCTGCCTATCCCATAGAGAGCGTCCTCAGGCTCTGCTCTCTCATCTCCTGTACCCTATCCCAAACCCAGAGCTGCGCATCTGTGCACGAGGCCTTCTGCTCATGACAGGCTGGTCTCCTTCTCCCTTTTTGGTTCATAACATCCAAGTAGACAAGTGTTCCATTAGTGGCAATCTTGACCTCGGGTCTTTTCGAGGTGCATTAAGTCCAAATATTTCTGACCTGGAGCCTTTGTAATGTTAGACACAGGAAAGTCCAAAGTACCCATTCAGTTGGCTTCACCTCTAGACGTTCAGTTGAATTTCCAAAGCCGACAACGAATTTCCCCTGTTGAGCTTTCCAAAATGTACGCTTCCTACCACACGGATTTCCAACACACGGCTCTTCCCAGACCCAATCCCAAAACACGTCCTCGTCTCACAGATTTCTGGTAACTTCTCCACTCTTGTTCCTAGCAAACAGTTCACCTATTCAGAGACGCCCTTGTTAGCTTCATTCAAACTCATATCTGAAGTGTAAATACAGTCCTCACGCATGCTCACCACGTTGATCAATTTATTTCTTTTACTCCAACTCGAGCTCCCCCACTCCTGCGCCCAAAAGCAACGTTGGGAAGAGCTGTAGGTCTGCAGAAATCCGACACTACCCTTGGGGGAGCCTTAAGAAGATTTCTGCTTCGCTGACACATCCGAAACAAAGAATCCTAATCAACTGTTGAAAAGAAAAAAAATCAACTCTAGTACCACACTATTTCTACATTAATCATACATCTCAATTACCACTTGAAACAAACTCGAAACTCCTAATGCATCAAGTACCTCAGAAGAATAGTTGAATGCTATACCGTACCAGCTCCTTACATTTTAATTACTATTTCTTTCTTGTACCTGACCTGTACGTTGTACCTCTGTTAGTTTCCTGATCCAATTTAAAGACAGCTACAAGAACATTGGCGTGCCGCGTAACGAATGTTAAGCTATTTAATGCCATAACGAGGAAATATCTTTCAGGATTTGTAGATGCCAACTGGGGTTCCTGTTTGGACGACCGCCGATCATCCACAGGATATGCATTTGTCTTGGGAGGGGCTGAAATTATTCGGGAAAGCAGGAAGCAACAGGCCATGGCTCTGTCGACAACCCTACTCCAAACAATGCCGAGGCACGGTGAAGATCCGTTATGACAATCAGGGAGCTTAACACCTTGCTAAAACTCCGACACGGCACACACGAGCCGAACACGACTTCATCAGGACTCAAATCGAAGAAAAAAAAATTCGTCGTCGAAATTGAGGTTACTTTGTGACTTGTGTCAGGACTGGAAGACGGGTTTAGGCCACGTTGCAAACGAATATGCTTCGGGCTGTATGCGTTAACAGCGCTGCCGAATAAAAACAAATCCACCATCATTGAGCCGTACATATTCCATATTCTTCTTTTTTGGATCAATTCCTTGAAAATTTTACGGTTAAGAATCCTTAATTAAGAATTAACTCACATATGGAAGTTCCTGATGCGAGGTTTAAACGTAAAAAAGGTAGGTTTGAAAGAATTTCTAGACAAGGAACAGGAGAACATTGTTCAAACCACTTAGGCTGTTTGCAGACGAAGGCTTTTATTGGTTTATTTCTGTAATAATTAGGAATAATTCTAAATATACCGTTATGGTAGAGGTTCTTCAAACTACACGGAGACATTTAAACGACTTGAAGAGCGGAATTTTACCCTGAGGTCTTTGGTGCATGTTAAGGTTCATTTAGTCCACAAATGAGAATGTTGATTTGCAATCATGTCGCGACCTTTCCTGCGGTTTATCTGTCGACTTCAACTTCCGCCTTCAACTCTGGCAGTTGAAATCCCAGGAGCAGTTCCAATCAGCTAGAGTTGGTTTTGTTCCATTGTCACCGCAGGTTCCAATCGAATCCAGTTTGTTGGTTAACTTTTCCGTCAAATTGTTTAATGTTTTCGAAGATTGTTGTTTGTTCGTTATCCTGTCTTCATTCTTCCCATGTATAAGATGTTTGAAGGAAGTTCTGACTTCTTAAAGGACGGAAAATGGTAGAATTATGTTCCTGATAACTCCACAAGAGAGCGTTCCTCGCAACGGGCTGTCACCTCTCGTGTCTGCACGTATCCTTCTCAGCCGTACTCACCAGAATTCGGTTAATTACTGTCAGTTCCGATACGCAAACCCGTTTCAGTCCCAAAGCGACTTGTTGATCTCAGCGATAATTCCTTTCGAACATGTCGCGCCAAGTGGAAGAGGTATTGTGAATTGTCGTAATTTGGTACAACACGCGGAGCGTGAATTTTTTTTCGAGCATTTCAGGTGATTTTCAAGACTCGACTCGGCCGTAAATTGTACGTTTCGGAAACCTCCGGGAAATCTTATGGGATGGTGGCATGAGTGGGTGGTAGGAGGGGGGGGGGAAGACAATTGAATAGGTAAAAATCAGATTGAAGCGGAGTGGAAGGTCGCGTCGGTAGAAGGAACAATTCGGTTGGCCAAACCACGAAATTAAGACAACGCGAGATTAATTAATTTATCCTCCTGGGCGCTATCGCGTCTTCGAGATCGCTCAAATTGTCGGCGATAATTGTCGTCGGAGAGCTGAGCATCTTGATAGGGCCGTTTCATAATCGGGTACAGGAAAGGAAAACGATATCGCGGAGGAGCCCCGAGGAAAATAATAAATGTGGATCGTCCGTGAGATGTGGCGGACGCAGGTGACAAGAGCGAGGGCAACGAAGGAAGAGCTCTGGGAGTCAAAGCTGGTTCATTATCTCCGGCTGATCTCTTAATTATTGTCATTAAGCTCGAGGACAAGGGGAACTGACGGAGCACCATTGGACAAGGACCGTCTCGCTTCAGCTCCTGCAACAGCAACTCAGTCTGTAGACCCCAGAGCTTTCCCCCGAATACACGTCATATTGGCAAAACTTTGACTACGATGTGGACCCAATTAGTTGATCCTGCGGAATGGAGGACAACCCTTAGCTGAGATGAAAAAAAAAAAAAAAAATCTGGTACGGCGAGGCAAACAACTTTCCTCAACGCCAAGTAGATTCTAGTTAATCTTACAATCCATTTGTCACCCTGTTCATATGTTTAACCAAGTTCAATGACGAAATGAAAACTGATATCCGATTCGGAACTAGATGTCAATACTAAGTAACTGGGTGCGTCAACCGTTCCCTCGTTACACTTCTCCTTTTGGTTCCTTCGAAAGCTCTTCATGCCTTCTGCAGTTTTTCTTTTCCTTCTATCAGGACACAATAAGACAGTTCTCCGAATAATAAACCTTTCTTCTTTTCCTCGTCCCTTAACACTCTTTCTCCATTCTTCGAATTCGCGGTATCTGGTTCTCCTTTGATGCTTGCTTAGCAACAGCATTTTCCATGGTAATTACTACGTCTGGTGTCAGAAGAATTAACTGGGAGCGCAATCGTCAACCGACTAATAATTCGGCTGAGGAAGGACCTTAGTAGAGTCTGGCGTGTTTCGATACGAGAACAAAAATTTGTCCAGCCTGGTTGGCCAATCCGGATGAAGTTGAGGATCGTATTCGTTTCTTGGAGGCTCTTAAGGCCGACATCTTCGGAACTCCTTTAATCTCCTTCTTTCTTTTTTCTTCCCGTTTTCCTGAAATTGCGCCAGTTCAACGAAGTGCGATTTCAATGACGAAACGTGAACTGACACAACGCTAAGTAATTAGGAAGGTCAACCGTTGCCTCGTTACAATATGAATTACATGAACTTGACGAATCTGGTGGCGCTTCAAGTTTTGGAATTTATTGAGCTCTCACAACATACTCATGTTAGTTTCATTTTAAACCGATGCAAAGGCTGTTGATGGGACTGTCAACCTGTCAAAAAGAAAGCCCTGACAAAGACCTGAGTGGCAGGAAAGATGGGTAAATAGTGAAAAAGGGAGATGGACCTACGCTTGGTTTCCACAGGTAAAGGAAAGGATAGAGGCCCGCTGGATGGGATTCGGTTTTCATACCTTCCAGCTCGTCACCGGCCACGGAGACTTCAGAGAGAAGTTCCGTGGGTCCGGCTTGGTGATGGACGGGCTGTGAGAGTGAGGTGAGCTCGACACAGTGGAACACCACGAGCAACCAGCTACCAGCAGGACAGGAATAGGGCAAGGAATGAGGTAATAGGAATAGAAAGCCAGTGGGATACGAATATGGTCAGGAAGCAAGAAAGTTTTATATGGTGGAAATGGTTTGGTGAAAGAGTCTTAAAGGACAGGGAAGCAGTTAGGTTAGGAAATGTGCGCAGGGCTTCAGGAATAGGTGTTTAGGTTGTGTGTTTTGTGTAAGTGTGTGGTCTTGAGTAGGCAGTGCCAGGGATGGTCGAATATCAAGGAGCCCATCCCTGGAACGCCGGTGTGAATGTATTTAAGGGCTGAATGTACAAATGAGTGAATGTATGTGTTGTGTATATGTGTGTTAGTGTTCTGTAGGTTAGGTAGTGTGGGGATGGATCCAGGGGGATGAATGTCGAGTAGTCCGCCCCTGGACCATCGGGAAATGTGTGAATGTATTTAAGGGTTAAATGGATGTGTGAGTGTGTATGTAGGATTAGAGGTTAGGTTAGTGTGAGATGGGTGGGTCGCGGTCGAGGGTGGCCGAATATAGAGTAGTCCGCCCTCGTCACGTCGGAATGGGGATCGCAGTTCAGGCCGTAAAAGACCTTTATAACCGCTCAGAGATTTTCGTTGTTCACCCTTCTCCATGGCTGGGGCGGGGGCAAGTCCAATCCCCGTACCCCCATGGAGATAAAGCGTAGGTGCCGCTAGAACGCCTCTTGGCAATTGCAGCACCAGGGCCTGCCACCCATTCAGGTCCTTAGGCTGCTCAAGGTGCAGCCAAATAGAATGGGTACCACGGGGGCTTCAGCGGCCGGCAGCGTGGAGCCTTTTGGGCGTGGTGCTGGCTGGAGAGGGGTAAAGGCTGCAAAGCTAGGCACCCTCTCCAACGCCACGGGCAATGCCTACAGCACACATACCACAGTCAACATAATTTTTCGGGTAAGGTTTCTACGAACAGTTTCAGCAGTTGGCATCCTATTAGTGGATTCCTCGACTGCCAACCAGATTTGTTGCTAAAACTCTCATAACGAGCGAGATTTATAAGGGAATAGCTGCACAAAAGACGCTTACTGTCGAACTTCCATAAATTACCATATTGCGCTGCTACGATCATTTTCTCGCTAATGAACATTTTACGGTAGTGTTATATGATCTGCGACTGCCGTTACAAAAAATTTAATCAACATGCTCTTACCGTTTTGAGGAAAGAAATTTGGTGATTTGATCACTATAACGCGATTTTGCTTATTTTCGTGAACCGTGGAGGCGAGAAAGCTAAATATTGGTTCACAGAGACACATACCGTTTTCCCGAACAGCGTTTCTCAGACTCAGAAAACGTAGAGATTCGAACATAATTGGAAAAAGGTGTGCTGCCAACGGGCGTAGAAAATCGAACAAAAAAAGTTCAAAACAGAACCGAATCAGTGTGACGCATCCACAACTTTCTGACCGCTCAGAGATTTTCATTGTTCAACCAACTAATCTGATCGGCACTCACTAAGCACATACGAACCTGGCACTACAATGCTCCATAAAGAAACTGGTGATGCTAAACGTGTCGGAAACCAGAAATTATAGTTATCAAATTATAGACTCGATTTTTTTTGCTTTCTTTATTAGACACAGCGATGGAAGGTTCGTTTTGGGCTAAGAAACCTTAAGTGTGTAAAAATCGGAAAAAAAGGTGGATTACGTGACACTTTTTCGTACTTCATGCAGCTTATCAAGTGAAAAACGTTGTAAACTATTACACAGTTGTATGTATTCTCTTGCACAGCGTCATGGGGTATTTAGCATCGATACATATTAGTAACGGTACGCTACATGACCTATCTACAACGGAACGACGAAAATAGATATTTTCTAGACGACGCTAGGCAATCGTTATGACGTGACGAGTCGAACTGACGGTTGGGTAGAGGGAGACGTGAGGAAATGAGCGCATGCGGGGAAAATCGATAATTTTTGTTGTTTTGTCGCGAATTCTTTCAAGTGAATTTACCTCACTATATTTACTGTGATTTAACAGTTTTCCATCTAGGCGCAGTCCTACAACTCAAAATCGGTTACTGAAGTGGCGAATAGCTCTGTGACTGCCCCAAAGTTGAAATGACCACCGCAGCTTAAAGACCTATTGTGCCAGGCCACATGTCTCACAGGTCCTTGCATGGCCTCATAAGGAATGCCAGGTATGTCCTGCAAGAGTCTTCTTTGATGTACACCCTGGGAGAAGTAGTTTCAAAGAACATAAATCGCTTCCTCTCAAGTCTCTGGCATTGGGCCAGGATGTAGTAGGGAGTCTCCTCGTCTATGCCACACTGAGCTGTGTTGGTTCATTTTGCAGTGCCTCGGGGTGATTTCCATCGTCTGCCTTAATTCCATCCTCTCTATCCTGAGAAGGGATCCGTCTTATCCCGTGCTTTATCTGTTGAGGGGTAAAAGTAGGGGTGTTTTAGATTATCACGCTGTTTCCACAATTACCATCCAATGTACAGATTCCTGTTTTGATTTATTAAAATTTGTTTCAAATTGTTCAACGAACCACAATGCCTGCGCGATTAAATAGCGAAGAGTTACGATATATATAGCATTAGCAAACTGAATTAAACCTTTAGCAAACTGAATTAAACCTTTCGCAATTAGAATTAAACCTTTCGCAATTAGAATTAAACCTTTCGCAAACTGAATTAAACCTTTCGCAATTAGAATTAAACCTTTTGCAATTACAATTAAACCTTTCACAAACTGAACTAAACTTTTCGCAATAAACAAACAATTTAATAATTTGTTAATATATAGAAACAGAAAATTATATATATATTTATATAAAGAAAGGGGAAGGTCAGTGGAGGGGTTGGCCTGTAGCTGCGGCAGGAAGTACGAGGTACATGTCCATGACGTAGTTTGAACATTCTTGAGCACTTACAGTAGACACGTTCCTCGCAATGACATCCGGCAAATTATGTTCACCTCGTTGAGCCAGGATCTTCCTTGCTTCGTTTTTATTTTTGAAAACGCTTTGTCAACAGGATTGAGCATGGGTGAGTAAGGTGGCAAAAACTTTACCTCCATATCTGATTCAGCGAAAAACTGATTGACTATAGTAGAACGGTGAATTCTCGCGTTGTCCATAATTAGCAGGGTGCCGTCTATGGAATTTTGTAAATTCAGTTCCAGCTCTCGCAGAAACTCACGAAAAACGTCCGCAGTTGTGGTTCCAGAAGTTATAATTTTGGAATGCACGACCTGCACGTTATTGAGAGCAACTATATTGTTTTGGGGACTCGACTCATGTCCTCTGATCATGTTTAGTGCAGAGAATTAATTTAATGAAAGGTTCACTTGTATTTGTTAAAGGTTTAATTCAGTTTGCGAAAAGTTTAATTCTAATTGCGAAAGGGTTAATTCTAATTGCGAAAGGGTTAATTCTAATTGTGAAAAGGTTAATTCAGTTTGCTAAAAGGTTAATTCAGTTTGTGAAAAGTTTAATTCAGTTTGCTAAAAGTTTAATTCAGTTTGCTAATCCTATAGTTTATGCTTCATCAATCAGTTCTTCCGAAGTGTGTACGAACTATTACAAGATTTTCTACCTTAAGCGTCATACTTGAAACGTGATTTTCACAAGGGACTCACTTGCCTTTATTTCCTGTTGCAGAACGAAGCACTAGAACTGACAACTCGGGAACGACCGAGAACTCCCGAACTGCCTTCCAGTCCGAGAACTACATTGTCGCAACCCCTCGCATCTTCTTCGCCTCCTCCGGACGACAGAAGACCACCAGGTATGTTCCCCAAGTTTTTTTATTATGAACGGGTTCAAGGCCAAATTAACAATAGAAAAACAGAAGTATAATTTTTAACGACAGTACTGTAAGTGGAAAATTCGAAATATGTGGTATGGAGGGAGTTCTAAGGTGAGGGTCGCAGTTTCTAATGTACTCGTAAACCCTTATTGTCAATTCTCCTGCCAACTGCATACTAGAAGAGAGATGTTTACATAAAGGAGTCTGCACGAGATGATAGGTTCCATACGTCCAAAGCCACATTATTTTCCGACTGTTAAATGAACACAGCGAGCTGCCAAAGGTGTTTATTTGACTGACTGTTAATTGTCTACACCCCGTTATTCTCGTTTTTGTTTCATTTCAACATGATACTAGATTTATACATCGTCACTTATTTTTTCTTTCGTTAAACTCGTTTGCGTCTGAATTTCTGTAAGCTTTTTAAAAAACATTATTAATCCGTTTTCGTGCCATTTTATTCCATTCGTATTTTCACTCGTGACTCCTACCTGCGGGAACGAACTTCAAATCGTGAAACTCACGAAGTCAAATAGGATGCGGATGAATCTCATGGCCAGTAGTCAGAAAGACCGATTCCAGTGTGCGAGTGGTGGCAGGTATGTTTGGCGTTAACTATTGGGTAAGAAGGGCACAGCAAGCATTCGATGCTCCCTCAAATTATGGCAGGTCATTCGCAGGCCAATATTGGCAGAGTGTGAGAGCGAGGAAGAGAGAGAAAAAAGAGGGGGACTAACACAATGACATCAACAATTTAATGGTAGTAAATGTTAGTACCTCTTATATGCCTTATCTTCATCAGTATTTGATTATTTCTTGGTTCAAAAGAATCGCTCACTCAATCTCCTCCTATTGGAATCTTTCTCGACGTTATCCTGAAATTAAACTTCCAGTCTTTTTTGGCACCTCCCTGAAGTGAGTTTGTGTTAAAATTCTGATCTAATTTAACATAAGAAAGGTTAATTATTCACTGTTCGTTTTGTCATTCAACTAATTCAAGACAAGAGACATAACAAACTGAGAAACTATTTATATCTCTTATTGTTCAACAATTTTTCTGCGAGTGGAATATATCTATTATGTAATTAATCTTGTGAATCGTGGTTTGACAAGAGTATAGTAGTTGTAAAATCACTTGAGGGCCCTAACCCAGTTGGCGGGAGTTAGGATACTCCTTGTTCAACCACTGACGCTGCAAACCTGTCACCACCAGGTTTTTATGAAGTGTGATAACTGTGTGGACGTCTTCTGTTTGAATAGCTCTCGCACAACATTTGCGCAATGCCAGTGTGAGTTATTACCAGTTTTCCCCAAAAATCTATTATGATGAGTTCATTGGAAGTGTGCTTCACAGAAGGTGTGCTTGGGTGTCTTTCTTGACACGTAGAAATGTTTCGACAAGGTAGTACATGAAAGCCTCCTGTACAAAATCAAACCCCACCTACCAGACACGTACTACAGACTTGTGCAATCGTATTTATCAGGACGCACGTTCTCGGTGAGATACAAAAACGCTGTGTCCTCCTCCAAGCCAATACTGGCAGGAGTCGCCCAGGGGAGCGTCCTTGCGCCATTCGTCTATCTCATATATGCACATGACCTGCCTCAACCGGTGAGCGCAACGCTAGCACAGTTTGCAGACGATGTGGCTTTCCTTCAGGTGGACGACTCATTTGAAGAAGCAACCACCAAAACCCAATCCAAACTTGATACAACCAGCGAATGGTGCTCTAAGTGGAGAGCCAGGATGAACTCCTCAAAGTCTGTCGTGATCCCATTCACTAAGTGAAGAGTCAACTTTCAGGATACCCTTCTCATCAACAACAACCCAATATCGCAGGACACGAAAGTTCGATACCTGGGTGTCTTCTTGGACAAGACGCTGACCTGGGAAACCCACATAAAGTACCTAGTCAACAAAATAAGACAGTGAATCCACCAACTAAAGCCCCTTCTACTTGATCGCTCCCCACTGAGTCTGGTAACAAAACGGCTTCTCTACCTCTCCCTAATTCGACCTATCTGGGAATACTCCTGTGGGCTTTGGGGATCCGGTGCTGCAAACCACGTCAAAAAAATACAGGTGACCCAAAATCGACTCCTTCGTATCAGATCTGGAGCGCCCTGGTACGTTCGCAATACAACTCTGCATAATTCCTACCATACAGGAAGTGATACAAAGCCAATGGAGGAGACTAGAGGTTAATATGGCAGAACATGAAAACTTCCTGATTGCGAGCATCCTGCAGAACCCACCTCCACCACTAGAAAGAAGGAGACTCAAGAGGAAAAGGCCTCAGGACAATTTGATCAACTAATCCATCTGCCTACATCTAGTTTTAGAATTGTCTGTCGTCACACATATTTATTTTTGTTATCATAACTTATTTAATTTAACCCAACGTTTATTTACCTAAAACCAACATAAATAGTACTGATGTAGGACAGTCAATGGGCTGCACCTAGAGCAGGTGTCACGTAAATTAATTATAAATTACTATAAACAGTTCTTGCTCAACTGTAATGTCAATATTGACAATAAAGTTTTCATTTAATACAAACAAAAAATTGGGTATGTAATAGCTCAAGTGGGAATGGCAGTTGAAGGACTGTAATTCTATAGTTTGATGGGGTTTGAACATCTGACCTCCAGTGGGAGAAACCTTCACTCTACCACTAGTCTACTAGTCCAACATGAGGCGTTTGGCGGTTCACACAAATGAATTACAGTATTTTCGTAGAAATTGACTGGTTAATTTTGTTCCTTTCTATGACAAATTAATTTATTGAACTTTCAAAAACGAAACCGTCAATGCCTCATCGTTACACTGAATGCTGACATTAATTGGTCATAACTTTTAATAACTTGATATTGCTTTATGAAGGAGCTCAATTGAAAAATAACAGTTTCCTGTGGCAATTCTACTAACATAACTTCTGAATCGTTTGTAGGGCTTGCGGAGGTTGTTTACCTGTTTTTTTTTCTCTTTTAATTGATCCGCTATCGAGCGCGACGAAGTCATTTTGAATATAATGATGAATATGTATGTGAGAGTTAGTGGTGAGAATATTACAGTGGAGCTTGTAACGATGAGTATCACTTCGACCCCATGGGTTGAGATTGACGAGACAACTCTTCCCCAACACATTACGATATTGCGGTACAAACTTCAAACGGGAACCGAACGTTTAAAACGAAAACCGGATGTTTATTTGTTTTTTTTTGTTTTTCTCCTCTCGGGCGTCTGAAAAGAAAATGTTGTCGGCAATGACGAAGATGCGTATCGCACAAATAATTGTAAGAGGTCGAACGGTGAGAAAACCTGTGTGTCCGCAAAAGTAATAACGTTCTGCTGACAATGGAGACGGAAGAGAGATGGCGGAGAGAAGGGCTCGGCATCGCTCGGGGAATAAATCAGCTCCCACCCGTGCACAATTAATTATACGACAAATTATAGTTTTATCGTCGAGATCTTTCATGCACCTCGGGCGTTGATTGGTCCGCTCAACGCTGCAGACAAGTCTTTTGGTGAGTGGAGCGAGCGGTTTGATGGCCAGATGAGCAATACGTCTCTCGTATTAGTTTGTTGAGAGTGCGGCTATCAATTCCCAGGGCACGCTCTCAGCATCCACCAAACCCACACCTCAGGGACATTTTCACCAACTGTGTTAATCCTGTGTGAACTCGGTTAACAGTACCTAACCGCTTCACTCTGCAAAAAGGGTTTCACCAGATTGGATTAGCCTTGATCAAGCGTTAACCCCAAAAAATTGGGCGGTTAGCTTATCTTTCCGTATCATATTCTCATATCTGTTCTCTATCGCCGTGCCCCGTCGACGTTTCTCTTCTATCATTGTTAGTAATCTACATATATTTTTGAATAATAATTATCAAAGATGCTTTTCAAACGAGCACATTTATTCCAATTGCTTTTCGCCTTCGATGATAATATAATGTGTAAGGTCATCTCACCCGGCGCCCCAAATGGATACCGGAGAGTTCCGACGACTTCAAGATGTATGAATTCAAATTCTGCTGCTAACACAAGTAACAAATCGAAAACAAATTGTTGTTCGGATATAATTCATTGGTCGAGCAGTTTTAGAATAGTCTCGAAACGTAATATCGCCGTGTTAGAAAAACCAAACGCAAATGGGTTAACTGAGTGGATTTATAAACAAATAGGTAGGAAATGTTAAATGATAACACTCTTACACACATGTTAGTGCATTAAACAACTTTTATTAAATACGATCATTCTCCCTTCCTTTGAGCTTGAGTGTGTAAACGTTTTAACCTCACAATTTTGGTTTTATCTCTTGGTCAGATCTCATTTTCTCGTGCCACTCACGATTTTTCCTGTTCTGTTCCCAAAGCATTGGCTTTTTCCTGCAGCTTGCACTTCATGCTCCTCGCCAGTTCCAGCTTCGGTTAATGCGGCAATTATTAGAAATTACAATTTTGCGAATTTGGGTTGTTGAGGGTTGGACATCTATGGGAAGTATGGTTACGGTTTAAGGTTTGCACTCGTTTACGGGACGGGAGGTTGAACAGACGCCCAATTATCTTAGTTTTGCTATGTTTACTGGGTGGCTATCCTAACCGCGTTCCATAGTGATCTCGGCTAGAGTGGCGGGAACGAAACAGGTTAGTCTTGATTTACTTATCTGGCCGTGATCAGTTGGATCACACTGCTGTTTTGGTGAAAATGGACCACTCTGTCGGGATAGCGAAACCGCAACCTGCAACTCTCTTATGAGAACGGCAAGGAATTTTAATTAGCGTATAAACCTGACAGCTTGCGTGTTGTTCTATATAAATCCTGTTTGACAAACACCAAGCTTCAAAGCGAGAAAAGTTGCCTCGCAATCATTTTGCCATACGCCAAAAGCTCGTCCCACCGAAGGGTCAAACCTAAATAATAATCGAGGGACTCGGGCGAGCCGAGCCGAACGGTTGACATTGAAACCCCGATTAAAGCGGTTAGCGGGAGGTCACGCAATTTCTCGGTTAAGGATCACTGAGGAAAGACAGTGAGCGTATTATAATTGAAGGGCTAAAGGGGTGGGGGCGATGTGCAATCACCTGGACAAACTCAAAACCCTCGACGAGATATAAAAGAGGGAGTGGTTGCATTAATTTGGCGGTTCAACTGGTGGGTTCCTCCGTCAAAAGGGAAGTAGGGTGTCACAGTCGGTTGAGCCGCCCTCTGATTTAGAAAAAAAACGAGCGTACTGTTGGTGACTTCCAGCCGACGCTTTCCGTTCCCTGACCAAAGGCAACGACGCTTTTTGTTTGGCGTTGGTCCTAAATTTCTCGACAAGCCCTCCCCCACGATCCATGTGTTACAACAGGTGTGTTCCTTGACACTCATACGAGAGTTATATCAGTAGAAAGTGAGTGAGGTTGCCGTTTCGCTATCGCGAGACCTGTTGGCCTCGAGTTACTATACGAAAGTATGACCAAGGGGAATCCGTATCATCTATGAGGAGTTCTTAACCCCGGTTTCCCGCCTGGTCTGACTATGTACTTGGGTGGCAAGGTTCAAAGTAAGCGATCAACTGTGGCCACTTTTTTTGTTGTTAACCTTCTTTCCAAACTGGGCAAAATGGTTATAAGCTTGTTTAATAGCAGTCGAAGGAGGTTTGGCTGCTCTTCCAACAATCATTGCGCCTGATTTCTTGTTTTCTCCGCACTGGAGGCGCAAGGCGTGCAGGATGCATTAACTCATACCTCCTTTGACGAGGATTCTCATCTCGCCCGTCTAATGCCCATTCTATTCTATTCTATTCTATCTAGCGCAGTTTATGTCGAATGGAGAGGTCTATACAGGGTAGCTTCACTCGACTACCATCTACTCGATCACCAAGTCAACGGGTAACTGACCACTGACAACTTAGAGTGCTTCAGTGGATGCCATCTAGTAGGTCTTGGTGAACTACTGCTACCACAAACAACAGAGCACTAGACAATCACGGTTAAGTAAATTGCATTGTATATGAGTATTGTGTCACGTTACCACAGTCCCCTATGTGTCCTTGCTAATTGCTCGTAATAAGGCCAACTCCGCAAGAGTCGCGCCTTTAGGGGCTACACATTTTGGCTGAAATGCTCATCTCGCCTGTGGTCGCCAAAACGTCATGAGCCTCTGGGATCGTCCTGTTGGGTACCAGTGGGTTTGGTGGGTCGTCTGTGCAGAAATCAGTATAGTCAGGTCGACCACACAGGTATATGGCTCGCAGTATGTCATTCTAAACATGCCGAATTTAAAATGACCTCCAACCATAAAACATATCCACGTTAACATTTGGTAACAAATTTCAGAGAGCGATTTATGATATAAAGCTGTGTGCGCCGCATCATACGACTTTCGTTAGGTTTACATAAAGTCGCTGGTTTTCATTGCTTTTGGTGTCCTGCGGGTTATACATCAAATTTGTTTAGGCGTTTTCTCTCAATCGCGTTCGCATACGCCACACAAGTCCATTCCCTTATCAATACGACTGTTCCTGAACCTTCGGTGCGAGTTATATCAGTCCTCTGACGTAGAGGTTGCCGTATTGCCATCATCCAAGAAGCCGGTCACTCGCTCAACATCCACCGAAGTCAAACCTGCGTAGGTACGGCATTTTGCCTGTCTCCTGGTAGAGAGGTGTTGCCCGTGTATCTGGAAGGGGCTCTTAATCTGGTTTTCCACTTGATCTAACTGTGTAGGGGTCGAGTGAAACTAGTCGCGACGCTCAGCAGAAAGTGTCGAGGATTGTATAAAAATAGTTTGAAAAATGGGGAGATTTGAGTTGAAACAGTTGCTGGATGTGTATGGAGCGACTGATTTAAATAAGTGGAGATAAGAGCAGGATTGTTGAATCTAAAAGATTGTTCGTATAAAACGAACATGTATAACGTAATAAATTAAGTCTTTATTCTCGTGTTTACAAGTTCGGGATTGCGGTGGGCGGATTTGAGTAGGTTCTTCTAATTCATGATTATTAGCTCACTGTGCGTAACGTATAATTTGAAGAAAAAATGACATTATTTTTTCGAAACGAGGCGCCGAGTAAGCAGCAGGTATATTATCATTTAACAACTCCCCTTCCCTTCTCACATCCCCCCCCCCAACCCCTTCGTCACCAACCACCGCTTCTGTTTAAAACGAGGGAAACGAAAGGCGTCCAAGTTGTTTTCATGAGACCGGATCCGACTGAGGGGGATAAAGCGGCGCATCCAACCTTAATATCCCCTTTCCCCACTCGCCGGAGCCGTTCCCCCCTTCGTCTAGCAACATGCCAGAGATAATCAACTTCCTCGCGTCTCCCTTTCCTCTCGAAAAGGGGGGAAATTACGAACCGCAACAGGCCCAAGTGACAGCTCTCGATCTCGCGATTAAAAAATAAAGCATGAATATTCACATAACGTGCGCGCTGTTATTATTTCACTTCGAGATGAACCGTTGGGATCGACGTGACTGAAATAATGATACCAGGCGAGAATTGTTGGTTTTCCGGGCATTTTGACTACCACGCCGCGTTAGAGCCGTCTGAGAAACATTATGCCAAATGTCGTGACTATAAACGTCGAGTAACGTTTCGTCGGGGCCCAGCGTGAACTTCTTTGATCGTGAATTTTCTTCAATTTTTTTGTTAAATATTTAGTTACGTCGAGTTATCACAACTCAAATGGGAAACAATATAAGGACGTGCTTCGTGGCTTCCTGAATCCACAAGTTTCGTATCAGAATTCATCGTCAAAGAGCTGTAAGAGGCCCAATCACACTTCAACCTCATCTACCTCCGGCAGCCAGCATTTGTTTATTTATTTGAGCTCGGAAGCGAGTATGAAACGCTGAACTTACAAAAGCTAAGCACGTGAAATTAAAAGTCGAGGAAACGAAGGGAGGACTGGGGAGTACGTGATATTTCAATGAAGAGAGTGAGCCAGTGGAGGGAGCGATGCATCTTGGCATAAGCGGACGATGTGGAGCATGTAATGGTGAGTAAAGACGCTGAAACGAAAAAACCTGTATTATGTCAGACTATTTTGTGGAGGCTGGTTTGGAAATGCTTGACTGAGGAGAACAATAAACCCTGCATTGGGTGCCAGATCATAGAGTAATAGAAGGCCGACAAACTGGTGAGAGACGGATCTGCACTTCTCCTAGTGGAGCGTGAGCCCTTCTTAGGGGCCACCAAGACGCCTTTGAATGCAAGTGGGAGAAATGCAGGGCTATTTGGGGGTATGTGCCTAGCAGTAGAGGCCTAGCAGGACTAGAGAGAGAAATTAAACAAATGCCGTGTGGCCTTCCTGCCCAAGATCGTTAATTAAGACGCACCGAGTCGCACATTCTGCAAGGCAGGGTTGGAGTCAGATTAGCATGTATTTGTGAGATGCTGACTGATGTGCATGCCCCCCCCCCATCCAATGTGACAGGGATGGATCTCAAGGCTGCGGTAGAGATGTCGCAGCTAAACTATTAGCCTAACTAAGGGTTGAACGGAGGTGCCATGAGGCAGCACACAGGTATGCCGCACAATAAGCCCACCCGAGGCCAGACTAGTGGGTTTTCTCAGTTGCCACCAGTATATTGTATATTGGGGAAGAAGTCGATCCCTGTTCTGAAAGCGCTGAACCCAGTCGAGTTGGTGAATATGGAAACCGCGTATAGGATGTGTGGCTGAACGAGAGCGGTGTAGAGAACCACCAACGCAGGGACATATTTAAACTCACAAGCATTCAACCTGAGGAACCCCAGAAAATAGCTCTGAAAACGATATAGCGCCATTCAGTCGTATGAGGCGTTGCTTCGAAGCAACTTGTTCTCCTTCTTGCCGCCAAAGACATCAGGCATGAGCACAAATGGCCCATCGGAGTTCAACGGGACACCGTTGAAACTTGAACTGTATAAATCGAGGCGTTCCCACCGATGTTTTCGAATTCCATATATTACACGTGGGATCCAACCAATTTGTACTTATTTGTAAATGCCGTCATCACTTGATTCGCTAATGCGCTCCAAAGAACAAAAAAGTGATTTACGGCTAATGAACTTCCTCCGGCGCACAATTTTAAAATTCATAAAGTTCCGAAGCGGCCCGGCGAGGAAAAGTGCATCGAAAGAAAAGACGGATGGGGGGGCATTAAATACTGGGATCGCCCATCAATTAGAAGTCTGGAGTCTTCGGAGGTTGTCTCTCCCGAGTGACAAACGCACAGTAACGAACCTTCTCGACTTGGTAGTTATTCCAAGGCAAGAAAGTGGGCTTATTTGCAATGTTCATGTCGCTAGGCCAATTAAAAGCGGTCGGGCTGAGACATGCTCAACTCACACGGTCAACTCGTTGGTCATATCTCACACACGTGTTGCTTCACGCTCGTGATTTCCCTTGTTACTCGCGAACCTCGCGTATCTTCTCTAAATTACTTTATTTAGACTGGGAGACCTCTTGAATCGGTTGTGCAGTTGAGCTTGTAAACCACTTGGAACCGCAACATGAATAAACATTAGGTGCGACGCGTCGCTCAACTTTCCTTTGCATTCAGCGATTTTCTTGACTCTAGCAACTAATCACATCTGTTTATCAGCTCTGTTACTGCTGTTGATGGGTCTCTATCTATTTTTGCGTCATAGGCGTATCTCCGTTCACGGTTCACCCTTTTGGTAGCGGAAAGTAAAAATACGAACGACAAGAATTCTTTATGTTCTCTTCCTTATAACTTGCAACACACCACGTAGGTTTACTGCACTGTAAACGAGTTAATTAGTCCTTCGGAAGTGACTGCTGGCCGTTAAAGTTGATAGAGCAATTCGTATTTATTTATAATACAGCGCATAGCCAATTGACTTTCACGAGATCTGCGTTCGTGTTTGCTTGCGCAGCAGTACATTAATTATGGCAAGTTGTACTGCGGTGCATTGACCACAACCAGAGCGTGTCATGCGGGGGCGTTTAGATTACCGGCATAATGTTTGCAGAGCGTTTAGTTCCAGCCGATATTTATTTATTATAAATACTAAAGAGCCCAATACTGCGTCGGCTCTGCACGACAACATGTACAGGCACATAGGGGATGGTGGAAGTTATGATTTCTGTTCATCATCACTACAGTACATTCTGCTGTCGCCCTAACGCGGGCGCAGCAACTGATGGATGTAAGAGGAGGTAGAAGGAGATACTCAACTAGTATCACTGTGAGTGCTACGTAGTTCAATAGTGTAGCAGCACAGCCAGCAGGAGCGGAGTGTGCGTGCTCGTTGGCAATGTTGCAGCGATGTGGCGATCCACCAGCGGCTAGCCAGGTACTGCCAGAGGCTTCTGGCTCCAGCTTTTTCTGACGCATCTCCAGTTAGCTGCAGATTTGAACACGGCGAGGCGCTAATCTATTGTTAGTGTGAGGTGGCTAAGTGCTGTGCCATGGATCAGGTTCCCCAATCTGCTGCCTGGTTCCCTTCTGGGTTGAAGCTCACTTCTTTTGCTCCCCTTCGAGGGTTACTGCTCCCCTTTTATTGTCCAAGGATTGCCGGAAGTCCTTGGTTGGTGTTTACAGCTCCTTCTTCTCAGTCGCCAAGAAATGGACCACGATAGTTCTTCCAATAAACAAGAAATCGCCACTTCTGCGCTGCAGGTCTGTTTCAACTTCGCTCAAGAGGGTTATATTAGTCATTGCTCAGGAACTCACTTAGCGCCAACTGAACTCACACCTGTGATGACTTTCTTGTAGGCACAGCTTTTTGAGTTTCAGGCCAGTGATTTCTTTTGATTAGCAACGGGGCAGTAGCCAATCACGCCTAAGTAAATGGTCCGGGGTATATGCGTGAAGATAAATACAGTAAGACCTTGCAGTCCACCCTAGTGCTGTGTTGGTGGCAGTTCTATATGCTGCAAGCCTGATGTGGTGCTCCCCTAGTTTGGAGCTCCGTGGTCTCAGAACATCAACACTCCCCATTTCTCGTAACGCCCCCCACGGCTATCCCACGGGCCCACCACGGGCTGTCAGCTAGGCGAGGGAAGGGCTCATAGGTCGCATTATCTACCGGAATCTAACCTGCGTTCAATAGCAACTGCTGCCATGTCATTTGGCATGTAACTGGTTTTGAGACTGAGGAATGAACCCCTGGGCACAGTGAAGTGTGACCTCTTTCCCGACCATATAGTAATGATAATAATAATAATGAATATGGTAGGTGAATCAAGAAGGCATAAGTAAGCTTTTTACCAGATACCGTAAATTCAGATTGAGAGGGCAGTGTTGAGAAGTGAGCTAGACAGGAGTGCAACAGACCACCTCAGCGACCAATGGAATTACGTGATGGAGAGAGAATTCTACGTGGCAAAGTACTGGTTTAATGGACTCCTTCTTCCCTAGTTGCTGGTCTACGGAGGAGGTGCGCTTAGAGGCTGACATCTCTTACAGCCAGAAGATGAAGTATTTAGTCCTTACATCAAAGTGCTCCTCATTATACAGCCCGCCAGGGAAGGAGTCTCCCAGCAGGTGCGCTGACTTTGACCGAGCTCAGAGCTTGCAGATCTAGCGTAAAAATGTTAATACCCTCTTCCTGTGCGCCGGTGAATTCGATTGACCAGAGAGCCACATCCATTCTGGAACTACTAATCGCGGCATGTGCTCTCACGAGACTGTACAGGCTAGTTGTGATTCCCGAGCCGCATACACTGTATAGACAGCTTTGATTGATCCTTGTCGTGCCACTGATTGACCGCAGCGGTAATGAGGGCTGATAGTGCAACACGGTTTGAAACAAGGTGTCGACAGGACGGAAACCAACCAAAACGCGAGACTATCGAAGCGGCTAATGCAGTCTAATTTATGCGAGCTAATCCAAAGGTTGGAAAAAAGGGGACAATGCGGGTCGTAGTGCGGCCGCTCACCAGAACCCGACAGGACGGCTCTCCTTCCCCTCACGGATTCGGTTACCGTGACATCGTGTCCAGTTGAATTATTCAGCGCGGTATATCAACTCGCGCAGCCATTCGCGAATCAGAAGCCAAATGAAAATCTTTTTTTTTCCTCTCTAAACAGCGGGAAGTGGCTGCGTACTACGGCGCTCCCACGGCATCCGAAAATGTCGAAAGGCGGTCGGGCCAATCCGTCTGCTGATACTTCAAGCGGAGTCACTTATGGGCTAAGGCGGTCCTCAAGGCCCACCTATTGCTCTCTGATAGTTGATGGCGTTCCAGGGCTCTGGAGATGTCAAATGCCACTGGATTTACTAACAGAATAAGCCACAAGCCATGCCCAATAAGGTCATTGGGCCAACAGAATGCGGTGGTGAAGGACAGATACGCTGATGAAAACTTCTCTTATTCTTCCCTGAAACGATTGTAGCCTCCTCTTCGGATTACTATCTTCTTCTTTGTGCTGGATGTTGTTCTTCACTCCCGCACAAATACCGTTGCTCAAGTGCTTCTAATTCAACCGTTTTATTAGCGAACGCGAGGAAACGAGCATTTGCTCAGCATCTACTGAACCCAGACCTGTGGAGGTAGGGCAGGTTGTCATTTAGACATTCTCCACGCAGTGGTAAGATCCCAGGGAATCCTTAAAATCTGTGCGAAGTCCTGATCCAACTATGTACTTGAGTGGCAAGTTTCAAAAGGATTGATCAACTGTGGAGACTTTTTTCTCGTCATACCCTACAGCCATGCGCTAAAGTTATAATCTTGCATTGGGAATCACACTTTATTACACTTTAACAGAATATTTATGCACGAACGAGCGGGCTCTAAATACGTGAACTGGTTGCATGGGGAGCTAAAGTGGAGAGAGAGTAAGTAGAGTTGTGAGTAGCATGGGAGCTGATCGATGAGTGTCTGTTGTTGTTGGGTTACTGGAGAGCTGAGAAAGCTAGAGGGGGTTATTTTGGAATGTGCAATCTGAGGAAATAACTGAACGGACAGACTGGACATTCCTGTAGCTACATACCAAGGGCTTAAGGGCAGGAAGGGTCAACAAGGACATCCCGTTCAAGTGTGGAAGTTCCGAGTTCAAGATTCCAATTAATTCGGCCTTCCCCAAACAGCTTGCTTAGTAGCAGTCAAATCTGAGAGATTTGGCTGCTCATCCAACAACCGTCATTCAACGTTGTGGTAAGTACACAGGGACAACGCATGGTTTCTCGTTTCCTCCGCACTGTTAGCGCTATACATGCTGGATGGAGAATCTTCGGGAGAAAAGAAGTCCGTTGAAGTCGCCATGTCCGGATTTCTACAGAGCACCAACACCCGCTCGTACGTTATAAGGATCCTCAGGAGGCGTCCAACGTCCAAAACTATCGAACGCTTTAATTCTGGCTCGAGCCAACTGATGCCCCGTTTATTCGAAGAATTGAAGATCCGATGCAAATGAAATGGGTGAGCGACAGAGGGAGCGGTGGCCCGATTAGTCGTGACACCCCGAGCTAACCAAGTGATGGACGACCGCTGTCACTAAAAAAGATAATTGGTGTTGTAATCGTCCTATTTAATTGCTAGACAATTAGAACTCGTGGCTCTTCAAATTGTGCGTCTTCTCTCTCCAGCCTCCAGTCGAAGACGCGGCTTAAACTAAAGATAAGCTTCCTCTGCCGTGAGTAGCCGTTTTTCTCATTTGTTTACAGACACGTGGAGTACTGTTAGTCTACTGTAAATCCGCGAATCAATCAACGATGTTTATTTTCCAAATTTTACATTTAATAAAATAACAAAGAAAGGCTGCTTGCCGTCTACCGAATTGGCTAAATTTGTGCAAAAAACATATAAGTGGTAGTATTTCAGTGTCATAATGCAATAATAATAGGTAATGAAACTCCTATATTGACACTTTTACGCTAGGTATAAGCAACAGAAAACGTATACATATATAAAAAATTCAAAAATATACTATATGCTTAAGGCATTGCCGATTCTTCCTTCTCTCAGAAACGTTGATCTGAACGTACAAGAACTCACTAAAATCACCTCAGATATCAAATAAATAAATGAAACTAAGAACGAGAAAGGCCCACTTTGAATTTAATCGAATAAATAGAAATGAAATTAATTAATTTTAACTCCTTTCAATATTTAATCAAAGTGACCTAATTTGCTCGGATCGTTATTAAACACAATATCGGAACAAAAAGGTTAACAAACAGGAATTTGCTCACCTTTATCCAACAGTATTCAAACGTGGGAGGAAAACACTGAACACTGAACACTGCTACTGCTGCTGCTATGTAGCATTATGAGTGTTCTACAAGTGGGATATGCACTGTCGCGAAACAACCTATTGTGCCAGTCTCAGAGTCTTACAGGTCAATGCCTAGCCTCCTAAGGAGAGTCAGGTAATTCCTGCAAGAGTTTTCATTGATATCCACCCTGGGAGAAGTGGTACCAAAGACCAGAAGTCAATCCCTCTCAAGTCTCCGGCACTGGGCCAGAACATGGTAGGGAGTCTCCTCATCCGTGCCACACCACCTACATCAAGGGATGTCGACTATACCCATAACATACATGTGTTTGTTCATTCTGCAGTGCTGATTCCAACAATCTGCCTCAAGTCGTTCCTTTCCAGGTTCTGTCTTACCTCACGTCTTTGCTCGGAGATAAAGTGCCTAATTCCGAAGCATTCTAGACTATCTAATGCATTGTTCTAGCATATTCTCCCAAAGTCCTCTTGACCAGCGACAGAGAAATCCCACGATGGGGAGCTGGTCCAATAGGTAGTGTAGACGAACCGCGTCTGGCCAGATGGTCCACCCTCTTATTTCCAAATATCCCCTTATGCCCAGGAATCCAACGCACACTCTATTCGAGCTTGCTAAGGAGTTAAGCCACATCCTGCACTCTCCCACCAATTTTGACGTTGTGCAGTAGTTCATCAGCGCCTTGCAGAACGCTTGACTGTCAATGTATTGATAGTTCTGTTGCTACAGCCTAGGCAGCGGCCGACGATAGCATAGATCTCTGCTTGAAAAACTGTTGAAGTGAAGCCTAGGGCGGAGTTTTAAATACATCAGTATAGAACCTAACCTGAACCTAAAATCTCTGGCTGATAAAGGAGAGGCGTAGGGCGTGTGAAGAATCAGAATGAAAAAATTGAGCTCAATACCTCGCAAATAACCATTCGCGCTTTTCTGACCTGCCTAACAGGCATTGAGTTCTGATTTAATAATTCTCCTCTGGCCTTGACTTTATTTCTCTCCAGAACACCCACGTAGCTCGTACAACTGGCAGAGACGATGGTGCGAGGATTAAATTACTCGCTCAATCAAGCCCGTTCCAGTTCAGTCACCTCCAGAGCAAATCGGACATTGGGCTGAAGTTAGCTGGCTGTTGGCCCAGCCGTCAATACGAAACCGATATGGAATTAGGGCAAAATATCTAGGCGGAATTTCCAAAAAATGTTTCATATTCATGCGTGCCACCGTGTACTTCAGGGCAAACGGTCAAAGTTTTTATTGTGTGACCAAATTTCGAAAAACTAAGGAAGGCCTACCTTGATATTCTTCATTTAATTCCCAATTGGCTTCGTATTGACGGCTGAGACCATCCAGGACGGCTGGGCGTACGGTTTACTTTATTCAAGTACTACACAAATGTTCCCAAGGTGAAATCAAAACCACAATTATACTACATCGTCCACCGGTTGTCCTGGGCAGTCTGAAAATCTTTTTAATGAAAAATATTATGTCTCTCTCAGCGTACTCTTTGAATCCATAATACAGTATACTGTTCGCGAAACCACCTCATAAATATTCATTCGCGTGGCGAGGGGAATACTACGACTCATGAAAAGGGGTCTGCCCTAATTTATCGCGCGCTTGACCGCGACCTTGACTAGTCTTTCCGCAAGGTCGATGTCTAGGCGTTCATCTCTAAAATACCACTTCTGGTACATTGACAGTCGACCACTGCGCTGGCGGCCGACCATGATTTTGGATTTCGACGCATTAATTTCCCGGTTCCACAGGTTTGTCAATCATCTTCTGCACAATCAGAGGATGAGATCATCGGCGTTAGGACATTGATTTTTCACGCTTATTATCACACCCCCCTCCACCCATTCGACCGTATCGACAAGAAACAGAAATTGGCTGTTCAAGAACCAAAATTGCGGAAAAATGTGCATTTTACATTTTCGATCGAAGGATCGCACGCTTCCCCCCAGCTCCACGTGCATTCAGCGATTGTTATCACTCCGGGCAACAAATAGAATTTATTTTTCAGTTTATATGGAATCGTGAAACCTGAAGATCCTGAGAAATTCATCCAATGCCCGTGGAAAAACGGCCTATTCTCTGGAATTCATCACGAATGGACAGAATGGGGGGTTTACCCGAGTGTCAGTCAGCTGACACTTGAACCATACGACTGTTCTGTGTGAATTACTCTATAACTCAGTGGTTGCCTCCTAGAATCAACAGATGGCTATAGAAATCAAAGGAGGAAACTGATTATTCACGTTCCCACCGGATAAACGCGATGAAGTATTCTTGATATCTCGAGCCCACTGCAGATTTCCTGCGGTTTCTGAGCGTCATTTCCTATTAACTCTAGAATCAGATACGAACGAGACCGCTCGCGTCTCCGCTGATGATTTGTGTGAGAGTCTCGCGAACATCTCACAATTATTTTGTTTTCGTTCTCAATAAAAATCCCTTCAACGCAACGGCAGTTGGTTGATTCTCTTGGCGACTTCCAGCATATTTGATGAAGTGTACGACGTTCGTTTTTTGCGAATAAAAACTTCCGATGTGGAACGGTGTCTACACGCTTTGTTCAACTTTCTGTACATGGGCGAGCGAAGTTCTCTGGTGGACTGACGAATCCTAAGGATGCCAGAGCGACACTCTGAACTGCCTTCATTCAAAAGATCTTTTAACGCGCCGTCGAAGATTGGTGAAATCTTGTGGACAACGGGTCCTTGCAGCATTAAAGCCCTACAAATACCCGGGTCATATAAAATAGGAAGCAGTGTATTAAAGAAGGCTGAGCGGACCCTGCGGTCTTCTTAATTTAATGACTGTCTGCATGTTCCACACAGTTGCACGTGTCATCGCTCTCCACAGAGGGGGGGACTGAATCAGTCAGATCCGTGATGATGCGAACCGCTCAGCCTTCCAATCATGTTAGGCAAAACGTTGCAGATGTTGATATTGCAGTCCCCCGAAGGAGTTTTTGATTGCAACCTCACAGGCAGACAATGTGGGTGTATTAAAGGAAAGTCCTCGTAGTCATTGTTGAAATCTAAGTACGTTGTAGCAGTTTTCATTGACATAATGTAGAAGCTTGACATCTGCAATGAGCTTAGAGATCAAGGAATGCCTCTCCGCCTACACTGGCGTTTCAGCCAACACCTTCAGTCACTCAAATGCACGACGCTCGCAAGGTTTGCCTCATTACGATCAATTATCAAAGCTTACGTAAGGTGGGTGCTGCTGTTACACAAGCGTCGCGTACAAAGCCATTCATTTAAACGGGAGTGGCTGTTGTCTGGAATAGCAAGCTCACAGTCAATCAAACGAAAGTACGAGCTCACATCACAGAGCTGCCCTCCTGTGGATCACCAAGGCCTCCACCGAAGCACTCTGGCCAGTTATCTTGACTGAACTCTGTAATGGCGTCTCCACTCAACTAAAATTTGCCACACATTAAATAGATTTGTAGTGGCTCATCAAAGTAATGCATCTTGTACGAGTTTTTTCTCTCTTTGAGTTGAGTCCTGGTGAGTTTACTCGGACCACTGGACGAGCTAGTTCCTTACAAAACATGGCGACTCTAGTCCGAAGGTAACACGTGGGCAACAGCTGACAACCTCCTGAGCTCCACAGGTCTGGGTTCGGTGAATGCTGGCACCTGCTCGTTGAAACGTTCGTTCATTCACACGATATCGGAGGTCTCACGAACTGTGACGCATGATATTCACCGGGTTTGCCGGTAAACTGCAGTGTTGCATCGTCTGCAGGTCCTTCCCCAGAGCGATCGCCCAACCGTCGGGAATTCTTTAATTGTCGGTTCAACCGTTCTTTTTCTTTCCCCCCTTTTCTCTTCCGTTTCTTTCTTCTCAAACTTATTTCATTCCGTTTTCCTCTGTTTAATTCCCTCTTTTGATTCCCGACCTTCATCAACCTGCCGACAGACGAAATGACGACTTTTTCCGTTTCGAGCTCTTCCAGTTCAATCGGACGACCGCCGCTGGGAAGAAGGTGCCCACGTTGAAGATGGTCGTTGAAGAAAGAGAAAGAAGTTGATGAAACCGAATGTCGTGAGGGCGGTGGCGGTTAGGAAGGCGTGGGGGGGGGGGATTTTTATCGCCGGGTTCCCGAATGCAGGCAACGCAAAACCTGCACACGAACTAAGCTCTTTCGCCTTCTGATTGATTGGTTTTCCATTACGACCGCCGAGATCGCATTGTCCTCCAGACGCCGTCTCATTTCATTAATATCGTTTTGTGACGACGGCGTCCGTGTGTTTTTGAAACGGAAGCTTGTTAACTACTTCGTTTTCACGATCATCGCCTTTTGCCATCACTGCATGACGTCCGATGCACAATCCAGAGAGAGAGAGAGAGAGAGAGAGAGAGAGAGAGAGAGAGAGAGAGAGAGAGAGAGAGAGAGAGAGAGAGAGAGAGAGAGAGAGAGAGAGAGAGAGAGAGAGAGACTGACTGACTGACTGACTTTCTTTATTGATCAGACAAAATTAGGATCTGTGGTCCTCTCTTCCATTTCATCTGAATACATAGATTACACACTACGTTCCAGAGTGAAATAATACAGAACGATTTTCACAAAAGAATAAAAACAGCCAACAAAAGAAACTTTAACATTGACAACTGACATTGGTACTTCTTGAAATAACAAGTAAAAAAGATGAAAACATTTTAAACTCAATTATACCTCTCCATTAACTGCAATTTGTACAATTTTTTTAATTCATGCACGGAATGGGTAAATATTTCGGGATTTGCGTTACGCATTTTTGTGGCGTGTACTATGAATGAATTGCTGAGGGCTGATGTTTTACATTTCGGAATTTGAAGGTGCACTCTGGCATTTGTCGTGGTTAACCCATGGAGTTCTTCTCTCCGGATTATTTTACGGGCCAAATTTAATGGGGTACGGAGCTTTAACAGCTACTATACCAGAACCGCACGAGAGAGTCCGAATCGCTCCCTAACCTTTAACCACTTCAATCGCTTGAAATATGACGTGACATGATCAGCTAATTGTAGGTTATAAATGAAGCGAATGGCGGCATTTTGTGCTGCCTGGAACTTTCTCAATAATTCTTGGGTGATATCGCTCAGTGCATTACAAGGGTAATCAAATAAAGGTATAAGCAACGCACGAACCAGTGATATTTTGACATTTCTAGGAAATTGTCCTGTTGTCGCTTCAATTGATAGAGAGCTCGATAGAATTTATTACACACATTGTTCACGTCTGTGGGCCAAGTCAAATGTTTATTAATTTTGAGGCCAAGACTTTTAATTTGATCAACATACACATTTTTGTCAGTTTACTTGCAGACCATGATCATTTACCCAATTGAGTAACCTATTTAAATCTTCATTTACTAGCCCAATAATGTCCTCGATTTCGCCCACATTTCCGGTAACATAAATCTGAAGATCGTTCGCATATAATTTAAATTTACAGGTTTTAAAACATCGACCAATATTGTTTATGTAAATGAGAAAGCAAAGTGCCGACATTACCGATCCTTGCGGAACTCCGGTTCTAACTATATTCCAATCTGACGTTTCATTGTGCATCCCTTTAACAGACTGGATACGGCTGTCTAAGAATGAATGGAACCATGCAACAGTCCCCTGAGAAAACCTCATCGACTTAAGCATAGCTAATAATAAGAGTGTGTGGGGAGAGAGAGAGAGAGAGAGACAGATTTTATTCATTCAAAGTTTGTAAGTAGCTGCACGAAATGAATAATACTACCCAGCTTTAGGCCAGGCCTGTATTGCTGGGAAAGAGTCGCTCAAATTTAGACAATAAAGCCAAGTCTCCAATGACGGAAAATATAAAGAATTATATCAAAATTACAAACCTTGAACAAGTACAAGTATAAAAGTAATAACCTAATAAACAGTGAACATTTTAAAAATAAGTATCAAAAGAAACATGCTTTTGTAGTCGTCCAGGAAAAAATTAACTTTTTGTATGCACTTCTTTCATAATTACGTGAAGATCCTGGTTTAAGTGTTTATGGAGGGTGTACAAAAATTTTTCTTCGAAAGGACGAAAGTCGCGTACAAATTGTGTGGAAGTTGACACGAGGATCGGTAGAAATGTTTTGCAATTGAGTACGAATTGAATGAAAACTAATCGGTAATTAATCAGGAAGTGAGTGTGAGAGAGATTCGTACATACGGTAAATTAAACATTTAAGCAGAGAAAAATACAGTGATTACTATTACCCAGCTGTTCTCCACAAGCCGAATTAGGTTGGTTTTTGACCTCTGAACGTCCGCACTTAAAGGAACTCCCAGGCCCAATGGAGAGTGATTGTTTCCCCAAACACCTTTCTATCTCAACCCTTTTGTATATACCTGTGAAAACCCCAGCTCCTCAGTTATTTTCAAGTGACAACGGATTTCCCCCTTATTCAGGACTTTCCCAACTATCTTTTCCCACCCATCAATTTTAGATTCTTCTCTACAACACGCAGCTCCTCCTAACAGTCAGTCATCCATCAGCACTCGCGAAAGACAGTCATCTCCCAGTTCTACCAATGGTTTGTATCTCTGCTCGCGCTACTCACAACTCAAGTCTCTCTCTCTCTCTCGCTCTCTCTCTCGCTCTCTCTCTCTCGCTCTCTCTCTCTTTTGCTCTCTCTCTCTCTCTCTCTCTCTCTCGCTCGCTCTCTCTCTCTCTTGCTCTCTCTCTCTCTCTCTTGCTCTCTCTCTCTCTCTCTCTCTCTCTCTCTCTCTCTCTCTCTCTCTCTCTCTCTCTCTCTCCCTCCACTTAGTGTGTCACATCCTGTTTGCGTGTATTGAGAGTTCCTTGTTCACTTTTATATGCTCACACTCATACTGATAACGCTATTCTGACGCTATTCAAGTATAACACCGCAGTTATTCTTGCACCTAATTGTCAAAACGGCTTTTCGTATAATACAAATTTTATTGAGGTGTAAGTTTATTGCTCCCCCGCACACCGTATTGCAGAATGGACTGAACTAAAGCATAATAAATCAATTTAAGAGAAAATCCAGAACATTACGAATGCTGTAAAAAAAAGACAGGTGAACTTGCTGAACCTAACGACCAAGTAGCCAATCTGATTCTCTCAAGAGAGCCCAGCGTCAATGATTACTCTCGAGGGGAGAGCACGTGCAGCTATCTGAGAAAAGAGAGAGGTGCGAATGAATTGTGATGTATAGTTGAACCAGGGAGATGAATGCTGCTCGAGATCAACGTTTAACATGAGTAGATTTCTAGTAAACCACTCATATATTGTGTTCACGAGTTCTTCCCACTGGGCTCCCTCAATTATGAAGACCAGACCATCAGCAAACAGGTACATTTTAGCGGGAATGTTAGTTTCAAAAATCCTAGCAATATAAATCAAGAAGAGCAGTGGCCCCCATTAATTGGTCCCCCCCCCCCCACCTGCTGGAAGAAAGACAACATTCGATTTTTTTAAACGTCAGAACAAACACACGTATGTTATGGGCGTAGTCGGCACCTCTGGCTGTGTGGTCACCCTATCGTGTCCTTGCAAAGCACCAGAGACTTGAAAGGAAACCCCTCCTCTTCCCCTCTTCCTGTGACAGTCTCGAGCAAGTCTCGATAGCTCACACCCCAACTGCTACTTAGGCGCTCATTTATTGTCAGTAATGAGTGGCGCTTTTAAAGGACTGTAGGCGTTGCTCAGTAACTGCACGTTATTACTGTCAAGCCAAAAATACAGTTATAGAACATGCCGACAGGATGCATCAGACTTTCTCCAACGCTGTGGGAGTGTCATCTCAGGACCGCCATACACAAAGCTAACTTTTTTGTGATGGGAAGGAAGTACTTACAGCAGGTAGGGGGAATCATCACATAACACGTGTATGAGCGACACTCCCTCGCTGGTGTGCTACATCTTACATTTACAGCGATTACGAGCTCCAATCCATTGTCCAACTGTCGTCGGATTATGAATCGTTGTCTATCACCTCCACGTCTATGTTAGCGTCTTATCGTGTTCTGCAGGCTCAGCATCAAATTTGAACCGGTTTGGTGTTGCTGTTTTCTCTCAATCGCGTTCACACACAGATGCTTTCACATTGTTTTTTAGGCTTGAAAACGTGCAGATACGCAGTATACTTTTTTCCACAACTCTAACTTTCCTTTCTACACCTTAGAGCTAAGCAACGTAAAACCCTGCAAATTATTACACAATGGTTTATTATTCTCATGAACAGCCTGACCTAGTATTACTGCTCCGAGACCCATCCCATTCAATTCAGCATCGAATACTAGTAAACCATACGAAACATGACCTGACTACAATGGAACTACGGAAACTAAATATCCCCCGGCGCCAGGCGCCCATAAACGGGTGCTTCCAGCGAACCCGTTGCGAGGCGAGTGGGCGGCGTTGTGTGGCGAGCGGGCGGGTGGTTTTAATGTGACGGGAGGGAGGGAGGGAGTGCTAACGACGAAACGTTGACTTCCGCTGTCGTTCCCGCGTTATACTGCGTTTCGTCAATTTTTTTAAACTATTTTTTGCCCATAACAACCATGCGCCACAACTGGATACCAAATGGGATTTTTGTGCAAACGAACGAATTTTTTAGACCACGTTAAAGGCACAAAACGGCCCGGACGGCGGACGGACATTGCAAATTTGGAATCTCCATGTCTTGAAACGTAAAGTATCAAATTTTGAGGGGGGGGGGGTTGTAAAAAATGTTTCGTGACCGAAAACATAGGGTTATTATTCCGAATGAATAATAAACCAAAAGTAGTAAAATATTACGGGATATTCGGTTGCTACCGATAATGCACATCTAATACTGACAATCAGACTCTTTGGGTTGCCCTGGGCCACCGCTCGCTAAATTTGTTGAGTTTAGTTCGTGCATCATTCAACGCGTGCGGTGACTAGGGAGCATTTTAGGAAGAACGTCGAGGCATGCTCTTTCAAAGTTTCCGCCTCAGGAATGTCGAACGGAGACTCTTTGAAACGATATGACATCAACATCACATGTGTGAATCACAGCCGGTCATAATTGGGTTTACTTCTTTGTTTGTGTAATGCTCTGACGTGGCCGAAACTGAGGGGTCGGAGGATTAACGATAATAAATAATTAGGAAAGGTGCGAAGGGATATGTAATAAAGAAGGAAGAGAAGGTGCTGGGAGACTAGATAAATATATTGAGGAGTTAATGGAGGGCAACCTGCTTCCTCGGGGGACGGAAATGGAGAGACCTCGGGTTTTGGGTGGAAGGCTCGTCCTCTGCTGAGTAAGCACTCTCGTTCCGGCTTGCTCAATATTTGGGCCACTCGCCACCTCGGATCGGTTCGCAAGCCGGTACCTTATCTAATAATCACTCATCAGTGATATGGTTAACGGCAAGGAGGAGAAACGATAGTGAAGCCTTCTCTCTAGGGGGAGAATGCTGGTACTCAGGAACAGTCCTTCCTCTCGATAGTGCCGTTCCTTGGGGGTTACATGTCCTCATGCAACCAGGTAGGCCTGGTTTCCTTGGTCTAGGCAGGTAAGTCGAGAGTAGAATTAGAAGAGTGGTCTCGGTGATGGACTCCCCGAGGTGGTGAGGTACCAGCAATATTACCTAGAGGTTGGTTCGTCTCTACCCTGGAGCTGTCGCTGCTTTCGCAATCGTCCTCAGGAAATGGGGGATCAAAGTGGGCAAAATTTAGCAAGTACATTACGCCGAAATTGAGAGAAAAGCAGGTGCGGAAAGTTGGTACATCGTCGTAAAATGTTCAAAATAACTGTTCGAGCCAGATCTTAGGACTAATAGTCGAAACAGAAGAAATATAATTATGATGGCACAACTGAAGAGGAATTACGAAACACACGGTTCTCTAGGGGGAGAATGCTGGTACTCACAGCCCTTCCTCTCGATAGCGCCGTTCTTTGGTCGTTAGCAGGAATCATGCGACTTCACCCGTGGTTGCATCACTCCAATTGAAATGTCTCTTGCCAAGTGTTTCCGTTCATTTCGCGGATTTCCCTCTTGAGTTATGTTGTCTGGATGAATTCGTACAGTTCGATGCTCAAAGCGGAAGCTTCAATCCGACCTTCCCCTTTTTCTGTGTCGCCGAGCTCCCCCCCCCCTCCTCGTATCTACCTCCCCGCCGTACTACTTTAATCTCATCCACCCTCCCTCGAAGCTCTCACTAGTTAATCCAGTTATGCACATCTAATTAAAGGAATCCCTCAAAGTATCTCCCCACTCCCCGACAACCATCGACGTCCGTTGGAGGATTAGTGGAGAGGGTTCAGTTGGGCCGAAGTCTTAAGAAATATAGAAGATTAGGGTTTTGGGGAATGAGAAATGCGAGTGGGATGAGGGCGGAAAGGAAGAATGAAGAAGGAGAGGGAAAGGTCGGGCTTATCCTCGAGGGCTTACAAAAAGGTACTTATACAAATCCTCTCTCCTCCATTTGGAAATCAGGAACAACAAACTTATCTCGGAGAACACCTAACGAGCTGAGGAGGAAAATAATAATTGTTGGATAAGGTTAATACAAAGCTCAGCAGAAGAGGGCATTTGATTCTCGTTCCCAGTCGCCCCCGCTAGTCGATCCAAACAAATTGATACATCGAGTTGCCCAGCGTCTTGGGACCGTTTGGTGAGGCTCGGTTTGTCCAGTCTCTTAGGACAGCTGACTTCAGGAAGGCAGTCAAACCTACCAGGTTACTCTCAATGACCTGTTTCAAGGAAGTGAAGGGAGAAAAGTAGCTAGCCGAACGAACTGTCGCTTCATTTC
Organism: Pachypeltis micranthus; assembly: GCA_020466155.1. NCBI lineage: Eukaryota > Metazoa > Arthropoda > Insecta > Hemiptera > Miridae > Pachypeltis > Pachypeltis micranthus. The sequence goes on from CM035775.1 coordinate 14,720,291, forward strand.
CTAAACTAAACGAAAAGAACCAATCTAAGCCAACCCGGAAGCCTAGGAAGAAGCAGGAAGACCGGAGTGAACATACGATAAGTCGCACGTGTCATCGTTTTTGTGATGGATCATGAATAGCACTGGTACAACCTTCACCAGTCAGGAACACCTGGCACAGCATTGGCCTTCAAGTCTATTGAGGAGCAAAGCTTGGAGCCTTGGAAGAACATCTTTGCAAAGGCTTGAAAACATGGCCCTGAAAGGGTCAAGTATTAGCTGCCTGATGGTCTCTTCTGAGGGGATCGTAAGCTCTCTTGAGATGCTCATAGAACTGGGCTGTGTACAATACACAGGATGAGGAAGAGCATCATTTACCTTATTTCGCCATGCACTGCCTGTTTCCTTATCTAAGTGACTGTTCTTTAACACATATGAGAGTTATATGAGTCAAAAGGCATGGAGGTTGCAGTTTCGCTGTCGTGAAAGAGCCGTGGCACTCGTTCATCATCCACAGAACTCAGATCTGGAGGTGCGGCAGGTTTGATCATTTTTTGTCATGGCCTTCTCATGAACTGAGGAAACTGCTATAAGCTTGCTTAGTGCCAGTCATAGCTGGTATGTTCGCCTGCTATTCGCCAAATCCTAATAGCTACAGTGGAGCAGCACGTAGTTCCTTGTTTCCTCCACACTGGAGGGGCTAGATGTGAGGATAAGCTGAGTTTTTTCCTCAGCCATCTGCAGCTTGATTCAGCATCACCCAACACGGTTCAGACTACTTGATGGGTTTTGGCCTCGATTTGGTTGACTGAGCACAAATGACAGTCAGGTCGTCCAGATAGACGTATAGCTCTCGCTGTCAGTCTCCTTAGTAGACCATAGTTGAAGGCATTACAAAGTGACGATCTGAGGACTGTGCCCTGTTAGCACCTCTTCTCTATCATTTTCGGGTTTGAGATGTGTCTGCATTCGATCCTAGCTCTGCTTGAGAGAATTAAGTTCGTCTACCCACCAGGGCACTTTGATCACCCTCCCATTGCCCGTTGAAAACCCAGTAGTGTGATGATAATGTCTCTTTGGGTGAGGCAGTTTGCACTATTAGGTCAGTGACTGCAGCCCGCAGTTCACCTTCCAATACTCTTCAAAATTGTGGCCAGTCCTCACGGCCTACCGTAGGTCGCCTCATGGGGTCATGGGCAACAACCCAAATTGTACTGGGCAGGCAGCATTCCCCTCGGCCGACCCATACTTGGTCAGGATCGCTAAATTGGTGATCGGGATGCACCTCCTGACCTATTTCAGGCACTTCTAGTGATTGTAGTCTATTGGTAGTAGACGAAGATTCATAATCCGACGAAAGTTGGGCATTGGATCGAAGCTCGGGATCGCTGTAATTTTTGCCTGAGTCAGCGGCTCTCCAAACGTCAGCACTAACAACACGGTCATCCTGATAGTCCAGGTAGAGAGCGCCTGAGTGGTTGGTGGGCCACTGTTGCGCCGAATTGTCTTTCAAATAACATAACAACTAGCTCAAGTCTGCGAACTTGAATGAGCACAGCGGCCAAGTGCTGGATGTTCAGGCGAGTTGGAGCAATCATGTCCTTAGAAGCGTCAATGCAGGCGACTGCCACCTTGGCAGTCCCATTCTTGTGCATCCCTCACTCGTGCTTCTGATTCCAGACGAAGGAATTCATACTACTAGCACATTACCTTAAGACAAACCACAATACCTTACTCCTTTTATTGGACGCTACCATGTGCCCTTCATTTTTAGTCCGCTTCTCTAATTCTTGTGTGTACGAGCTTACAAGAAATTTTCGGATTGTGATACCTCACCTCTGGGAGCACTGATGCCACTTCCATGGCGCTCCAAAATTACCAAATGGAACGTGTTTAGCCTAATGGGGTAATGAGCCAGGCCAGTTTTGGTCTAGTGGTCGTTGATGCAAAGGGGGTGGGGGAGGGTTAGGGGGAAAAAGACTTTCAAGACAAGCATCAGTTCTGCGGGCACATCTCCAAATCCTGACTCGTGGGGGTGGCCTTATTGGCGAGGGGTCCTGAGTGATGCGTGTCCACTGCTGTTGGGGGGACACGACTCCAGTCTCTGCCGTCGAGCCGCTCATGCTTGAACCTTCGCCTTGCTGACCCACGAGAGTGGAGCGCAGCTACACTGCCTGCCATCATACGTGCGCTGCATCTTCACTGGTCTACCCTCCATTAGCCATTACCTATGCGCCAGAAACTGTTGTTAGGGAACGGAATCGTGTCACAAAATCTTCCTTCCCCTTTCACCACTCAGTCCTCCCCTCATTGCACCCTCTCGGGCCTCCCATCCCTTGAAGCGGTTACATGGGTAGAACCTTCTTCGCGCCTTCCCTCCCCCACGATGGCACTTTGACCCAGAGAAGTTCCTATGTTCTATGTTTTCGACTTTCAGCCGCATACGTCCCAAGGCCAGGAATATTAATTCGTCCTTCGTTCGCTTGTGCTAGTGTTGCACACAAAAATGTTGCTCCCAGCATCTTTCATCTTTTGTTACTCATTTGTGTTGGTTTATTATTCATTCTGAATAATAACCCTATGTTTTCGGTCACGAAAAATTTTTTACAACCCCCCTCAAAATTTGATACTTTACGTTTCAAGACATGGGGATTCCATATCTGCGATGTCTGTCCGCCGTCCGGGTCGTTTTGTGCCTTTAACGTGGTCTAAAAAATTCGTTCTTTCGCACAAAACTCCCATTTGGTATCCAGTTGTGCCCGCCATCTCGGCAATCTGATTGGACGAAGCCAATGGTTGTTATCGGCAGAAAATGGTTAAAAAAATTAACGAAACGCAGTATAATCGCAAATAAGCCGTGTTTCGTATCGTTTTCAAGGCCCTCTCGACTCGCAGCGCCCTTAGGACTTGCAACGTCCTGCCAATTGTCGAGCGAGGGTTCGCTGGAAGCCTTTGTCCCACCCCTCCATTGGATCAGACGTTTACAGGCGCCTGGCGCAGGGGGAATGTTTAGTTTTCGTAGTTCTGTTGTGGTCAGGTCATGTTTCGTATGGTTTACTAGTATTCGATGCTGAATCGAATGGAATGGGGCTCGGAGCAGTAATACTAGGTCAAGCTGTTCATGAGAATAATAAACCATTGTGTAATAATTTGCAGGGTTTTTTTGTTTCTCACGGTTCGAGACACGTTTAGCGAATCAAGAAGTTCTGGTGTCTCCACCGATGAGCCTCTGCGTTTGTGGTACGCAAGTATCATAGCTTTGGAAGTACAACGGTCTTCTATATTCTTTAATCGAAAATAAAGGTATTTGTCTGTGTTGTCAGCTCGCATCCCCTCATTCTATAAGGAGTCTCTGAATAGTCACAATGAGTTCGTGAGTCATTTCGTTGGCACATTTATGGATTTGCAAAGGGTGTGCCGTAGTCGATGACAACTTCCAATGTCGTCCCCAGGTGTAAATAGCTCGGTATTTAGAGTCAGGTCCTGGATCCAGAGTCTGCCAACCGTTTTCAACGTAATGCGCCTCTGTAACTGCCTAGGGAACAGAACAGCTGAATTGCTGCTCTAAATATGGATGAACGGCATCTACTTGGAAACAAGCGAAAAAAAAACGAGGAAAAAAAAAACAGGAAACGACAAGACTAAACCGTAAAATGCAAATCTGGATCGTGTTTACGCGGGACTAAGTCCCCGGAGATGCGCGGACGATGAATTGTCGCTTAGCTCGCGGAAAACGTGAAAGACGGGTAAGTATCAGCGCGCACCGCGTTGGTATTTACCCTGCCCGCCCTAATCCTTTTCCTTCGTACCCTGATCTCTCGGCACATCAGCTCGTCGAGCTCCTGGTCCTGTTAGGAGGTCGTGGATGGTAGAGGAGGGCCTCGGTGGTTGTGTGTGTGTGTGTGGGAAGAGGGGTCCAGGGCTCTTCTCCATCCAGGCGCCCGGCTAATCCCTCGGACTTGCTCAGACTTTAATTCCGTTCAGGGCCGAGGATCAGGGGCGATGGGCGCGGGAGGCGGCGAGCGAGGGAGGAGGGGGGTTTCACGTCTTTAATCCAGCTTTGGAATAAAAGAGGATCTCGTCGACTGGGGGCATGGTGGGACTGGTGCGGCGGCGGGGGAGAGGAATCCCATCTCTCGCAAACCCGACTAGGTTCAACCTAATCTCTCCCAAATCCCCGTTCGCCGATTTATGTTTTTTAAAAGGTTTGTCCTTTTCGTCCCCCCCCCCCCAACCGCTTCTCCCTGTGCTTTGATTTCGAAAATCTGAGAGTTAGATAGAAAAAATAATTAAAACGAGTCAACACACCGTGCGTGGTGGATGTTGGGGGGCTTGATATCACGGGCACAGCGTCGACCACTCCCGGACCTTACCAGAGCTCTTGGCGGTGACCTAATTCTGAAAATTTCTTCCAGTGAATGAGTCATTCTCAAGTGTGACGTACTCGTGGAGATTGCGGGGGTAGAGCGCAGTCACAAGAGGAAGTTGTAGCGTCCATTGATAAGTGCGGGGGCTTGCGAGCTCCTATGGCAGACCCAAGCCGACATGTCACCCCGTGAGTTACCCAAGGTTGTTCCTGATAACAACACCGCTGCTGTGCATTTGGGGATTGTGTATCTGTACCGATAGCCTGTACCTGAGCTCGTCATCTGGTCTAAAGATGTAACAAAGCGATGTCCACAGAGCACACTTTTGATACCAAGGCTACCTGTTAGAGCATCTCGCTGATGGCAAATTCTGTGTGATCAGCAGTGATCCTCTACGAGCTAGTGTCACCCAGCAGCTTCCAACATTGCTGAAAGGCCCCTCAGTAACAGTACTGGAAGCCCTATAGCAGGGATTGTTTTCAGGCCTGTAAGTATTGTTCGTTGGCGGGCTGTGTCCCGGGATAGTCGGGCTTCCCCTGGCCAACATAAAGCCAGGCAGAGGTCTGCTATACAATTGTGTTCGCATTGCAGGCGGCACACCAAGTTGTGCAAACGCATGTGGATTCTTTCTCCAGCTCTTACAGCAGAAGTTGTTCCATAAGCAATCATTGCCAGCCCAGAATCAGAAGAGGTGAATGTTCATCAGAGCTGAAACTGCTGATCTTGGCTCTTGACCGGGACAGGGCAGCAATTTCCTGGTATCAGGTGCCTCAACCATTGATGTGCAGTGTATTTAATGAGAGAACGCTCCTCGTGTGTATGTAATTCGCCTGTGTTACTTGTGTTCTCCAAGCTGTCAAGTCTGTGCTCCTATCCAAATGACTGTATCTTAACTTCCACAAGGGAGTTGAATCAGTAGAAAGGTCGCAATCTTGCCTAAGCCTGGGCAGGCAACCCATATCTGTTGAGGTACGGCATGTTGTCATTTAGCCTCCCGGTGAAAGGCCGATGCCCGTGCGTTACCACACAAAAGTATAACCCTGGAGAACCCCTACCATCTGGTAGTTGTCAATCTGGTTCCCACCAGATCTAACTGTTTACTTGGGTGGCCAGTTTCAATCCGAGAGATCAACCTGTGACCACGTTTCTTTCATAACCTTCTTCGCAAACTGAGCGAAATGGTTATAGACTTGCTTTGTAGCAGCCACACCTGCTCTTAATGGGACAGTTGCTCACTGTTCTTGGTACTACAGTGGAGCAGCACGTGGTTTCTCGTTTCATCTGCACTGAAGGCGCAAGACATGCAAGATGGAGAGAGAGTCTTTCAGAGAAAAACAGTGGAGCCGCGTGGTATTAAGCCCTATCGCCATGCCCTTTAAGGGACTGGCTCAAACCAAAACTCAAGCGCCTCACTCTCCTTTGACGAGGACTCCCGTCTCACTTGCCATTTATCAAGCGGGGCAAGTTTTCACTTAGTGGAGGGGTTCCAGGATGTCGATTGTGAGGCCTAAGCACTGTACAATCCTGACAGCCACTGTTTGGGTGCTTCTAAAATATATTCCAGCTGTCAACGATAATATAGAAACTGTAATGGTGGGGAACACTTTTGATGTAACCGCCTTTCCACGTAAAGTTGACGGGAAACCGGATGTGCAGTGGATGGGCCTCCTGGCCCAGCTTACTGGGGTCCTTCCAAACCCCACGGAGGTCAGCAAGTCCAAACTGCCCCACCCTGGGATGAGGAATAGTCGTAAGTGCCATCGAATGATGGGGCGGGCCTGTGACCATTCTGGCCTTAAGGGTAGTTTGACCCAAAATGGTACCACAGGAATGCACAGCCCTCGGCCTTGCACCATGTGCACTATGAGCTAGGGCCACGACAGGTGGCTGCCTCCACAGGGCAAGACAGGTAGAACGGAGCAATCCAACTCCTACCCAGGGCAAGGCCTGACAATGCTGGAACGTGTGCTTGCTCTGTGGATATCGTGGTGGTCGAGAGGTCGTTGAAGGGTAGTAATCCCCTCCCTTACTTCGTTTTCAAAGGTCTGCAGGAAGTAGGGGCCACCCGGTCGGAACTCCCACAGACATCCCCGAATGGAGAACTGCAACTGCCCTTCCACATACTGTGAAGAACATCATACACGCAATTCCAAATGGGTCGCCAATGCCTTTTAGTTGTCCCTCGCTCTTTTTCCTCTAGCAAAAAGTGTGTGTGTGAGAGAGAAAGAGAAAGAAAGAGGGTGAGTCAGGAATGGATGGGTCGCAAGGGGGGGGGGGTCAAAACCGAAAGCCGAACTAATGAAATGTTTTCAGCTTCGAAGGTCTCGTTGGACGGTGCCGCCTCGGGATTAAGGGGAAAGCGGATTATCTGTTCATGATTGATGAGGATGACGCGACGTTGGGTTTTGGAACGAGAAGCGGAGGGGTTAATCCGAGGGTTAATCTCCACTTCCTCCCTTCGTACGCCCGACGTTCTTTCAACCCTCGCGCTCTCCGTCTTTTCCTCTCGCTCTCGTTTCTTCAACAGACCGCCGAATATAATAGCGCAAGGGCGTCTGTAGTGGCGGTGGTGGTGGCGATGAGGTAGGCGTTTAATATCGTCAATGGAGCGAACCCAGCGAAGTGAAACCTTTTCAAGAACCCGACTGTAAACTAGTGTTTTCCATCTCTCTTCCACAGCTTATCCGTTCCAAAGGCTCCATCCTCATCCTCCTTCCATTGGGAAAGCAGCAGAGTTATGGGTCGAGTGAAGGGAAGACGCCACGTGTGCGCCAACCACCCCCACCCCTCATTTGAAGCGTATTCATGTAAACACTGGGGAAAATTCCTCGCAACCCCCGCTTCGTCCCACTCACCGAAAAACCCCATTTCTGCGGTAATCCGCCGGTTGAGATGGGACGTGGTGGCGAGAAGGGTGCCCTTTCCCCGAGAAACATATTCGTTTACCCGGAAAAACCTTCCTCCCTTCCCTCGCTACCAATTTCGGGTTATCAAAGGTCCCCATACACCAACCCCCTCCGACCGGTTTCACCTTTTGGGGAAAACTCCCGACAGCTTTTCTCTTCCTTGGGAGTTCTCCGCTGACTTCTTTTTTACTAACGCCGACCCCCTTCCTTCCCCCCCTCCCCTCTTCCTTTAACTGCGCTCGTCGAAGATCAAACAGCCCGCGGAACCGCTCATTTTTCCTCTTAATCCCCTTCAAAAGCCTCGTCACCCTCACCCTCTAATCACTTCCCTAATTGAAATCCGAACCTTCCCTAAAACCCGCCCTTCCACTCCGCCCCCTACTCGGCGGCTACCATGTGGTAATGAATGAGGGTGGATGTGAAGGACCTCCAGTTTCATCAATCGAGCGCGCCAGTCAAAGTGGATTAACCCAAACAGCCGCCTCCTGCCAACTTCGGGTCAATCGCTCGAATCACAAATTTTTTATTTCTTAATAAATTAACATTATTGCAAGTTTATTTAAGGTTTAGTTCAAGGATTGAAGGGTAAGCAGATCTACATATTATCATACAGTCAGGTTGCCTTAAAGTCCAACTTGGCTGACGTGGTATGTCTTCAGGGGCTCAGACGACTCAGTGTCTTTAGTATGGAATGAATTGCCCTGTGCCCCCTTACTATAATGTTTCTAAGAATTCCTTCCCATTGGGCTCGCGCCTCACATAGGAACGACAGAGTCGCTTTAATCGGCAGATTCTGGTAGGAGATAGGATAAACGCCCATTGGCATAGCCAGCCAAGACTAAAAGAGGGCTCAAGACTGCTCAAGGGCTAAAGCAGTGCTTACGCTCACCAGACGGGAACTACGTGTCCGTACTAACTTCCTCGCTAGGCACTCTCCACTTAGCTATCAACTCAACAAGATGGGTGAATCAAAAGCAGTTGAATGCGGATGGTGGACGAAAAGTACACTGCACATGCTCCGCTGCCTCCAGCTTCATCTCGCAGAATCTGCCATTCTGTACCTCTGACTTGCCAATCTTGGCCAGGTGGTACCTTAGTGGACTCTCTCCCTCAATCGCTGCCTGGAGAGTCTGACGAACAACTTTGACTGCCTTCGGCCAGGTACATCCCTGCACTCCTCCTCCCACTTACCAACCTCCTTGATCAAGTGGCTGTTGGTAGTCCTTACGGGGGAAGAGCAGATCCCTTTCTCGCCAGTTAATCGTCCTCTTCGTTCCCTTTTATTCCTGCATGACCTGGCACCCAACGCAGTGTTAATGTGTTTTCTTTTGCCAAGGTTTTCAGAGCAGTCAGGCCTTCTCCCTGACGTGACGGTATAGGAAGCCATTGGCAGGGCCTTAACTGCAGCCTGACATAATGTACGAGTATATTCTTTTCCGCTTCAAGCCCCAACGCAGGAGGTGCCACGAGCACACCCAATGGTATCGCTGTCTTGATCCCTGGGCCTGCTAGGCCACCAATAACTGATCCGTCTGTATAATATACCATGGCCCCCGCCTCAAGAGAGCTCCCTAAATCTTGGTCGAGTCAGCGGCGAGAGACATGCTCAGCTTCTGGCAAGGAACATCCTCGCAATAGGCCCAACGTCTCTCCGCTTTGACAACCTTGAGTTAGTTATCGTAATTGGCGTTAGTGCACCTGCCGGCCGTGTACACCTCAGTAGTTTTGCTCAGGAGCGTCTGATGTGCTCGTTTCGGGCTGAGAAAAACAAAAATAAATAAACATAAAAATGCGGAAAAACTCTGGTTATCGACCAGCAAAAGCTTTTCGGGGGAACCCGTTTTCACCGTCGAGAGATAATCCCGAGGTGGACGACCTGCCTGCGGTTGTGGATCGTGGGTTGGAGATGTGGATGCTGGAGGGGTCGGATTAGCTCCCCGTTCTATAATCCAGATTAGGGTTGGAAAGCAAATCCTCATCCCCCCCACCCCTACCCACAGCGTCCTTTTACCGTTCATCCCTTCTGCACCGTTTCGCGTTATCCCGCTCCGAACGCTTCCAGGTTCTCCAGAGAATCGGCGCTTTATCCCCCCCCCCTCCCGTCCCTTCCACTCCTCCTTCGTCCGTGCACAGTTCCCCCTTCACCTCACTTTGGGTTTCCAAAGCTTAGCATTAATGCCTCCTCTTTTCCACCGACGTTTCGCCCCTTCCCCCATCGGAACATCGCTTTCGGTATTATAAACCGTGGAAACCCTTCACTACCCCCTTCCCCCCCCCGTTACGAGTGCTATCCGTTCGGAAGGGCATCCCTTTATTTAGTTGAGGGCTTTGGGATGGAGGGCGAGGTGCGGATTCGCGTTTTTTTTCTCCCTAATCCGCGAACAAATCTGAAACTTTTCTCTCCCTGACCCCCCCCCCCCCCAACCACACCACCTCCATCGTCGTCACTATACTCCTCTAACGCTTTTACGAGCGGGGCTTTCTAAATTTTGGTGGATTTTCGTTCAATTCGCGGATTTTTGACTGCGTACAAATCAGGACACTACTGTGGACTGTGTGTGAGTAACCAGGTGGGGGGGGGAAGAGGGTCCAGAGCCTACGCGGGTGTACTACAGGTACAGGTACCATGCAGGACGTCAATGTTGAAATCAGCAATGTTTCCCTCGTACTGTGCTACCCTGTCAAGCAACAACTTTTTATTCCTTCCGCAAGACGAAAATAGTTGTTATATTGGCAACACTGCTCTCTGGGAGGCGTTAGAGACCTCTGACGTCACCTAAACATGGTTAAGTAATAGCAGTCTTTGACGATAATCACCTGTTTTGTTGGCAACACTTCTCTCGAGGAGGCACAGGAACAGATGATTCTCAGGAAGGCACTGACGTCATTGGTGCGAGGGGAGGGGGTACGTCAAACCTGATCCCTTCTCAGTTGAGAAGGTCAGTTACTGATACGCTGTTTGCCCCCTTTTACACTACTTATGTGTGAATACACTTTTAACAACTGAGGCACTCCTAGGTACATCGGTGCCATTCAGACCAATCCATCGGACTATTCGTTTCGTCAAAATAGTTCAAGAGTGGTTTTTCCACTGGAGTATCTTTTTGGTTGTCAATAATGGCCCCTTCCGAACAACTACTGATTGTGGCTGAATAACTCTGCTATGGCTCACCAACTTATGTTTCCTTATACCTGTAAGTTATGCATCCCTTAATAAGGTCAAGGCGCTAACTGCTGACTGTACATCTGCGACTGGTTAAATAGGAGTGTTAGAGCCAGGGCCCTTCAATTTTCTTCACCCCTGTCCCGTTGCAACTTGTGTTTTGCGTCAATACAAGTTTCGAATCTTTTTAAAAAGTTGAATTCCACCCAATCGAACATAATTTACATAAATTGCGTAATTCCGTAACACCAGCGCCGACCTGCACTCCTCCAAACAAACTTGTACAAAAATGTTCAAGAAAACCAAAATATATGTCAATCCCCGTAGAGCAACTGCTAAATATTTGGAGCTACTTCGCTGCAAGTTAAACTAAAATATCTGGTGCGCCACCCCCAGCTACGTATGAGGGCGCTATGTCATGGTTCAACGCTTTCCTACACGAACATGTACGTAGAACAAAATGTAGGGACGAGTTAGTTGAGATTTCTTCATAAGTTTGACCGAAATCGTTACAGCCGTTTCTGAGAAAATTGGAATACCGAAAAATTAATATTCAACAATTAATTCAATTGGCTTATATTTCCGTTCGAAATATATATACAGAAGTACTTACCTAAAACGAAGTGTGAGTATAGGTGTCTAAAAGACACTCTGTAAGATTGATCACATCTGGTGAAGCAGTTACCACAGAATTTACGGAAATGTTCGTAAAAACGTTATTTTCGACGCATTTTGATTTGTATCTTTGTTCAATGGACTGTCAGAGGAACATTTATTCAGAATAATACATAGGTATTAACTATTCAAAAACATTCTCTGTGTTTGGTGGAAATCGTTGCGGTCGTTTACGAGAAATGCGAAAAACCCTAGTTTTTGGTACATTTTCGACTCCACCATAACCGCTCCCTTTACCATCGATGGAAGTCGCCCATGACCTTATTTGCGCATTTACAAAAAATAAAAAACTAAACAAAAAAAGTACCAGCTCAATCGGTCATGCCGTTCTCCCGCGAATCGAACCACACACACTCGGATGACCCGCTGAACTTGAGTTTTTTTACACTCAGTAGGCTTCAAAACGTAAAGATCTGAAGAAACCCCAACTTTTTCCTTTGACACGATTACAATACATTACTAAAGTTAACGTACCTGTTAGGTGAGTCCGTCTCCTATGGCTAGTCAGATACTGTGGGCGAGTGCTTTCGATGTAAAGACATCATCATCTGGCGGTTAAGTCAGTACTTGAGTCAATCAGTCGGTCGTGGTCTTTATATAACAGGAGAAAGATAAATGGAACGGTGTAGCGTTGTGGAAGAGGCGGGGGGATGGGAGGAGGCCATGCACTTCTGGGGAAACCCACTAGAAGTGAAGGGAAAGGTATCTTAAATAGTCTGTCGATTGTCGATTCTAAGTCTTTTTTGTATCGGGTGGGGGAGGAAGGAACACAAACGAAAACAACCAACTGACGGATTTACAGACCACCCAATACAAAAAAGACTTAGAATCGACAATCGACAGACTATTTAAGACGTTCCTTTCCCTTCACTTCTAGTGGGTTTCCCCAGAGGTGCATGACCTCCTTCCATCCCTCCCCTTTCCTCAAGTACTGACTTAATAGCCAGACGATGATGTCTTTACATCGCAAACGCTCGCCCACAGTATCTCACCAGGCAGAGGAGACGAACTCACCTAACAGGTACGTTAACTTTAGTAATTTGTCTACTGGCGGATCTAACTCAATTGCGTTAATACAATAGATTCTTTTCCGTTTGGATAGCGGAAAGTACAAAGAAATTATGTAGCGTCGACTCGGAAGAGCTGGTTTCCTGATGGAGCCGGAGTTTTCTTCTGGCAAACCTTCAATTGAGTTACGAACCCATAGGTATTTAGTTAAGTAACAGCATAATGGTCTTCTGTTGTCATTGAGGAAAATTGAGATGCGTGAAGAGGAGGTTACACATTAATTCTGAAGCGCGTAATCGTGTCAGAAAAAAGTTGTGTTTTCTTGAGATCTTCACGTTTCGAGGCTTACTGAGTCCAAACCAAAAACTAGGGTTTTTCCTCGTTACTATTTTGATTAAACATTCAACTTATCTTTTCCTAGTCACTTTTCTCCTTCATAAATATCTCCATGAAAGTACGATGAGCGGGGATATTAGGCCCAACAAACAAAAATAGGTTTTTTACGCTACACGGGGAAATATTTAAAGCTCTTCAACTATTTCCACCAAACTCACAGAATGTTTTAAAATAGTTCATACCTATTTATTGTTCTTAATAAACGTTCCTTTGGCAGTCCATTGAACGACAATAAAAATCAAAATGTGTCGAAAATAGTGTTTTTTTAAAAACATTTTTGTAATTTCCCGAGTAATTGCGTCACCGGATCAATCATAAGAAGTGTCTTGTAGCAACCTATATTCGCGTTAAGTTCTTCGTAATTATTTCTATATCTATTTGTTGAACGAAGATATTAGCCATGACGGCTCGGAAAACGAGATTTGTCGAATGCCGATTCATCGGGTTTTCAATTTTCTGAAAAACGGCTCGAACGATGTCAATCAAACTCACAGAGTAGTTTCACCTAACTAGTACATTTATGAACTCACTGAACCGTGCGGTTATTGTTGTACTTATTCTACAAATAATAAGAAATGTTGGATTGGGTTTAAAAAACGTTGATTCGGGTTAGACCCCGAAGTTGAATGACTTTGGATTTTTTGACTCGGCCAATTTTGGTATTTTGACCGATAAAGTTTTTGAAATCTTCATCTTTCCCGTCAATAGCTGATGATGTGATCGAAATATACACAAATGCAAGGAATGAAAGGTGCTTTTGGCGATTTGGCCAGCCACGTTATTTCCATAGTTTTCATGAAATGTTTGTCTTCTAAATCACAGTTATTACTTTAACGACATTCCCCCTCTTCCTTTACGATTTCTTATATAGTTACGTTTCCCCAATTAATGAATGTAACGTTTTCACTATTTTGAAAAGTGTAGCGTCCGCTTTGTCAACTAACAATTGCTAGGTTCCGACCTCATTGTTTTTTGGATGTTTGGCGACGCTTCTTGAGACCTCTTCTTCAACACCTGAAATTTCAACTGTGACATTATCGCCTCCTTCCACCGCTGTGTATCGGGGAGCCGTATCGTATCGTATCCCACTCGATAAAAACGAGGAGCCTTGAGCAATTATGAACTGCCGAAGACCTTCTACTGTCATGCCCCTTCGGAGGACCCCTCTGTCAGTTGGCATTCACTCATCTACTAAACCACTTTCAGCGAACCTAGAAAACTTTCTCTTGGACAGAACGGTGTTGGTCATGTTTAGTGTTGAATACTCCCAAATATACGGCTTTCTCAATCCAAGGGCATCTATGAACCAATAAAATTGATCGTCTCTGTCGCGATACTTCCTAGCACTCAAGCAATGCGTTACACCTTCAATGCCGAAATCGAAAGTTGGGTAAGCTTAGTATTTGTTACCTGTTTTTGGGTGAAGTTCATTTTTGCACCGATACATGGTGGGATCGCGGAGGCACCCATTCAGGGAGGACATATCAATCCAAACTGGGCCGTGGGGGGGGGGGGGGGGGGTTTAGCTGCCAATCCCTGAACCCCAGGTGTTCCTGTCAATCAAACCTTAGCCATTTCAAGCTGTGCCAACGATGTACTTTCCTAGTGAGTTTTTCCACACCCCCTTCCCTAATCAAACTTCTCAGCCCCTACTTACCACTCTCAAACTCGGGTAGTCACATTCTCTCAACCACTTACGCTGACTTCCTTTCATCTCTCGTTCCTGAACCAGTTCAACTATTTAGAGACCTCCCTGTGCCCCGTTAAGTCATACTTTACTTGATACTCTCTCATATTCATATCACTATTCTGCTCATTCTTTATACCCTTCTCTCTCACTCAGCTCATTCGCCAGCTTTTCTTCACACGTACTTAACTCCCTTCTTCACCACCCAACAAATTTTTTTCTTGCAACGATTAAACTAGATTCCCGAACATTGAATTGGATTTTCAAGATCACAATGCGAAAGAGAACACATCGCTATTACAATTAGAGGAGTCTACGGACTCGTATCAAACACAAATACGTAATGCACTTAGAAACCATACTAACATACCAAAAGAACAGCATTATAAATACATAAACATGAACCCAAAACCACCACTACTCAAAGGACAACCAAAAATTCATAAAAAGGATACACCCATCAGACCAGTCATAAACTTCACATCTGCACCAGCATATAAACTCTCAAAATACTTGACCACAATGTTAAAAAAATACCATTACATTACCAAACAGATATACGATACGAAACACAGAAGAACTCACCACTAGATTAAAAGACGTAATTATAACTTCAAACACTAGATTGGTATCATTTGATATAAAAAACTTATATTCCTCCATACCAATAAAAGAAACCATTGATATACTACAAACCAAACTAAGACAAATAGACACGACCACCACTAAAAACGTGACCAACCTCACCAAACTGACACTCGGACAAAACTACTTCCAATTCAACAACAGCATATACAAACGAAAAGATGGATTAGGTATGGGAAACCCTACCTCGTCCATGTTAACTGAAATATTTCTACAACATTACGAAGAAACTCATATCCAGACCCTAATGACAAAACACGATATTAAACACTACGCCAGATATGTAGATGATATCATCTGCGTATTAGGCCGCGATAACACTGACGACATACTAAAGGACTTAAACAATATCCACCATAATATCCAATATGACATGGACAAAGGACAAAATAAAACTCTTAATTACCTGGACCTGAAAATCACACGGTTGGACAACGAACTACAATACGACATTTTCAGAAAACCCACTGCCACCGACACGACCATACACTTTACATCAAACCACCCACAACAACATAAACTAAGTGCATTTAGACACATGATACGGAGACTAAAAACTATTCCACTACCCGCACAAAATTACAAAAAAGAACTTGATACGATCAATACCATCGCAGAAAATAACGGTTACTCCAAAAAAACAATAAACAAATTATTAAGACAATACGAATCCAAAAAACACGACTCAAAAACACAGAATACACAGACTTTAACAAGACGCTGCACATTCACGTACACAGGACCAATAACATACGGAATAACTAATATCCTCCGAAAGGAAGGTATACAAATCGCATTACGTACGGACAACACGCTTAGAACCATACTAACTACAAAGACTGAAAAGACAGACCCACTCGACCAAAGTGGGGTATATAAAATAACTTGTACTTGTACAAACGCATACATAGGACAGACAGGACGAAAAATACGGACCAGATACTCAGAACACATTAAATCTCTTAATAGGAACAAAGACGATTCAAACTTTGCTAACCATCTCAAAACAACTGGACATGAACCAGCCAAAGTACAGGACTGCACCACCTTACTACATAAACAATGCAAAGGACGAAAACAGAACATATTAGAAAACATGGAAATTTACAAACAAAAAAACTTCAATGGACAGATCATAAATGAACAAATCAACACAAAATGCGACACCATATTCACACCACTCAAAACACTACACAAACGAAAACAACCAACTGACGGATTTACAGACCACCCTACACAAAAAATTCCACAATTGATAGATCATTCAAGACGTTCCATTCACCTTAGGGGTTTTCCCCTGAGGTACATGACCTCCTCTCCCCGACCCTTCCCCGACCCGCCATCATCCCGTTTTACCTTCCTTTCATATATAAAGACCACGACCAACTGACTGACTCCAGTACTGACTTAACGGCCAGACGATGATGTCTTTACATCGAAAGCGCTTGCCACCAGCAACACACCAGCCAGAGGAGACGGACTCACCTAACAGATACGTAAACTTTAATAATTAGAGGAGTATTTGTGAAATGGAAAAAAATTGTCAATGGAAAGTTATGATGTTTTTGAAGCTTCATTAAGCTTTTTCAGTTCAGGCTCGAATGACAGTCGAACGATCCGAATAACGCCTAAACGTTCGCGATCCTTCCGTCCTTTAGCCTCTGACGAGTCGCGATGAATCCTGTCGCATTGTGGGCTGTTTCGAGGATTATCGTCTTTGCTTCGCTCTACCGCAGTAAATCCTCGCAAAAGCGGAATCAATTGGCGATACCGAAGCGAAGTGAAATGAGAAGATGCGTGGAAGGTGGGGCAGTTAGCACCTTTAATTGGTGCGGCGGGCTCTGGGGAGAGCGGCGGGAGCTAATGGCTTTAGATCATCGACATCCTCGTTGCGACGCTCAGCTCCCTCTCCGCGTTTTCATTAATCCGCTCCTCTCGCGTTGTGGGAAGCGGCTAACGAGCCGTTATGAGCCCGTTGTAAAACAAACCACCTACTCAACACCCCCCCCCCCTTCTCCATTCCTCAACATACACAACCAACCACCTCTCATCGGATTTTCTCCTTTTTTTCGGGCGTTATTTTAATCCCTTTTTTTTCCTCTTTCTCTTCTCTCTCGCTCCCTATCCCTCTCCATCGCCCTTCCCCCCTCTTCATCCATGTCACGAACGTCTATAACTCCGTGTACCAGGTCATCTATACACTGCGGAGCATTCCACACGTACGCGCGCCAACATCCAGTGCTCGCCCTAAATAGTGAGAATCTGAGAAGGCTGTCAAAAGCACACAATTCGGCAGCGCGTTCGCTTTTAGCTTAAAACTGGATGAACGAGTCACCCCACTATAGAAAAATGGGCTGGCTAAAAATAGCGAAAACGAAAAAGCTGGTTATAGCGTATTTAGCTTTTAAAGTGCTCAATATAAAAACGCTGCGAATTATTACACAACGGTTTATAATTCTCCCGCACAGCTTGACGTAGTATCACACCTCCGAGACCCATCCCATTGGAATCAGCATCGGAAAATACCAGTAAACGATACGAAACATGACCAGACTACAACGGACGGACGAAAACTAAATATTCCAGGCGCATGTAGGCAATTGGCATGACGTGACGAGTCGAGCTGACGGGAGTGCAAATGACGAAACGATTATTTTTGCTGTACTGTCCTGCTAGTTCCTTCAATTAGTAGACTTAGGTTCACTATAATTACTGCGATTTCACTGTTTCTGTGGACGGTAGCAGATTTGGAATCCCCATGCCTTGAAACATAATGTCAAATTTTGAGAGGGGAAGCGAGAGGGGGCTGTAAAAAGATTGTCCTTACCCAAAGCGTAGATGTATCATTTAGAATGAATAATAAGCCAAAACCCCGATTATTTATATAGTAGTTTCCCTTTATGGAAGGTGTCTCGCTACGATGAACAATGAGACGCAATTGAGGAAGGGGAAGGAATGAATAAATATTGGCGTTCATCAATAAAAATTAAGAAAATATCAGGTGCGTCGCATCTCACATCTTTCCTTAGCTCTACGTCAATTCACTTGTGTTCGTGGTTTTGGTTTATTATTCATTCTGAATAATAACCCTATGTTTTCGGTCACGAAAAATTTTTTACAACCCCCCCCTCAAAATTTGATACTTTACGTTTCAAGACATGGAGATTCCAAATTTGCAATGTCCATCTGCCGTTCCCCATCCTCCATCCGCCGTCCCCCGTCTGGGCCGTTTTGTGCCTTTAAGGTGGTCTAAAAGATTCGTTCTTTTGCACAAAAATCCCATTTGGTATCTAGTTGTCCCTGCCATCTCGGCAACCCGATCGGACGAATCCCATGATTGTTATGGGCAAAAAACGGTTAAAAAAATTAACGAAATGCAGTACAACGCGGGAACTACAGCGGAAGTCAACGTTTCGTCGTTTGTACTCCCTCCCTCCCCCCCGTCTCATTAAAAAACCACCCGCGCTCGCTCGCCTCCCAACGACGCCGCCACTCAACTCCCCTTTTGACTCACAACGGGTTCGCTCGAAACGCCCCCGTTCCAATTTCTCCGACTCAACGGGGCAAAATCATCAGACGTTTTGTTTCCGTAGTTCCATTGTAGTCAGGTCATGTTTCGTATGGTTTACTAGTATTCGATGTTGAATCGAATGGGATGGGAGAGCAGTAATACTTGGTCAAGGTGTTCATGAGAATAATAAACCATTGTGTAATAATTTGCAGGGTTTTTTCTACTTAATTTATTTAAGCTTTAGGCGCTTACAGTTCCGGATTTATTGCGCCACTCGTATCGATGTGTGAACCATTATTGAGCAATCAGTACACACACAATTGGTGAAGCTGTATCGATGATTTTTTTGAAGAGGGTAATAATCACTTATCCAGAGCTATCGGGTAACAACATTCATAAATGGGTAGTAAGTGAAACTGGTGGTGATTCTGGATTTTCCGGAGTGACCCCTATATACGTTATGAGCGTTTTTAAACGATCATCGTATAGTTATTTGATTGAACTGTTGTTCAGTAGGGCTATTGGACGTCTACGATAGACCCTATGCTATGGTTTCGGAGAGCATCGATCCCCATTGTTTATACCTGTCCTTAGTTATTTCCAAGTGACAACGGATTTCACCCTTTTTTGAACTTTCCACAAACCTTTCTCTCCTCAACAGACATCTCCTTCCAAGTCAGTCGTCCATCAGCACTCCCAAACGACAGTGGTCTCCCAGTTCTCCCAACAATTCCTCTCTGAGCTCGCGCTACTCACAACTCAATTCTAACTCTCCCTCTCTCTCTCGCTCTCTCCCAATGCTCAGCGTCTCACAACCAGTTCACGTGTATTTAGAGTCCCTTGTTCACGTTTATATACTCACAGTCAATTTGCCAACACCACTCTGTCAAATATAATACACTCAAGCTCACTACGTCCATTTATTTCTCAGTTTCAAGCTCCCACCAGGCAAAACGGTTATAAGCCTGCTTTGTGGCAGTCAATGCTGGTATGTTCCCTACAACCGGCGCTTACTGTTGTACGACCTACCGTGCAGCAGCAAGTGGTTTCATGTTTCTTCTACACTGGTAGCAGGATAGAGAATCTTTGAGAGAAAAGAAGTTGCGTGGCGCATTGAATTGACACACACACACACACACACACAAACGAACTGGCGATGAGTTTCAAACTAATATGTGAACTTTATAACGAAGTGCCACTGTATTATAGTTATGCAAACTTCAGGGAAGGCAGAAAGTTCAAATTGTCTTGACCTCGGAGGTGGAAAAGCCGTAGGGGCCATCGAAAGATGAGGTGAGACACTGACCATTCTGGCCTTTAGTGTAGACATGGTACCCCGGGGGGCCTTGCGCCGGTGCACTATGGTCACAGCAGGTGGCTGCCTCCGCAGGGCAAGGTAGGTAGAACGGAGCGATCCAACTCCTACCCAGGGCGAGGCCTGAAAATGCTGGAAAAAGGCTTGCTCTGCGGACGTCGTGGTGGCCCAGTTCTCCCATCCCAAATTTCGTTTTTAAACTGGGGGATCTGAAGGAGGTAGGGGCCACCCGGTCAGTACTCCCCCATCACCCCCAAATGAAGAATCGTAACTGCATTATGGTTATTAGTGGTAAGAGGGGGGGGGGGGTAGTGTTGCTACACCTTCATGTACATTTACATGTTTCCTCCAACGTCATTTTTTGGTGTTTTTGAGTTTATTTTTCTTCTGTTTCAGGTGGGTTTTGAGTGTGCCGTGAACCATTCTTGCAATTATATACGTAAGTGCGCTAAATTTCAAATGTTCCTTTCAACCTGGAAGCTAACAATGAACCACGATAGTTAATACCAATTATAAACTGTATTGATATTGCAAAATGAATTTAAAATAAAATCGTGAGCGAAATCAGAACACAACTAACTATAGTTATATTGATCAAAACACCAAATTTTATTTTCTAGATTTCGGTAATTCTGATTACGTTTTATGAATGGACAGATCCAGTTAATACTACGATCATGTTAAAATTTCAGTACTGGAAAAATTATCGGCATTATAGTGCCGACCTCATATGACGCTGCAGTTCTGAAAACAAATCACAATGGTAGTCCAATAAGCTCCGTATACCGAAGATGTTAAACTACGTTGAGCAGTGGTTATCAATAATGTTATTTTACAATCACTTTGATTCGCCATTTAATCCCAAAACTGTAACTGTTGAATACCTGTGGTTGCTTTTGGAACGCTTGTACCGTATAAGCGCGATTTATTAAGATAACACTGTGTTGAGATCACTTTTTGACGTAATTTCTGATAATTTATTGAGCTACTTTTGTCATTCTCCCACAGATGACCATTTCGTAGTACTGTTATACCATTTGGACCAGTACACGCAGAAAAGCAGTTTTTGAGACAAAAATCGGCATTTTTGTCATTGACGTGATAACTATAGCTAAATATGAGCCATAGTTTGGTGTCCCATGGTGACCTGCAAGTTAAATGTGGAGCCTAGAGCCGGTTCTGCCGTCGGCCGTTAGCTTTCGAACTTTGATCAGTAGCTCCACCTTCAATCATCAATGGTCTCCTAAAACTGTGACCAGTGGCGAGATAGTAGGCGCAGTCTAATCGTCAGCAGGGACCGTTACGGGCGCATGAAAACATTTCAAAAAAAAAAAACATAAAACGAAAAACTTGCCACAGTTGAGTCGTGCGCGCCTGCGACTACTAACAATCCGCTGGCGCCAATCGTCGGTCGAAAAAGGGAAGGCGTTGTCTGAACGAGGGGCCGGAGGAGGTCGGGTGAATGAGAATGAAGGAAGAATGACAGGAAAGAGGAACCTGTTGCGGAAACGTCGCGGGACTGATGTCATAAGTGAGATGGATAAGCCCAGGGGATTGAGACGCCTCCGCCTGCCAACTGGTTTCTCGCCGGGAGGACAATCCCGAACTTGTCAAATCGGCCATTGTTCTTATTTTACGTTTTAATTTTCTTGAATATACCTGGAGCTAGACAACAGACAACTTTCCGCGGCCTCGCGTACGTTAAAGGTCGCCCCACACTGAATGCGATCTGTTGCAGACGTACACAATGCGATATCGGGGAGAGAAATCCGATGTTTGAGTTGGTTTTCGCACAACTTGCTACGAGCATTTAGTTTTTTATTTGTAAAAGGAGAAAGTTCTCAAAGATAGGTACGTTTTTTCGCATTATTACAGAGCACCAGTGGAAGATGAATCCAATCCACCCAATCAATAAAAAAAAAGAAAGCTAGATTTACCACAAAGTAGAGAAGACTTATTGTAACAAGGAGAAATATAAGCAGTGTTTAGCGATGAATCAACCGCATGACGCGTCGTTATAGCAGCTTGTTTTAGGATAACAACATCATGACGGAGAATGCCGTCAATACGTTTTCCTTCTTGAGAAGCAACCCAAATACTTAGGAGTCAATATACGTGAGAGGTGGGCGTGTCAGCCAAGTTCCAGTCTCTCGAAGGCCCTGCTCTTGTAATGTTTGCCTCATTGAGAGCGAACAGCATGATCACTTGAGGTGTGTGTTATCGTGGCACAATCCTCGTGTACAAGGCCATTTGCCTTGGCGAACCTTCTGCCTCTATGTTTAGGTTAGCATGAAAAGCACTGGCCCAATCTCTGTGGACCACTAGCCTGCGCGCGTTGTTGACATTTGCTTTTACGACAAAACTGTGGTCATCTGTTAAGCTCAGCAGTATCAGTGATGCTAGTAACCATTTCGAATTGCGTTGCGTACCCGCGGCCATTGTCCTGGGATTCAACGCTCACACACTTGGATGATAATACAATTCCTTAACTTGAGTCCATAAATTAATGCTATGGAATATAGAGTATATTATTACTCACTTGCGACACATCTTTCACAACTATGGAACATTGAAAGTTAGTGGAGTCCGAAGGCACTCAAACAAAAGGCAATCCTGAACCAAAAAGTCGGGTAAGACCGTTTTATTTACACCTTGGCCTAAGCTTGCTACGTCTTTATATTCGAAGGTGCTATGACTCACATTTCGTATGAGCTCACCACCATAGAGCTGCCTGGCGGTATGGATGCTTAAAAGATCCCTATGAAATTTACCGCTGTGTACTAGTGGAACGCTAACACGAGTTAATAATTTTTAAGAAAATTACATTTCTCTGGATCAAAATTGGTTGAACCAAACTGACGTGGTACATAATCCCACTTTTGAAAAACAACGCGAGCAACGCAGTAAATTATCAAACAATTTGACGCAAAACGATTTTAGTGCAGTTTTGTCCTCATAAATTCTGCTGAGATGACGCTGGAGTCCTTACCAAAATCGAATTGGTAGTCCAAAAAGGTACCCACACAATCTTAGCTTAGCGAGGGCTTTAACATAATTAGGGACATCCCTCGAAATTCTGTAATTCAAATTATTGTCGTTTCTTTTTCTCCTTTCACTCCATGGTTGTTGTTTTCCTGTTGTCGTTTTGCCGTTTTAAAAATAAACTCGAAACTCCTCAAAAATATCTGGTACGATGCATCATACAACTTACCTCAGCCCTACGTTCTTATTACTACCAATCTATTTTTCACTCAGTTCAATCGAATTTAATAAAATTTAACTTCGCGTTCCTTAATTTATTGGGCTGCCGCTATTTGTGCCACGACGTTCATTAACCTTCAGCATATAGGTAATCGTGCGGTGCGCGTGATTTTTCGGGGAAGACTGAGGCCTACCGTTCTGGACCTGTTAGGAGGAATGTTACCAAAAAAAGCAAACATAACGTTCCTTTCTACTTTGTAGAGCCAAGGAAAGTAAAACCCTGCAAATTATTACACAACAGTTTATTATTCTCATGAACAGCTTGACCTAGTGTTACTGCTCCGATACCCATTCCATTCGATTCAGCATCGAAAAATACTAGTAAACCATACGAAACATGACCTGACTACAATGAACTACGGAAACTAAATATTCCCCTGGCGCCAGGCGCCCGTAAACGTCTGTAGGCATTTATGATCCGATGTAAGGGTGTGCGGAGGAAGTGCCGGCTTCATCGGCTTTAACCTTCCTCCGCCCTGTCGGGCAAAAAGAGTCGGGGAAATTGGTACGGGGACCTCCAGCGAACCCTCGGCAATTGACACGACGTTGCGAGGCGAGCGGGCGGGTGGTTTCGATGAGACGAGAGGGAGGGAGGGAGGGAGGGAGTGCTGACGAAACGTTGACTTCCGCTGTAGTTCCCGCGAGTTCTTTCAATTTCCAGGGTTTTTAAAATCCAAACAAAATGGTTGGAGGCGTTTGAGGGGAAAAATTATTTAGTGTTTTGATCGTTATTGTGTAAGTGTAACTTATATTTACGACTTCACGAATAAATCAACTCGTTTATTTTACGCCAAACAGAACAGACTAAACTCTTCAATTTTTTCCAAAAATCTCTCATGACTGGTCATATGGAACAAGCGAATAATAATAATAACTGTTTGGTAGCCACATTACTCCCCTCAAGAGTCAACGATACTGTACTGCAAACAGGATCTGTTGGCCACTCCAAGTGGTATTATGATGAGTTGTCGGTTCAGTAGCTGGTAAGCTGGCCTGAGGAAGTGAAGAAGGATGAGTAGCTAGTCCAGCACGGAAGCTGGTCTGTTCTCAACGAGGGGCCTGTAGGCGAAAAACTTCGTCTGTTATGGCACAATACACGGTAAGGGCCATCGTAAGTAGGTTGCAAAGGTCTCCTCATAGCATCCTGTCGTACAAAAATGTGTGAAGAAGCAGGTCAATCTGCATCGTAGCCTTACTATGGCAACTATAGTTAGTTTTGGGTGGTTTTTGCTCATTCCCCTATTTTGGCGTCCCGTGGTAACCTGCGCGCTATAAGTTTAAGCTGATTTTTAAAATAAAGCCGGCCAATTTGTCTCAGTTCGTAATCAACAACCCTTAAAATGTGAAGACTTGAAAAATCTTCTAACTCGAATTATTTAGGAAGTTTTAAACTCAAACGTTGACGAGTATCCTTGGAGTCACCGCATATTTGTACTGCAGAAGCCAAATACCGTATTCAGCATCTCATCTTGTTGCTTCGTTCTAATCATTTGAGAAGTTTCGTTTTTATCTTCTCGACAACTCCACAGAACCTCGAAGTGAAATCCGTCCTCGACGGACCGGTGACCGTCGGTCACTAGTCGCCTCCTTTTTTCCCCTTAAGCAGGAAGAAGACGTCCCTCGGAACTCACCCATCACCGCAAGGGCTCGAAGAAAAAGAAAAAAAAAGAAAAGAGAAGAATCTCCGAGGAAGTACCGAAAACCGCAATTCTCGTTTTGGAAGAGTTAAAAAGCTGAAGGAAGATGTAAACGGAGAGATGTCCGCTCCGGATCCGCAACGCTGAATCGGTTGATTTTGTGTCCCTTCTGAGAGTTTTTCAACGTCCGAGAGAGTCGTGGAGTGTGGACGAGGGAGCTAGATGAACCAGAGCGATCAGTTGTACGAAGAAGAACCTGAAGGAGCGATCGGAAGTTGGTTTTGTCACTGACCAACCTGCACGTGGCGCACACGCGCTTTCCCCGAAATCGATCAAAATTTTACAAAATACATTTCAGCGAAAAATATTTGGAGTAAATTTTTTGTATTGGAAGCTCTGACTTACGTAACTACCAGGAAATAGTTATGGCACTATAGTCTCCAAAACATTCACGGCAGTAGCTCAATACGATGGAAGTTCAATTATTGGCATTGGATAGTTCAAAGCAACCCCAGAAACTCTGGAATTCGAACCAGAAACATCAACAGTCTCATAAATCAACTACGATTACCAAATAATACCCGTTGCGTAAGTAGAAGCAACTCAATAAATTCCGGAACCTTAAAAGCTTCCAGTTTTTGTGTAGAACGTTTTTATAAAGTTAATGACAATCAGGTGCGCCACACAACTTTTATTAGCTCAACGTTAATTCGCTTGTGTTCGTGGCTATTTCTACTAACTCAATTTATTTTTCTCTCTGCCGTGACCATTATTGAGCAATTCGTACACAGAAAAGCCTGTAAATACGGTTAGTATGAAAAGGATAATAATAACTATTTCAGAGCTATCAGGTAAAAACATATAGAAACGGTGGTTGAACTTCCGGAATTTCTGAAGTAGCCCCTACGTATCTTCTGGCCGTAGTCAAACGCTCATTGTATAGTTACTTCATTAGACTACCACCTGAATTTTTCTGAAGATTCTTCTCACATTTGAGCGATGTTTATGAAGCAAAATCTGTGCTAAATCGATTTTCGTCGAAATTTTTGGCAACTCGTTGTGCTGCTCTCGTAATTTTTCCACTGATGAGAATTTTATGATATAGTTGTCCCATTAGAAGCTTTCTATATGAAAAATTTGACCAATATCGTTACATTTGTTTGCGATTAAAAAAAAAAATTAGGAGGATTAGGGTCATAAGACCCTCTCTTACATCATCCCTGGCAAAATACCGTATGCGTCCCAAATTAAATTTTGCACAGCGTACAGAAAATATCTGGTGCGTTGCAACACACTACTTTCCTTAGCTCTACGTCAATTCACTTGTGTACATGGCTTTTTCTACTTACTCAATTCATTTATCGCTCAGTTCATTTGAACTTGGTCAAACAACACTTTACGGTAGCAGAAAGCGGAAGCGCTTACAGTTCCGGAATTTATTGTGCTGCTCATACTCATTCCCGGACCATTATTGAACGATAGGTACACAGAGAATTAATGTGGCTGTAAACACGATTTTTTGAAGAGGATAGCAGTCATTTTTGCAGTTATTGGGTAAAAACGTTTAAAACTGGTAGTAACCAAAACGGCGGTAGTTGAAATTCCGGAATTTCTGGAGTGACCCCCTTATATTTTATGAGCATTTTTAAACGCTCACCCTATAGGTATTGGATTGGACTAATACACCAATTTTTTTAAACATTCTAGTGACACTTCAGCGGAGTTTATAAGGAAAAAACCACGCTAAACTCGATTTCCGTCGAAAATTGTGGTAATTTATTGTGCTGCTCTCGTCATTTTTCCACAGATGGGAATTTTATGGCATGATTGCCATATCAGGAGCTATCAATATAAAAAATTTAATCAAAATCGTTATGGCCGTTTTGAAGAAAAAAAATTTGATGTTTTGATCACTATGATAACTATAGTTAACTTGATGGATTTTTCCCGTACCCTTATTTTGGCGTCCCGTGGTAACCTGCGGGCGAGATATAAAGTTTGAGCTGATTTGATACGGTCGTTTTTTCTAAAAATCGTTCACAGACGCTCAGACAATTTTCCCAAATAGTGTTTTTCGGACTCAGGGGGGTCCGAAACGTAAAGCTCTGAAGAAAACTCAAAATTTTTTTCTCAGCCGATTACATAACTTTCCTTTCTACTTCGTAGAGCCAAGGAAAGTAAAAATATTTGGTGTTTTGATCTCTATGATGACTATAGCTAGTTTAGGGCGGGTTTTGTCCATACCCTTATTTTGGTGTCTCACAGATATCTGCGGGCTAGTTATCGAGTTTGAGCTGATTTGGTTCAGCCGTTTTCTCTCAATCGCGTTCACAGACACACACACACAGATCATTTTTTCAAACGGTGTTTTTTACTTTCCGCTACCCGAAGGGAAGGAAAGTATAGTAATCGGGTCAACAAAAAAAATTGGGTTTTCTTCAGATCTTTACGTTTTGGGGCCTACTGAGTCTAAAAAACCTAATTTCGGCGCGTGGTCCGTGTGTGTGTGTGTGTATGTGTGTGTGTATGTATGTGTGTGTGTCTGTAGTTCGATTTGCGGGAGAACGGCTTATCCGATTGCGCTGATTCTTTTTTGTTTTGTTTGTTATTTTTTGTAGACACCAAAATAAGGTTATGGACGATTTCGGCCGATGGGAAGGGGGGTGGGGGACGGAAATGTACCAAAAACTAGGGTTTTTCGCATTTTTCTCGAAAACGGCTCTAACGATTTTGATTAAACTTTCAAATTATCTTCTCCTAATCAATACCTAACTTTTCTTCTCCATACATATCTCCATGAAAATACGGTGAACGGAGATATAGGCCCCTGAAGCAAAAATAGGTTTTTTACGCTTTTTGGCAAAACGGCTACAACGATTATCACCAAAATTTCAAGATGTATCCAAATAGTTGATACCTACATATTGTTCTCAATAAATGTTCCTCTGACAGTCCATTGAACAGAGATAAAAATCAAAATGTGTCGAAATTAACGTTTTTTCGAAAGTTTCCGTAAATTTCAGGGTAACTTCTTCACCAGATGTGATAAATCTTACTGGAGTGACTTATAGTCACCCACACCAACATTTCGTTCTGTATAATTATTTCTGTATATATATGTTGAACGGAGATATAAGCCATGTTAACTCAGAAAAGGAGATTTGTCGAACATTAATTTATCGGTATTCCAATTTTCTCAAAAACGGCTCTAACGATTTCGATCAAACTAATGGAGTACTCTGAGCTAACTAGTCCATACATTTGTGCTCCATAAATGTTTCTGTAGAAATGCGTTGAACGAAGATATAGCGCCCGCCTATGTAGGTGGTGTTCGAACTTAAAGGGGTGGCGGAAAGTTGTGTGTTGCTACGCACCAGATATTTTGTTAAGTAGAAACGTAATAATCTGAAGAGAACTCTCTGAAGTATTTGTTTTCAGTTTGAACTTTCCTTTCTACTTCCTGGTGGCAAGGAAAGTAAACGCCTTCTATTACCCTCTGGAGTGATGGAAATCGCGGAATCACTGGTGTGATGTATCGCACCAGATATTTCGTTACGTAGTGATTCATTGGAGATATTTATTTTTATCTATCTGTTTGAGGAGGACAGAGTGCCCAGATAACACTGAGAAGAACACGTAAAGCTAATACACGAAATACATAATGAACTCTGACAGCCAGGGGTGTGAGACATGAAGCAAACCAGGCGTCATTATATAGATAGATCAGGTTAGCAGAGCTTTGGAAGGGGGGGGGCTGAATCGCTGATAGAGCATATAATTTGTCAGGGCAATGCTCTATGAAGGAGGTTTTACCACAGGGAAAGTTGTGTGACATGTATTCTCCTCTTTCACGCCCTCAAAGGTTTTTCAAAACTGCCAGTGCAGTTCCACTGCGTGTGGCTGCATCAACGCCCTTAGTTGGAATTGTTTTCCAATACGAGGTTTTACGATTACCGCTTAATTTTAATATATTTCTTCTTCCCCAACGCTTTCCCGCGCGCACCAAGGCGTTGCTCAGTACTGATTTGCAGTGCTGTAAATGATATCAGGGAGCAATATAATACTAGGATGGGAAGAGAGTTAAGGATTACGTGGTTGAATGAAAATCGCTAGTTACTCAGGTATTCACGGATATCAAACATTGTATCTCAAGAGTAAACTGCTCACCCGGGAGAGACGGACTAGGGAGGGAGGTTCATTCCCGTCGTCGCTGTTCCACAGGCTTTTCATATTCCTCCTAAAAGGTTTCTCTAAATCCTCCCTGGACCCTTTCCCCCCAATTATCTCTCAAAACTCCCCGCTGGAAACGCGTTACCGACCAAATCCCTCTTCCGTCCTTTTCGGGCGAGAGAAATCACAATAGCAGATCAAAACGCACTGTTTTAACCTCCCAACGAGGAGCTGATTTGAAGTTTATCCTCTTTATTCAAAGTAACTCATTCGGAGAGAAGGGATCAAGCTGAGAGACAATGGGCAAATGCCATTGCAACCCTTTTGCATCAGGAATTACGAGTGCGTTCGTATACCTGCACCGGGGCAAAGCGAAGAATAATGCCTGACGGGAACATAAGTTTAAGCGCTTCGCAGTTAAATACCGGCATCGTTCCAGTTATAACTATAAATACCGAACGAAGAGAACTTGTTTTAAAAATTAATTACTCATTTGTATCAATTCAAACTGGCGAGTTATTATAACATGAACATATCTCCGCTCTGGACATTAAAATGAAAATTACTATGAAAAGTTACCGGCACACCTGGCTTATTACTTAAATCGGAATCATTGTCAATGAGTCGTTATTACAGGAAAACTGAAAGTGGGATGGCAATGTCCACATTAGCGATAGCAGTGCTATATCACTTCATATCCATTGGTGACAGAAGTATTATATTAGTAAAATCTCCATATAAATAATAATGTTGTGTTGGCGATATGAAGACGGCATTCAAGTATTCATTTAAATTTAGTCACAAGTCAAATTGAAGCATATCAAATTGTAATAAGTATCAAGTAGCGACTAAATGCAGTTCAGATCTCTGTGGCCAACGCTTGGGAAATTCCTCACAGTTGACTCTAGCCTGAAAATGCGAACGCATCTCTCTTGAATCACTCATCCCAACCAAAATTGTTTGGCCTCAGCCAACTATCATTTCTTAACCAGGCGGGAAAGGCTCGACGTGAACGCTAATACCAACTTTGTGTGAGTTGCGCTCCACTTGATCATCCAACTCGCAACTATGACGTCGTTTTGCTCAATTCGCGCTGAATTCAGAGCCAGCGTCCTCAGTTAAAATATCGCACGGGGTAAAACGTCTCGTTCGCCGTGTGTCCCACTCATGTTAATTCAGCGCTCTTAGTTCATTTTCATTGGAGAAACCATTGTGGACTTCAACACATTCTGGAGATTACAAATTCCTCCTTCACTCTCCACTTTCTCACAGGTTGTGATGATCCAAATATAAGTATGAGCGTGGTGTTTGTAGATGGCGGCCTTCGCTATGAAGACCTCAAGTTGGCTAAACCAACTCATTCATCTAAGTATTTGCAGTCAGAAGATCCCGCGTGCTTCTCTCCGGGTGGGAAAATGGTCACGACGAGAATTTTTCAATCCGCCGCTTCAACCCCCCCCCCCCCGCCATCAATCCATCTAACTAGTCGAATCCCTCGTAATGGCGCCTCCTTGCTCAGTCAGTCCACCCCAGTTCGTTTCGTTCATTCAGTCAGTTTCCAATCTCCGTGCTCTCTTCTTCCAGTTCACCTTATTGGAGACACAGCCACTCAATTTGCAGGTGTTGGTTGACATTCACTCCCTCACTCTCTTCCTCTCGCGCCCCCACCCCTCAACCAATCTTTCATTCTAGTTAGACCCATCATCGATTGGGGAAAAAGTGACAATATTGGTCCTCATTGAGTTTTTGGGGTTTTGAACATTTTCGCCATAATTTGTTACTACCGTGTCTGAGAGGTTCTAATTATGGGGTAAGGTGATTGTCGTCATATCTAACCAACAAACGCTAGGGAATGAAATATCTTCCAATGAAAGCAAATCAAGAAAGAAGTCCCGCAAGAAACAATATTGTTAGCAATTTTTGTTGTTATATTTTTTAACCCTATTTCTACAGTGTTGGGCGGCTCGTAATGTGCGTGAATTGGCGCAGGACACTGCATCGGAAGGAGATAGCGAACTGTATGGGCGGAGGATAAATATAGGAATGTGTCTGAGTGAGCACCGGGAGACGAGTGTGTCTTTCGTGAGAGTTCGTGGGTGAATGAATTTGGGTGGAGCTGTCTATTGTGGAGAGGAATCTGAAATTGAGGAGAAGGATAACGAACAAAAGGAAAAACCCACTTCAGGGAAATCTGTTGTCAATAACTGCAAAGGTGGAACTTCTGCAGGTACGAAGGTCTTTGGGGAAACAATGACAACGATACTCATTTGGAGTTTTGCGTCGATCAATTGAGTTATGATTGGAAATTTAATCGATAATAAAAAAATTAATCATTTACAGTCTCAGTTAAATTATGGTATTGTAGCGTGTTAAAATGCATACTAGAATAAATTAACAACAAAAATTCTGAGTATAAACCTCGAAGATATCCATCAAATGAATTAGTTACTGAACTGTCAACTTACGAAAAACTATCATAACCATTATTTACAAACAACTACTAGCAAGCAAAAAGTGAAAAGCAATGATACCAGAGCAGCTAATAAAATTCAAATTCTTCCTTCCAGTTTTCTAGACGGATTACAATTGCAGGTCTTAGAAGTTACGGCTACTGAAGCACATTTGAATTCAATGAATGGCCGTTCGTAGAGCTACTGCCATCAATGAGCTTGGAGAGATTCGAATTCAAATAAAATAAATTGTACGTTGTTATATGTAGTATAAATTAATAAATAGGAAGATGATATAGGGAAGTAGTTTTATGTTGCAATTCTGAAGTGAGTATTTATTTTTGTATTTTATTTTCAGTGAGCATTCATTTGGACTTTTCGGTGGTCCTAGCTACTCCAACTGCTACACAAGTTCACTTAGAGGGGTTGTAGCAATTGGGATATTTGTGAAATAATATTTAAAACAATTCATTACAATAATTGCAATTTGAAGAGAGAGAGAGGGTGAGTTTATTTACACAACCTGGGAGGATTAGGGTCATAAGACCCTCTCTTACATCATCCCTGGCAAAATACCGTATGCGTCCCAAATTAAATTTTGCACAGCGTACAGAAA
Organism: Pachypeltis micranthus; assembly: GCA_020466155.1. Taxonomy (NCBI): domain Eukaryota; kingdom Metazoa; phylum Arthropoda; class Insecta; order Hemiptera; family Miridae; genus Pachypeltis; species Pachypeltis micranthus. The sequence continues at coordinate 14,752,077 of CM035775.1, forward strand.
ATATCTGGTGCGTTGCAACACACTACTTTCCTTAGCTCTACGTCAATTTACTTGTGTACATGGCTTTTTCTACTTACTCAATTCATTTATCGCTCAGTTCATTTGAACTTGGTCAAACAACACTTTACGGTAGCAGAAAGCGGAAGCGCTTACAGTTCCGGAATTTATTGTGCTGCTCATACTCATTCCCGGACCATTATTGAACGATAGGTACACAGAGAAGTAATGTGGCTGTAAACACGATTTTTTTGAAGAGGATAGTGGTCATTTTTGTACTGAGGAGGAAGTTTGGAGATGCTTTTTGAAGAGCTGCTGACTCAGGCAAAAATTACGGCAATCGCGCCGGAGATTCGATCCACAATCCTCAACTTACGTCGAGAATTATGAATCGCCTGTCTAAACCACTAGACCACGATCAACCGGTTGCCTCTAATAGGAGTCACAGTCAGCACATTTTTGCAGTTATTGGGTAAAAACTTTTAAAACTGGTAGTAACCGAAACGGCGGTAGTTGAAATTCCGGAATTTCTGGAGTGACCCCCTTATATTTTATGAGCATTTTTAAACGCTCACCCTATAGGTATTGGATTGGACTAATACACCAATTTTTTTAAAACATTCTAGTTACACTTCATCGGAGTTTATAAGGAGAAAACCACGCTAAACTGGATTTCCGTCGATAATTGTGGTAATTTATTGTGCTGCTCTCGTCATTTTTCCACAGATGGGAATTTTATGGCATAATTGCCATATCAGGAGCTATTAATATAAAAAATTTAATCAAAATCTTTATGGCCGTTTTGAAGAAAAAAAATTTGATGTTTTGATCACTATGATAACTATAGTTAACTTGATGGATTTTTCCCATACCCTTATTTTGGCGTCTCATGATAACCTTCGGGCTAGATATCAAGTTTGAGCTAATTTGCTACGGTTATTTCCTCTAAAAAATCGTTCACAGACACACATAGTGTTTTCGGACTCAGTTGGTTCTGAAACGTGAAGATCTGAAGAAAACTCAAAAAAATGTTTCAGCCTTTCTAATTTGTAGAGCCAAGGAAAGTAAAAAAGATAAACATGAATAAATCACTTCTGGTATATTGTCGTTTACTATGGCTTCTGCGTGCTATTCCATTTTCTCCTACGCATCACGTTCTTGTAAATGCGCGTTTTTGTACGACGCTACGCTCACGGAGAGGTCGAAGAAATCCGGATTCGCATTAACAATGCGCACAGCTGTGGCGGTGAAGGACTTATTGAATATTGCGATTCGATGACCGGGTATTTGAATTATGCCATATTGTGTTTCATGTTGGTGGATTGTGTGGAGAAATGCGAAGGTTTCGTCAATGTTGGAATGATTTTTTGAATTTCAAGCTCTTAAATAGGAGCGACAGCGTATTTGATTTTCTGCTTGGCCTTCAGCGATCCCAATCTTCTATAGTACGCTGTAACGTGCTCGGTCAACTTTAACCCGAATACAAATCGTACTAGAGCGTTCTGTGCTCTCTGGAGGACCAGTTGCTCACCATTGAGGTCACAACCGCTGCCAACCATTAACTGAGGTTATGGCCGAGTGTTTGTACCACCTTGAGTTTCAAGTGGTGCGGAAAATCTATAGCAAGTCGTCGAAGCTAGTACAATGATCTGAAAAAGAGACGAGAGAGAATCATTAAAACTTGTTTGATCTAATCGTTCTCAAGATTTTCGTTAGTCAGAAGCTGTTTAATATAGTATCGTTAGGATTTACGTTTATTCAAACCATAACACGCGTCGTCTTTATGTGAAAGTATTATTTTATACAGGAGATACTGCAGATCAATAATCACAAAATACTTATACAGGGCTAAAAAAAAAACTTATTTCAATGTTGAAGTTGTCGAATTAGCGCACGTATTTTATTTTTCGTTATGAATAGTAGCACATCGTTTATAATCAGTGTGTTTTGTGTATTATAAACGATGATTATAAGCAGACTGTAATTTATTTTTGTGATACGTACTTTGTCGTCGGGTTTGTTAAATAAAGTGACAAGAAATCAGATCTCAGCTGTCTTGGGGGGATTGTACCGTCACGGGATGTCGGGGGCAAAGCTGGCGTGAGCCTCGAAAACTCTCTTCGCCCGACCTTATGTTTGGACAAGTTGACGAAAAAACCTGTATAGTTTTGAAATCGGGTCTTAATCCTTGTTGGGATTAGCTCCGCTTTACCCTCTCAAACCCCAATAATTACCAAAACGGGCTTCTCAAATCGCGAATTAGCCCTTCGTTTCAATCGGCTGCGGCGAGTTCTACAACCGAGGAGCGACAAAACCCCCTTCAGCTCTAGAGAGCTAGATTAATTATTGAAGAGGGCCTCTCGAGTCATAGCGTAATCCGTTTTCTCATAATACAGTAATTAGGGCTCCGAGTCTTACTGAGACGACCATTGAGGATCATCTTGTCCGCCCGGGGATCGTTCGACGGAAACAGGATCTGTGGAGGTCCTTCGCAGCTGAGGTCCTCTCTGCTTCTGACGAGTTAACCCCCGGTTGTGCCCAACGGAAAAACGTAGGACGACAGTGTCAACGATGACGATTCCGGTTCGATGGGAGTCACTAGTTTTGCTGTAAACGCTCTTGAACTATTTTACCAAACGCCCAGTCCATTTTCCTCACCGCTATACTTTCAATACGCCAAACTCAGCAGTGTACAAAAATAAGTACGAGCACTTACGATAAGCCCACTCGGTCTTGAGTTGTATTCCACAAAAACAGATGATTTTGACGCTGTTGAGGGCCCCTAAGGCCAAACTAAACGCATTGCAAGACCATGGAATGGCAGAGTGTGTGGGACTCCGCGTTGTTTAGTTTATCGTCCCCTCCTGCAATATTTAATATTAACGTGGACACACATTTCAGACAGCTTGAACTAAACTTGAATAACTTCTATTTGGTGTGTACAGTTCGAAACTGATTTAGAAGTTTGACTAAATAAAACTTCAATTTGGAGTGAAGATACGCTTTGTAGAAAATTGAATTTGGATCCGGAGAGTCATTGAGTGTGTTGGAACTAGGACGAGAGGAGGTAAGAGAGGGAGAGAGAGAGAGAGAGAGTGAAAGAGATTGATTGATTATTTACTCTCTTCCATTCCCCCAGGATACAGGTTCATCCTCCATAATTTTATTCACAACCAATATTAGTTATTCACAAAAATCTATATATTCTTCTCGTAACACTAAATTCACAACTCCATACCTCTCGCTAACAAGCTGTAAGTATTGCATGGGAGAAAAACATCACAAGTAGCACGTCCATACCGAATAAGTCACATTCAACCCAACATTTAGTTTACCTTTCGTACACCTTTCATCAAGTAAACACAGTCTCATCCCTTCTCCTCCTTCCCTGTACTATCTGTGGCCACGCACTTACTCATTCCGAACCGACCATTCGTTCACGAAATACGCACGCAGTTGTTGCTATTTACATTCACGCATAGCTTAGGGAGTGTACTGAGATATTCCTCCCCTTCTCAGAGTGAATAACATGGCCTAAACACTTTATCTCAGGAGAAGAGAGAGATAATCACAAGCAAACTAAGTGGCATCGTCACTTTTTGCTGGTCGATATAGAGCCTAACATGACATAAATAGAGGGCCGTTAGATTCTCATAGAGAGTTGCGTTCTTGTTACTGGTGGTGATCTAACAATCGACATCGACATAACAGTGTACCTAAAATTTACTGGGAATATACCATCGGCCCAACTCCGGCAGGTTGGGGCAGGTGAACCCAGTGGTGGATTGAGGAATCCCGTTGTGTTCGGCGTGCACTTGAAATAATTTAAGAATGGCTGATTGACCTATGAATGACAGATAATGCCGCAGAATAGTTAATTTTAGTCGAGCTCAATCGAGTAAAACACCCTCCCCAGCATGAAAGTCGCGTAGAAACGATTCACTTTCGACGTCTAACTCCGCTGATAAGAAACATCGTTACGAGCAGGTATGGGGAATAAATGCACCAAGTATACTAGTACTCAACCACACGATAGCGGCTGTCCCTCGTTAAGTCACAATGACTTGAGCCTTTCCACTCACGAAATTCGAAGATTGGTCATTGCTATCGAGATTGGCCTTAGAGGATGGTGCTGTATTTGGTCAGCTGAGCCAAACGGAGTGGATTGCGTGGAAAGTGGAGAATGAAAAAAGAACATTTAATCCCAGTATGAGTTGAGTTGGTGTGTGAAGTTTGAAATATCATGATAGTTGAAGTCGGATTTAAGGTGATGTGCGAATGAGTAGACAAGAAAAACTTATCAAAATCTGAAAAACTTAACTTAAGATTTGTTCCCGTTCCTGCTTTACACTTTGGGATAAGTAAAGATAATTAAACTCATAAGGTTGCTAATTACAACGTACATAATTGGTCGAATGTTCAAAATTAAAAAACGTAGACTTTAACCTTCAAATTGATAAACAAATTTTCATTGACGTAAATTAAAACTTTATTGTTTAAACGTTTCTTTTTTTTTAGTTGTGAGTATTTTATTCGTAGTAGGGGTAATTATTTGATCATAAAATTTTTCATCTTATTTATTCAAACTTTTATTTTCCACTACCCGAATATTAAGGAAAGTACAGTGATCGTGTTCAACAAAAGTTGAGTTGTCTTAAAATCATTATGTTTTGAGACCTACTGAATTAAGAAAACCTAATTTCGGCGCGTGGTCCGCGTGTCGGACAGTCGATTGAACTGAGATAAACACCCAGATGTGTCGAAAACATCGGTTTTTTTAAACATTTTCCTAACTTTCAGAGTAATTGCTTCACTGGATTTCATCAGTTTTACAGAGTGTCTTCTGGCAACCAATTCCCATAATTTGTTTTCAGTAGTTATGTCTGTTCTGTATCTATCCCTTGAGCACGGATATAAGCCGCGATAGCGCAGAAAGCGAGATTTGTCCAATATTAATTTATCGGTTTTCCAATTTTCTCTAAACCCGCTGCAATGATTTAGATCTAACTCACGGAGTACTCTCAACTAACTAGTACCTACATCATGTTCCCCATAAATGTTTCATGTAGAAATGCGTAGAACGACAAGTGCAGCCTCCGTATATGCGGCAGGTCGTCGAATTTACGGGTTGCGAGTTGCTAACCGCCAGATATTTTTTCAAACTTAATTCTATCGATCGTTATCGACGCAGGTTGCACGTATTTCGGTTTGACCGCGTTCATAAAAATGCAAAGTGCACCGGGAGAAAAAAGTGCATTCGGCGGATTCCGCAGGAAGCGCGAAATTACGCTCGTTCAAGCGTACATCTGCCGATCGCGTTACAATTATCGTTTTATTTTCATTAATATTCTTTTGTACTCTTCGCCACTCTCCCCGCCCTTGAGTACTGTATTTGCATTATAGTTGCAGCGAGCCAGCTCAATTTATAATTCGACGATCAATCGAGTCAATTACCGAAGCGCAATAAGGTCAACGATTTTTTTTTTTTCGTCTTTTCAACTCAATTACCTTCCGATTATTTCGTCTTGGGGCGTCGCAATTGACGAAGGAAAATTGCCGATGTGTGTCCGTTTCCACGAAGGTGTTTTCCAGTCGAACGGACGCGACCAAAAAGTCCTTGATGAACCCCGCGTAACGGACGTTTTGACCATGTTGTTGCGTGAAACTAAACGCGTTTTGAAAGTCTCGTCGTTTCTCCATAAGCGGTAATTGCTCGGTTTATGGCGTTGGTGGCGAAAAAAAAACAGGAGGGGAGATTTTCTATCTCGGCTTGTCGATAGTCGTCGATTTATTCTCACAGTAATTCCTCGAGTAATGAATAATTTAGATTGAAAAATTCGTCGTGCGGGTAACGAAACGATTCAATTAAAGGCCGAGGCGAGGAGTAACTCCTTGGAACCTGCGCGTTCCCGTGTGAAACCAATCGCAACCCTCTCATCACAAATCGCGTCGATATTTTCGAAAGTGTCGGACATCTACGTCAGATAAGTTTTCCAACAAATGACCAGTGGGGAAATAACTGCGCGCGAGGAAATTGGAAAAATTCCAACAATCGAACTTGTACTGTGTGCGTCGGCAAATTACCAAAGGCAACAAAAATAAATGATAACGTAACGCACAACTTCTCACAGCCTGAAGTACTTCTTACTTCGTATTGAGAGTCTCATGAACTTTATATGGAAGCACTTGAGCTTCATCTGGAAGAAATTAAATTTTGGTACCCCTTAAATTTCCTTTGGAAATGGTTGAATTTTATTGGGTAACACTTCTCTTTAAAAACTCTATCTTTTATTGTACTCGCGAACCGTCGAAGATATTCTTAAACCTTCGAATTTCGTTAGGAAGTTAGCTTTATTATAAAAACATCAAACTGTAGAATTTTTGTGGAGGAGCTCGTCAACTCGATTGTATCATTCGTCAACTAAAGACTCGTGGAAGGTGTTGCACTTTGAAAATGCTCGTGCTTCAGTCTGGACAATTGGAGAATCCTCAAATATTTCCAGACTGAGAAAAATGATGCGAAGCGTCAGGCAAATCGATGGGGGTCATCGTCTGTCCGGTGACTGGTTGGTCGAGGGGGGAAATGAAATCCAACAGAGACGAGGGAGATGGGAACTCCAGAGCTCCCTCTGAGGGTGGCTCGTTCGAACCGAGAGACGGATAAGAGAAAACAATTTACACTTGTTGCTACTTAATAGAAACAGATTGCGTGGTTTAGCCGTTTACCGCTTGTCACGATCAATTCGAAAATTATTTAGGGCATCGGCGGTTCGTGTTAGATTTGGTAGTTGGGGAATCAACGCGCGTTAAGTTATTTTTAAACAGCGCGATCGTATAATACCTAATTATTTATCGATACGCGATCATGTAACTCCTCGTCAACGGCATTGTGCGCTCAAAAATCAGTGTTAACGCTTTTCAAATTGTTAAACTCTTAAAAACAACTACAAAAATATCTGGTGTGACGCATCATACAACTTTCCTTAGCTCCGCGTACAATCCACAACTTTACCGCTCAAATTAATGTCATACAACTCGACATTCTATAAATCGAAACTGACAGGGCTTATCGGGTCGGCACGACGTTCACTGAAATACCGATGTATAGATTATTGGTGGGACTAGAAACATTTTTTGGTAACTATAGTCGTTAGAGTTCAGAAATTATTGACGTAAAAATGCGAAAAAGTTGGACGAAAAAACGTTTGGTTGAGTTTTAAAATTTCTGAAGTTGCTCCTGATTTTATTTACATTATTAGCCATCGTAGACAGCTAATTGGACTATAATCCTGACTTTTTTGAGAGCATAAGTTTCATATGTGCGAGATTTATAGAAAACGAACAGCAGTAAAATCGACTTATTTTATTGTGCTGCTCTCGTCTCTCACGGGTTAATTTTATAAGAGCTTTACATAATTTTGACCTGCGGGCACAACAAATCTGATCAAAATTCCTTAGAGCCGCTAGAAAGAAATTATTTTGGGTTTTGATCACTATGATAATCATAAAATACTGTACTACGAAGGTCTAAGGAATGTATAAAGACATAAACGGCGCCTGATAACGATTTTCTGAGTTGTAATTCGTATTCAGCGCACTCCAAAACGTGGTAACGAAATTTCATGGGACTGGGGATTTTGATGTGGAAGAGGGAACTTGAAATTATGAAATTAAGTCGTGGACATGGCCCGTCCTCATGAGGATGTTATGGTTATTTGTAGGTGTCCATACAGATAATTGTGATGTGGGGTCGTTATTGACTGTAGTAGTTTACCCTGGTGTAAATTCTTGACCAAGATTCTTGCCAGTCAGGATGAATGAAAAAAAAACTTTCACTACGCCGACGTTTCGCTTAATTAAATTTTATTAAGCATCATCAGAGCTGTAGGATATTACAGCAGACAATTAGGTTACAGTAAATAATAAGAAAATGATAGAGAAACATTGTACTGAATTAATTTTGAAAATAACATGCCTCGGGAAATTGCGACTACTTTCTCAAAATACTAACATTCGGAGAAACAAACAACCTTAATGGTAAATAACATACTGGAATAGTGTGGAAGGTTTTAACGAGGTTATGAGTAAACAGGAACATAGTGAATAGATCAGAGAAAAAAAAAACTTAATGTATGACACAACACTGAGCTATTCTTATTTTCTAGAAGGAGACGGGAGGAACAGCTTAGGTGTACATGAAGGTTAGGTATAGTGGTTTATGAGATTCGAATACATTTTTCTAAGATTGGCAGTGTCAGTCCTTTTATTGCACGCTGCTGGGGATAATTGCTAATATATATATCTTTTCTTTTATTTTACGTTTGAAGTGATGGCTTTCCCGGTCAAGACTCTTGGTTCTGTCAGAGTCAAATGAATGCCCGTCATTGAGTGTTCGGCCAGCGTGCAGTGGGTGTGGAATGTGTTGATGTCAGATTTGTGGCCCCTAATTCTGGAAATCATGTATTGTTTTGTTTCTCCTATAGACAGTTTAGGACACATGGTATGGAGTACACGATGCGGCTGCAATTTTGGGTGAGAATTCTAGATTTCGTATTTGAATACACCATGTTGTTGAGAATGTTTTTAGTTTTATGAGCTATTTTACGACTGATTTGGTTTCTGAGAGAGTTAGCTATTTTTTTCTGACAGGCCTTAGATAGATATCAATCCTCTGTAATGAGAGACATGATTTCCAGATCTGACATCAACACATTCCACACACACTGCACGCTGGCCGAACACTCAATCAATAACGGGCATTCATTTGACTTTGACATAACCAAGATTCTTGACCGGGAAAGCCATCACTAATAAATAATAATAAATTAAGCGAAACGTCGGCCTAGAGAACGTTTATTTTTTTCATTCCTCCTGACAGGCTCTCAAGAACTCACAGCAGAGCATACAGATGATATAATCAAAGTCGTTACAGCCGCTTATGAGAGAAAAGAATTTTGTGTTTCGATCAATATGATAACTATAGTTGGTTTAATCATATTTTGCTCATATCTTTATTTTGGCGTCCCGCGGTGACCTGTGGGGCCAGATATCATGGTTGGGCTGATTTGGTGCATCTGTTTTTGCTCAATCGCACACATACCGTAACGTAACGTAAAGATCTGAAGAAACTCCTATTTTGTTTGGACGCGATTGCAATACTTTCCTTGCCCTTTGGGTAGCGGAAACTAAAAAGCAACATGAACGATTTATTCCAATTCAATTTCTCAACAGAGGCGAACCACGTGCCATAGGCGCTTTTAAAATGTGCACAAAACATTGCGCGTCTTCGTGAATTGTCAAATGAAATGAAAACTAAGAGATAATCTTTTCCACACTATGCTGGGGGTGCGCAGGTTTCGGCAATGAAGCCACCACCAGTACAGTTTGCCTCAATTCCAGCTGGAATTATATCAGAGTTTTTGGCCATTTCAAGCTCCACCGAAACAAGGTACGACAAAAGTGTTTTCTCACATCCCTCGTGTTACTGCCCAGCCCTTATTTGCCGCCTCTCCTCACTCAGCTCCTCTTACGTGTCGCCCATTTCCCAGTTCACATATCCAGAGACCCCCCCAGTGACCATACGACGAGGATTTAATAACACTCAGAAGGTAATTAGAAGCAGCCCCAAAAATTATTATAAAACCACTGCCGTTTCACTTACTACCATTGTTCACTGTTTTTACAGTTTATAAACCCAAGAAACTGGTCCGAATTGTCCACCTCTCCGGTACAGCGCAGGGAACACGTCTGACCGTTTGGTGGTGGCACTCAGACGTGGGCCCTGCCCCTGCACAGTATAGGGGAAGTGGACAGTTCGGATCTCGCGTCTTGGATTCAATTCAGACTCAGACGACACACTCACAGAAACTCATTTTAAACACTTTTCGATCTAATACAGAGAGGTATTGTGGATGGTGTATGTGCTTCGCTTATAACATAAAATTGCACAGCCAGGAGTAACGCCTTATTATGGAGTCTCACCTTTCTCTCACATGTGCAGTGTACTCGACATATTTCGCTCTCAAGCCTAATAATACAGTCGTCATTCTCGCTGGTGTCATCCGTCCCCCCTCTCGCTCATCTTCTTCGTCACAGTACCACTAACGAACTGAAAGTAGGGCTGCCGAGCAAGCGCATATCAGATCGGGAGTCTGAAACCTGAGCTGGTGAAATGGATCTACCAAGCAGCGCTTCACTATGGCGACTAGACGTCACATAAAATTGCTCCCTGAACTAACTCGATAGAATGATAGGAGCCTTTCGCAGCACGCCCAATATCATAATGGCAGGAATACTGCCAAACGGCCAACCAACGAACGCGGAACCATACTGACATACCTTAAATATCTGGGGCATATCTTCGATCGACGGATACATACAAACATGTCTTAAAATTAGGTCAACGATTGCTGCTCATTATTGTGCAATGGAGCAGAACTTGATAGTGTTGAGTGGTCTTCCAGAAAAAAGAAGCGAAGCCGTTGAGATTGTCATGCGCGGTAATTAACTGGCTCGTCCAAAGGTTCCATTCCACTCCACGTCTTGTACCAAGAAAACTGTCTCTCTGCCTCAAACCACACACTTCAGTGTGTTACTTGCCATTGACAAGGTGTCCATATTTCGGACATTTACGAGGATTATGCTTTTGTGGCCGCAAGATGCCATGGGCTTTTGTTGTATGTGTGTGGATGCCAAACGGGTTTCCACCGCGGGTTAGTCGATGGTAATTAATTGTGTTTCTTGGTGAATTGCGCAAAATGGTTTAAAGAGTGTGTGGACGCAATCAGAGCTGACAGGATTAACTTGCTGATGGTAATTTATAGGTCGTGCAGAGGTATATCATGTTTCGGCGCGCATTGAAGTGCTCTAGCTTGACCCCCCTGAAACGATCTTGGACGGTGCCGACGAAAATTCGTAGATATCTCACCCTTGTGTCGAGGATTCCCATTTCTTTTGACACGACATTGACCAGTACTCTGCGTCCATCAACTTAGGAGACCCAGGACTTCGTCAGATATGTGAGGAACCAGAAGGGATGACTTTCCCCGCCATATTTGGTTACCTGCAGGTTCACGCTGTTCGAAGCCCCACATTGATTTGAGCGCTCCCCTGCTCAGGTCGCTCTGCTGGTCCAAGGTGTTGAGGGCTGCTGGAAACACAATACGCCAATAGCTCCCTCCCCTACTTTTACTTTTAATTTCACTTCGGTTTAGTTCACGGGCTGCCCGTAACTTTTATTGTTCTGAATTTCTGAGTTTCCAGGGATTTGCCAGATGGACGGAACTGTGTGCTCAGGTTGAAGTGAAATCCCTCCGAGAAGTTCTGACCAACTTGAAGTGTTCACCCCCCAACACCCACCAGTTCTCTGGAACTCGCGTTACATGCTCTGGAAAGGTGGGTTGGGGTGATGGCGCGGATGGGGGAAAGAGGATTTTCAGATACAGGTCGGTTGAAGCTAATTAGAGATGAGGCCACTTCTGTTTGCTTTTCCCTCGGTACTTGATGAACTAGTTTTATAAGGATCCAGATGCTCCAGGAAGCCCTTTTACCGCTTCATCTGCTAGGAAATGGCACAAAACCTTCCCCCCAACCCCCTCTCCCACCCCTCCACTTTCACGTCGTCAGTTCGCGAGGCCTCAGCAATGGAAAACGCTTCGCCCCCGAGGTGGAACAAAAGGTATTACGCCGCCTTAATCCCTTTCCAACCGCTTTTCCCCGTATGTATTTTCGGGATCACAAATGGTCTTTGGGTAAGTTCCCGCTCTCGGAGAGAATCAAGGAGCTTTTTACATCCCTTCCTTCCCTTCCCCACTCGTTTCTCGGCAAGAACCAAATGGTAGGGCGAGGGAGGATGGCTCTCGAGAGCCGGTGAAGTGAAGACTAAGGAGGGGGAAGAGAATTGTTTTCGCGGGGGTGAGAGGCCCACGTCCGGACAATGGATTAACCCTGTGCTGGGTGCCTGGAGGACGAGGGGCCTTTACGACCACTTCAAATTCTGTTATACACACCCCTCTCCTACCACCACTACCATCACAACATCACCCCCCCCCCTCTACAGAGCGCAGACCTGGGAAATCCTTTACTTTTCCATTTTCCTTCATTATTTCAGGTTTATATTCGGGAGGGAGGCTCCTCAGTTATTGCGGGTTGATGTTCAGAAGGTCTCCTTTTCAACGGCGAATTTGCATTAAAGATAGCTTTCGTCTTTGTTGACCTTCCTACCCCTCCACTCCTCTCCATTTCACTCTTACGGATTATAATCCCCTGTTTCCCACCTGTTTTAGCGCTTTTCCAAGAACTTTATTATTTGGTTCCAAGTTCTTAATCCTTCAACATCAGGTTTGTAAAGTTAAATCTCCTCTCTTCGAATGAACGCTCAAATGAGGAGAATGAGATTACAGCACTCAGGATCCGCTATGAGTTTCAAAAATGGGTCTCATGGGTTTCTCATCTGAATTCACTCTGCAGTGATATGGGGATCTCTAGCCGCTAGGCATGTACCGAAGGTGAAAATGACTCAATACGAATCATGACACTGCTGTTCGTAATGCTACCCTTTACCACGACTTGGGCATACCGACAGTACAAGGCAAAAATTACAGCGATCCCGAGTTCTGTTCCAATGCCTGACTTACCTCGGAATATGAATCTTCGTCTATGACCATTAGACTACGATCACTGGAGGTGTCTACAATGGGAGTCAGGGGGTACACAACAAACCCAGGTTCACACCACACCCTAAACAACATGATGATTGACCATGAAAACGAATTTATCGCGAACATGCCCCTCAAACTGGCACTGGTGGTGGACTAACTCCACTACCATCAAAACTCACACAACTCAAATGGCAGCAAGATAGCCTGCCAAATAACCTACAAAGAGAACATCATACCCTTTAGCCACATTGTGTCCCTCAAATTATATACAAGTAACTATCACAATTTGTCTGCATCTGTTAGTTGCTGCAAATTAGTTATTAGTTTAAGCAACTGGCACAGTACAGCCAAGCTGAACCTGGTGTCTAATTCCACGTGAATCAGGATGTTTGTTTGATCTGTCGTAACTGTAATGCCAACACTGACAATAAAGTTTATTCTATTTAATAAAAAAAGAGGGGGGAATAGGCCAAAATGGGCTTTGCTGTGAGGCTCATCTCGTCACATTCGACGAAAAACTGAAAAAACCCTGAAAATTGTTGAAAAAAGGTTTACTATCCTCTTGTACAGCATAATTGGGATCTGTTCTTCTCAATCCAACATCGAAAAATATAAAAAATATAATACGGCTAAATCAACAAACGACAACGATTGTGGAGCACCTCCAAGACACATCCCGTTCGATAGAACATCAAAATATCTGGTGCGTAGTAACATTCCAGCGGAGTTTAAAAGGAAAAAACCGTGGCAAAAACGCTTTTCATCGAAAATTTTAATAATTTATTGTGCTGCTCTCGTCATTTTCCCACAAATGGGAATTTTATGGTATAATTATCTTATTAATAGCTACCAATATTAAAAATTTAATCGAAATCGTTAGAGCCGTTTTTGAGAAAAAAAATATTTGGTGTTATGATTACTATGATAGCTATAATTAACTTTCAGTGAATTTTGTTCATACACTTATTTTGGCGTCTCATGGTAACCTGCGGGCGAGATATCAAGTTTGAGCTGATTTGGTACTGTGGTTTTCTCTAAAAATTGTTCACAGACACTCATACAGATCTGTTTCTTTATTTCATGACTGGAGGTACTGGAGGTACTGTGGAGGTACTGGCCGCACTGGAGGCACAAGACGTGCATAATGGAGAGTCTTTCAGAGAAAAGAAGTGGAGCCGCGCATTGAAGTCACCATGTCCCGTGAGGAACTGGCTCGTCCAGTGGTCTGGCTCAACCCATTTTCTAGAAAGACGTTCACGGATGTTGGGGAAGAACTCATACGTATCACGTCCCTTTGACGAGGATTCCCATCTCGCTTGCCATTTCTCTAGAGCCCATTCATCGATGGCGGCAAGTTTTCTATTCTGTGGTGAGATCCGCCGAGTTCAGCCCCAAAGCGGGGAAGCTCCGTTTCACTCTCCACTTGTCAATCATGCACTCAACAGCCAAATCAACTGGTAACTGACCAGTGATCACCTGGAGTGCTTCGTTGATACAGTCTTGTAGGCCTTGGTGATCCACAGGGCGCGGCTCTCTGGGATTGGGTAATACTCTCTTTGATTGACTGTTGGTTTGCTACCCCAGACAACAGGGCAGTAGCCAATCACACCTAAATAGATGGCCTTATACATGAGGATGGTGTCGTGTAACACACACCCCAAGTGTACAATAGTAATGCTTTGCATGAGGAGGCAAACCTTGCAATGGTAGTGCCTTTAAGGGACTGGAGGTGTTGGTTGAAACCCCACCTCTCACCTATATTCACTCCTAAATACTTGACGTGCTTTTCAGAAGGAGCCTGTGGCCGCCAAAGCGTATTGTGGGTGGATTATTCACTTTCCCCTTCAAGAGGATTAGCTGGGTTTTCCTCAGCCACCTGCATCTTGACGTGCTACCATTGGTTGACAGTGCAGGAGCACGTGGTGGGTTTTTCTTCAATTTGGCGGACTGACTCTGCAAAGATCAGCACAGTCAAGTCATCCACATAGGCGTACGCTCGCAGTCAGTCTCCATGAGTTTCCTGAGAAGACCTTCGAAGAAGGCATTCCAGAGTGCTGGTCCTAGGACTGAGCCCTGTGAGCACCCTTCTCAATCTTTCTCGGACGGAGATGCCTACTCGATCGTAGCAGTTCTGTCTGTCAGGTAACTTCTGACGAGCATTACAGGTTGCGGGGATTCCCTACCTTTGAGTTCATTAAGGAGCGCTGGCCACCAAAGGTTGTCAAACGCTCCTCTGATGTCAATCAGAACTGCTACGACGTACTTAGCCGGTGCCAGCAGAAACACGCCGAATCTCGACAATGACATCCTCGTGGACCTTCCTTTGGTACACCCGTATTGCCTGCCTGTGAGGTTGCGGCCAAAGACTCCTTCGAGGACTGCAACATCAAGATTTTAGTGTTTTGCCTAATATGGAAAGAAGGCTGAGTGGTCTCCATGATCGCGGGTCCGACTGATTATACGGTCGCCTCCCTTTGAAGAGTGACAACGCGCGCAGACTTCCACTGGTGGGGAACTGTCCGACCTGCAGACAGTCATTAAATAAATTAAGGAGACCGCTGGAGATTGTCCGCTCAGCCTTCCTTAGCATATTGCTTTCTATTTTATCTGGCCCAAGGGATTTGTTGGGCTTTAAGGTCGCAGGGCCCTGCCGAGGGTCGCTTGTTGTCACAATGGGATGTCTGGCTCATTCGGAGGGTCCATGATCAGCTCCTTGCTGCCCTCTGGGCTTCAGTGTCTCGAGCTGGTTGGTCATCTGGGAACGCCTTCTCAAGGAGGGTTTCCAGTGAACTTTCGATGCTGCAGGCCCAGCCTGACTCATTTTGCATCGCGGCTAAGACCTGCTCTACATTTGCTTTACCTATGGAGGGACTTGTAGTGTCTGCCCCAGGGGTTCTCAGAGCTCTCCGCTTCCACAAAATTTCGCCAGCCTTGCCGTTTGGCTCGTTTGATGGCGCGGTGGAAGGCCTTCTTCTCTTGGATGAAGGCAGTTCAGATGTTGCTCTGGCATCAGGGTCACGAGTGTTTTGGTACATCCTTCTGGCTCTATTTGCACTTTGCTTGAGGGATTTAGTTCCTCAGTCCACCATGGGACTTTTGATCGCCCTGTGCTTCTGTTGGCCAAGTACAGAGAGCCCAGCAGAGTGCAGTGCTGTGGTAAATATGTCCACTTTGCTGTCCCACCTCTTCAGGTGTGGATGCTTGCACTATTAGGTCAGTGTCCGCACGCAGTTCACCTTCCAGTACCCTACAAATTGTGGCCAGTCAGCATTTTTTGTGCGAGAATCGCTTTTCACGCGTGTCTTTGCAGAGGATGTTGTCATCCGTAATGGCAAATCAATAACCATGTGGTCGCTCTGCGTTGCACCTGGTACGACTCGCCAACCCTGCAATTTGAGTAGCAGGGTGTGGGACACGACTGTGGCGTCTATACCGACCTTCCTCCCGGACCATCATAGGTCGCCTTAGTCATGGGGTCGTTGGCAACAACCAAGTTGTACCTGGTGAGCAGCTCATACGCCTCGCCCGCCCCATCAGGGTTGGGGATCCCACAATGGTGATCTGGCGTTTGCATCAGCACAGACTACGCGGGTCGTCCTGATAGGCCTGCTAGAGCCCGGCTCGAGTGGTTCAGGCTGTTGGCAACTGGTGCGCCAAATTGCCTGTAAAATGATATTATAACCAGCTCAAAGCCACCGGCTCGGATGAGCACAGCGGCCAAGTGCTGGCTGTTCAGGTGAGTGAGTGCGAGCATGTCAATGGGCGGTCGATGCAGGCTACTGCTACCTTGGCTCCCGTTCTTGCTCCAGCCACCACTCGTGCCTGCGATCCCAGACCAAGAGTTTTGGATCCTATTTATGGTTCCTGTATGGCGAGAACACTGCAGCGTTTCTTGGTGCATTTGCAGCAACTCCCAGCCATAACTGGGCAACTCTTATTGGTGTTGTGCTGAAGGATTCGAACTGTTTTTGACCTATTCATAATCCACTCGTGACTCCTGGAGGGCAATTGCTCGCTGACGAATGGTACAGCGTGCGTCTCGTGTGGAGTGTGCAGCCACCCTGTTGGATTTTGCGTTCTCGGCAATTGGCACACTTGCGAGGAGCATCACGCTTGCATTCGCCTTACTCAGATGTGGCAAGGCGCACCGAGCGCACACAACAGGTCTTGTACGAGCCACTGCCAGGTGGCCATAGCGCTGGCATTTGTAGCACTGGGTGGGGGCTTGGTACTTTTCATGGCGCACCGCTGCCAGGCTATTTGGAGTGCCTTGCCCCTCTAGTTTTTTGTATAGGCTGGGTGATACCTCAATCACCCAATCCTTCTGTCTGCCACGCTTTTGGTGAAGAGAGGCCTGACGTCCTGCGGCTGCAAGCCTAACGCAGGGTTGTGCTCAACAACTTGTTGGGCCAAGTCCTCTTTGAAGGTCAGTCCGCACGTCGCACAATAGCAGGCGTGGAAACGACCAGGGGGCTGACGCTTGGAGCTTCAACTCCTTTTTGTGGAAATGTGGCTCGTGAGCGCCTTGGCCATTCTGGCGTTTCCGTCACAATGACGGCGCCACCTCCCACTGCGGTGCGGATGTCTAGCACTCAGGACGCTTAGAGCTTGGAGGTCCGTAGCAGGGACACCCGCTCAAGCGCTTCCATTGCGTCAGGGTTGGAGGGACCAGCCTCTCCTTCCTCACATGTCCGCTAACCACTACCACGTTTTGTCGTGGGTTTTTAGAGAAGTTTGGCAAGCAGTGGAGGCTTTTTATTTTTACTTGTATTTTTACTTTTGCCCTTGTTTTTGGGCAGAGGTGTAGGCAGGGCGCTGCCCTCGGCCTGTTTCGTTGGGGCCTTTGTTCTTCCCCTGCGCTTCCTGGCCCTGGCAGACTGCCATTCCGCCTCAGCTCCATGAGGTGGGGAGGAAGGCGCAGGAGCGGGTACTGCCGCATATGAGGGGCCTGGGGTACTACCCTGGCTCGTTGAATCTCCTTGAGTTTGGGGGGCTGGTGGCACTGGCTGCTGGGCAATTGCCCTCCGCAGCTCTTCCCTCACGACAGCCGCCACAGTTTCCCGCAGGAGGGAGTGGCAGGGCGATGTCGTTGGGGGCATTGGCTGTTATAGCCAGCTTCGAAATTTCGAAGAGGCAACTGGTTACGAGGTCCGGCGTAGGTCCTGTCGCGTTGGCCCTCATCCGTGCCAGCTGGGCGTGGATGATTTGGACGTATGCGCAAATTTGCTCCATGTCCGACAGTTTAGGGTCCACGCTGTGTCGTGTGCTTGTAGTAGCCGGGTTGCCCGGGCGACTAGGGAGAAAGGGAGATGAACGCGGTTTGCCCGGTTCTTTCCGCCCTTGTTTGTTTGGACGACGAGTAGGTTGCTCATCGTCCGAAGAGGGAGGGGTCGAGCTTGGCGAGCCGGAGGAAGAGGCGCAGGTGGCGTTTTATTACCTGCTGAAGTTTTAGTTGACTTTGTCATGTTTTTACTTATTTGGGGGTGATTAAAGAAGCGGACTGGTGTAGTGTATCCTTGTGAGTTCATTTTGTTGTGTGTGTTAAGTGGTATGAGCGAGGAGGTGCTCGAGGCAGTGTCCTGAAGCTCCCCTCAGGCATATTGATTCTAGCCCCTTTCGCTGGTCCGTTGAGGGTCAGGAGGCCCCCACATGCGCCGCAGCTGCCAGTCCGGCCACCCATCGGGACTAAGACGCATGAGGATTTTTCGGCTGCTGCTCAGAGTCAGCCCTCGGCCACTAGTGATGTGGTGAGCGGGAACTGCGCTATCAACGCCCAGGAACGCTCAAACCTGGTTTTCCCCCTCCTCATTCCGAGAGGCCGCACCTATATAGGGGGATCGCTCAAAGGTGTTAGTGAGCTACTTCAGGACTGTCTTTCGCTCATTATGAGTGTTTCAAGTGAGTGTGTTCTGCCACGCCAAGTTGCAGTGTATTTAGTATCTGGAATATGTTGTGTATGTCAGTGTCGTGAGCTTTAAGCCCCTTTAAGGCCGGTTTAACGACCATGAGAGGATACGGCAGGAGAATTCTGTACCCCTTCCTGCGGGGTGTGTTCTGCGATCCCAGCTAAAGGTAGGGGGTTCCCAGTGTGTCATGTATTCGAATGAAGTGTAAGTTGTGTCCCTTTTAGTCCGGCTTATACGAACACGCAGGGAAGTACGGCAGTGGAATTCTGGACCCCCCTACGGCTGGGGTGAGCACAGTGTGGCGACAGAGTACACTGTGACGCCCTTAGCCCTGGTTAAGCCTCGTTGGATGTAATCCTGCGGGGACCTCGTAGAGGTGAGGTTGTCTTTCAAGCTGGGCCCACCCGGCTTTCCCTTTTAGTCGGCTCATACGACACGCAGGGAATACGTCAGCGGTATTCTGGACCCCCGACTGCAGGGTGAGCGCACCAGGCGCACACAACAGGTCTTGTACAGGCCACTGCCAGGTGGCCATAGCGCTGGCATTTGTAGCACTGAGTGGGGGCTTGGTACTTTCGTATGGCGCACCGCTGCCAGGCTATTTGGAGGTGCCTTGCCCCCTCTAGTTTTTTGTATAGGCTGGGTGATACCTCAATCACCCAATCCTTCTGTCTGCCACGCTTTTGGTGAAGAGAGGCCTGACGTCCTGCGGCTGCAAGCTAACGCAGGGTTGTGCTCAACAACTTGTTGGGCCAAGTCCTCTTTTGAAGGTCAGTCCGCACGTCGCACAATAGCAGGCGTGGAAACGACAGAGGCTGGCGGCGGAGCTTCAACTCCTTTTTGTGGAAATGTGGCTCGTGAGGCGCCTTGGCCATTTCTGGCGTTTCCGTCACAATGACGGCGCCACCTCCACTGCGGTGTGGATGTCTGGCACTCGGACGCTTAGTGCTTGGAGGTCCGTAGGGACACCGCATAAGCGCTTCCATTGCGTCAGGGTTGGAGGACCAGCCTCTCCTTCCTCACATGTCCGCCTAACCACTACCACGTTTTGTCGTGGGTTTTAGGGAAGTTTGGCAAGCGGTGGAGGCTTTTTATTTTACTTTTATTTTTACTTTTGCCCTTGTTTTTGGGCAGAGGCGTAGGCAGGGCGCTGCCCTCGACCTGTTTAGTTGGGGCCTTTTATTCTTCCCCCTGCGCTTCCTGGCCTGGCAGACTGCCATTCCGCCTCAGCTCCATGAGGGGGAGGGAAGGCGAAAGCAGTGGCGCTACTGCCGCATATGAGAGCCTGGGGTACTACCCTGGCTCGTTGAATCTCCTTGAGTTTGGGGGCTGGTGGCACTGGCTGCTGGGCAGTGCCCTCGCCCAGCTCTTCCTCACGACAGCCGCCACAGTTTCCCGCAGAAGGGGAGTGGCAGGGGGCGATGTCGTTGAGGGCATTGGCTTATAGCCAGCTTCGAAATTTCGAAGAGGCAACTAGTTACGAGGTCCGCGCCATAGGTCCTGTCCCGTTGGCCCTTATCCGTGCCAGCTGGCCGGTGGATGATTTGGACGTATGCTGGCAAATTTGCTCCATGTCCGACGGTTTAGGGTCCACGCTGTGTCATTGTTGTAGTAATGTGGGTTGCCCGGGCTACTAGGGAGAAAGGGGAGATGAACGCGGTTTGCCCGGTTCTTTCCGCCCTTGTTTGTTTTGGACGACGAGTAGGTTGCTCATCGTCCGAAGAGGGAGGGGTCGAGCTTGGCGAGCCGAGAAAGAAGGCGCAGGTGGCGTTTTATTACCTGCTGAAGTTTTTAGTTGACTTTGTCATTTTTATTTTACTAATATGCGGGGAAGTTAAAGAAGCAGACTGGTGTGGTGTATCCTTGTGAGTTCATTTGGTGTGTGTGTTAGTGGTATGAGCGAGGAGGTGCTCGAGGCAGTGTCCTGGAAGCTCCCCCTCAGGCATATTGATTCTAGCCCCTTTCGCTGGTCCGTTGAGGGTCAAGGAGGCCCCACATGCGCCGCAGCTGCCAGTCCGGCCACCCACCGGGACTAAGACGCATGAGGGATTTTCGGCTGCTGCTCAAGGAGTCAGCCCTCGGCCACTGGTGATGTGGTGAGCGGGACACGCCTATCAGCCGCCCCAGGAACGCTCAAACCTGGTTTTTCCCCCTCCTCATTCAAGAAGGCCCGCACCTATATAGGGGATCGCTCAAAGGTGTTAGTGAGCTACTTCCAGGACTGTCTGTCGCTCATTATGAGTGTTTCAAGTGTATGTGTTCTGCCACGCAAGCCGTTGCAGTGTATTTAGTATCTGGAATATGTTGTGTATGTCAGTGTCGTGAGCTTTAAGCCCCTTTAAGGCCGGATTTAACGACCACGCAGAGGATACGGCAGGAGAATTCTGTCCCCCTTCCTGCGGGGGGTGTGTTCTGCGATCCCAGCTAAAGGTAGGCAGTTGGCACGGCGATAGGCAGTTGGCACGGCGAAAAGAGTCAAACTGATAGGTAGTCGGTGTGAGACGAGAGGAAGTATAGGAAATGAGCGCAGGTCGGGGAGAAACGATAACTTTCGTTATATTGTCTCGTAAGTTCCTAGAAGTTGTATAGTGATCCTCCATATTATTACTGTGAATTCACCATTTTTCATCTAGACACACTCCTACGCCTTGGACACCTGTCCTATTCGATTGGACATAAAAAATACCTAGTAAACAAAACCAAACAAGGCGGGATTGCAATAAAACTGCACAAAATTCGTGTTTGGCTACTTTATTGTCCATGTAATGGAATGGTTCCGTGTCAACAGTAATAGTAAGGCTTGCTCTCTTGAATTATCATGATGTACCTTACACAGCATCTGCTTCGTTCAATGCTGGTATAAGATTCCGGAGACGCCACTCACATGGCCATTCCCAAGTTCCTTTCCTGCTCCATCTTCCAACTTCGACTTTTCAGTTGATGTTCGAGTGAGCTGAGCCCGACGTCTCGTTCTGTTTCACTTCTTTCGTCTCATGTCTTTCTCGTATCCTTAAGTAGTAATTTGGTTTATATTTACATACAAGTGTAGATCCAGCGACTGTGTACTCGTCCCGTTTTTTTGACGTTTCTTTTGTCTCTTCATCGTTTGCAACTAAAGGCGATCTACTTCGTGAAATGTCGGCCCGACGGTTTTCAGTGGACGTTTCGGAGGTTTCTTCGGCGCAAAATCAACTGAGTTGACAATCCGATTAAAATGTCCTTCGGCGGAGATGACAGCGCCCTTGCTCCAGCACCATCTACCGCTATCATCTTTCAATCAACCTGATGAAATATTCTCGAAGCCTTTAAACGTTCGTCAACTCCCAATTAGCGACAAGAGCGAGAGCGCGGAGATGGGGCAAATCTGTGCATTATGCTCGTCAAAGGGGCGAAACCCGTAAAAGGACTAAAATAAGAACGGGAGACTTTCGCATTTTTAAGTGACGACGAGGTAATTAATTTGGAAGAAGGCGAGGCGGAGAGAGCAAAAATTACGTCATTTTATGGCAGTTTGGGTGGCGGTGGTAGAAAGGGATATAAGACGAGAGCTCTTCGAATTCGTCGTACAATGGGCCACCTTTTTGTTCTTCGGCGACGACGAGGAAAATAAAGTCACAGCGATGGTTGAAGGGGTAGGGGAGAGCGTTGAGGGTCCTAAGTCAATTATTCATGGAAACCGTAGAGATGAAAGATGGTGCCAGCCCCGGTCTTTGTAGAGAGGCTCAAGACGAGAAGAGTGCAGCGATTCTTTCCGACTTCCAAGTGGCCTTAAGAGATTAATTTTTGCGTATCATAATACGACAGAGGATTAGAACCTCATCAATATACCAAAGAGCCCGCAATATACCGGGAGGGTCCTAGTTTTTCTCTTGGCATTTAACGGAGGGCGTAGAAGATTTACCCCTCCAAGATGAGAAAATGTCAACGTCGGAGGGGAATGGGGGTAGCGAGAAAAGGAAAAGCGTAAGCTTTAAGAGTGAGGGGGTCGAAGGGAAATAAAAAAAACAGTCATTTTCATTTCGGGAGGACGAATAAAGAAATAGCGAAGCCCGTGTTTCATTTTGTAGGGTTTGATTAATGTGGAGGGGCGATTTTAGTGAAGAGGGGAGGAAAAACCCGTGGCTGACTTTTAATAGGGTGAATTACGCCCTGTATAACTTGGTTGTATAACCACGACAGAGTTCCAGCCATTAACAATAAAACGTGCTGGCGATTTGCAAATTCACAAAACGCTCACGAAGTTTGAAATAAATTCAACCTGCAGTTTCGAACAGGTGTGTCTAAGCCTCTCCTGCGGCCCGCAACAAACGTACGGCGTCCCACTGGCCTTGCCCGTGTGTGCTCACCCTTTTCCTCCTTGTGTTGTCCGGTCTCCCCTCTTTTTCTATTGTACAGGTGGCGGTTCGAGACCGAAGACTGGAGACCAGAGACGGAGACCGCTAGCCGCTCGTCGTTCGAGTTTGTATAGTCGCCAGTTCGCGTGTGCTACAGGCAGGAAGCGGAAGATGTGGAAGAACATCTTAGGAAGAAGGTTTCCAGAAAGACTAGGGAGCCACCCGCCAACCTTCACTTGCCAGATTGCTTTCTATGGAGTGTGACTTTCGATCAACTCGACTCCAAAAGGAGAATTGTTTCGGGTGCACCAGCAGAGAATGGGCACGACTAGAGGTCAGGACCTTCTCGTGCCTGACAGGAGCGCGCTGATGACACGCCCTGGGAGACCAGCCTACAGAGGCCACACGTTAGGCTAATTGGGATGACGTCCTTTACGTCGTACATCCCAAACCCTTTCAAGCTGAGCATGTCTTTCGCCGCAAACTCAATTAACCAACCCTGAGAAAAATGTTTGAAGCGCCTGGCTGATAGGACAGGGCACGCGGATAGCATGCGCTCTGCTTTTCCTCCACAACTGCTTCTGATTCGCCCATCTCGTTGAGTTGGTATCTAAATGGGCAGTGGCCGTTGAGGAAACTGGTAGAGACACTTAGTTCCCGTCAGATGAGTTCCCGTAAACATTGCCTTCGCCCGTAAACAGAAAGGCACAATGAATCTTTTCGCAGCTGGTCAATAGGATCACTACAGTCTATTCCAGGAAGTGAATGTGATACATTCCAACAACTCCCAAACATAATGAACGCTTTTTCGTTGACCCAGGTATTTCACTCTCACGACCCCACGTTGCCATAACTGTGCGCTCCTTTAAAAACCCGGTTGAAAAGAGCCCTAAAAAACGAACATCTGCTTTCTAAGCCACTACCCAACGAAGACGCAAATTGTTATAAATTTAAGGATTTAATGGCGCCATTTATTCGTCCAAACGCTAATCCTCTTGTACGAGGTTAGGTTTTTCCGTTTATCCGTTTCGGGGTGGCTAATGAAGTGGCACTGATCCTTTTGCCAGAGTTCCCGGCTTCTGCAATTATTTCGTCTGCCCGAAAAAGAAGAAGATAAGGGAAAATAAACGAGTGGCGCTTATCAATGGGCACTGTTGAGAGGGGAGTGAAGGGAAGGGGGATGAACACTTTTATTTGAGGGAGATAAAGGAAGAGGTTAAACCCGTTAATTCCTTCTTCTTCCATCTCCCGCGCTCAAATGAAGAACTTCGGTCTCTGAAAGTAATGAAGTGTAATGGCTCCATTCATTAGCGGCAGTTAGTCGCGCTTGAATCCGCGAGACCTGGCGGAAATATTGAACAGGATCGTAACGGAGCTCCAAACCACCAAGTTAATGATCGTGTTGATATACATAACTATGTACGAGTTTATACTCTGTTGTAATTGCAGCAACTCGCATGGTTCATCTTGATGAAGCAATTCAGAAACAAAATCGAGAGTTCTCCATTAATTGCCTTAAAGTTCTTCAGCGCTATCGCGGGCCGTCTTTCTCCACTTGATGGCTTTCCAGCTCGAGCACGTTCCAATACCGGTGTTTGCCGCATCTTTAAACGTTTTCTGGCACCTCTGGCGGCCCCTCAAAGTTGCAGTTTTCTGCAGGCCAAACTGTCGGTAATGCAACATGCACGGTTCCTCGTAGAGAAGAACTTTTTTCGACGTTCGTCTTTTCAAATTGCTCTCCCTTCAACTTCCGGATTCTTGCCTCCTCTTGAAACCCCTGATTTACATTATTTCGGTCTACGTGGAGAGCTGCCCGACCTGCAGAGAGTCATTAAATTAAGAAGTTACAGGAAATGGTATGCTCAGCCTTCCTTAACATGCTGCTTTCTGTCGTATCTAGTCCAGGAAGTTTGACGCGCTTTAAGATCACGTACCTTGTCACTCTGTGAGCTTCTGTACCTGTGGCAATGGGGTCGCGGGGGGGGGGACTCCTTTGATAGGAGGGTTTCCAGCGAACCTTCGAGGCTATGGGGGTGACATTGCACCGCAGCTTTCATTTGTCCTATAGAGGATTTGTACTTCTTGCTCCAGGAGTTTTCGCTAGCTTTGTCGTTTGACGCTTTCTGCACTGCGCCAACTCATTATTTTTGGTTGTAGGGCATGAGATGCATGCACGACCTCCTCCCTGCCCAACATAGGTCGCCTCAGTCATGGGGTCGTTGACAACAACTAAGTTGTACTTGTTGTATACGCTCCTGAGCCCTGTGGCCATATCTGGTGTTTCCGTTACAATGACAGCACGAATGTCCAGCACCCAGGCACTAAGAGCTTGGAAGTCCTTTGCAGGGACACTTCGCATCATGGCTGGTTACTGCATAGGAACGAGCCTCTTCCTTCTTGTGCGTGAGTCTAGCAACTACCACACTTTTGCAAGGGGTTTTGCTTGTCTAGCCCCTCTATGACCATTGCTGCCGCAGCATCCCTCATTGGGGCTGTGGCAGGGGTTTCTGATGCTCAGTCGTACTTAGCTCTGATGGCCAGCCAGGTAATCGAACCAGGTCTCTCAGTGGACTTACAACGTTCACCCCCATACATGCCAGTTCGCAGTGGATCAGCTTTATGCCAGTTATCTTTTTTATTTGGGTTCACCACGCATGGATCTAGAGTACTTTTAGTGACTGAACTGCCTGGCTACCAGAGGTGGGTATTGGGAAGGAGCAGCACTTGCTGGCTTCCGCTTTTGCTTCTATGAACAACGGGCGACATGCGCGTCATCCGTAAAGGGAGATGCCGAGCTTGACGAACTGGAGGGTCAGACGCAGATGTTGCTTTTATTACCTGTATTATAACTACTGGGAAGAAAAGCGGGATGGTGTAGTGTAACCTTTTGTAAGCTGCAAACAAGGTACTCCGGCATATAACTGAATTTGGGCTGGAGGATGCTGCGTACGAGATATTTATACTAATACACTAAGAGGAGGGAAACTTGTCTGTTACTCCTTGCTAAGATTTCGTTCACCCGCTTAAGAATTGCCTTGACCATAGAGCGTTTGAAAATCGCAGAAAACTAACGTGACGCGAATCATTTCTGCAGAGGAAAACTCTCAGAGTACTTTCAGTTACCTTGTTAGGTGCAAGAATGGGGGTGCTGAGGATTCCAATGAGAACTGAAACTCGGTGAGCGTGAGGAGGACTGTATTATACTGTGTACGGAAATGTGTTGAGTAGAATTGAAATTGAGGTACAAATGGGCGACACAAGGGAAGTACTCAGAACGCGGAACTGGCGTGGGCAACCGATAGAGAGAGAGTGAGAAGTTACTGTGGTGGAAGTTGGAAGCAGAATGATTTGGAGGTGCTCTGTCGTCGATAGGATAATGAAATTGGGAGAAAGAAGTAAGGAAAGGGGAAAACCTAGAAAAGGGGGCTGGGGGGCCCGCGGCTGAGGGATTCCCGCAGGGGCAGGTATTAAAATGGTTGGAGACAATTAGGGGTCGATGACAGTGACGCGGGGAAGTCCGAGTTCATTGACTCTGACAAATTCGGCGCTTTGCGTCGAACATACCTAGTACCCTACTTTCAGTGTCCTTGCATTACTGGGGTCCTTCCAAACCCCAGGGTGACCAGTATGTTCAATCTGCCTCGTCTTGGGATGAGGAAAAGCCGTAAGTGCCATCGAAAGATGGAGCCGGCCAGCGACCATTCTGGCCTTACGGGTTGCTTGACCCAAACATGGTACCACGGAAATGCACAGCCCCGTGGCCTTTGGCCTGTGTATTAATGGTTAGGGCACGACAGGCGGCTGCCTCCGTAGGTAGGTAGAACGGAGCAGTCCAACTTCTACCCAGGGCAAGGCCTGACAGTGCTGAAAAATGCGCTTGCTCTGCAGACATCGTGGTGGTCGTGTAGTCACTTGACGGTAGTCATCTCATCCCTTACTGAGGGAGGTAGAGGCCACTCATTCAGAACTCCCACAGACACCCCCAAATGCAGAATTTTAATTGCATTTCGTTCATAACGTGGCATCGTGATGAACGAAGATCCGATTTGCGCGTATTCGTTGGTAAATGGTCGAAAGGGCACGTTGTTTCTGCTGCTCAGCAGCCTGGAAGGCTCTCCCCTCAAGCAATGCTGACTCCTCGAGGCATACCAGATGGTTGCGAGGGGCTTTTGGCGACCTTAGGTCCACAAGGAACTGTTAGCGCGGGTTGGCAGATTTCCTGCGATGATGGTGGAGGGGGGGGGGGATATGGCAGAATGAGGAATGACTCGTGCTGGTCACGATTCACTATGTGCTGGAGAGTGGGCTCTTGAAGACTGCTTCTCTTGGTCTTCAGATTGGCATAACTAGGATCAAAATGCTGTAGGGTTCCTCATTTGGATGAAACCTGAGCCTTAGTTTTGTTGTAACGCTGCTACCAACACAAATGAAGCAACGCTCATAGACCATTCCAGATTTCAAGTGATGCCAAAGGGGGAAACATTCGAGTGCAAGATATCATCGAGGCATCACTCTAATTATGTCGCCAGCTCCCAACGGCTTTCTAGAGCGCGCAATTAATCCTGACAATTGAAATGTACTTTAATCTACAGAAATCTCGAGCTGGCTAATTCCAGCGCTGAAGGTAGCAATCCGTAACGACACCCAGCAAAAGCACCGACTAAGCCGCAGCGTCTGGTTCCAGCCCAGCGACCCCTCGACGCTAATTATCCCCGGTTTTTTTAATTTTTTTATTTCGTACTCAGAAGCCCCCTTTTTCCCATGCGGTGTAAGCCACAATTAAATCCTCACTTTTTCACGTTCGTTTTCCCCCGACCGGTCTCCAATTGACTGACAGTCCTCCCGGATTTTCTCTCCCGTTCCGATGTCATTGAGCATCGTCATTATTCATATGGCTGGGCAGGATAATTTCCCTCCGAAATCCGGTGGAAAGTTAAGGATTGAGCGTTGAATGGAGGTGGCAAGGGGGATGGCGAAGTAGCGGCGGTGCTGTGTTGGGGAGGGAGGGGGTCCATTTCATCTCGAAAAGGCAAATCCGAAACGGAAGCCTAGCTTTTTGTCTCTGGTTCTGAAGAGGGGAGTTCGTTGTTTTTTTGAGAAGGTTCCGGAAGTCGAAGCTGGTGATTGCGCAGGAAGTCGAGCAATTACGCGGTTCGAACTTTTTTTTTTTTCCTCCCCACTACTTTTGTTATGAGCCGCGACTTTATAATGGACATGTCCCACTACGGTCCGGTGGAGGCGTATCATCTTGGCCCTGGCCACCATTTCGTCCCTCTGTCTTCAACCGTCAATGACAAAAGTTGGGAAAGAAGGGAATAGGCGGAGGTTTACGCCGGCGCGTCTCTTTAGGCTTCTTTTATTGCCGGCAACTGACAGTTTTTAAAAGGACACCCTCCCTTTTTCCTAACTTCGATCTGTTCATTTGGGACTTCATCCGGGACTGGTCTCCCATCTACTACTCAAAATCATCAACTTTTTACTTTTTGTTTATTTTTCCTTTTCTCTACTTTTTACTTTGCCATTTTAATGTATTTTCCACATCTCCGTCTCTTTACAAGTTTTATATATTTAAGTTTTGTTTCACATTTGATCTTTTGTTTTTTTCTAAATGAATTCAAACGACGGAGTGCTTTACAGTATTGGGATTGTTAGCAAGTAAGTCTGAAGAGAGAGAGAGAGAGACTGAAGAAATTCATTTTACCATCTGGGAAAGTTAGGGCTATGCAGCCCCCTCTTCCACTTCCCTTTGAACATTTGCAATATACAAAAACCTCTAAAATTTAGTTCTCAAAACAATCTAGTCTCATATAGTACAATCAAAAACAAATAACCGTTAACGTTACTCTTATTTATATCACTAATAACAATAATAAATCATCGACGTTCATGCCCAATAAATTACATCCATTTCTACCATAAACAGACAGTACACACTAAACTTAACTTGAACAATACTTAACAGTAACAAAGAAGTAATAAACGTGTAATTAGAAGACTCTGTATATACTTAATTGTTTAACGAAAAATGAGTGTGAAGGACTTTGTGTTGTTTTTAGTGGTTTTGTACTATAATAGATAGTGTATGGGCCCAATATGCTTAATCAGACCAGAGCTCACGAAACTCACCTCAGATATCAAATAAGTAAATAACTCTTTTTGAGGAGAAAATATGGAAATGAAATTAAGAACGTCGCAAGACCCACTTTGAATGTAATCTAATAAACAGAAATGAAATGAATGAAACAAACTCCTTTTAATATTTAATTTACGTAATCTAATTTTCTCAGACCATTATTAAAGATAATATCGGGACAAGGGGTTAATAAACAGGGATTTGTTCACCTTTATCCAACAATATTCAAGCGAGGGAGGAAAATACCGAACTTAGCAGTTCTAGCTGATAAGGGAGAGAGTCGATTAGTGCGTTGCAGAGCGTGTGAAGAATCAGAATAAAAAATGAAGCTCAAGGCCTCACAGATTTGCCGCTCGCCCTTCCCCGGGCTTCCCAGCTCAACAGCCGGGAACGCAAGGGGAGGAGAGCCAGTGCAACAGCTTACATGCATTTTTAGAAACCTAAAGACCGAAACACTGCAAGTATTGATGTACGCAACAAACTTTGTGCACGCTTCGCTATGAGTCTGTACAAAATACCACAATGTTAATAATTCTCCAATAATCTTTCTTTTAATTTATCTTCGAACGTCTCCAATTTCCGCGTTAGATCAATTAGTTCAACGATATCATCAGATAGTTTAGCTCCCTGCCAAACAAAGGATTTCGCAAGCATCGAAGTCCCATGTACAGGTATTCTCCGAAATTTGTTTCTGCCGCATGTATCCCGCTCTTTCAGAAATTGGAAGCCCTCAGCCTGCGGGTCTTCAAAATCTTCAACACCATGGCAGCCATCTGGAGTCGTCTGCATTTTCGTATGTTGAGTGATTGCAATCTATTATAATGGGATGGAGAGACTGTTCGACTGTCTTATTTATCAATCTGTGCGGGGTCAGCTGGCCAAACGGTCAAACTTTCGATTATGAATATGCAGCCAACTTCAACCCAGTTTGAATGAACGAACTGGGGTTGACTGACTTAGCAAAGGTGTCAAGGAGAGGGTTGGGGAAGGGATTGAAGAAGGACTGAAAGGTTGAAAATCACAGAACCCGTACATCACGGATGTAACTGCCCGACTCAAATTGGAAGAAAACCCAATGACAGATGAGCCTACGAATGAATTAACTTGGTCACTCTGAAAGGGCGCGTTGAGGCCTAGTAGCTTCTCTTGGTTTATCGCTGACTGCCAGAAGTCAGATGGCATCGACAATCAATCCTCTCGCCTGAATTACTGGACTGGTCTCGTGTAACTATTAGCCTCACTCTGTTCAAATTCGACTCGAATTGTATTGATAAGTATAGCATGGAATACGTTGCATTAGCTCGCACAGGTCACTAGGTAATATACTAATCGCGAATGTGAGTACGTTTGCATTAATCGGAACGTAGGGATGTTCCATGGTAACCTGATCACCTGTTTTTGAAATTATCTTTATTCGACAATTCTGAATGTTGACTGCCGCATGTGGTGAAGCTGCCTTCAACGAAATGCTCTGCCGGATGCGCAAGCACATCACGATGAGAAACGATTGATGTGAAACTGGTGGACCTCCTAAGGAGCTAAACGTAGCTCTTGCTGTTTGATTTTTACAATGATCTTAGCATAGGACGTCGCTTTGTCTACAGGTAAAGGAAGGTTATTGATAAACTGGCCCGGAATATCCCATTTACATTCGCCTGTGCAAGGGGGAGGGAGGATTTTGAGATTAGGGGCGAAAGTCGCGGAGGGGAGAAGGGAAAGATATTCAAATCTGAGCGTCCTGGGCATCTAATACAGCCTCCCATCCTTCGTTGGTTTCAGCTTCGCGGCCAAACTGCCCTCCTCGGGTCCGGTTGATTGTTTCCTAATCCAGAGGGTCGGAGGCCGGTCTTATAATTTAATAGCTCGGACATTGATAATTACATACAATAAACCTTTACCTCCACCAATACTCTTACTTCCTCCAGCCCATCCCGCGTCTCGTGCTTTCGCTTCTGGTTTTCCTCCTCTGGCGAAGGTGAGGAACTAGACCGGGAGAGAAGCTCCGCGGACCGCGGGAAGACGGCTTTCCAAGAGGAGGGGGTTTCGACGACGAGGGAGAAGACCCAGGAGCTAAGTCCAGTTAATACGTCCAGCTCCTTCTAATCCTCCCGGCTAAGTCCCTTTCCCTCGGTACAGGCCTCCCAATATAGAGCTACAAAGAGGAAGAAGACCCGTTTCGAAGCCCCTCATTATTAGTTCATCTCCGTCCTCCTTCCTTGGTTTTGTGTACCAGCGAGTGGGTCTGCGGTTGAATCTGGTGGGGGGTTCTCCCTTCTGACGGGATTAGCAGAACTTCTCCTTTTCCGAAACAATGGGCCGCTCACCACAATTTAACATGTTGGTGGATTTACGTGGCCGAGTAATGGATTTGATAACAAATGCTCAAGCAAGGCCGTAGATGTACTAGATGTACTCTCCACCTCTACCTCTTAATCATCCCTACAAGAATATACTACACGACATTTAAGTTATCCGTTTTTCGATAGAGAAAAATAATGGTCAACAATAATAATAAGACCTGTTCCTCGAATATTAGGAGGGCTACCACGGGAAGGGCTGCTCCTATCGCATGAGCCACTGGCTGCTTCATCTTACCACTTCAACTTTTGCAGTAGATGCTCTCAGAGGTGCAGCCGCCGATGCTGTCTCATTCCATTGTCGCTCCAGGTTCCAATTTTGCCTATAACAATAGCAACACAATAAAAAGGAAAAAAAAAAACACGAAAGAAGTGCAGAAGAGATAGGAGGGAAATACCAGTAAGGAGAAAGAAAAAGTTGAAAAAGTGAAAGAAAAATGAATGAAACAAAACTAAAAAAGATCATAAAAGAAAACGAGTCGTTATTTAACTTATAACTTAAATAGAGCAACAAGGAGCAGACCAAGAAGAGAGAAAACAGGAGGTGGAGGGGTAAAACGGTTTGGTTGAAAAAAGAAAGCTAAATGAAGTGAATTGTTGGGTAGAAGAGATAGGCAGGAATAAAATCAACTTTTGGGCGATGAATAAGTGGCGCCTGACCACCTTTGCTCAAGCCTAGGTAAATCACCTTGCTTAAAGACATGGGACCCACAGAAAGAAGCTGCACAATACAACTGTGTTCTAAGAAACGCATATATATTACGAGTGGGGTTTGAAAATGTCTGGACAGCCGCTGACTCAGGCAAAAATTACTGCAATCACGAGCTCCGATCCAATGCCCAACATTCGTCAGATTATGAATCTGACTATGATCACTGGAGTGCTTGCAATGCGAGTCAGGCGGTACATCTAGCCAGTGCCATCAGCCGGCTTCTGCACCATAGGAGAATGGAATTATCAAATCCACGTTCACTAATCTCAGGCTGTTTCTTCCGATGATCAAGTGAGTTTCCTACACCGATCCGTTCTGTCCGCGTTTCGATTTGAAACCAAAAGCAATTACATAAAATCAGCGATACAACTATTGCGGACCACTAGAAGGGTCCAGCGCTCACACCCATGGGTTGCATAGTCGCCACTGCCAGTGCCATAATACCCCTAAGACCAACAGGCTGGTAGGCCATTTGGTGAATGTGAAGAGGAAGAGGGGACTGTATGAGACAGAAAGACCACTGGTTTAGATAATAACTAAAGATTCACGAAGGAGCTAATAAGACAGCACAGGCTGAATTAGTTGGGATCATCGGCTCAGGCCTTTGCCAGATGCGTTTGGCCCAATCTTTTTGGACCCTTTTTCAGGTTTTTCCAAGAACTGCTCATTCGGTCGGCTTCTCCTCCAGACCTAGGGATTAGGTTAGGTTTAACTTCCAACAACAACAGATTTTCCCTTTCGGACTTTCTAAACGACCTTCCCTCCCTCAATTTACCTCATTCTCCAACACGCACAGCTCTTACCAGATACACTCATCTTTCGGTGCACATTCCGCTATAAACTCTCGGGGCTGTCACAGCTCTCACTCTCTCCCTCTACTACAGTTTCCCGCACCATTTCTCTTGTATTCCAATTCCCCTAGTGTTACCCTTGTATTCTCCACTATTCATTTCACGTGAAATACACTCCTTCCCTTTTATTTCGTTCTTAAACTCCGCTTTTCGTGCGCCCAAGAGACAGACAACAGATTCACAAGAATAATAAGTAATCGGTCCACCCGGCACGTACTTTACAGATATCTGTACTCTCCCTGTATGGATTCTGGGGCAGACTGCCTCTAAGAGACTGGCGAGAAGTGAAATAAGGGGAGGGGGATGCAGGGAATCCCGAAGATCTTTCAAACGTGAGAAAGTAACATGTCGGCTCTGGACATACCGATCCGAAGGGATAGCTAGTGTGAGAACCCCCCATTTCCCTAAATGTATGTTTTCCTGAGTCAGTCATTTCGAAGTTGACCTTCATTGCTGTCTTTCTGCTGTGTGAACTCTTTCAGTGAGGCTTTCCTTAAGAAATTCCTGAGACACTAGCAAGTCACTCCGTCGTTGAACTTCCATTCCAAGAAATTTTCCCTAAATCTTTTCCACCTAACTCCTGTTTCAGTGCTTTTACAACCAAACAACCGTTTGGGCCTGTAATGTTGTCTGACAAAGTAAGCTTCAGTAAGATAGACAGGACTGGAGACGTTGTGAACTTAGAAGCCTTTGAAACTTAATGATCCGAAGAAAACTCAAAATAATATCAGCCAATTACACGAATTTCCTTCTTACTTTGTACTTTTTCTAAAAAGTGCTTCAAAATAACCCACCTCGCAAAAAGTTAGAGGAAAAACATATCGAACGCCTTTAAAGTGACGCCGTTCAAATCCCCACCCACCAGCTATCGAGCGTGGTTCAGGTATGTGTGCTAGTTTGTGGACGGGCGGGGTGGGAGTTCTTAGCTCTACGAAAAATAGTCTGGAAATAATTTGTTGAAGTTGCAAGGTTCCGCGCTAAGTGGCGCTAACGACCCCCCCTCCCCTCACGGAGTAATGGTCTCTCAGACTCTTATGTTTTCAGCTTCACGCGATGAACGTCTTCACTTCAACATTTCAGAAGGTCGTTAGGAATTGTATCACACAGGAAACGAACTGATGAGATGTTTCGCACTAGAAGTTTCCTTATCGTGCCGTGTAATTAATTGAGTTTTTCTCAATAGTGACGACGAACAATTGCGATTTGGATTTGCAAAAAGCTCCGGAAGGGGATCGCACGTGATTTGCTCGCCGAACGCGCAGGCAATCCGTTAATTGGCGCGTTCGGCTCTGAAGAGGGGAATACTGATGAATCCTTGGCCTCTCTGATCTGCTCGGACACGGTTTGGTGCCCTCGAATTAATATATGAACCGTTTTGTACGTATTCTAATTCCGAAGAATTCCTCCGACGGATATTAATGACCGTTCCTACGATGTGAGAAGGGAGAGGAGAGGGCTGCTACCTCTTTGACGAGATAAGGAAGCTATTGGCCTCCCGAAGATTGAAGGGGCGTAATGAAACCTTTCGCTCCGCCATTATCCGAGTCAGTTGATCGTGAAGATTTTTCACGAGGAGGCGCCTCCGGGATCTTCCAGTCGTTCGAAAAAGGGGGTTAAAAAAATTGGATAAACTCCTCCGAGGAACGAAATTCT
Source organism: Pachypeltis micranthus (assembly GCA_020466155.1). Classification (NCBI taxonomy): domain Eukaryota; kingdom Metazoa; phylum Arthropoda; class Insecta; order Hemiptera; family Miridae; genus Pachypeltis; species Pachypeltis micranthus. The sequence continues at coordinate 14,786,679 of CM035775.1, forward strand.
TAATACGTGTAACGCCCAGTTTCATGTCTTCGACCTCATTAATTCGGAACGCCAACAAGTTTAATTACTCGTAATTGAGGAGGGAAGAAAACCTTATAATCGGCTCCTGGGGAACCGGCGAGATGAGATTACGAGTCGAAACAAAACAACAAAAAACCCGAAAAAGATTGACTCCTCGAAAGTGTTACGTCTAATTGAGGCGTCTTCCTCGTTCTAAGCGTTTGACGTCGATTTTGAATGAAATTTCGCTGACTGTTGAACTTTACAAAAGGTTTTGCCGGTATTGAATTCAAAATCATGCCCAGCGTGAGAATCAAGGCCACACACTGATGTTCTTTAAAATTGTGTATTTTTTGACCCTCATAAATAACTTTGGAAAGACTATGGCCAAGTTAGACAGGTCGAGATAGTTACGAGCTAATTTTTGACGATCGTTATACGCTTTACATAATGCTTCGTGATTATAGTTGACGTCTATGACTGGAATACGTTTAGTAGTGCCCAAAGCAGGACTCACGAAATGAACTAAGGTAATGGAAGCTCTCTGCATTTGTTAGGTGGGGACTAATCAAGACGACGTGAATTTTGGGAAGGGTTGCTCAGGGCCTTGGCTGCACGCATGTTTCGCGAAGTTGCATTGGATTTCGACAGAGTTGGAGAACGTGTTCTCATCAAATCCTAATTGTTCGTGAGAGAAGAGTGTGACTTGGTCTAAATTCGAATTGTCTGCCGTTGATGGAAATTTCAATGGATGCTCCTCTGCATAATCAATAGCGAAATGTCATGCGGTCTAATTGTTTTCTTGTTGTGTGAGCAGGCCTTTAGAAACTATTCGTTCAGTCTATGATATCGTAGCAGTCAATCCCTTGTTACGAAGCTAGAAGCTTTTATTTACCTCCTCAGTTTCACGACACCCCTAACAGTGTCGTCGCTTCTCTCGGTATCAGATGGGTTGGACAGTGCATTGGCGTTAAACGACCAATTTGTGATTGCATAACGCTCAAGGTGTAAGTTGAGGCTCCCTCACATAAACAGACCAATTGATGTCTAACCAGCTCAAACCACAGGATTATACAAGATGTCAAATTGTTTATACATTTTTAACGTCTTCGCACAAATTGTGCTGGGCGATGAACGAATTCAAGGTGGCCTAATCGTTGATCAGGTAGCCAATGTTATGCCATTGTGGGCTCTGCTGTATAACAGAAGCCAAATTCAGCAATCTACACATATTAGGAACTACTTTTCAAGGAACACGCTTATATTATAGTATAAGGCACTGGTGCAGTCTATCATCAGCTTGAAACTCTAAGTTGGAGTACTATGTTCTATATGGCATCACTGTGAGTAGCAGAACACATCGTGTTACGGGCGCAATTAGAACCCGTCAGTCCAACGAGATGGCAGGCCCCACTCGTGAGAACGAAGTCTGAACATGAAGCAGAGGAGGCGGTCACGGCAGAAAATGGCTGCCGGTGACCATGCGATCGATGGAAAAATACATGCTATTGAGCGGAACGGATCTTTCTGCGGGCTCGAGTCAAATATTCAAAGTACAGGCATGATAAGCACTGTTGACCAGGAACGATTCTTTTACAATATCCGTAGCATTTTAATAGGTGAGAAACGCGATACTGTGGATGAGCATGCTATTTTAATTGTTAAATACGTCTCAAGCTAGCGCGTACGTTCTGGGATATTATATATGGGATTTTGATCACTATGATAATTATAGTTAGTTTCAGGCGGATTTAGGGGTCTCATGGAAACTTGCAGGCTAAATATCAAGTTTCAGCTGATTTGGTTCAGCGGTTTTCCCTCGATCGCGTTCTGGTCTGTTTCCTTATCAAAAGGATTATCATCTCTTGAGAGAGTTATGACAGTTGCGCGTCGTGGGAGTTGTAGAGCCCGATCGCTCACTCAGCATCCATCGAACCCAGAACTGTGAAGGTTCGGCAGGTTACCGGTTTAGCCAGACCCCTGGATGACAGCAGTTGCCTGTGTTACCGCGCGGAGGTCGAACCCAGGGGAATCCTAAACCATCTCAACTACAGGCACACACCATTTTCCAAGATGCTATTCCTTTCTACTTCCTACAGCAAAGTGAAGGCTCCTCACAAACATCGAAGGTGACTGGAAAAAAAAGTTCACCTTTCGTAGCACAAACTGACGTTTACGTTCTGGGACAACATTAACGAGCGCTCTCGATTCTCGCAATTCAATTCGCCGCTCATTCGAAACGAACGTGCGACCAAACTTGGGAATTCCTTAAAAATCATGCTGTTTCTGAGAGGCGTCAAATGACTCAAAATAAATACCAGATTCTGGGGCGCGATTGTCGAAAAGCCGGTTATTATTGTTATTCGGAGGTGAGATAAAACTACTCACTTGGAGAGAGCTAAACGGCGGAGCACTTAACTGTAAATATAGTAATCATCCTAATAGAAGTTGAAACGTCTGCCAGTGTTTTCTCGATTAACAATTTTAACGCCGACTGGACGTTTCATTTCGTCCTAATTAAACTCGTTAATTGTTACAGTGATAATTTCTACTGAAAGTCAATGCGAAACATTAGGCCACTTGTACAAAACAATCGGACTCCCCTTTTTTCACCTTATTAATTATTCTTCACGCACCGTTCTCCATTCGTTCGCCCGTTTCTGTTCGTTAATTGGAGATTCTTGATCCGTACCGTTCGTTCGAATGAGTGTTTATTTTAGAAATTGGAAATTAATTTCGGTACTGGCTCGCGGATAGAACAGAACTAAATTTTGCATGGTTTGTGGGAGTAAGGCAATATATGTTTAATGTTCAGGTTAAAGCCGCGTGGAGACGAAGTATGTAGGAAGAACCGTGACGTTAAGTATGTCGTGAATATTCATTCAGGATGGCGGTAGCTTTGATGCCATTGACGTGAGATTATTTGCCTCTTTTCTCTTCAGCATATCCGTGTTCTGTCAGACAGTCGGGCTGCTATTAGGGCATTAACTGCTCCTGCAGTGTAGTGTTTACAGATTCTTTCCGCCCCGTTAAAATGCAATTGGGTTTCCGTTGTGAGACGCAGACGGTCTGGCTCGCAATAGCTCGGTGACTCCATTACTCGACAGACGTCTCAAGATTCTCCTTTAACAAGGCCATCAATAGATCATCAATTTACCTGCTAGGAGGTGGGTGTATGCTTAGGGCGTGCATGAAGGTAGCACCGGGCCAAGAGGTGCCAATGAGCTGCAAGGGCCTTGGGGTGATGACACACCCTGCGCCGTCTACCAGGGAGGGCTATCAGAACCATCTTTGACTGCCAGGTGGTGTCTGGGTGTATGGATGCTTAAATTTGGCGGATTATTGTAATCAATTGGGTGTGTGTGGCTTGTAGAAAAGTGAGTGTGGGCGTTTGGAATTTAGGAGCAGTAATTTAATAAGGAAACAGACTTGTGGGCATTTGGAGTCCAGCCACACGGGTGACCGGAAAACCAGATGCCTGGCAGTTGCATCTCCTGGGGAGTGGGTGGTAAATGTGGCCAAAGGCTTACAAGGGGTCTTTCAAACCTCAGAGAAGTGTGGTACGGAGGAGCCCAGCTCGCAGCCTTGCACCAGTGCACTATGGGATTGAGATTGTAGATGACTGCCTTTGCAGGGCTAGGTAGGGTGAATGGGCCCATCCGATTACTACCCAGGGTGAAGCTGGAAAATGTGCTTGCCTTGCAGACATCGTGGTGGATGTGGGGTCGCTGGAAGGTGATTGGTCTATCCTGGAAGTTTTTAGATTGGTGAAAGTGAAGACACATCAGTCGATATTCCCCAGACATCCACACACCCACTGTCAGGGGGGAGTCTTTCATAGCCTCTAACCCCACGGTGACACTCTCTCCCCAGCTCAGGAGAAAGAACTCCATGACTAATCCTGGGCTGCCCTGGAAGGACACTAATGCTTCAGGTTTTAAGGCGCCATCCCTCGATCTGCACCAGCTACGATCTTCTCTTCATGACTATAGTTCTTATGGGTCATGTAATGCATGCGGTTTTTATTATTAAGGATACAAAGCATCATACTGGAGCGATTAAAGGGTGGAGAGCCTAATTACCTGAGAGATCTCAGCTTTTCCAATGCTTTTTGTACAACTGTGTAGCCAACAAAACAGGCTATGTTCGTCTATCAGGATTGCTTAACAAAATTAGTTACAAAATTCTGTAACTGATTTATAATAAAAATAAACTTCCTTCGTTAGTGCTGTGAATTCGTACGGAAAAGAAATCCTAACATAACAAAGTCTTGCGCTATATTCTGGGTAAGTCGGCTTGTGAACTGTCCTTAAAATCAAGTGAACAGCAGTTTGGTTCATATTCGCAGGAATGAGAGAGCGAGAGTTCAATCACATGAAACACTTTGGGTTTGTCTCTGATTATTGATGCCAACTTGGGCACGTATGAAAGGAACTGGATGAGGCTTGGAGGTGGATGCCAGGATCAAAAGATGATGATGGAGGGAGGTAACTGAAAACCCCGCTGCACGAAGTAAACCCCATTTAGGAACGCATGTGGCTCCAAGGACTTCCATCCAACGAACGACGAATGTGGAGCAGTCATTGAGCCTCTAGGAAGTACAGAGCACAGCGAATGCAAGCAAAGAACGTAAGTTCAGACATTTTCAAACAAAGGAGTGACTGATAGGGCCTGGAAACCGTCTGAGTTCTGGCAGAGGATGACACAGATCGTATTACGGCCCTGCCACAAGCTAACTGAATTGAACTCACAGGGTGTCCTCAATAGAACCTTTTTGTACCAGTACTTCATAAAGATTTCTGCCAATGCAGTGAGCAGAGCGATCATTAATAGGGACCATTTTGCTGCAATGGGAAAACCCAGCTTGAGGGACAGGTAATCCAAGGCAGGCTAAGGGTGTTTCATTGGTCAATAACAGCAAGCACGGGAGGAGGAGGCTGCAAGGGATGATGTGGGCTGAGCGACTGAGGGTGTAGTACCGGTGAAGGTAATGAACCAAACACCTTTCCATTGCCTCAATCGCACGCAAAAATGATGTTTGCAGATTTTTCAGGGAAAATGCCGGACTGATTTCAGTCGGACAACTAAAGCTCTTTTTACTAATCTAGTTTGACAGCTTACTGTACTGTCTTCTCCACAATTATTTTTCCATATACGCGGTGAATAGAAGATGTGGTAGATTGCTGTCGATGTTTTCTTCGCGGTTTTTAACATTTCCTCAACTGGTGGAACAATTATGACGAAATGTTTTTACCAACTGATACCTACATTTTGTTCCTGGTAAGTGTTTTCTTTAAAATCATCAACCCTGCCATCCTTTTGAGCCCCTGGCTTTATCGATTCGGTTTTGCCTCATTATGTATATATCATGTGCCTTCTCACGGTTCCTAGAATAGGTAGCCATATCAACTGGTATTTGTTGAGAAAGAGGTCGAAGTAATACCTCAGGGAATCTTATATCCCGCTCATACTACCAACTGGGCCGATGAAAATGCTGTTGTTTTACAAGCAGTGGCTCTGTGTGCCGTAAGAAACCATGGAATTTGGATATTCCGATTGTCCTGGTGTTTATTAACGTGCATGCGCATATGCTGAGTGAGTGACGGGTCCACCTCTCAATTGTGTTGACTGTAGATGCAATGCAGTAGTACGAGTACGGTGGAATCCGAGATTGGCACCCACTTTCTTCAAGAGCTTGGACTCCAAATGCCTACCCTGATCCGTGTGTACAGGTACTCCTATCCGACAACACACGCCATCAACTAGAGACCTGGGCACTTCTGGCCGCTTGGTAACGTTCCTATTTCTTGTTTTGTCATTGGGAAAGGTTCACGGATATTCCGTTAAATGGCGCTGCAACAACTTGAAAGCCAAGTGTCTACCGTGTTGAGAAATTCTACTGCCAATCTTTCGAACTGCGTTAAGCCAGTCCAAGGACTCTAACCCTTCCGCAAGTCGTAGACAAGGGACAGCAACTCCTTGTCCCAGCAGCTTCAGGAGCCCACATTCTAGCACTTAGTGAACCAGACCAGCACGAATCCTTCCTCAATCTGGCAGAGAGCCCTCCTCTCCGGGAAGTCTAGCAGCCTGGGCTACCATTTGCTAAGTGGATCTTAGGCTTCCTCAAGTCCACCAGCGGCCTTCTGATTTGTCACGGGGAGTTCACGTTGCCTGAAGGGAGAGCCTCTCAGGATGCAAAGTTGAACTGCAAGTTTCTCCAGCGAAGCCAATCAGCCTCTTCTCCCTTGCAGCTCAAGTACGTGCAAGTGGCCTGAGGAGGGTTCAAGACTCGTGCAATACTTGAGGGGCTACCGTTCCCAGTCGGATGTATTTATGACGATGCCGATGTCCTCCAGTGCAGGGGAGGCGCGGCAGGTCCACAGGTGCACGTCCTCATCGCAGAGACCGAGTCGGTATAGCTTTGCCCTGAAATCTCCATGCCCCAGTATGAGCTGAGACATAGTGTATCGAAGGCTAACCCACCTCATTTTTAATCTGATCTCCACAGACGTCCATCGCCCAATGTCAGCCCCTGCCCACCTTTCTTACCATGTAATTGTTAGGTGGGTCAAAATCGCCTTCCTTATGGACGAGTTCATACCCTCTGCACCCAGAGGCAACGAAACTTTCGGGCAGGAAACGCCAAGCTTTTTCTTCACCGTCCAGTGCGCATATCGTCTGGCTGCCTTCAGATCTTCCGGCGCTGCTACAATCTGTAAGCGACGTGTGTCCACCAGTGGTGCGGCCGTGGCTACGGAACCATTTCAATATTGTTTTTTTCTTATCTGAGGCACTACAAATTGAAACCAACATTTATTTACCTTTGTTCTGGAACTAGCGACGGAACAATCGCTCATTTCCAACTTCTGAAGCTAGGTTTACTAGCAGCCGCATTCTTGAGTCCTCTTCAATTAAATGTTCAGCACTAGTTCGTTGGTTGTTATTTTTCACACAATCAATTGCTGGATAATCCCATCTACTTCTTGTCAATCGTTCTGAGTTTTGTTCCTGGTTACTGTTTTCGTGGAAATTCGTCGAAGATGTAAGGGCTGCGCCGCGTACCATCGACTCTGCCATCCTCTCGAGCCTCTGGCTTTAGCGATTCGGATCTAGTGGCGCCACGTCTGAGACACGAGCCTCGCAAATGGTCTATTTTCGCTTCAGAAAAAACGAGGAGCGATCTAATTTTAATAACTGCTTTCGAACGGCATTGTAATTTGGATTAAGGTTAAGGTTAGGAATTGTTTCGCACGCGTAAAGTGCGTGAGTAGCTGTTTTCCCTCGGACAACATCGCTCCCCCGTTGGCAGAATCGAACCACGTGAGTATAATTCCGCTAAACCTCCGATGATTCCCTCATAGAGGAAGAATGAACAAAAAAAAAAAGTGCGCTGTGTTTCCCCATTATAATAATATCCTGCGAATCCTTCTGCCAGTCGGCTGCTCGCATTGTTTCTAGAATTAATTGGCGGTTTGCCGCGGCTCAGCCGAACAATGAGATGTGCATTTAAATGATGAGGATTTTCATAAATTATCGAAACGCTGCATTCGCATTAGGATCCACTCGCTCCCCCCTCCGCCCCCTTTCCACCGTTGGGTGCTTTTTTCCGAGTGGATTTTGTACGATGCATCGCCGCCATGGTCGTGACACACGAAGAAAAAAGGCGGCGTTTTTGTATAAAAGCTCTTCTGCGGATAATTCGTTTGGGGCACGCAAAGCGTTTTCCACGTTTTGGTAAATAGGTCGTTGTTCCCACTTTCATGAAATAGCGTAGAGATAATGTGAATATTTGTTGATTGAGGAGTTGGAAATGGTTCTGGTAGTGTCAGAACTAATTGCGCCGCAGAACATGGCCCTGGAAGAGTCGGTACGCACTAGACTGTTAAGAATCGTTTCACCTAGTTCTGAGTCCTTGAAGTAGCTCCATCCGCCATTTCTAGGACTGTTATCTCCAGCAGCTCAGTCCCCTCACCCTCCACTCACCAGTGACCAGCTACACAGTAAGCGGCATGGGATGGTTATTAAGTTCTGCCGGTGGTACTATTTTTTGTGAATTAATTGTCCAGCGGTTGATCGTTTTTAGGATTTTTACATACGTAAATCCTATGAAATAATTAAATTCATCAATCAACATTTTTCTGTATTTGCCAGCATGTCAAATCTACCCATTTAGCCTCTCCCATCCAGCGCCGTTTAATTTCCTGCGTTTTTCAGCAAATGCTTTTCCCATATGACGCAAAGTAAGTGAAATTGGATATCTGGTCGGCAAATGCTCGGTGCAGAGGACACAGAGTTCCATTGCGCTAACTTTCCTCGAGTCACCCACCAACTCTCGGCAGCGACCCCACTCCAAAAGTCCCTGAAAAGAAAAACAAACGTAGAAACGGAAAATAGAAGAGAAAAACGTATTTAAATTTGAAGCGTAACGAAGAATTGAAAATGAAGGATTGTTCATTCAGAAAATAATAAGAAAACTGAAATTGGACTTACCCAGGGTCGTGTAAACAAACTGGGAAAATTATATTTCATTCCCGAACAGTCCCTCTCTATTCCTAAGCTGCCTACTCTTCAACCAATCACGCTTGAGGCCCCGCACAACATGCCTGGGTAGCTGTACTCCTATTTACGGGAGGCAGATAGGAACACACCTAGTTTGTCGAAAAATTTACTCATCACCGCAATGCAATCTGCTCACCTTCCTCTCGGTGGAAGTCAGTTCCTCTTTCTTAAGCCCTGAACAATGCCCACGACTGTCTCAATTCCAGTTGCGACATACGAAGATACAAATTATTTACATCCAATGCTCTCGCCCATAAGAGTTTTTCCCTCGAGAACCCTATACGACTCACCAATAAAAAAATATCTGGCATATGATGCCAAACACAACAACGGATACAACGTGGATAACCAACAATACGAAAAACGACAACTCATATGGAAACGGCAATGTATATGGAGCACTTCTGAGACCAATCTCATTCGATTCAGCAACGAAAAATACTAGTTAACATACGCGACGAGTCGAACTTGTGGGTGGTTAGCGTGAGGTGGGAGTGAAAGGAAATAAGTAGAGGCAGTGAAAGAACATGTCTTGAAATGTAAAGTATCAAATTTTGAGGGGGGGTTGTAAAAAAACTTTCGTGACCGAAAACATAGGGTTATTATTCAGAATGAATAATAAACCAAAATGAGTGGAGGATGAAGATTCTTGCATGTTGCTCTATCAATCAGTATAATTCGCCTTCTTGATTTGCTGGGGTTTGATTGTTGTCCATGTAGACTCAGCCTCGCATGCCTGAGACCCGTCCTATTTGACTCTGCATCGTAACATACCTAGGAAACCATACTGTGGTGGGGAGCTTGGGGTGGAGTTTGAAGAATAAATGGACTAACGTGATGATCATGGCAGAGAACTGTATTTATGCACTTCAGAAGCGAAAAGAATTTGAGATATGAGTGTGAGTGAGTAAGAGTTTACGCAGCAATAGAGGATCTCTGAATAGGTGAACTGGGTTGTGGGGACAAGAGCAGAGAATGAGTGACGAGGGCTTAGTATCGAATGGTCATGTGTAGGAAGAGCTGGGAGTTAAAATCTTGGATTAGGTAGTAAAATGAGTGGTGGGAAGCGAATATTTGGGAAAGTACAAAAAGTGAAATTTCGTTGTCCTGTTTCACAAATGAACCTTGAGCTCTTTGTTGGCAGGAGAACCTGAATTGATGCTTGGTGTGGTTTTTCCAATGGCTACTGTTTTGAAGGCCCTTGGTCACTGAGGGCTGTACTTGAACGCTCAGAGGGATGACCGGAGCTCAGGACCTTATCTGCTAGGGGCAGCCAGGAACAGATGCCAAGCACGATGTAAACTCAATAAAACTGATAAAATTTAGTTTCCAGTTAATTTTTGTCCATAGCAACCATGGGCGACCCATAACTAAATGCCTAATAAAATGTTTGTACCAAAGATCTGATTATTCAGACGAAATTTGGTTGGAATATGGTGCAGGACTCTTACCTAAATGGAAATCATGTGAACTCACAGTAAATATAACTAGACTAATTGTACTACTTTAAAGAAATGTTGCGAAAGTTATCGTGAAAGTTATCGCTCCGAACGGTAATTTCTCGTACTGCCTCCAGCCTCACACCAAATCGTCAGTTCGACTCGTCACATAGTGCCAATTGCCTAGCATCGCCTAAAAAATGTCATTTTTCATCGTTTCGTGGTAGTCAGGTCGTGTTTCGTATCGTTTATTAGTTTTTTTCGACGCTGAATCGAATGGGATAGGTCTCAGAGTTGTGAGACTGCATCAAGCTGTGGAATCGTGCCAGAGGGATAGTTCTCAGCGTTTTCCCCATTATTTCCGTTAGTATGATGCCGATGTTGTCAGTAAATTCTGAATGGTTGTGCAATAAACAATCTATACCCCGAAAGCTCGATAATGTTCATAAAATGGTTAGAAGTAACCCCACAAATTCTGGAATTCCAACCACCCCATACTACCATTTCTCACAGTTCTTATGCGATAGCTCTAAAATAGAAAACGCGATCTCCGCAGTTGACCAATCCCTTGGAAAACACTCTCACGCGCGTTGTGGTGTTCTTAAATGTTTAATAAATGCGTTCACCACACGGATGTGCATGCTCTGTCAGTGAAGAGAGGAACCAGGCACTAGGCAAACCCTAAGGCTACCGCAACCAAGCTGTTCTCCTCTTCTCTTCATTGACCAACCCTAAAGATTGAATTTTTGGGTACCTAGCAAATAAATCATGTACCATTGCTATCTGTACAGAAAAATAGAACCCTAGACACCCTCCCCCCCAAGACTCTTGTACTCACAGGACCAGGCCAGGAACCTTCAGACATGATCGAAATTCGCTTCGAATGGGGGGAGGGGGGAGGGCAGTCCTCGCCTATTGAGTCCCACTTCAATAATTAATATGATTGACGTTAAAAGCATTTACGTGGTACAGCGTACGGGGCATGATCTTTGGAACAATCAAGTGTCCATTGCTCGTGCCTATCATCGGATGTGTTGTCCTCCCTGCATTTCACTTGACTGTCTAGTCGTCCAGCCGTCTGAGAGGTAACCTATCTGACCTGTCATTCACCTTTCACTCACGTTTTCCCCTTTCGCTCGCCTTTTGTCTTCCAATACGAAGACGGTTGATGCATGGAAGCGGCAAAATGACGTTCGACGCGGGGTGTAGTTGCCACTTATAGGGTGTAGTTGTGACGGGAGGGGGGTGATACAGAGGGGAAAACGCATGCATCGCTCTGGAAATATTAAAGTTGCATCGCGCGGCGTTTACCAAGATATGCACCCGAATCAGGAGGCGCCTGTTTTCCTAGATGATTCCGCCATCGGCTCCCACTAGTCGTCATGGGAGGGAGGTTCCCCCGGGCAGCATTGTATTAGACAGAACTTGATAGGCGCAGTCTTTGTTTGAGGCATTGTGTTGAAAACCCCGCTGATATGGTTTACATTTCCCCGCTCAGAGCATTTTCTTCGATAAAGTCGACCGGTTGGGCTCTTCGTAACGGAGTTAACTTGTCCGCTCGGGAAGATGAGGTTTCCACTCGCCTCACCATACCCCGGCCGTACTACCGCGAGATAGATATTGCGGCGCTCTTCAGCCAATTGTTCTAGTCGTTCGGACTCTGCGCGCACGTCAATGAGAAGCCGCGCTGTGGCCGCCTGAGTAATTCGCGCTTTCATTACTCCGCGTTCCAATGCTAGCGCACCATACTAAATGCTCTTATTGTAAGTCAGACGTTAAATAAACCAACATCCGACGTCTTTGGAACTTGCGTACCAAAAACTGTCTGACGAGAATTTTAACAAATTTATGTCAGGCTTCAGATCTGCACTAACTGATTAATTGGTCGTGGCCAACGCACCACGACCTCGTCATGAACGTGCAGTCTGTAAAGCTCACTACCAACGTTGCAAATGCCGTGTATTTTTTGTGGAGTAGGTTCGAACAGTTAGATAATGGATGCCTTGGTTGATTTAAATTTGGATTTTGGATGTGCAGCTTATCCGAAATGTATTGGCTTCGCTGGGAGAAGCTTTTCGTTCTTGTTCCCTCTTCTTCTGGCCTCCATGTTGGGCTCAAGGTCTCTGATGCTCCAGGCGGACGTACGTTAAGAACATCCATGGGTGCCTTCCTTTTTTTCCGCCGGTGCGGGTTTTCTTCTTGATATCCATTAGTACTCACAACCGTACTACCCAACGACTCCAAAGAAGTTGGACCCGCTCTTAGAGGCGCCTTTTCATTAGGCGGACAGACCGAAAGTACGTCCGAACGATTCGGCGGCAATCTCGCTTGAACAGACTCGTGTTTGGCCACTGGGTGTTACTAATTTCAAGAAATTCTTTCCGTTTTATATTTCCTCTCAGCTGGAATTGTGAATATAAAGTCGAATTATACTAAGAGACTTTTTTATTTTATAGTTTTAATTCTAGCGAGTCCCATCTCCGGGCAACGCAATTCGGTGAATCCTCGCAATTATAATGCTTGTTTGTTAGAGGCAACACGCAATACGTTCCCTTTGAGAGGAGATTAAAAGGAAAGCCTCGAAGACTGGTTTGCTCCTAACTGCATTCATAAGAACCAATGTGAATTCGCTTTCTGGAAAAAATAAAGTATTCAGGGCTTTTGTAAATGTTATAATTCCCCCATTTGGTATACATTACCGTGGTTGTCTGTGGCTGTATATTGTATAGCACAACTGGCGTTACGAGTTGAAGGTGCCCTGCTCTGGAAATTCCAACTCGACAGATCCTAGACGAGGTTATTCGTCTAAATTGTCCTCCAGTAAATTTTCCCGAAGATATTGGACGTATGCCCTGGCAAGACATGTACAACCGAACATCCTTCCAAGAGAAAATTGGAAGCTTTTATAATTTGAAAAGGGAAATGATGGGATGCCCGTGACGGGCGGGCATGACACATACAACGGTAACGGTGGCTGTGATGATGTTTCGAGTTTATCGCGGCTAATTACGCGTGTTGCCTCACATACTTCAAGTTGGTCAAGTTTTTATTTTTCCGGACGAAACGGCTTTCTTGGTAAAAGGCTCAGTGTGGTCAAATGTTTTTCAGGAAATACAGCAAGTACTGAATGTATTTTGACGATGAACATGGATGGAAGCAAGCTTAAAGATTCATGTAGCCCTTCGGTTTTTGAAAATCTTTGCTCATGCAATGATGTTGAATATCTGCTCGTTGTCGCCGTTTGAATCGTTTCAGAGCTGAGAATAGATTTGAAGGAGAAATCCCTTTGTGCTATACCGAAGCACTCATTATTTCTTGATTACCTGTTTTTTTTTCATTGCCCATTTATGTTCGTAATTATTTATTTTACTTTTGATGATCCCGTTCCGTTTTTCCGCCCCTGCTCTGAAAGTAGGAGTTTTTTTCCCGAAAAAAAATTGCTTGAGGTTTTTCGCAAAGCCATGAGAAAGGGAGGAACGTTGCGATCGGCTCCGACCTCTACATTACTACCGTTACTTAATAGTAACCTTACACGGAAAAATCACCTCGATTATTTATACTCCAAATTGAGGAAATTTGTTACAATGTACGCTACCTCTTTCACATAAATAGATTAAAACAAATATATATTTCGCTAGTACAGTCTGTATTGCAGTATGGTATCTTTATTTGGGGTGGAGCTTGCACAAGTCTATTAAGAGAGCTTAAAATAATGCTGGGAAAACCACAACGCTACCTTTCAAAGTCGTCACTACTATTGAGCAAAGGTATTTAGTATAAGGCAATCGTTTATAAAAACAAGCACCCTGACATTGCGACTTGCTGGAGGGCACAATCACACCCAACACGGGTAGTGCTGAATAAAAATGTGATAAATCCCAGACCTCACTTATCCCTCTCCACTACAAGTTCGCAGTTATTATAATTAATTTGACCCAAGTATGAAAGATCCACTTCCCTGAGAAACGCATGTAAATAACAAATTTACACATGGCTCATCCAAAGCGGTACAGATTGTTGTGAAACCATTATAACGAAGAGCTATAACCACTAGGTATGTGGTGCTGTAAAGTAGAAGGAAAAGGAGAAGGAAGGAGTGACTTGAAGTTAGCCGAATTAGTTTGCCGAACAATGTTATTCGTACGCTATAATTTTCATTTGTATCCTCATTGTATCTTTGTTACATGAATACAGATTGTTGAACAAATACCTTTGATGACCAAAGAGGATTATAATGATTATAGTTACTATTATTACTTATTATATTATCGTTGTCGTTATTATTAAGGATTGATTGTTGAAGCAGAAAATATTGAGCGAATTCGAGATTCTCTCTGCGAACTAACATTCATCTTTTATGCCGTGGAATGTGGGAGCATTTTCGTGTACCATTTACGTTTTTAGGTTATGTTGTGGTATCGTTGGAGAAGGGGAGGAATACACAAGTACTCGCCATTCTCACAGTTTGACTGCGTTCTGTTTGCAGAACAGTATGCTTGAAAGATTGTTGGTGTGCATGTAATTTATATCGTACGATCGTAGTTTCTGAGAGTATTTGTGTGTTCAGTGTTGGGATGGACGTAATTTATTTTGGCGTGATTGTGAGAAAGAATGAATGAACTTAATTAGAGTTTTTGCACGGAGAGAGTTTTCGGGTGAAAACATAAAACCAACTAATGTTGTTTGGTAGCCTTTTTATACTGATGGTATGTTAACCCTACGTGGAGTTGTTGTGTTCATGTTCCAGGGGAAATGGTAGAGAGGGCTGTATGGTCCTAATTTCCCCAGAGTTATTAAATGAACCAGTCAATCAATCTCTATCACTCGTTGATGTTTTTGAGGGCTTCGCACGAAATGAACGTCCTTATTATAAAGCAATAACTAAAATCAACATTATGTATCTACATAGCCAGGACCAGAGCCGTCTAGTCCTATATTGAATCTAATCATGAATGTAGAAGTTAACGTACCTTTTTGGTGAGTCCGCCTTCTCTGGCTGATGGAATGCTGCAGGCGAGCGCTTTCGATGTAAAGACATCATCGTCTCACTGTGGTCCATACTGATGTAACGGCCAGATGATGATGTCTTTACATCGAAAGCGCTCGCCTGCAGCATTCCATCAGCCAGAGAAGGCGGACTCACTGAACAGGTACGTTAACTTTAATAATTTACTTAATTGCGGAATTAACTCAATCACGATAATAGCTAATCATGAATGCCCCGTCCAACCATATTCCGCCTGATTTGCAAGATCGATTGCGGATATTGGACATCAATGGGAAAGGGAAGCTTCGCCTGGCAATGGGAAACCAGTCACCAATGGCTATTGCTCCGTCAATCATGGATAGTGCTATTGAAACTGATGCTGAACTTTCTGTTGTGATAAAATGATAAGAGCAGCGCAATAAATTAACATAAGCTTCGAAGTTTCGAAACCGCATATGACGTTAGCGTTCTCAAAAAAGTAAAATAACAATGGTTGTGAAATTATTTGGAGCAACCTCCGAAGTTCTGGAATATCAACTAATGCCGTGTATTCACCTACTTTTTCAGCGTTTATCCTATATTTCCTGAAAAGTAAACAAGAACCACATCAGGAAAATCACGTTAACAGTCTTATACGTGGGTACTTCACTGAAGGTTGTGGTATTAGTAGCAGTAACCCCTCCCCCTATCGGCATTGTCGACACTCCACGAATGTAGGTGGTGTGGCACGGATGAGGAGACTCCCTACCACGTCCTGGCCCAGCGCCGGAGACTTGATAAGGAGCGACTTATGGTCTTTGGTACTCTCCCAGAGTGGATATCAAAGAGGACTCCTGCCGGAAATACCTGGCATTCCTTAGGAGGCTAGGCATCGATCTTCCTGTGAGACATATAACCCCTCCTCCTCCCCCTGATAAATTCTAAAAATTTTAAATGCTTTTGAATGAGCTAAACGGTAAAGTAAACATCTGAAGCGCTATTTTTGAATGTTGTTCCGAATGTCGTTTTGGATCCCCCGAGCGGAAACTTGAAGGGAACGAAAAGCACCCCACTCCACCCCTCATCTCAGCCAGAAGTGTTGAAGTTATTATTTCGCACAACTAAAGAGTTCGAGAGAGTAACTCGCGTTGGGGGGTTGTTGTTGTCGTTTCTGCTAAAATCCGAGAGCCTGCGTTATTCGGTTCACGGAGGCTTAGTGTTTTATGGGGGAAACAATCAACTGAAAAGGATGAAACGCGTTTCTAGAGGTGACGAACTTGGTGAGAAAATCGCCTTAACTCTTCCAATAGAAAGGATAGGCGGCGGTGTTGGTGGTGATGGCGGTACGGGGGAGAGAACTGGATGCTGGAGGCTGTTGAAAGATGCTGGAGGAGGGTTTTATTCAAACACTTCGCTTAGCCCCCGCTCGGCTCCTCTTCCGACGCCTTTCGGAGATGAGAATCCGCCCAAGAAGACGCCAACGGTTGGGCTCGGTGGGAAGCGAAACTTTTCGAAGAGTTGGGGACGGAGGAAAAGGCTTTCGTTGAGGCGGTGGGGGTGTGAAAATATATTAAAACAAACTACTTTGCCTAATAATATATGAGAGAAGATGATTACCTCAAGGTAACGTAGGCGTGAACTGAACCTCTGAGCCGATTTCACGGAGGATTTGCTCGTTGAAAGATTTTCCTTCGCCTTCGCCTCTTTTCCGCGCTCTCGAACGCGAAGAGAAAAGAGGACTGAAGCGAAAGCGAAAAGGTCCTCCCCGTAACAAAAAGAGATTTGAGTCCTCACGACAGACTCTTCGCCCTTCGCCCTTCGCTCTCTTGTTTTTAGTTAATCGCTCGACAACTTCCGATTATTACGACGACAACTTGCGTAATGTTCTTCACCCCTCTCCCCACCCCCTCGACATCTTTCTGGGTCCCGTTAAAATCCGCTTAAATCATTTTTGTTCTGTTTCTGCCATCTGCAAACCCTCTCTTCTACAGCAACCCTACCACCACCTCCATCACGCCATACCAACTACAAAACCTTTGCTCCTTGCCATCCCCGACCCTACGACTCAACTCATCCCCATTCAACCAGCCACAACTTCATCTGCCCACCCCTCACCGTGATAAATACGGGATTATTTCCTCGCTGCCGACGACCCACGAATTTCGATTTCCGAAGAGTAAAAAAACGCTGTAAATCACTACGGTTTGTGATTGTCTTGCATGGCTTGACGTAGTCTCACACCTGCGAGACCCATCCCATTGGATTCAGCGTCGAAAGATACCAGTAAAAAATACGAAACATGACGTGTCTTCAACTACTTCAATGCGACCCTAGGCATTCACTGTATTACCTGGCGAGCACCTTTGAGTAGTTGAATTTGCCTCTCTATATCTACTGTGTTTTCAATTCTAGACAACTGGCACGATGTGACGAGCTGAACTGACGGTCGTTTGAAGTGTGGCAGGGGGCAGTCAGAGGAAATGAGCGCAGGCTGGAGATAACTTTTGCTGTATTGTTTGGCGAGTTCCTTGAAGTAGTAAAATTAGCCTCACTATATTAACTGTGGCTGTGTTTCCCTTCTAGACACAGACCAACATCATTCAAATCCTTCCCATGCGACCCAACATTGAAAATTATTACTAAACGATACGAAACATGACCTGAATACAACGGAACGATGAAAAGGGGCATTTTCTAGGCGATGCTAGACGAGCGTTTAGATTACTGTTAACTATGATTTCAATCAATACGGAGACCTACGAGACCTTTCTCGTTCGACTCAGCATCAAAAATTACCTAAGAAACGATACCAAATATGACAATTAAATTACTGTTTTTCAAATTTTCCGAAAAAAGCTACAACGGTTTCGTTCCTACGTTTGAGGAACTTCCAGCTTTCATCGAATTTATCGCGACTGAAGGAAATTGTGTGATCCCCCGGTGTTTCGTTCGAGGAATGAAAAGCAAGAAGTGTCTTCTGCTGATGGAGCAGATTCAACGCCTCGTTTCGACTTGAGGTGTTTCCCAAGTGACAAAAAGCCCTTCCGTTCAGGTCCAGTTACCGTTTCAACTCCAAAATAAATACACCCCTCTTATTGATCCGCACTTCTTATTCGTCTTTGCTCTCAGGTCTCGGGTAAAAGGTTTCGCGCACATTACGTATACACGAGTATTTCTACAGTATAATCTCGTTACTGGGAGGTTTTAGGTGAAGCCATTCCTTAGCCTTAGCGCCCTTTTCGAGTTGAGTCTTCTCATTCCGTTTCGGATCTTATTTAGCTGGTTTGATTCTCCGGAGGGAAGGCGTTTCTTTGCTAAGGCGGATTTCAGGTCTTGCTAAGGTTCTTACCAAAGAGGAGGAGCACAAGCACATGAGGGAATTATGCAACACGCGAAGGGCTCCGAACAATAGTCTTAGCTCTCCCCGCTAATTAATATGTGTGAACTCCAAGGACTGGGAGGATTTAAATAATCAGCATCATCCTCGACTCTGCTTTGTTTACGGGCTGCTCACCCGGAGGAATCAACGGCATCTTGAGGCGAGCGGAGCCGATTTTAAGAGGATTCGCGGAAAGGGAATCGCACGACCTGGCGCTGACGCTGGCGTTGCCGCAAGTTTCCCTTCCTTTCGGGAATATCAAACCCGAACGTCTCGCTCTCCCAAGGGAATTGATTACGTTGGAGAGGAACGTGCGTTGAAACCGATCAGCTCCTTCCGCCTCCGGATTTCAAGATTCTCCTTTCGCCATTTATATTCAAAAGCTTCTGAGCTCTGAACCCTCAACCTCCACCTTTGTCTCAAATACAATTAATCTTTCTCTGCCTTAATAAGCCGCTGCTTACTGTACCAGTCGAATTGTCACTGAACAGCAAGAGAGGAGATTTGGAAATATCAACCCCCTTCCCACTCACCTGCCAATATTTTAAACGAAATAATTAAAGAATCCATGCTCAAAGCTAAATACAACAGTGAGGCGAAATTTCGGTGCGCGCTTGCAATAGGGCAAGAGGCATCCCGCATACAAAAATCACACCAATAATCAACTAATATGTGGCACACATCACCCAACTTTCCTCAGCACCTGCTACATCAATCAACTTTCATGGCTTTAGATGATAATCCAGTCCATTTTTCATTCGGAAAAAATTGAAAACCATTGCAGGCCAGTAATTCGCCCAAAGGAAAGACGAGTTGGAGTAATTGATCGCAGTCAAGGGGACTTCTGTCCCTGGGGCTCAGGGACGCTTATGGGGCCAACCTATGAGTCCACTAGTCGAGTTAGCCCCACCACCATTGAGCCTCTTACCTGCTTAAAGAACGTGAAGACGAAGACGATAAAAGTTAATTCAAATGAAAATTCAACTGATATTCAATCTGTAGGTGCTACATTAATAAACTGTACAGCAAAGTTGCACCGTCTGCCAGAAGTTCGGAAATGTCGACAATAATCACAAGCACATCAGAGCAATGAAGTAGAGAAATATGGAGGAACATTCACCTTAATTGAGAACAGATAATTAAAATAACTAATAAGCCAGTTAAAAAAACGCACCACTCAAGGCTACCAATTAACCCTCCATGAGACCCAATTCACAGAGCAGTACTCCGGGTTCCACCAAAACGAAGCAAATACAAATAAAATTGAAGAAATTTTCTCCAACTCGCCTAGTTGGACAACGGGGAGTCGCGTCACGATGTAAACGCTTATAATCTCCCATTAATATTTTTTATCTCAGCCTATAGTTGGAAGACCCGCTGCTAACTTAAGCATTTAACTCTTTGCCTGAACCTTCTTCTTTTTACGAGGGCAAAATGTGGTTTATTCGAGGAGTTATACTTGTACTGTGTTGAGCTGCTGCTACTCATAGCACGACCTTCATCGAAAAACCACGGTACAAGTAATTATTGGGACTGTTAATCTCGTGTTTCTAGAAACACTTCAAAAAACATTCGACGACCTGCTACATATACGGGCGCCATATCTTATTTCAACGCTGAATATTTATACAGAAGAAAATGTAGGCAGTACTTAGTTGAGAGTACTTCGTTTATTTTATCGAAGTCGGTGTAGCCGTTTTTGAGAAAAATGGAAAATCGGTAAATTAATATTCGAAAAACCTCGTTTTCCGAGCAATCATGGCTTATAGCTCCGTTCTACAAATAGACACAAGAATAACCACGGAACAAAAAGAAAAGTGGGTATATGTTGCAAGAAGACCATAAGGTTGGTAAAATCCAGCGACGCAGTTACTAGGGAAATTACAAAAATGTTTAAAAAAACTTACATTATTTTCGACACTTTATTATTTTTATCTCTGCTCAATGAACTGTCAGAGGACCATTTATTGAGAACAACATGTAAGTATTAACTATTTAAAAACATTCTGTGAGTTTGGTTGAAGCCGCTGAAGCTGTTTGGCCAAAAAGCGTAAAAAATCAATTTTTCCTTCATAGGCCTATATCTCTGTTCACCGTATTTTCATGGAGATATGTATGGAGAAGAAAAGTTTGGTATTGATTAGTAGAAGATAATTTGGAAGTTTCATCAAAATCATTTGAACCGTTTTCGAGAAAAAGGGTAAAAACCCAAGTAAAAACCCCTTTCCCATCGTTCGAAATCGTCCATAACCTTATTTTGCTGTTGTTTGTGACCACGGGCCGAAATATGGTTTTTTAGACTCAGTAGGCCTCAATACACGATTACTATAATTTCCTTTCCCTTAGGGGTAGCGGAAAGTAAAAATTAAGTTTTCTTCGGATCTTTACGTTTTAAGGCCTATTGAGTTCGTTGTGTGTATGTGTGTCTGCAGTTTAATTTGCGGGAGAACGGCTGAACCGTTTAAGCTGGTTCTTTTTTGACACGGTAATGGTCGTTGTTTTTGTAGACGCCAAAACAAGGTTAGGGACGATTTTTGTCGATTTAAAGGGGGGTGGGGGACGAAAAAGTAACAAAAACTAGGGTTTTTCGATTTTTTCTCAAAAACGGCTCTAAGTAAATTCCAGGGTAACTACTTCACCAGATGTGATCAATGTTACAGAGTGTCTTTTAATCACCCATACCCACATGTCGTTCTCCGTAATTATTTCTGAATATATATGTATGTGGAACGGAGATATAAGCCAAGTTAACTCAGAAAAGGAGATTTGTCGAATATTAATTTATCGGTATTCGACTTTTCTCAAAAACGGCTGTACCGATTTCGATCAAACTTACGTAGTACTCTCAGCTAACTAGTCCGAACATTTTATTCAAATGTTTCTGTAGAAATGCGTTGAACGAAGATACAGCGCCCGCGTATGTAGCTGGTGTTCGAACTTACAGGGGTGGCAGAAAGTTGTGTGTTGCTACGCACCGCTCGTTTTTTGACATGATTATAATACTTTCCTTACCCTTTGGGTCGCGAAAAGTAAAAAGGGTCAACAAATCGATGTTAGTTTGGACTCCAGAATTTCTGTTACTCGAGATTACCCTATGACCATTATCACACTTTTATAGCGTAGGCAGCTAATTGCACGTTTCGTCGAAAGTTCTGACCGTTTATTTCGTGGTTCTCGTAATTTGCGACAAATTATAATTTTATGGTAGCGCTACATTTCTTGGAACTTTTCGTACAGGGAGTTTAATCGTCGTGATACTCGAGAAAAAATTTTATTTTGATCGCTTTGATCAAATAGCTAGTTTAGGGCTGATTATGATCATATCCTTGGACATCTCATGGTGACTTGCAGACAAAATATTAAATTCAAGTCGATTTCTCAATGTCGCTAAGGAAAGTTGTGTCGCCCCGTGGGTATCGATATTCACGTTCGCTGAACCAATACGAACTACTCCACACCCTGCCACAGGTTCAATACGTCGGCTATTGGTGAGAACGCCAATCCCATGAGGGTCGATCTCAGCCGAATGCGAAATTTGAGTACCTTAGTTGTAGCTGACGGTTTCCTGCGGGTTAACTTCCCTCCCATCACCCTACTGGAGTATGTATAGTACGAATGCGTTAGGTTAGTTAGTGCAGGTAGCTGGCAGACTACTCGATATTCGGTCCATGCCGCTGTGTGAATGGGCGATTGATATTGTACGTGCGGTGACGTGTGTGTGGGTGCCTGGTTAGGTTAGCTCAGGTTGTCAACGGGAGTCTGGTTCCTCTTCCCATCTGGAGGCCGGGGCAAGTGCAATCCACAGAACCCACGTGGGGAAGAAGCGTAGTTGCCAGCAGAACGCCTTTCGGCAATCCATACACGGCCCTTAGACCGCTCAAGTCGCTGCCAAATCAAATGGCAGCGCGGGAGGCTTCTGTTCACCGACACGGTGCCGTCAGGCACAGTGTGTTGAACTGGTAGTGGTGGTGTTGCGCAGGAAAGCCCCTCATTATTTGGGCAATGGGGAGGTTAACCCTGTAAAGCTGTGCACCCCCTTCAACTGCCATGTTCAACGCCACTCTCACTTGGAAATTCCCAATTTACGCCGCCTTAAATCGCCATAAAATGCGTCTTGGGGCGACCCGTTAACGATTTACAAAAATGCAAACACGAATTCAATTGTTATGATTAGAAAATGTTTGAGTGAATATCCTTCCCATTGCTAGCAGTGAGATAAATTCGCTGGTTAACTTGCTCCACTTCGTTGGCGTTTAAGTTACTTCATTCACTCAGCGACGACCTCCCGAAGTGCAGTTGGTTAGTTAACAATTGAGCTACCACTAAAAATCATTTTAGTTACGGGTTTTATGTGGAAGTCCCTTCCGAGCTCAGTCCTGCGAACTTAAGTCTCACTGTGGAAGCCATGCAAATCGCGGGTCAGCTCAGGGTGAGCTTCCAATTGATGGGAAGAGGAGACTCTTATATCCTCTAATCCCGTAACTAGAACGAATCCCAACTACAAGTTTTGAGCTTAAATGACCAACAATTACGCCACATCTCGACGCTTTTCTACTGAAAAACGACTCAAAAATATGCACGCAAAGAAAATGATAATATCGTTTTGTGTCTCGAACAATTATATATCCTCAGGTTAACGTGTCAACCAATTTATTGTTCGTTGATTTGTAAAACAAGTATTACACTTACTGAAAGTTAAAAACGACAGTATGACTATTAAGGTACTGGAAAACCAGCAAGAAGGGTAAAACTGCAATATTGCACTGTGCACATTTGTCATGGTGTGGATAAAAGTACAGATAACTGTTAGCTTATTGCACCCTAAACCGACCCTTTACGTAACACATTATTCTACTTAAAGGTGTAAGTAATTGCAATCACTGGTCAGGATTTACGCCTATCAGCTTCAACAATAACAAAATGACTGTTCCTGATCCCTCATAAGAGAGGATAGCAGGATTCAAAGGTACAGATTAACTTTGGCCACGTTTTATTAGTTTTGTGGGCCAGCTGGGTGAAACCGTTATAAGCTTGCTTAGTAGCAGTCAAAGCATGAAGGTTTAGCTGCTCTTCCAGTAGCCGTCACTTTCACAATGGTTTCTTCAGAGGTGTCATTGAGAGAACAGAAGACTGGGCTGAAGTTAGCTACATATTCATCATCGAAACTTTGACCATTTGCCCAGAAATCAGGGATGGTCGCAGTGGTTGACCCAAAACATATTTAGAATCAGGAGAGGAACGTCTAGATGGGTCTTTTTCAGATTTCCGAGATTTGGCCTGGTTCAAATTTGGCCACCTAATAAAAGTTTTGACCGCGTGCCCTGCAGTTATGGATGGTCCAAAACATGAATAAGAAACGAAGAGGTACTTGACCTCACCATCTCCAGTCGTTTCATAGCCAGCAGAATACAAGGCTGGCAGGTGCTGGACGAGCCATCACTATCAGATCATAGGATCATCTCGTTCGGCCTGGGTTTTGGCACCTGAGTGCCTTGAAACCTATCGCATACCCAAGAATACAGACTGGCCACTTTACCAGAAACCCAACTCCACACAGAGCTGGGAGGTATGGACAGGGAGATCCACGGTGGAAGAACTGGACACTATGGCCAGTCTTATGCAAGGGCGATCATTCGCTCCCTCACGAAGACAACTGCCCTTCCCGTGCCCGCGGGACCAATGGTGAGGCCGCTGGTGGAGCGAGGAGCTGGGGAAGCTAAGGTCTTCAACGAGGAGGCTCTTCAACAGGTCCAAAGAACAGGGGGATTGGGAGGCCTACCGACAATCCCGCCTTACAGATTATAGCAAGGCCATCAGAAGAGCAAGAGGAAGTCCTGGAGGGACTTCTGCAGTGTGTAGCAAGTGTCTCTGAAGCCTCCAGGCTGCAGAGAGCCCTCTCCATGGACAAACCTCAGGAATTAGGCCTCATAAGAAGAACGGGACGGAACTTTCACGGAAGATGCCAGGGAGACCCTGGAGGTGTTGGTTAATACCCACTTTCCAGGGTGTACCCTTGTTGAGAAGGGCTTTTGCCCCAACCCGGGAGCCAGGCAGGGAACGTCCGCACCCAGCGTAGGCTCCTAGGGTATGCGAACCGCATCTTCTCCCCTGAAAGGGTTAAGTGAGCAATAAATACCTTCAAACCTACAAGTCCCCGGAGCGAGAGGTCTTCCCGGCCCTGCTCCAGCAGAGACGCTGGGGGCCTTCTACCCCTCCTGGTGAGAACTTTCAGAGCCAGCTTTCTGCTGGCCCATGTGCCCTACTCATGGAGAAGGATCAGGCTTGTGTTTCTGCCTAAGGCAGGCAGTGACTCCTCGACTGCGAAATCTCAGAGACCGCCATAAGCCTCTCCTCTTTTCTCCTGAAGGCAATGGAAAAGATCATAGATCTGGTCTTCAAGGACACACTTGAGACCGTACCCCTCTTGAAGGCACAGCACGGCTACTGAGCTGGTCTCACCGATCGATGAGGCTCTTCAGACGAGAGAGGTGGCGTTGTGCTGCTTCATGGACGTGGGGGGTGCTTTCGATAACACCTCCTTCAGCTCCATAGAGGCAAGAGCAGCGCAAAGGGGCATAGAACCCCAGGTCGTGAAATGGACTATGTCCATGCTAAGGTGTAGGGAAATCACGGCCAGTTTAGGGGAAGACAGCGTCACAGTGGTTCCCACAGAGGCTGCCCTCAAAGAGTACTTTCTCCTCCTGTGGCTACTGGTGGCTGACGAGCTGCTGGAAACACTGCAGCTCAGAAGGCTACAGTGGTCGCATACTGCGGATGATCTTGTAGTTCTGGTAAGAGGCAAATTTGCCTCCACAGTGTCTGAAAGGATGCAAGGAGCTATAGATATCATCCAAGGATGGTGTGATAAGGAGGGATTGCATATAAACCCAACCAAGACCACCATGGTTTCATTCACCAAGCGAAGAAAGCTAAATATAGTATCACCCACCATGCAAGGAGCAAGGCTCCATATAAGTACAGAGGTGAAATACCTCGGGGTGATACTGGATAAGCAGCTCACTTGGAATTCACATGTGAGATATGCGCTGCACAAAGCAACCGCAGCCCTGTGGGCATGCAGGAGGCTGTGCAGCAAATCATGGGGCATTACTCCAAAAATGATGGAGTGGCTCTATAAGGGGATAATAAGACCCCGCGTCACCTACGCCTCCACGGTGTGGTGGAAGGTAACATGCCGGCTAGCAGCCCAAGGGAAACTCCAAAAACTGCAGCGACAGGCATGTTTAGCTATTACATGAAGTATGGGCAATGAATACGTGCCCTACTGCTGCAATGGAAGTCCTTTTAGACATCTCACCTCTCCATATACATGTTCAGAGGACTGCTTACCTGGGAGCAGTAAGGCTTTTGCAGACAGGGAACATCTCCACCAGGGTTAAGGCAAGCCTCCAAAGAACAACTAGACAGTTCAAACTGGAAGAGGCTGTGGTCCTTGCTACCGACGTTATGTCAGAGCAAAAAAAACTTTCGGCTGCCATTCAGGGTAAGTATCCACTTTCGGCGGGGAACGATGGGAGCAGGAGACGTTCCGGACCGAGGTGGGTGCCCTGCGGATGGTATACCGATGGTTCAGTCATGGGAGGCAGAGCTGGACTGGGCATTGTTGGGCCCAACTACAGTCTGGCTAAGCCGCTGGGAGAGTACGCCACGATATTCAAGCTGAAATCCTGGCTATAAAGATCTGCTTGCGGAAGATCCTGTCTAAGCGACTCAAGGGCAAGCGGATCTACATATTCTCGGACAGCCAGGCCGCATTAAGAGCCATCGCGGCCTATAGTTTTAGGTCCAGGCTGGCATGGGAATGCCTTCATGCTCTCAAGCAGCTCGGCGCCCACAATAGGCTTTCCCTCATCTGGTGCCCGGCTCACAAGGGCATGAGGGCAATGAAAAACTGACCACCTTGCGAAGAAGGGCTGAAGCCTACCCATTGGGCCTGAACCTCACGTAGGTATGACCAAAAGTCACCTGAACCGTTTGGTGGCTCAATGGGAGACACAAGAAAAATAGCGCCCATTGGCATCGCCAGCCACGACTTAGACAATCAAAAAGGCTTGTTCGCCTTCGTCAAAGGGCAAAGGCGATGCTGACACTCTCTAGGAGGGACTTGAGGGTCTTGATTAGCTTCCTCACCGGACACTGCCCACTCAGATATCACCTCAACAAGATGGGCATCTCAGAGGCGGTGGAATGCAGACTCTGCGGTGAGGAGGACGAGACAGCGGAGCACATCCTATGTGAGTGCCCTG
The DNA here is from genome assembly GCA_020466155.1 of Pachypeltis micranthus. Classification (NCBI taxonomy): domain Eukaryota; kingdom Metazoa; phylum Arthropoda; class Insecta; order Hemiptera; family Miridae; genus Pachypeltis; species Pachypeltis micranthus. The sequence goes on from CM035775.1 coordinate 14,813,289, forward strand.
CCTTAGCAGCGAAACGCTTTGGATTCTTTGCTCAGGGGATTATTGAGCCCCACATCATAGCAGAAGCTGCGGTGAAGGACATACTCGGCTTCATAAAGGGGGCGGGTATGTACGACGCCTTTTATTAAGGAAGGGCTAGAGTCACAATAGGCCCACACGTGGCCGCAGTGACAAAGGGACTTGTCCCGATGCCCTCGGGGGGGGAAAAAAAAAAAAAAAAAAAAAAATGAATAAGAAACATATTTAGAATGTTTCTCTTCTGATTCTAGATATGTTTCATGAATATCTAGCTAACTTAGCCCAGTAAAAGAAGTGGGGCTGCGAATTGAAGTCGCCAAGTCTGGTTAATGAACTGGCTCGTCTAGTGGTCTGGCTCAACGTTCTCCCAAGACGTTCACGTATACTGGGGGAAAACTAGCACGTGTCACGTCCCTTTGACAAATTTAGATTCTTATCTAAATTGGGATTGTTGAGGGTTGGGCGTCTATGGGACGTATGGTTACGGGGCCGTTCATGTTTATATCTCACTTGTTCACGAGATGGGATGTTGACAGGCTTACTTTACTTTAACCTCATTAGTCCATTGTCTTCTCGACGTGGCTTCAAATGACGGCTATCTAACCGCATTCCTCAGTTACCTCTCTAGCCTGGATTTACTCATCCAGCCGTGCTCGTGCGAAGAAAGCGAAAGGCAGAAGCGGCATTTTCCTGGCAATTTCCGAAGCTTGTTCGGTATCGAGCGAGTGGGAAAAGTCAAACGAAGCGAGTCATTTTTTAATCCTTCGATCTGACGATCTTCAACCCCTTTCTTTCCATTTACGAACTTTTTTCTTATTCCCCGCCCCTCCTCGTCAGCAGTCTAATCTCAGTGCAGCTCACAGACTTCTTACGACTAGATGCCTCTCCCATTCGAAAGGGAGCAAGTCGAATTAATTAAAGCAAAGAAATTGTTTTCATGGGTGAACTCATCTTCAAATGAGCGTGGTTGGAGATTAAGGGGAAGAAAAAGGGGGCGGGGAGGGGGGTTTCGAAATATCGATTTTTCAGCTTTGCGTCGTTTCGTTCGAAGACTTCAGGAGCAAAATTCAAGGAGTCGTTACGATTGATGAGATTAAATACAGAAATAATGTTAACGTTATGGAAACACGAATGTCGACATACCTCTCGTAAGGTTTCAGGTTCATTGCAGAGAGCTAGGGGATTTACAATGGCAATGGCGCCACCTACGGTATAACTTTAGGAAGACACGTCACTCCATGTTGATGTACTGGCGGCGAGCGCGATCGTCATTCTTTCTCCAAGGGTGGATTGGAAAGAAGATTCTTTTGCAGGAAATACCTGCCATTCCTTGGGAGGCTAGGCATGGGCCTGTTGGACGTTAGGACTGCGGCAATAGGCCGCGCTACTCATCCCAATTATGGGACAGTCAGAGAGCTATACTATGTTCGACTATTTTTATTTTGTTCAAAACCAGTTATGTCAAAGTAAAATGTACTGGCCGTTGTATATGTCCTCAATGTACTAGTGCATATTGCAACCCCACTTCTCGGCCCAGTCAGCCCCGTAGTAAAGCCGGGATCCTGATCGACACCCGAAAAAGGTTTTGGTGTCAAATTCGTTGAAAACCACCGTGCACCGTTACATTCACTTCTTCCGAGCGTCTGCCTGTTCCACACTTCCCGAGGCATTCAAAGGACATCCGTGAATTAAACTATTCGAAAAGATCAGTGAGTCGACTAAAAGGGTGACTTTTCAAACAATTGGACACTCATCGAGTCTCATTATCCCCCCCACCCCCTCATCAACTCCAACCTACTCATCGAACCTCATTTCCCTCTTTTCTTTCGCCGAGATGATTTCGAGAGCGTAATATGTGTGTTTTTCCGTGGGATTTGACGAGATTTGTGGGAACCGCTCGGCGCAATTGTGTCCCTCCTCGGATTCTGCTCGTTCAACGAGCGAATCGTCTGCCATTTGAACGCTTTTGATGATGACAACTGAGAATTGCCTTTTCGTTCTACGGCTCCTCACCCTAGTGTCCGCTGTCAACGCTCTTTTCCGACGAATTTTACGTTAACGGCCCCGTTTTTCTGTTCGTCGGCCGGAAATCTTTTATTGTGTCGAAAGAAAATATTTCGAAGCGGGATTCTCGACAATGCGCGGAAGGAGGAAACGGCGTTAAGTTCCTTTTCAAGGATCATTAAAATAAGTAGGGCGGAGGTGGAAGAATGCGGAGGTGGGGGGGGGATGATTTTCAACGCGGGTTAATGCGCTGATGGGAAGATAATAAGATCTGAATCGGCTCTCGAGTCAGGTAGCATCCTCCGGGCTCTACCCACAGCTCTTTTTCATTCGGACATGCAAATCCTTCTAAAGGGCTTCTGACTACCGATTTGTTTTCACGGTTTGCACGTCCCGAGGAAAAAGGTTGAAACTGAGCACAAGCCAACTGTGACTATTGGGATATTCTAGGAGGAAGAGAAGGCACGTGGTGGAATTGAATTGGAGTGCGGTATCAAGTACAGTAGTCGTACCTTAACGTTTTCCGATAGCTGCTTCTAGTTAGGAGGCATGCGTTGATTTCCGAACAAAATAGCTTAGCTTAGCTTCACGTACACAAAACGAAAAAAAGCGAATGTATAGTTTGATTTCGATAAGGGACGGAAGAAGTTTCAGGTGCGGACAACGGCGAGAAGGCAGCAGAAGCTCTCCCAAAGCGGTTACCCTTAGCCCTCTCTAGATCTGTCCTCCGACTCCAACTCAACACGTAGACTCAGTATGATTGGTTCAATAACTAACAATAAATAAGGTTAAAGAAGAGAGGGCAAAAATGGCACCGTGGGGTCCATTTTCTGGCTCGAACGGTGACAATGGCAATAACAACTGCGTAACAACAGTCCAACTCTTCTATCCACACATCGACGTGAATTGGTATCGATACTTTTATTGGGTACGAGTACTCGCATTCCTATAAATACCCAGTCTTGGAAAATAAATCCAAATAAATGACGCGACGTATCGCAGTTCTTTCCTCAATCCCGCGCGCAGTCACCGGCTTTTATCGTTTATAACACGTCCATTCAGTTCAGGTCAGAAAAAGAGGTTAAACTGTGGTTCCGTGATTCCTGAAGTTCCTCCTAATTATTTCATGATCATTATTAATTTAATAAAGTAATTGGATTAGTTCCGCCAGTGTAATTGGATTAGTTCCGCCAGTAGGTAAATTACTAAAGTTAAAATGCCTGTTTGGTGAGTCCATCTTCTCTGGCTGGTGAGATAGTGTGGGCGAGTGCTTTGGATGTAAAGACATCATCCTCTGGCCATTAAGTCAGTACTTAAGTCGGTTAGTTGGTATTTATATACGAAGAGAAAGGTAAACGGGATGGTGAGCGTCAGGGTGAGGGGGGATGAAGGTCATTCACCTCTGGGGAAACCCACTAGTGGTGAAGGGAAAGGAATGTAAGGACAGTTTGTGTATGTCCTAAATAGTCTGTTGAAGTCTTTTTTGCGTAGGGTGGTATGTAAATCCATCAGTTGGTTGTTTTTGTTTGTGTAGTGTGTTGAGTTGTGTAAATATTGTGGTGTTCAATATGTTCACTTTCCATCCTTAGTATTGTTTATGTAGTAAGATGGTGCAGTCGTTTATTTGGAGGTAGGTTCGTGTCCAGTTGTCTTGAGGTGGATTTAATGTGTTCTGAATATCTGGCCCGTATTTTTCGTTCAGTTTGTCATATGTACGCGTTTTTCACCTACATGTTATTTTATATACCCCACTTTGGTCGGGTTAGTTTGATGCTAAGCGTGTTGTACGTCCGTAATGCAATTTGTATGCCTTCCTTTCGGAAGATGTTGGTTAGTCTAGTATTCTTGGTCCTGTGCATGCAAATGTGCAGCGTCTTGTCATAGTCTGCGTATTTTGTGTTTTTGGATTGTTATATTGTCTTAATAATTTTTTTATAGTTTGTGTGGTGTAACCATTATTTTGTGCGATAGTATTGATAATATGAAGTTCTTTTTTACAAATTGGGTCGGATAGTTATTTTATGTTTTTGTGGGTGGTTTGACGTCAGTTGATGGTCGTGTCTGCAACAGTAGGTTATCTTAAAATATCGTACTTTAGTTCGTTGTCCGTCCGCTCCAGATGATGATGTCTTCTCATCGAAAGCGCTCACCCATACTATCTCACCAGCCGGAGTAGACGGACTCACCAAACACGTACATTAACTTTAGTATAGATCGTTTATTGGACTACCATTCAGATCACTCTGACAACATTAGTCTCATACTGACGGAATTAACTGCGCCAATTTTGTTCCGAAATTGTGTCACAATTTATTGCGTTGCTCTCGTCGTTTTCTCACGCATGAGAATTTCTTGGTACCATCACGTCATTTGAAACAGCCCACGCTACAAATGTAACCGAAACCGTTGCAGGCTTTTTTGAGAAAAATTTATCATTAGGTATAGTGAGACAGGCACACTTGGAACCTGCAGTGACAATGGAACGGTACGGGAACGGTACGGTATTGTGAACTCTGCCGCAGGCTATGGACACTCAACGCGGTCGATCAGTTCATTCTGTCACGATCGTCTAATAAGTTACGATTATTCAGGGAAGGAAGCCTTATTATTGTGAATTGACCCAGGAACCTTTCTTTTTATTAGTTTTGAACCGGATTTGCATACACCCTTATTTTGGAGTCAAATCTGCTCGAGCTAATCTGCACGATAAATATACCATTTGAGCAGAGTATGTTCATCCATTTTCTCTCGTTTGCGTTGACGGACACACTCAACCCGTTTACTCAAATAGTGATTTCAGCCTCAATAGCCCTTCAACGCAACAACAAAAAATTCGAGTCTGAAGTAACTTTTCTTCCTACTTCGTGAGGCAAAGAAAAGGCGGTCGTGCTGAATCCGGGGGATACTGTCCACACTCGATACTCGTGAAATAATCTTAGCCCGATTAATTGAGCGTCGTTGTTTAAAGAGGACGTTATCCTTCTTCATCCGATCGGAAGGACGCAACCAGCTCTCGGGATTTTCTAGCTCCGAGCGACTGGAGGCAGTTGGAACTAGAAGGACCGAAAGGCTTAATTGGCTGAATCATCTGCTCTTGCTCTCCCTTCGTTCATCGTCACTGGCGGCTTCTATTTTCGCCGGATTAACTGGCAATTATCTCATTTCTGGCGGTCGAGCTCATGTTAATTGCTATTGTGGGCGGTACTTTATCTGTCCGGGGTCGCTGGGTGTGAGATCAATGCCGTAGTCTCCAACTTCTCTTCGATGTAGTCGCTTCCGCTCGTCTTCCGACGACTTTCAGAACAGTTGCAGCTGCAGTTGCTGACGTCATGACTTACGGTAACGTCCACTATTTACCCACTTTTTAGACAAGCGTTACTCAGAGACAAATGAATTAGTATCGAAATGCGGATTACGTGATACGTGCGAGGAAGTTAGAAAAGAAAAGTTCACAGTTACACGCGACGCTTTAAGTAGTTATCTCGGTGCTAAATACGGGTTCGACTAAAATGTTGCAGCTGCAAAAAGAGACTGCACAAAAAGCATCAGTTAAATTGAATTGTCTGTTTATTCATGGAACAGAAAGAATCAGAGCCATCAGCGAACGCGCGTAACATTTCCTCTTTAAAAACATTCTGCAGCTCACATTTATAACATTTCTGTACATCCTGGGTGCATCACTAATGTATACTTATGCCACGTAAGAGACAAACCAGAGACACCCCCCGTGCCATCTGGCGGAGGTGGGTGGGGGTGGGAATCATCAGCCAGTGCCCAGGCATACCTCCAATGGCCCCATACTAGACAGTCACTGCGCGTCTCCTGAGGAGGTCCCGAGGCGGCAACCTGAACACCAATATCAGGTGCGCTGCATCACACAACTTTACTTAGTCCTGCGCCTCACTTCAAGGAAAGCGCTTGCCGTTTCGGAATTAACTATTAAACTCATTCCCGGACAATGGTACACGAACAATTGATGAGGCTGTAAAAACGATAATTTTCTCAACTCCAGGGTTATCGGGTAAAAACATTTAGAAATTATGAATACAACGGCGGTAGTTGAAATTCCGGAATTTCTGGAGCGGCCCCTATTTATCTTATGAGTGATTTAAAAACCAATTTTTTTGAAGATTCGATTAACATTTCAGCGGATTGTATAAGGAAAAAACTGCTCTAAAACTATTTTTGCCGAAAAATTTGGTAATTTATTGTGCTGCTTTCGTCATAGTCCCACAGATGGGAATTTTATGGTATAGTTGCCTCATTTAAACCTGCCCATATAAAAAATTTAATCTAAGCCGTGAGAGCATTTTCAACGAAAAAAAATTAGGCGTTTTGATCACTATGATAACTATAGTTAGTTTTAAGCGGGTTTGGCTCGTACCCGTGTAATACACTGCGGCCCATATATCAAGTTTCAGCTGATTTGGTTCAGCCGTTTTCTCTCAACCGCGTTCACAGACACACATAGACCATTTTCCGAAATAGTAGTTTTCACACTCAGTAGCCCACTAATGCTACTTCGTTTAGCCCAGGGAAGTAAAACGGCTTAAACAACGTATTGACGCGACGCGTCATCACACAACTTCCCTCGGCCCCGCTGCATTCAGAAATGTTCACTGCTTCGGCAATTAATCCAATACGTCTCTTAGTTTATCCGAGCCTTAAACTCAACTCAGCGTTCTACATTGAGAAACTGGTTGTGTTTAACGTTCCTTAATACAAACTCGTATATATTGTGTTTCTCCTACTCATGTCGCGAACTTTATTGGGTGTCCGCTGAGCCGCCCAACACTTTGCGAGAGCTGTGCGAACAACTTTGTGATCAAATTCGTCAAATGCAAAGTCCTTGGGCGTTTTCAATGAATTTATTCTGTACTTTCATCGATTTGTTTTCTGTATTTCCACACGGTTGACAATTTTGAAAGCGATAACTGCATTCAATTTCTTCCCACAGATTTAAGATCCGTAGAGACATACTTTTTGAAAGTAAAATTTATCCTAAATAACGAGAGCAGCGAGCAACCCCGCCAGGACAGCGTTTATCCCTCGACCAGTTAAACCCGAAGACTCGCGAGTGAGGCTTTTATGAAGGGGATCCCTGGTTGACTGCCCTGGGTCGCGCAACCAGCGATATTAGAACGACATCGACATTCGCTCGTCAATTACCAAGCCTTGCAAATTCTTTCCAGATAGATATTTCAGGATTTCATAGGCACAGAGATTTATCGAGCTTATTAAGTGTGATGTTACCAAGCGTTAGGTTTTGTAACAGACGTTACCATGCACTTAACCCAACACAAATTTCGTGACGCATCTCCCTTACATATCCCGCGTAACATCTCCTGCGTTACATTTTCGAGTTTATGTAGCAAAGTAAAGACATAAAATGTCAAAAAATACTACATTACCCTGATACCATAGTGAAATTAACACAATGACAGCAAGTGAAGAGGTAATCGACGATATTGTCTCTCATTCTCCGCCGTGGGCAAGGACCCATATGGAGAATTATATTTCGATTAAGCAATAGCAGGTTAAATTTTCGTTTTTTTGGTATAGTGCGAAAAGACGGATTTATGATTTATTCTGATGTAAATCTGTATGAAAATATAAAAAAATTTTGTGTTAAGTTTTGTTATCTGAAGCTGTTTTAAAAAAATAAAATCGAAATTGTTAAAAGTAGTTTTTGAGGAAAAGAACATTTAGTGTTTCGATCACTATGGAAACTAGTTCCTTTTAGATCGATTTCGCTTTTATTCTCACGTCGTCGTTCCGTATTGATCTGCACTGTGAATATGTCTGGTCGTTCTCTCACAATATCGTTCACGCTGTTGATTGAGCAGAAGTTTCCCTTTGAGAATACATTTAAAAACTAAAAAGAAGCCTCGAAGCCTAGCGAATTGGTTTTGTTGATAAAATCTCTTGATTAAATGAAAGTGGGAGGTCTTCCGGACAAATGAGTGGGTTCTGCGTGATAATTCTTTTATTTGGTACAAATCGTTGCGGTATATTTTATAGAGGATTCCATCTGTGCTTCTGGATTTTTCCGATATGACTGTTCTTGATCTCTTTTGACAGAGTTATATCAGTCGCCTGCCATGTAAGAGCCAGGTCGCTCTCTCAGCATCCACCGAACCAAGACCTGTGGAGGTACGGCAGGTAGTCATTAACCAGTCTCCTGTTAGAAAACGGTTGCTCATATGTTACCACACGGAGGTGAAGGTTTGTGCAGCTCTTTCAACAACCACCGCTCACTTTTGTAGGAACTACAGAGAAGCAACACGTGGTTTCTTGTTTCTTCCGCACGGGATGTAGTCTTCGAGTGAAAAGAAGTGGAGCCGCGTATTGAAGTCACCATGCCTCGTAACGAACTAGCTCGTCCAGGGATCTGGCTCAACCTACTTTCTCCTAAGGTTCTAGGATGTTGGGAAAAACACGTAGCCCTTTGACGACTATGCTCATCTCGCTTGCCATTTATCTCATGCCTATTCACCTAGTTCAGTGGAGAGATCTGTACGTATCCAACCCAAACATATCTGGCCCCTTCCACACACACTCAACCGTTTCCCCAAAAAGCGTTCCAAAGAAAACTTCTTTTTTTTCAGCCGATCAGGCCAAGGAAAGTACAAAAATGGCTGCTATAACTGATATGGCACGTACTACATAAAGTAAAGTTCAGTGTCGCGATGTTAACAGCAGACTTGCTATTTCAAGACAAGAACAGTTGAAGAAAAGGTTGGTATTCGAACAGGTTGTTCAATCTCGAGCAGTTCCATTGTCGTCGCGGACGTCTTGGGCTGGAAAAAGCCTCTGTCGAACGTGGTTTGACGACCGCTGACAATCTTCTGACTTATAAAGTTCGAAACTCGCGATTTACGAGTTACTTCTCCGCTTCCAAGTTCATCTTAGCCTGACATAAATAGCTGTCTCTAAGGCTGACATGTTTTTAACGAGTTTATTTAAACCGCGGCATCAACTTTTCCAAGCCTTGTCTCTTTTTTCGGCCCGTAGAAGAAGAAGGAAGAGAAGGAGAGCGAGAGATCTAAAGGCTGAGGGTTGGCAACGCTATCGAACAAACTTTGAGGCAATACCTCTCCTTCGCCTGATTAATGGCAAACTTGTCACTTGCCCTATCTCCGAATAAGATTTTGTCGGTTCAACTCGGGTAGAAGAGAAGTGTCAAAACCGTTTCTCGGGATGACAACCGAAAACCCAGCTTTGCCGAAGGGAAAGCGTTTTCGCATGGGTTTTCCCGAGCGGGTCGCGGGGAGCGCCCTCTTTTCTTCGAGAAAGAAACTTTCCGGAAATGAGGAAAACCCTTCAGAAGTATTAGCGACGCTTCCTTTTGCCAGGATGGAAGTGAGAAAACGGAGAGAAGCCATGGGCTGATAAGAGTCACCTACATACCTTCAGTCGGACTATTTAGGTTCACAGGCGAGAGTGAGACCCCCACCATTGATCGGGTATCCATTGTCAGCCTCAGGCGCTCCGTTTCCTGTTGGCTCTTTCCGGAAAAATCTCATCCAGATAGCGCTTTTGCCACTCCGTCCCCTTTTCCTCCTGGGACGCTGCTTTCCTGCAGACATTTCACTTTTGTCTTTGCTTTAAACCTCCGGAGCTGGAGGAGGGTCGTTTTCCCTTCTGTTCTGACACCCTCTTCCTCTTGAGCGACAATGGAATGGAACGACTGCCGAAAGAGATACCGTGGAAGCTGCCTCCTTCAAAACCTTATCGTTTCCAGAGAACCCTTTTCTCACCACCAATCGCCCATATTTCTCCTGGCTTTCCCTGTAAAAAAGTCCACTCTTTTCTGCTTCTGCCACCACCACCGCTTTTTCGTTTTCTGTTGTAACTGTTTCTCCCTCCCCCACCCCCTCCCTTACCCACTCACAAACAGGAGTTTGTCATTTTATCTTTAATTCCGGGCTGATCTGACAACTTTTCCATTGTCTTTGTCGCTTCCTCCCGCCCGATTCATTCGACTGAGTGGGGAACATGAGAAGGGGAACCAACGACGAGTTCATTTTGAAGCTTTCCAACGAATCAGGCTGGTGGGGGTAATTAGAAACGACTTAATTTCCTGTTTCATCCGCCGCAACACTTCACCCTCATGAACTCTTTGTCCGCTGCTGTGAAATCCCCATCATGGCATTACCTGGATGAGCCACGCCTAAGAGGTTGCACACCCGGCTGTAAAATATGGCAGTCAAAGTTACAACGTTTGAAGGTACTGACCCAAAAATGCAGATGCCGTACAACTGACGCGGGAATGTAAGTCAGACGGGCACTTCAAAGGTTGGCAATGCACTCACCAAATGTTTTGGTCGTGAAATTCCACATTTTCGATACAAGAGAAAGATACAAGTTGAAGTACAAGCGGAAAAATACTCATAAGTGGTGGGTTGGAGCAAGATGAACTATGTTAAAATCGGAGCAGAGTTAGCATAGCTGGCATTATACACAGTGTTGTCCCTGAATTTACTGCGAATCGAACACAGGAGCGTCAGAATTGCAAGTTGGACATTGGAGGACTGTGACGATAGTGAAGAATAACGAGACGAGCTTTAGACAGGTCAAGTCGATGGTTGAGAGAGGCGGGAAGTCTCATAGCGAGAGAGACGAGCAGGACCTTAGGGAGAAGAAGGCGAAGGCCATGATGAGAAAACGAGGGGGCAGCCGCCTTAATAGGGAAACCTCGCTGCAGTTGAAATGAATCGTTCGGAAGCGACCAGTGACTGACAAACTGTCAGGTTCGGTCCCATTCAGGTTTTCCTAACAGTTGGCTATAGAGAGACAATTTTCGACGTTGTGCCAAACACTACCTGCTGCTTCAGTGAGACATTGCCAAGGGGCAGTAGAGACTATCCGCTGAGTGCTCGACGACAACGTTCAGAACAGCATTTCCACTTGATGTGGCTGATCATCGATTACCTCTCTTCACACGCCTCCTTTGTATTTCATAATCGAAAAAGTGTGTACCTACGATCGCAGCTTCACAGTCAGTGTAAAATTTGGTGACATCTATTAACTTGCGTGGTCGGTTATGTTTTGTTTCTTCTTAGTCTCCCCCATGGTTTCCCCGCGCACAAGCCCAGCCTGGAATCCCGTTGAAATTTCCAGAGCTGACAACTTAAAATCCCGTTTGATTCGTTTTCATACATCCTCCTGTCCTGTCCAGAATTCTCACCCCTTATTATTGCCGCATCCTTACGACAGCTTGCCAAAGAACTCATGCACTTAACACTCCCTCTCAGCTCTCCTCTGTGCTCTAAGACTCCCTGTGTTGTGTGAACTCCTAGTTACTCTCCATATCCATAGCGCATCTCAAATGGACGTTTAACTTACTGGTGTATTTCCTTCCAATTCCTTCCAGTTCTTCTCCTTCTGCCCGTTTCTGGTGCCCAACAAGTCAGCTACATAACGTTCCTTCCTATTTAGTGGAGTTTGACACGTGGAACATTATACACAAACTGTCTTGGACACTTGGGGAAACATTGTTTATTAACTCTCTCTCGCTGGTGCTGGTGCTTGCTGCATCAAGGAAGGTGCCTCGGCTGCCTTTTAATTTGAAGATCTTCAGCTATGTCTCATCGTAACTGAATCGCACTACTCTTCAGTATGTCATAGCAGAGTTGGAGTGCTGGCGTGACTTGAACCCCCATCCCATCATTTACAGCTATGCCCTTTCTGGCTCCCCCTCGCGAGGCTTAGTAGAGGGTGAATAGGCCTTGGAATTTCCTGCCACAGCCGGCCATCCTTCCCCAGCATGTTGGCCTTCCGTTCCTTGGGTTTCATCGAGCGAAGTTCCCAGGTGCATACGTACCTAACAGTTACGCTTTCAATATCGAGGTACGCGTTCGACAAATGGAAAAATAGTTTGTTTCCGCGCGTGGAAGCACGTTGAAGAGATCCGCTTCTCAATCGGTAATCATCATCCGCTACCAGGCTCGTCTTTTCCTGTAGGAAAAAGTACCTCTCGAGCTTAATGAAGATTGCTCACGTTGCTTTGCTACTTGATATGTTCAGAACTGGGAAATCTCCGCGATTAATCGTCGCCTCTAATTCACGAGCATCCTCTCCAAGTATTATCGTCATTTCGGAGTATTTATTCCCTCGGAATCTGCGGGTCACCCACAGCGCGATGAGCCGGCGAAGATAGCGCGCATCCGTTTCCTAAGTTCCATTGTGTCGGCTCTTTGGTGGCAACGAGAGTCGAACGTGTTTCGATTGGAGTAGCCGATACCTCGCGCTGATGATAGTTTTTGTTCAGATGATGAAACCGCCAGCGGAAAATCAAAGGACGTTGTTAATAATTATAATGATCGCCGGGGGGGATATTGGAGAGGATTCCAGTCTGGAGGACTTCCGCGCCAGGGTGGCAGATAACGTGACGCGGTGTCACGAATTCCCTTGTGAGCCGAGCACCCATAAACGATGTACATTTTGACTTATACAGCACCCAACCAACTTGGATTAGCCGCCGATCAGACTGATTATTCATCAGCGTCTCGAAAACACGACGGAGCTGCTTTCTGTTGCCTGCGTGGCGAATATCCGGGCAGATGCGCTCCACTTTAAAAAATTGTAGTTTGGTGTTAATTAAGGATGGCACTTGTGCAAGAAACTGGTGTAGAGTATGCCTCCACCCAGTTGTATACGGAGAAGAGTGATTTGTGTATTCCACCTGTGCTGATAACCCACAGTGACAGTAGTTGCCGTGACTGGGTACACTCAGGTGTACAATAATTGCAATCCTCAGTGGGTCGTTACTTCAAAGTCCAGGCTTCTCAGTACTTCTGCTTGGTGCCCCCATGACAAATCAATCGAAAAAAATTATACCAACCACTCATACGAGAGTTGCTGTACTTTAAATTAGGACAGTCCTGTTAGATGAACCCAACGAAGTAACATGTCAATAATCCAAATATGTAACTACTCTACATTTTCTGTGCCCTAATTTTCTCCAATTGACTTCAACGGTCGTTTTTGTTCCAGGTCGATCTCTCCCTGTTCATTGCATCGTTGAGACGGTGTGGACCGTCGAGCACCTCGGACAAACAAACGGCGGACGACGGCCATCCCTTGAAATGGACTCGTACGCCATTATCCCCATCAACACGGCTTTGCAGGACCTCGTCTCCGTCGCTCTTCACCGACTCGGATACTCCAAAGAGAATGCGTCAGCTGCCAAAGGTTTGTGGAAGTCTATATGTTGGCAAAGTGTAGGGCCATGGGACCCACCCACCTCCTTGGGTATAGGGTCTTCCACATTCTTTCAGCAGAATATCCTCCAACCACTTCCAAATCACTTTGTGGATGTTCAGCATATTTTATAGATTTTAAAATCCTGTTACTTTCGCTGGTTAGTTCTTCCGCCTCTTCTGACTGGCAGCAATTGCTTCAAAAGGAGGTTATATGGTTCGTTTCTTCAGAGGGGTTCCAGTGTGTGTGTGTTGAGGCACCAAACTGGAACCGTTGACCACATTGCCTTTCCCTGTGAAGACATTTCTTCTTCATTGTTCTCTTCACCCTCCCGAGAATCCTGTAACGTGCCACCACTCTCATTCATCTTCTCGCACTACCCAGCACTTTTGGGGGACTCAGGAGCTAACTTAACTACGTGTCTTCACTCTTCATCCTCGTGGAGCGCTGTTTCCGTATCACTATGCGCCAAACTCGGTAAAAGCAAAGAGTATGGACCGCTCCCTCTGATATGGCAATATATGACGACCGAGATCAGGTTATCGATATGCCCGACTTCGTAGGCTCTGGCGCCATGTTTGAAATTAGAAATAACGACAGCTGTACGATTATGCCAATTATTTAATGTTCATTATGTAATACCCCGTTATATAATTATTTTAAATGTACAAAGACTACAAAAAGGAGTTAATTCAATGAAAATAAGAATGGGTATATGAAATGAATATGAGATAACTAACGGATTGATATCGATACGTGCAGTCGTATCGTTATAAACCGGTCGGTCTATATTCTTTGTTTCACCCGAGGTGTACTGCAGGAGTGTTCTTGCTTGCTACTAAGGTCAGTGCTACTTGTCTTCAGCACTTCATACTACCCTCTCCAATGGTCATCTTGCCATCCCCCTCACACTCTTTTGAAAAACTATGAGGTTGTGGTTGAACGAAGATCCTTCATGAATTCCCAACTAGGCGCTTCAAAGTATCTAATCCAAATGACTACAGTTTTGTTACGCCCTCCATCTTTTCTCCCCAGTAGGTTGTATCAAACGCCTCTTCGCATGAAGCATATGTGACTTCTGCACTCCTACTTTCCCTAATTCTCGAGATCCATGGATGGATCCAGGACCTAACAAGCGGTGAGTGCCCTTGATATTGCGTTGTTGCCTAAAGCGTTATCACATAGGATATAAGTGCCCTCCTCCTCCTCATTTCAAAAGATTCATCAAAGTTACCCCTTCAGTTTGCCTACGTCAACGGTCTAAGTCATCTTAAATATTGTAGTAATTCGACAACATGATCTATTTGGGTACAGTACACTGCTGTTCAATAGGAGCTGCATTGACCGCGTTGATTTTACGTTGGACAACGTTTGTTCTCTATAGATGCATCGTTTGAGCATATACGGTCCGATGTATTGTTGTTCGTACTCTTCTGAATTTGAGTTCAGAGATGACGACTTTAGAAGGTCTCTAATCCAACACGTCATCTGAACTATCGATAGCCAACACCTTTTGTACGCATTCTACTTTTGCACGAGTGGCATTTCTTTCCCACAAACTGAGATAACACGTTTTCCCACGTCTAAACGTCGCTTTTCGGTAAGAAGTCCGTTCTCAAAATCCCTTTGTCGCGTATATTTGTGACAAGAAATATTTTGAAGCGCCTAATTGTTCCAACTTAACGTCTTCAAGTTTTATTGTAGCTGTACACACTGAAATATAATTGTTCATAGCTTTATAGAAGGTTTTATCAAACGAGCTGGAGGATGTCTTGACCGAGTTTGTCTCTTTAACGAGACACTAGTAGACGTTTTAGGCAACTCCGGGCCTCTTCAATTTTAGCTTCAACGCCACGGTCTGCAGGTGTACTGATGGGTGAACTTTCTTGATCTCCATTTGGATTCCTCTCAGTGCAAGAGATCGAATTGAAACGGTGTCGTCAGATAGACGAACATGTGCGTATCCTGGATTTGATTCAAGGAGCTCAACGTCTTTCTCCATTGGACCGTGCTTGCTTTGTCGGACATGCTTTTTCATAAGTACTGGTCCGTTTTTCGTTAGCCACGATGGTATTGAAACTCCATTACTTGTTCTCCGTTTGCGAGTGAATATCCTTTCGTGTGGCGTTGTATTTGTTGCAGTGCACCATAAAGATCGTATGAAATGAAGAGCTATGCCCAAGTCTTCCCAAACTTCGATTTTCACGCCTTCAGTCTTCCAAATGATTCCGTTGGGGGTTGTATGGTGTAGTATGTGGCTGGCGTTATTATTATTAGGGTTTTAATGACAGAAGCAGTCGATACATCCGTGCAAGGTAACGCTAAAGGAAATCTCGAATATTCGTCTACCGCAGTCAAAATATATTGATTTCGTGATTTAGATGGTACTTTGAAATCAATATTGAGGCGTTCGAACGGAAATGTGGCTTTGATGAGGTTATTTGAGTGAATAGTAGCGTGGTTTCAATTCAGAGCAAATCGTGCACACATTATTAATATTCCTGATTTCACCTAGAGTGTAAGCAGTATCTTTGGCCTGGTGTTATCCCCGGATTGCACAGAGAATCAATCGTTCAGGATTTTGAGGGCGGGGTTGTTATCTTTGATATCATATGACTCGTTGTTATCTATCCAAGGATGATCTTCCTTAGTTACTCGCTTTAAAAGAACAGTCCTTGCTCATTTGCTTGTGCACTTGTAAGTACTGATTCAGTCATTCACCGGCATGTTCAGGTTTAGTAGCCAAGCAGTGTCTTGCACAACATTCTTAGGCTGGATATAGATGAATGTTGTATGTAGTACATTCGCGTACGTATTCAAAAACATCAGAAGCAGTATAATTTGTGAGTAGTTGTAGCTTAAAATCATCTGACGGAGGTGTCTCGAAATGATCCAGGGAATATCGAATGACTTCTTCCAATGAGTCCACTTCTTGTCAATACATGTAGCCGATGGCTCCACATTGAAGCATTCAGTTTTCAAGTGTTTATCCATTAAACGATGTCAAGTTGAATGGATTATTATTTTATTTTGTTTTTAATTTTTCATTTAATATCATTGGAATATTCATAGCTTTATACAAGATTTTATTAAACGAAAGTTACATCGTACCGAATTTTGTAGGGGAGGAACAGAACAATGAGAAAAGCGAGTCATATGATATTATGGAGTTGCAAATCACCACACTCACCTCAAGTATGGGGGCGATCTTTCCACTGAGTCCTTCAGCAACATCTGGCCTAGGTATTGAAAGAGTTGCTCTTGAATCTACAAGAAGCTCTTTCGATTAATGATGGTATTGACGGAACAAACATCTACTCCAGTGTTGATTGCATTGACGAATGGATAAGGACCTTCATTATATCCTGTCAAATGTTGGTCCTCACTTCTGGCATGAGCTAGTTTCCCGAATGTTCCTTTGACGTGGCTAGTTTTTCCGCATTCTGCAGTATTAGGGGTGTTGTCGTTCTCCGTGAAACCTCTAGTAAGCATATCTTGAACTGAGTTCAGCGGTCCACCAGCTTTCAAAAATATGTTCATGTTCTCATCTCTGAATAAGTTCCTTGCAGTTCTGAGGCCAATGTAGGTATGCACAACGTACAAGTCGCAGCAAGAGACTCCCCTTGTTTGTGAATTCTTATTAAGAACCGATCGCCAATAAGAAACTGTGTTTTAGGCCGAATCTGTTTTTTAGAGCTGTAATTAGGCGATTGACTTCCAAAATTCTTTATTCCTGGACATTATTCATGACCACTGGACCTTTGTATTTTTGCTTTTCGAAAGGAAACCCAAACGATCTTGGTATTCTTCTCGGGGAATCCCACCGTCATATCGCATCAACTGTTCTTTGATTACCGCGTATTCACGGTTCCTCTGAACTGCCGAGGAAAACGTGTTTACGGTGGGCCGTGTATCCGGATTCGCTCTGGCCAAATTTTACGCAAGATTTCCTGCAGCCGACATTTGCTCTTTGAAATGGGCCATGGAATGTTCTAACGAGGTTAATCGTTGGTTCATTGTCTCTTGGGAAGTATAATCACTAAAGATCGTTGGCAGAGGGTCTGAAATGGATGAGTAGGCTTCAAAATATCGTCAACGGGCGTTGACATGGTTCATTTTGCTGCGGGGTCCCGTTGTGTTTGATTGAGTCGAGGCATCGCACTTCTAATCTCGGACGGGCAAAACGCAAAATAAACTCAATCGGGAAATACGGAAAACTCAAATAAAATTAATCGGGTAGACCGGGAGAGGGAACCTGAAATCGGGGAAATAAAAATATATACTAAATAATACTTCTTTTCACTTAACCAAACTACTTCCCAGTTCGATAGTTCGGATCCCGATGGACGCAGCGGAGAAATTTCGATGTCTTCGGGCCCAACTTCGGGATTCGCAGTTAAATCGCGGAAACAAAGAAAAATTGCGGTGGTGCACAAGGTAGCGGGTGGATAGAGAGACACGAAAGGAAATGAGATGATGTTGTGACAAAGAAAGACAAGAGCGGCCGAATCACGGTAGTGGGAAGATCAACCGACGAAAGGTTGATCCTTTGATGACAAGGACAAGGCGGCGATGATTATCGGAGATGTGATTCCACAACTGCTTCATTGAACTCGATGATTGATCTGCACCAAACATGCTGCCCACCAAATTTGAAGTTAAATTTTCAATCCTTGGATGGTCTTTAGCATAGCGGGTATAGCGGGATGAGTTTCACAACTGGGCGCTTGAAATGGACTTTGATGGTGTCTGAACTTTTACCACCCTTACAATCCCATCGTTACCTGGCATAACTTCGATGATCTTTGCTATGGGCCAATGTGAAGGTGCTGACTTTTCCTTGAGAAGAACGAGATTGCCTACCTCCACGTTTCTAGAGGGCTGGCACCATTTTGGTCGTTGCTGAAGAGTCATTAAATTCATTCTTCCACCTTGCCCAAAATCTCAGTGTCATTCTGGCGATCAGTTGCCACCGAGATAATTTGTTTTCCTTGAGATCAAGATAGGATGGCTCGGCGATAGTCATGACTGGGCTGCCCACCAAGAAGTGACCAGGACTACAGCTACAATAAGATTAAAACCAGGCTAAAATAAAATCATTATGAAACAGTATAACGCCCCTAAAGCTGCATAGAAAATAAATACATTTTATGTGCCTCAAGTTAAAATGAAAACAGCTGTAATTCACCTAATTTTTTTTCCTGTTTTCAGGATCTGTGCTGATAAAAAACTGGAAACCTCTCAGCTTCGAAAAAATTGCTGAGAGCCCAATGATGACAGTTGGCGATATTTTAGGGGAGCTGTCAACTATTGCTACACTGAGGATACAAATTTTCAGGTAATGCTCGACTGATGTACTGCAACGTTAGAATTAAAACGTAAATTGAATGGCTTTTAATTAATTTGGTGTGTTTGATTTTCAAAAGGAATCGTCCTACTTCACTCTCAGAGATGAAAGATAAACTGTTGAGACTGCTACTTCTACAAAGTCACTCCATGCTTGTCGCTTCAGGGTGCCCTCTCGATGAGGTGAGTTGTGGAAAACGTTGCTTGAACGACTAAGAGCGCATTTTGTACGTAACTAACTGTTATAACGGATCCGATGGGAGTTCGTCAACGTCAGAAGGTAGGGGACCCGTGATATTCAATAGTGTGGATCCGAATCGACAGACACAGAGATGGAGCTCGTACAAGCGGATACCGATGACGGAATATGAAGTTGCGTGACTGTTACGGGTGTCTTGCCCTCTAAACAGCGTCATGAAGCTCGGCCACTGTGCACAGGTGCTACTAAAGGGTCGGCAGCAGTTACAGAGATCCATGAAACCAGAACCAATCTAACACGTAGTGAAGGTACAGACGGCAAATCAGAGCATTTGGCATTCTCTACTACAGTGAATGGACTCAAGTGGAGGATTTAGCTATAAGTATGCAGGGGGAGATCCTCCACACTAGCACACGTATACAGACAGTTACAATTCTGCATTTGGGGGTGTCTGGAGGGGAAACGAATGGGTGGGATGGGAGAACTACCTTCCAGCTACCCCACGACCACCACAATGTCTGAAGAGCAAGAGCATTTTCCAGTATTTTCAGGCCTTGCCTTGGGTTGGAGGTGGAGGCAGCTACCTGTCGTGGTCCTAGGCCGCAGGCTGTGCATTCCTGTGGTACCATGTTTAGGTCAAACGACTCTTGCGGCCAGAATGGTCGCTCGGGCCCACCCCATGTTTCGAAGGGGCTTTTTCTCCTCCCAGGACAAGGAAGTTTGGATGTACTACCTCCTTCATGAGGTTTGGAAGGACCCCAGTAAGCCGTGGCAGATGTTCCCCAAGCTTCCGCTCACTACAGACAAGGGTTTGTCGTTACAGCCTCAGCTACATCTTTTGTCACGCAAGGGAAAAGAGTTCCGAACGGTGTTATTGAATGAAAGATGATATGTGTAGCGATCTTCCTAGATGTCCTCTAACACCCCAGGGCTGCGTCACTCGATGCACTTCTTCAATGTAGCAAAGGCGATGCTGCGTTTTCATGCTAATTGTGGATACACTCTAGGTCTGACGATTGTTCAACAGAACCCACAGCAGTGCCAACTCCTGGTTGGTAAATATGGAATCAAAGAGCCTTGTGCCCGTTGGGAATTATGGGCTAGGCTGAGTTAGCCTGAGTTGGCTCATGGCACAATTAGTATGTCTGTCTGCTATTTTGCTAGACGCGCTTCTTGCGCACAGGCCAGGTTCAGTGCCACCCCTGGTTTCTGCCTCTCGCTCAGGAGTCATGTTGAGGTCTTGTTCCTTTGCACACCAGAAGCCAATCTGCTGTTGCTCTTTTAGTAGGCAAGCTCGAGACTGTTCTGTATGGCAGAGCGAACAGTCGAATATGACCTGCTGTGCATCCTCAACAGCTCTAGAGACTCACACGGGCAGTCCTGGAACGAGCGTTGGAATTTCGCGTGAAATGCACCATGGCCCAAGAGTAACCGGGTGACTGCCCAGTGCTTAAGTACTGCAGTTCTTCGTAAACGTCTTAATATAAATTCGTTCATGTAGTAGCGGGTATTATTTAGGGACAATAAGGGAGTTAAAAGGCAGAGGTGTGAAAAAGTTGTTTGGGGTGAGATAAATCGCATCTTTTCGTCAGCGCTTTGAATCTTTTCACGTCATTGACATGTCTCTTTTGAAGGCCACTTGTCACATTACCTCTCGACTCCTTTGAAGGCCTCTCACGGACCACTCAAACACCTCATAAGACAGCCGTTTACAGACTACGGTTTGTTATTTGGTTCCTTCAGAAGTAAATCCGCTTGCCGTCCTTTAAGTGCTAACACGTATAAGTGCAAGGTAGCAGACACCCTTGTCCGACCGATTAATCAACGTCAGAGTTTTATCGGCCTAGAATCCTTCCTTTTCTGAAAAGCCTTCGGCAGGTTCTATAACATGAATGTCCCAGCCGTATTCGCCTTTTTCGACTTCCTTCCCTAAACCTCCCCGAGGGATGAGAGCGACGGAAAGATGGGGAAATCCATCTTATAATCTTCGCCTCATTAACGTTGAAGACGAGGATTCCGCCGTTTTCTCTTCTTCGGGAATCTTCACCTACCAGCGTAAATCAGCATTAAGCGCAGTCTCGGAGAAAACAAGCTGTTTAAAGACGCCAAACTGGCGGGCGGGTGATGGTGGATTGGGTCGTGGATGTTGAATGGTTCTGAGCGGGGGGAAGGAAGGGGGGGAGCTGTAAAATCATTTTCAAATCCTTCCCCCCCTTCAGCATCCAGGACCGCCAGTATTTTATGGGGCAAAGCCTAGTTGGGAGCCTTCCCTGTTTTCTCGCTCGGCTCTCAACGGCCTTTTCCCTCGTCTGAGAGCTTTTCGGAAAAGGATCAGCGGGAGAGAACAAAGGAAGGATTAGCCGGCAGTTAATACTCATTAAACTATACTTAAACTTGCTTCGGAGCGCCCCCACTTCCCACCATCACCCGCCAGCACTGCCACGGTCGCTCTCACCGCCCATGCTCTCTTCACCTCTGACTCCCTAGACCTTTTATAAGTTTTTTTCCCGACCCTTCCACCTCCAACCCTCGACGCCGTACGGCGAAACAATTCATTTTGGCGGACTTTTAATATCGCAGTTGAGCTGATTAAAACAAAGTGGTTACCAGTTTGTTCGTTTGGATAAAAACCTCGACGTATTTTTTTAAATCACACAATTTAGTCAGCTTCTGAAATGTTCTTTGGTAATCAAGACATTCCACTAAAATTATTGTCGTTTGTTAATCCGCCAAGGGGAAATTGAGCCAATCAGACTGTCTTTTTACATTCACCCTTCGTATAAATACGACAGCAGCTGACAACAAGCCAGACTTGGATCTGACAACCGAATGCAGTACGAAGGTCTTCTTTGACTGAGGAGACCTAGATGTTATGAAAGAACGGGACAGCGAAGGGTTCCACGCGACTGTGAGACATCTGGCAGAAGAGAAGAGGCATCAATCTTCCCATCCTTCTGAAAACTCACGAGTGCTGAGCTAGAGAAACACCAACGACTGTATGGCTTGTGAGCCAGCTCCAACAGTGTGATCATTGATTGTCAGCCGAGGATCCAGGAATGAGGCGGAGAGCACGTGATTTCTTATTTCCTCCTGTCTGAAGATCTTTGAGAGAAAGTAAAGACACGCGTTGAAATCTGGGCGCTGCTAATGTTGGGCTCAACCCAGTTCTGGGAAAAACTCGTGCATTTGCCACTTACCTGACGTCTAGCGCTGCTACTTCACATTCAGCAGTGATCCATAAAGCACCTCTCCCTGTGACTGACCCAGCAACTTCTTCCGACTAATGCAAGTTAGCTACCCCAGACAACGAGGCCTTAGTACATGGTCTTGTACATTAGAATGGTTTCTCAGTAGCACACACCCCAACTGCTACAGCGCTTATTAATTGTTCGTAATGAGGTAAATCTGGTGAGAGTAGCGCTTTTAAAGGATTGGAGGTGTTGCTCAGAAACTACACATTATTACTGTCAAGCCAAAACCACGGTGAGAGAACATGTCAGGAGAATGCATAAGATTTTCTCGAATGCTGTGGGAAACGCTCCATCCCAGGGCCAACTCACAGAAAACACCTAACCTTCTGATGGTGGGAAGAAAGGACATAAGGCAGATAATGGAATTCATCACGTGAGACTGAAACACGAACGAACGTGTGTGTTCCGGGTGTAAGCGACACCCCCTCGCTGGTGTACAGATGAGAAGACTCTTCTCAAGTGCTAGAGACTTGCAGGGGATACCTGGCGTTTCTCAGGAAGCTACGGACGGACGTATGAGAAGGAACACAAAAGGTTGAAAAGGATAATACTATCAAGCTTTCGGCGTCAAATATTGATGATGAAACCTGTCATTTCAAGTGATTCGCGTTCATAAACACACACAAAACATAAAATTTTCAACGGTTCTTTTTTGTATAGACAGCTACGAAATTCGTTAGGAAATGACTAGAGCAGCTCAATAAATCAGCATTGAGTTGCATTTTGGTTCCGATAGAAATCAAAATCCACAGACCATTCCTGACTTCCCGCTTAAGTGGTTTAGTGGCTCCTTTAGGCACCACTCAGACGTCAACCGCTCGGACGGGGTTTTTACGAACGCCGTGGGATAAGTGCGAATGAGGAATCGCAGACGGGAGAACGCTCGATGGACATTGCGATGCATACCGAGAAGTTCGTAAAGCGCTAAAACCTTCGTCCCTCCGAGTTTAGCAGCATCCGTGAGATGCCGTCACGTCTCGTCTGGTCACACGCCGGCTCAAATCAATCCCTTTCAACGTCCGAGTAACCAGCATTTGGATGGATCTGATGATGCCGATCCGTGCCTCCATTTCAACAATTGCTAACAGACTGTAAGAATTTATACAGTAATAGTTCATCTTTTGAAAATGGAGCTCAGTTATTTCGCCAATGAAGTAAAACATCATGATCCAGAAATGAAGTCAATTTTGCGATAAAAAGTATGCGACGACTCATCGATACCTAGTGCGACCCGTCGCACAACATTCCTCAGCCCCACGTAACGTTTGGCGATGTTTTAGTAGTCAGTGAGGCGAACGAAACTGTCTTCCCTTAACATTTTGTATTTTATTGGACTACGAATTCCAGGTTGTTGGCTGTAATGGGATTAGAAGGGAAAACCACCGAAACGACGTTTTATGAGGCGGCTCCTAATTATCTTATGAGCATCATTTGACTGTCATCCTGCAGGTAGTTCATTGAACTACCATCCTAATTTTTCGCTTTCCTTGGCTCTAGCTAGCCGGCGAGTCACGATGGAACGTCCGAAACTAACTATAGTCATCATAATGATCAAAACATCCAACTTTTTTTTCTCAAAAACGGCTTTAACGATTTTGATTACAATTTTTTGTATAGACAGCTTCCATTAAGATGAGGATACCGTAGAATTCCCATTTGTGAGAAAATTACGAGAGCTGCACAATAAATTACCGAACTTTTCGAGAAAAAAATCGAGGTTGGCGTGGTTTTCCTCTTACAAACTCCGCTCAAAAAGCAGTATACTCTTCCTAAAATTCAGGTGGTACTGCAACCAAGTACCTACACGATAAGTTTTTAATAACGTTCATAAAATATACAGGGGTTACTCATAACTCTGGAAAAGCTAATACTATCCTTCTCAAAATCGCGTCTACAGCCTCATCAATTGATCACTAATGGACAGAGCATGAGTGATAGCAGCACAATAAATTGCGGAACTGTAAGCTTTCTACCGCCGTGAAGTGCCGTTTTTCAAATGAACTGAGTCAAAAATAAATTGAATTAATAGAAAAAGTCATGAACACAAGTGAATTTACATAGAGCTAAGGAAAGTTGTGTGATGTGACCTACCTGATATTTTAAGGTAACAGAGTTAACTTGGCAATTTATTGTGCAACTCTCGTAATTTTCCCACAAACGAAAATTTCGTGTTACGATCCCAATTACCAGGTATTTAGTGGACAAATTTAATCAAAATTAATGTAGTGTTGCGGTCGGGAAATGGTTTGAAAAATGCGAACAAATGCAACGTTGTTTATATTGATGGGAAATCATAACCACCCAATTAATGATAAATCATTTCCAGAAAATGTGACAAGAGCTCAAAATAAATCACTTAAACCTTTTCGGGACATCCAATAAAATCGAGATTCGTCAAATCGTAACGAAATAAAAATTGCCGTAACGTTGAATTGTTGAGAAGCCCGGGAAAAATTATCGGGATTAAAGTTTTGGAACATTGAGTAAAAGTGAAGGAAAATGGAATAATGATGTTGATTAAATGGGGTTCACCTTCGACGGGACTTTCAAGTTCTCACCTATCGGAAAACGAGACGAGAGACGCACAACAAACCGTCCACGATGTCAACAAAATTTATGAGTCCAAAAAACGCCGCTTGACACCAAAAAGCTGGGGCTCATGTACGCCCTTACAATTGGCCCGTTTGTGGCTGCAGTGAGAGTATCGTATCTCCAGCATTCACCTTTTAATTTTAAAAAAAAGCGCGAATGCAGAAAGTGTGTCTTAAGAAATTCAATGAAAAATGTCGACGTAAATCTCAGTATTTCTTCATAAATCCTGCTCATACGATGCAAGCGTCATCAAAACTATAATGATGGGACCCCAATGAACTTCCCGCACGATGAAAATTAAATGAGGATGATGTTGACAGTCTTACGAATCGCCTGTGCTGGCATCCTACCGACGAGCAACTCCATGAAATCAGAGTGGTAATGAATTGAGTGAAAAATAGATTGAATGAGGAAAATTGTGTGTTACGCCGTCCGATAATCAATGTGCAAACTTACAAATTTTTACACAACGGTTCATAATGCATCCAATTCAAGCCAACTTCATAAAATATTGAGAATACAACTATGGAATGCCTCTGATACCGATCCCATTCGATTCAGCGTTGAAGAAGACTAGTACGCGATACGAAACGTGACCTGACTTCAACGGAACAATGAAAATTGAATTATTACGGCACAATCCGAGTCGAACTGACGGGTGGAGTGAGGCGGAGCAGGAAATTAGCGCAAGCCAGGAATATACGATAACTTTCTCTCTATTGCCCAGCGAGTTTGCCTAACTATCCACGGTGAATTCTCCCCTGAAGCCCATCGACGCAGCATCCAAGAAATACTCAAGAAACGATACCTAGCACGTACTTGACTAATGTTTTTGAACTGTTTTTGCCCAACCCGTACCAACAGTAACTAGGTGGATCGCCTCACACATAGTGGGGGAACCTCCCAAGCGAGGGACGTTGGGAAAAGGCGTGGAAATCGGGCAGAAACGCCTGACGCAATGTGAGAAGCAGTCCCAGGCCGTCGTTCTGCTGACGGGGAGGGGGAGGAGAGCTCTTTTTTGACGGTTTGCGTCTAGCCTGGATACCATTCCTGCTAATACACCTAAAAACAAACTCCAAAGTTGTATTATTGTGTCAAAGAAGGCAAAATATGGTTTGGACGGCAGATTTGAAACCCCTTGCGTGTCAAATTTTGAAAGGGCGTTGAAAAAAAAACGAATGAATGATAAACCAAAACAGACTGTCACAGTGACAGGTTCGTATTGGCCGCTTCCACACACTTCTCCCTTCACCTCCTCAATTCTCTTGAATCAACACGAAAGCGGGTTTATTTGCCCGTATTTCACCGAAGCACGAAAAACGCTAATCCAGGGAATCAACAGTGAATTACGCTTCTGTTAACATGTAATCCGCGAGGACGGAAAACAACGAAGCTGCCACTTTTATACCCTCGGAGCCTTCGAGATTTACGGTTTTCTCTTGTTTGGAGTTGTCGGGTAAATTATAGTTAAAAGAATAGACGATGATGGAGGAAGCGGCGGTGTGGCAGGGAGGGGGGGGGGAGGAGAAAAAAAAGACGGAAAGATCTCTAGCTAAAGGCGAATCCGACGTATTTAGAAAACTGGATGCGTTAAATACGAGGCGAATGGGTTTGAAATCCTATTTGCACGGCTTGCGTAACGCTGGAGGAATAAGGGTGACGGCTTCAGCCTCGTTTTATCTCTCGCCAGCATTTAGCTCTCGGATTGTAAATCTGAGAGGGATTTTCAAACCGCCTATTTGAATAATACGCTACAAATCACGACAGAAACTTGTAAATAAACCTGTTTATTGTTCGAAGCGATTCAGTCGAGATTTTTCTCACGAGAGGAAAAAAAAAAAAAAATTTGACGTTTTCCAGGCGACGGTTGGCAATTGGCACGACGTGGCGAGTCGGGTGGTTGGTGTGAAATAGTGCGGGAAATATGAGCTCCGGCCGAGGGGAAACGATAACTTTAGCTACATTGTCGAGCGAGTTGCGTGAATTAGTAGAAATTGTGTTTACTGAGGTGTCACCATCTAGACGCAGCCCGAGGAGTGGTCCCCTTCTCATTCGACTCAGCATCAAAAAATACCTAGGAAACCTTACCAAACACGACACAATCGCCATGAAACTGGAAGCACTATGTTTTGGGTAGTTTTTTACATTTACTGCCCATAACAACCATTGCGTTTCGTTGCCCAAATGCAGTTTTTGTGCTTTTTTTGACTACGTTAAAGGTACGATATGGCCTGGTTGCCGAACTTTGGAATCTCCATGCCTTAACGCGTAGAATGCCAAATTGACGGGGGAGGGCGTGGGGGGGGGGAAACAAATGAGGTCGCTACAATTCACGATGATGACCGAATGATACGTTACTATCGCATTTCTCAAACATGTCGTTCGTGTGCCTTTTAGTACCCTCCTCCGACCAATTTATGAGTTGTAGAAACAATCTTTTAATTAATGGTGAAAAAGGCGTTGTTATACTTTTGCGCCGCATTAGCGCACAGCTCCTATTCGATTCAGCGTCAAAAAATACTAATTAAAGATACGAAACATGACCCGACTACAACGAGACAACGATAATTGACATTTCCCAGGCGACACTTCTCAATTGGCACGAGGTGGCGTGTCGAACTGACGGGTGGTTGGAGTGACAGGAGGCTGGGCGGGAAATGAGAGCAGGTTGGAGTGACACGATAACTTTCGCTACATTGTCCTGCGAGTTCCATCAAGACATTGCCTCACTTAATATACAGTGATTTGACTGTTTCCTATCTAAACGCTGTAGTTCACCTCTGAGGCCCGTCTTATTCGACTCAGCATTGAAAAGTAAGAAACGATAGGAAACCCGACGTAATTACCTTGGGTTTCATCCCATTGGATTGTCAAACAGTGAGGGAGGGGGGGGGCACAACTAGATATCACATGGAGGTTGGTATCTTTGTCCAAACTCATGAAGACTGACTACGACCCATATGGCAATCTGGACGAAACCATCAAGTGCTGCAAACTGTCACCCAGTGGTGCTAGCAAGTCAATACATTGAACGGCCACCTGCTTTCACTTGAGAAGCAAGTCAAAAACATGATTCAATACGAGGTGAGAGGTGGCATTCCTCAACGACTCCATTTTTGATAGGTTGCCTCATTATGGCTACTTGGGCTGTGTGTTCCCCTGGCACTTTACATCGGTGTGATTGGCTACTGCCCTGTTATCTGTCAAAGGAGAATACTGCCCCATCCCAGAGAGCTGCGTCTACAAGACAGCACGCAGTGAAGCACTCCAAGTGATCAATGGCCAGTCGCACAAGGGGAGAGTGAAAAGGGAGATTCCCCCATGCTGGCAGGGGAAACGGGGATCTTCGTGCAAGCTACGTGCCAGTGATCATATTAGTGTTTCCCCTGCATCCGTGTAGATCTTAAAAGAAAGTGGGTAGACCGCTGGACAAGCCAGTTTCTAACAGGACATGGCAACTTCAATGTGCTTCACTATAGTTTCTACAACTATGAGCGACACCATAAATTTATGATGAAGTAGAATTAATTGTAAAATAAATTCAGGTAGAAGTGAGTTTAGGTGCTTTTGGGAAGCAAACGCTAAGAGAAGTGGTACAAAGTACATTCTAATTTACGAACATTCTTTTCGTGTGCTTTATCTCACCATTAAGTGTTCGTCGTGGCGTTACAGAGTACTGTGGGGCAGCTAGTGCGAGGAGGCGGCGGTGGTCCTCCCGTGCCGGGTCAAGGCGGAGGAAGCGAAGGAGTCAGCGAAGAGACCAGACGCAAGTTCGAGCAGTGGTGGGCCGTCCAGCAGGCCCGACTGGCTAGGCCGCCGCTCTGCTGGTATTCCGGCGGGCAACCACCTCAGCCCACTCCCGACGTGAAGACGCCCTCAGAAGGGAAACCCCCTTTGCCGGACAACCACGTCCATCCCGCCATTCAGGTACTTGCAGTATCATCCTGTTTGAGGTTTTTTTTTCGAAGTAGTTTGCCTGTTTGTTCTATTTTCGACGCTCGGATGTTCAAGGAATTTCGATATTTTCCGTTGCAGACTGTACAAAACCAGTATCCGACGCCAAAGACACGAATGCGCACAAGTTTCGATCCTGAACTCGAACTCCCAAAACTACAAAGATGGTTCCTAGAAAATCAGCACCCCAGTCGACAGCAGGTGAGCAAATTTAGTCTGTTGAAGGTTGGCGAGTCTTTTTCAACTCTTGATATAGTTTCGGTCAGTAGTTTTTGCGTTTGAAGGCAGTAATAAAGACATGACAGCTGCAAAATGCATTGTAATCATATAAAGTAGGAAACGCTCTCCAGGCAGCTACTCAAAAATTTAAGAAGAGATTCACCAAAATAGGCAACATTAACTAACATAGTCGTGGGGAGACCTTCGTTGCTGTGAGCAGCCACCCATTCTGTCGGAAGGTGCTTCAGCTCATTAGGAAGGTTGATGCATTTCAGTGTAGTCAACACCCCCGACAGGTCTCGTCACTCCTTCCACTCTTCTGCCACTGCAATGGCGTTGCTGTTCACAAGACTACTGACTGTCTCAATACCGCTCAAGATTGTTACCTACTCAGTGAAAACCTGCAAACAACTGAAAAGCTGTGGGCAATGGGGGTTTATTCAGAATTCCAATAGTACCTTCTGAAGTTCCTCCTCAGTAATATACGCCCAAAAGGTTCTGAACAATCTTGCCAATTAATAAGCAGTACGCTAGGGCAACATATGGTGTCCACCATTTCTTCTAATGGTGGATGAAGTGGTGGTGCTGTATGAAACACAACTGTGGGATGACAATTTCCAAGTGCAGTAACACTGTTTATAAATGGCCTCTGTCCAATGTGTAACGGTCGTTTGCTACTACTGCACAGTTCGGTTTGAACTATAACGCTCGTGGCGTCATCTACAGGGCTGAAGTAACTCCTTGGAGTGTGGATGTGAGAGGTCGAAACCTGTGAAAGGGGACATACGAAAGTAACGATTACACGTCTCACGAAGCCATGTCACCAGCCACAGGGACTGTTACAGTTGAGTCTACTGTGTTAAGCCAAGGCACTAGCTTCTGAGAGATCGGAAAAAGAGTTTTGAGAGGCACGACGACCCTCTTTGACTTTTTACACGGTAGGCCAGTTATTCACCACAATGAGCAAGAATATTCTGGGCCTGGGGATGAGTATGCACAAGGAGATGACGTGCACAGGGAAGCTGAAGAAGGTATATGAGTCTTCGCTCATTCTCGTGCTGTACAATGAACAGAAATCGCTTCCATACTCGAGCCATTCGGATCAAACATTATCAGAGCTGGGGAAGGTAACATTTGACTCTTTTCTCCCTATGAGTCCACTCAGGCGTTGTATTCACAGCCCAACTTCAAGACAGAGGCCAGTACCTTGTCTCTTTCAAACACTGTTTGCCAGTAACTTACCTAGGTTATCGAGTTGGAGAAGGGGTTTTTCCGTACCCACGTGGTTTGGACACGTTCTTGGAGCTGGCTCCAGGTACATAAGCCACGTCCTGCCGGCTATCCCTTGTCGTCTCCAAGGTGTCTGCCTCACCTCTCACATCCTCAAACGCATGGCTTGCGTAGCTCCATATTCAGTTTATAATTTCCTTCCAACTTCTCAAGGAGTCCTATGCAGCCCCAAGAATCCTTCGCCTAACGTAACATAATCAATCAAGCTTTACAATCAACACCTTCAATCATCTTCCCCTTGCTTGTTACTGTTACTCAATGCCTTTAATTATAGCTCTCCACATATAGTCACAGGTTGTTCACTGTCGTGTTTTGCATTTTATCCCATTGCAGGTTCAGCAATACGTTCGAGAGTTGAACAGCCTCGAATCGCGACGAGGGCGGAAGCCGTTGGATGTGACCAACGTTGTGTACTGGTTTAAAAACGCCCGAGCAGCGCAGAAGAGAGCAGAAGTCAGAAGTCTCCCACCAGGTAGGTGTGCTGCACGTACTATCAAATGTATCCAAGCTGTGTACAGTCCTAGTCGAGGAGTTCCAAGAGTTGAATTCATTCATTATATTGGGACTGCAGCACTGCCTAAAGATCTCCAAGTTTCCTTGTTCTTCGAAGATTTTTACGCCCCACTTATTACTTCGTTCCTGATTGAAGTCAGGACTACGTGAAGGAACCTTTGCAAGAAGGTTCGGTACGACCGCGAATGCAACACGATCTTTGTTGACTGCTGCTTCCAAGTCACCGCCCTGAAGCTTGTCACTGTAGATTCTTTGGACTGGGTCGTGGGATTAAGAAGCTTTTCCGATCTCCAATTCCTAATTATCTGGCGGGCAGGATTTATTCTGAGCCAAACCCAGAAACTCATACCCTTCTACTGCTGAACAGAAGTTTAATTGAACCCTTTGAATGCAGTAGGAGCTTTGCTAACTCACACGTCAAGTCGTAGGGGTGAAGCATGTCATGGCGGATTCTTTCAGTTGGCTCTCTCAGTAATAGTTTGCTTGCAGGATCCATGACTAGACACCTCAAGCATGTTGCTATGCACCACAAGTACTGATACGGAACTAGTAACTTCCTAGGAAATTGACTTGAGACCAAATGGTGATTGCAGTCGTTCTTTGAGCAGAGTGCTCGACAGAAAATTGCTGTTTCCAGTAAGACCGGAAATTCTCTTGAAATGAGCAGGATGGCATGGATTCAGAACCCAATTTGCAGAATGAATTGCAGGCCTCAACCTCCTTCTGACCACTATTTTATTATTCAATTTACTGTCAACAATTAACAAACCGTTCATTACAGATAAATTTATTTCGTAAATGGGTTTCAGGTATGCACTGCCATCTCCTGCTGAATGGGTACAATAGCAACAGCCAGAGCCCTTCGGATCCTGGAGCTCTGGCCAAGAGCCCTCGAAGCCCCCCAGACGGCCTAGGGGAGGGCGATGAGGAGCCACCTTCACCAGCAGCCCCCCTTTCCCTCACTACCACCCGCAGCCCATCTCCTCAAAGGCACAAAGAATCCCCGTCACCTGCTGACACGACACAGGTTAGTAGAATTTCGTTATTTCGCTAAGAAAGGGTAGAAAGTAGTTTGAAATCGTCGATTGAGGACAAGCTTGCGATAAGAGCCTCTTTTAGGTTTTAATTAATGGGCTCTGGGCATGATTGACCCGCACGAATCTTTGCCTTTAGTTTTGTCATGTTTAGCTGACCCATAGTCATGCACGGAGGAGTGAAATATGACTGCCTCACCACAGCAATTGATTTGGAAAAAATTAATGCAAGACGTTTATTTACCTGATGTATGGAGTTTATAGCAGACAGACTCCCAGCTCATTGAAGGGCGCTGAAAGGAGTTTCTGGTGCTAGTATTCACCATGATCTGGCATTCTGGAAGGTCTATAAATTTCCGAATCCTTCGAGGCCTTCAGGTGCGTTGCGGTGCATTTCTGTACCTTGGAATGGGGTTTAGCTGACCTTTGAACTGTTTACCGTTGGTGTTATTTGTGACGAGGTCCTGCACGTCTTAGAGCAAGAATGTTAAAAGCAGTGACTAAGTAGTATAACGACATTTCAAGGTTGCAAGGCGACTACCTAACAGACATTCTTCTTCTTTTTCTGTAGTGTAACGACGAGCCGAAAGAAGACGGGAGGGAGCCCCACGAGAGGCCTCCAGAAGTTATCGCTGACGCCCAAAACAACAACAACAATAACCCACCGTCCAAAGAAGAGGGCAACGAAGCCTCAGACGACGACATGGACGAAGAGATGGACGAAGGGATGTCCGAATGTGGAGAGGCCGAAGGGTCCAAAGACGGCGACGGAAGCGGCAAAGGGGACACACCCATCAAAGTGGAAGGAGGCGTTGGACCTCCAGGACCTGATGGGCCCGGTGGCCAAAGACCAGGCTTTCCAATCGTTCCAAACTCCATGTTCAGTCACAGCATCATGTATATGAGCCACTATTTCCCAGGGCTCACACCACCTTCCTCGCACCACCCACAGGTTTGTGCTGCTGTTTGTCTATCAATAATACCACACGGGTTTTCCCAGACCATTTGATATTACTATCACTGTTCAGACTGTTTTGACACGGTGCTCTGTAAACATGGCAAACCATCGTCATAAAATGACTGTATTCTTTACTAGACCATTGACGAAAATAGTATGATACCTCTTGGACATTAGCATGACAGCGAACATGATGTCTCCCAGATTATGTACCTTCTGGAATATCTTGCACCACTGACGTGACAGGATATTGACAAATTTGGCATGATGGCAGACGATGTACAGGCAACGCCTATCTGTGAATATGCGAACGCTCTGGTTTGGGACGGTTGAGTGACTCCACTGTTTGGACCAGAATCAGTGATCCACCAAAGAACCAGTCATCGAGTATACTCCCAGGAGGTGCAGCACGTGGTAGCTGTATGTAGCTGATGGTTCGATGTGAATAGACACTTGAGGTTCTACATGTGTCGCAGTGAGGTCTCAGGACTTGACCTGTTGTAAGCTGTCAAGCTGGGCGGGAGGCAGCTATGAGGGGCTGTTGTAGCTGTGTCTTATGGCTGGCGGGCGTCCTACTCCCCTAGCTCAGGTTTCACTAGCACGTGGCTACAGATTCGCGTTTTTAAATTCCCTTTCCACTTTCTGCTGCACTAGTTACTATGTGAAATTCAGTACTTCATCTGTGGCTAACACAGGTATTTCTATTGCACATCCCACCTGTGGCAGATGTGTCGACGTGAACAGGACGGTTCTCCTAATACTTCCTTCTTGTTGTTAAACTAGACACTAGGATATTTAATGTGAGAGGGTTACCCGGTTAGGCACGCCCCTTTCAGCGTGCACAGGTACCCTCCAGACAGCCCATTTGTTCCACACCGACATTGACTCATGTTTCCATGACAACGCCTTACTGCCTGACAAGTTTTAACGTTTCGTTGTTTTTTTTTCCTTTTCCAGATGAATTTGTCAGCTCTCGCCGACGAGCGGCGCAAAAGGAACAGAACGTTCATCGACCCTGTCTCCGAAGTCCCGCGCCTCGAACAGTGGTTCTCAGTCAACACCCATCCCTCGCACAACCTCATCCTCAAGTACACGGACGACCTAAACCGCATGCCCTACCGTCAAAAGTTTCCCCCTCTCGAACCCAAAAACGTTCAATTTTGGTTCAAAAACCGGCGAGCTAAGTGCAAACGGCTTAAAATGTCTCTATTCGAGCCTCCTTCTCAGGCCATGCAACCTCACCCTTATCATCACCATTTGTCCACCGCCCTCTCAGCCGATCACTACCCCGCCCATTGAGCGTCGCTCCCCCTCGATCTCACTCTCGTGTCGTGGACACCCCTGTCACATCCTTTAGCTTTAAGTTGCGTTCTCGCGAAAACGAACTGAACGGAAGCCAAAAATCATCTTTTATGTACAATTTACGTTTTTGTCGTCTGAACGAAATTTTATGTTAAGTGACCGGTACGTGGTTAAGCGCTTTTGTTGTCTTTACACACGCCTCCTCACGACGACCGCAAACTGATTCTTAATATGCCAAGGCAATTTCGATCCTCAATGAATTGAAAAGAAAAACAATTGTGAACACCCCAACAAAACTGCGCGCTGAAGTTGAGCCATCACAACTCATCAAATTACACTAAACATATATAAAATATGGTACCTCACTGCTAAAACATTTTCAATTCCTTCATGTAATAAGTTGAATAATTATCTTTCCAAATAAATTTTAGGGGAAAATGCTTGTACTGATTTCACGGTGACTCGACCACATAAAAAATAGCATTAGTTAAGATATAGAAATGTTGACCTTTCGATCAATTACCTCGTACGAATTTACAATCCACCAATTCAACGTACACTTCATTGTCATGTACACTTCTTTATTTTAAATTGAAAAAATCCCCAACCCGACCGCTTAACTCTCTCCTTGGCTTGATGTTTTCGTTTAGCGTCGTGACAATGTACTTCCAGCGAGTATTTATAAGTTATAACACTTATCACGCCCGATTTGGTCCCTCTCTTTCTGAGAATTGACAAATTGAAAATCTGAAGCGGTATATAAAATTTCAAAACTGGTTTATAACTTTATATCACGAAAATGGTTTCCAAAATTTTTTTAAATCAATCAATGTGAAAACGCGAATTTTGAAACACGCTGAATACAACGTAGGGGTCTTTATGTACCAGAAAAATAAATGTGAACTGATTGCATCGGTCTGGAATTGAGCTAAAGTTATTGGATCGCTTGGATGTTAAATTTAAAGTCTAAATTTGCCAAATTTGAGTGAGTAAATGTTCAATTTGAGTCCCCAAATCAACTGAATACAAAATGGACGACCTAATAAAATTGCCTGTTTGAAAATTCGATCTTGTTTTGGAAAACTAATTGAGTCCAAAGTCTAGTAATTACACACACGGCGTTAAATTGAAATCTGAAATTAGCCTGATCTAAATTGAGAGGTTGAATCAGTTGAATTTAAAACTGAAATGTTTTATGATAGACATAACTTTCTCATGTCAGCCGAATGTAAAGTTTACACCGTAAACTCCCTGAATCAGAAGTTAAAACCTTAATTAGCTGAAACTAAAATGTATGCGCTCATCAGCTGAACATTGAAATGTTGAATGAGCTGACGCTAAGGTTTAGGCTATTTCAGCTACATCACAAATTAACGAAAGTTGGCATTGAAATTCAAAAGTTGGTTACTTAAAGTAACTAGATCTAACTTAAAGTTTTGAAATGAGATGCGATTAGAGTGGAATTTGAAACCTCATGAACTCAATTTAATGTTCAAACCTGCCATAATAACTGTAGATAAAAAATCCCAAATTAGTTTGCGTCTAACGTGAAAATTGTAAATAGGCTCGATCTACGGCATTAACACTGAATTAGTTGAACCTAAAATCTCTAATCAACAGAATCCTGAGTCAAGTCACTAAGCCAGCCAAATATAAAGTTGAAAGTCTCAATAAACTAAAACATGAAGTTGAGCTAAATCGATTTAACTGTTTGAATTTACGATTTCAATTTCAGATTTCACGTTTGCGTTGAAATCTCATTACCTGAATTAGTTGAGCTCGCGTAAAAAATATTGAATTGGCTCTAAAGTCGAGTAGTTACGCTGCTCAGACTTATAAACCGCGATTCGGACTTCTTCGACTGACCCGAATGTAAATGGGTAGTGTTGATTTCAAAACTGTTCTCAGATAAAATTAGGTTGAACTAAATTTAATATTTGGATGATAAATTAGCTGAGAACGATTTCTTTGTCTAAAGTTAAGGTTTGATACAGCTAATCAATTTGGTGGTCCTCAAACGTTTAATTGTAAATAGAGGTAATAAATAAGCTGAGCTAAGCTTGGCAAGTTTCAGACTGGGCTACAAATATTTGGGAAAAAGATAGGAGACTCCAAAGCCAAATAAATTAGCTGATACTAAACTGAGCTAAATCAGCTAAAATTAGACCCAGAAAATATCTGGTTAGCGTCAAAATGGGTCTCAACTGAACTCACATAATCAGCCATCATATTCGGCGATAATTTGATCAGTTGATGCATTCACGAGATATATGATTGCGATCAGTCGGCGTCAAAACGAGCCACATCTTACGCCATTCCACACTAAATTACCTGTTTTGAGCCATCGAACCGGGTGATCTACAATCCAGACGTTATGTTGACCAATCTACTAAAAGCTGATAACTGTCGAGCTAATAATTTAATCATCTGATCTACAACCGAATGAATAAATGATACTCTCAAATCGAGCTGATAGCAATTTGCCCTTATTGATCAACTAACTCTAACAATTTCTAAATTAGCCAATTCCAAATTTGTTTCAAAATGAACTACCCGTCTAATTTATCGACTTCGTTGATCTTATATTGACATGTTAAGCCAGCTGCCCTCAATCGAGCTTCTAAATCGGATAATTTTTGAATTTAAACATTAAAGAAGCCGTCAGAACAGACGTCATTTGATAGTAAATTGATTTATTAAACACGTTGATCTTGCATCGAGTAAATAAATCGCGGAATCTTCAATTTACAGGATGAGTCAGCTTATACTATCTAGAAAACACGCGTCTAATCAGTGAAATGATGTACCAGCTGATGTGTTGAGTACACGAACTAGCTAAATTTGAAAAAATAAATTAGTTAATCCCCACTTGCACTGATTTAATAAGTAAGCGGACTAGCTGATCTCGAATTAAACTGATGAACCAGCTATTCGTAAATGGTGACTTTTAAATTAGATAAGAAAAATGTGCGTATTTCAACTTGACCTAACTCAGCTGACGTGAAACGCGGGCAATTCAACTAACACAAAAATAATCGAGCTACTGAATATGTTGATGGTAATTTGAACTGCTCGCTCAGTTAAGATTAAATCGAGAAAATTATGCTCCTGCCAATTAATCTTCTCATCTTTTGTTGACAAATTAATGATTCGGCTGAATATTGTGACTAATATAAGCCAGGCACTTTAAATACAGAAGGTGAGGATGGCCTTAAGTTAAAATCGAAATTAATTTCCCAGTCAGCCCATCTTGAATGGAGATAGGCTGCTAAATTGTGAATCAGTTGATATTACTTTGAGCTAACGAATTAGCTGATTTTAACTCGTGGTCGGTCATCATATCCTGACCAAATAACCCTGCTTGTTAAATCGAGTAAATGAGGTTTATTTCAATTTGTTGTTTTCAATTTGGGTTCAAAACTAATTATTCTAAAATGAGCTCGTAATTAATTGATAATGAAATGCTATATAAACTCAGCTACTCTAACCTCCCGCTAAATGATCACGTAAATTTCAAGCTCACGATTCT
The DNA here is from genome assembly GCA_020466155.1 of Pachypeltis micranthus. Classification (NCBI taxonomy): domain Eukaryota; kingdom Metazoa; phylum Arthropoda; class Insecta; order Hemiptera; family Miridae; genus Pachypeltis; species Pachypeltis micranthus. The sequence continues at coordinate 14,850,703 of CM035775.1, forward strand.
CTGGTTTGTAAATTGACTCAATGAACAGTCTTATCACGAAACAGGTAATAAATCTGAAATCACCTAATCTTACATCCAATCCTAACTATAGCAAATCTTATTATTAGCCAATAAATCAGCTGACATCCATCAGATGCTAATCAAAAAACCTTCAATGGAATGAATAAATCAGCAGGTTTAAGATGTCAGCTCATCTCAAATACCAGCGATTTGATCTTAAGGTGACCTGATTCTGCATCGCTCAACCATGTTAAGTCATAAACTGTTTGACAAGCCTATTAAAAAAACTCACCACGGAGGTGAATGAATCAATTCAATGGTTCTACAACGTTTTATATAATCGTGACACTGCTCTCAACTTGAGTACATCCACGTTGAAGCCAGTATTATTTGCCCTTTCCAGTTATCTAAACAAACGCACAAATTATAACACAGTTTCTTGTTTAGACATGAGTCGTGTGCAATTGGTACGTTTTACTTTATCAAGAAAGGATTTCACGCAGCCGCCTTGAAAGCAGTCGAAAGGTTTCATGTATAACACAGTTTCTTGTTTAGACATGAGTCGTGTGCAATTGGTACGTTTTACTTTATCAAGAAAGGATTTCACGCAGCCGCCTTGAAAGCAGTCGAAAGGTTTCATGTTATTCCTTCATTCGTTGAGGATAGGAATTAGCTGTTGTCCGTTTCTTTCATTTATTTGCAATACGAAATCGTTCATAACGGTTTAATGAATAAGACAAGAGCGACGGTACAGTGGGCGAAATAGATAATCAATATGTGACGACGGAAGTCAGCAGGCGACTTGCGCCCACGTTGTTTTGTTTCCTTCTTATAACAAGGTATAACTCGGATAATCGCACTTTAATCATAAGGTAGTTTTCTGTATTCATTTGTACTCGCTATTCCTACTCGATGTGTTTAGTTATTTATTTATTTGTTTTTTTTTACTCTTTAGTTTAGTTTTTGAGCACGGAACTCGTATCGGGGTTCCTCAATTCATCTCCATACTTCGACAACAATCCTCTCAACATCGTCATCAACAATACAACTTTCGTTATTAATAAATACTGTACGCTTTAGGTAGTTGTAGAGTTCGTTTAAAGTTGTTCCTAATGTGCCCAGTTTGTTGTTTATTTATCGTTATGTAAGAAGCGACGCGGTTTCTTTTGTGACTGGCATGAAAGGCGTTTTGGGGGAATTTAGCGCGACGCGGGAGCGCGCAGTGAAATATTCTTTAATTTGAATTGTTTACCTTTGCAATCGAGAAATACGATGTATTTTTTACTTTCCTTGGCTCTACGATGTAATCAGGGAAGTTACGCGATCAAAAAATACAATTTTGTTTGATTTCCAAATTAGCTCAAACTTAGCGTGCAGGTTACCATGGGACGTCAAAATAAGGATGCAAGCAGAATCCATCTGAAACTAACTATAGTTATCTCAAAAAGGGTTCTAACCATTGTGATTGTTTGTCCTTATGGACGGCCCCAAATGATAAGGACAATTGGCGAAAAAATGACGAGAGCAGCATAAATTACCAAACATCTAGACGAAAATCAATTTTGACGCAGAATATGCGCTCAATTGTTACTAAGATCTTCAGACACGTAGCTAGTTTGATAATGTAGGAGCTACTCCAGAAATTCCGGTATTTCAACCACCGGAAGTTCAGACGCAGTGGTTATTATCCTTCGCGTGTGCAGTATTAATAACTCTTTGCGTACTAATTGCACGATAATGGTAGGAACATCATTATAAATTTGAAAACTGTTAGCGCTACCAATTTCTAACTAAAGTCAAAGCCACAAAAAGCAGCGAATTTACGTAGAGCTAAGGAAAGTTGTGTATTGCGTTGCATTAGTTTTTTTTATTGAGCGGGCATGTTGAACCATCGCATTTTAATATGTAGCAAAATATACACGAACGTAAATAAGTACTGCAATACGCAGGAGTGGACCTCCGTGAATATTATCGTGATTTGAAGAGCCCTGAGGGTGGTGGGGGAGGGGCTTAATACTGAGGACTCAGAGATCAGACAAATTTGATTGAGAAATCGTACTAGCAGCCGGTTAGGAGGAAAACTGTCTTCGCTGTGGCACCCCAGAACTGCATCAAACGGTTGACGGCCCTTGACAACGTCAGTCCGTTGCGCTTCCCCAAAAGGTTCCCGTATTTCACGAATGTCGATCAATGTCGCTTTATTGTAAATGAGCAGCGGACTCGTGAACCGTTCCTGGAAACCTCAAATCGAAGCTACTTACTGTCCCTCAGGTCAGGTTCCTCAGGCTTCTCCATGGGACGTACGGGGGCCAGTCCAATCCCTGGAAACCCCATGGAGATAAAGCGTAGGTGCCGGTAGAACGCGTTTTGGCAATTCCGGCACCGGGGCCTGCCACTCATTCAGGTCCATAGGCTGCTTAAGAATATGCCATATAGAATGTGTACCACGGGGGCTTCTGCCCGCAGCCCGCAGCCTGCAGCGTGGTGCCAAGGTTTTGGCCTCGTGAGGACCGTGGTTTCGCTGGAAATGGCCCCCACAGAGCTGGAGAGGGGTTTAGGCAACAAGGCTAGGTACCCTCTCCAAAGCCATGGGCGTAAGCCCGGCACTAACACAAATGTCCCTCAGGTCCCTAATGAACAGCCAGGTTCTTTCAAACCAACGCTTCCTCAATTTTCGTGCTTGCTTCACCAAACCCTGCAAATTATCTGAAGGTTGTTTATTATTAAAATCGTTCTTCTACTTGTTAAAAAAAATTGGTTTATTATTATTTCTCATCGACGTTTTTTACGAACTAGGACTAGCCTGCTTCAAAGTAAAAATGCTTGCCTTGTGCTATTATCCGACTTGAAGTGGAGAGCAGTTCAGTAAGTGGGAGTGGCTGCAAAGGCATGACAGCATAATGTATACTTAACTCCCATCGGTGAGACTAGCATCCCCCTGATCGCTCCACACTCTGAGCTTCTCATTTATCGACCACCACTTTTCAGCGAGTTTTCGAAGACTGCGTTACGTCTTTCATATCCTCCCCCCCCACCCTCTTCTGTTTGCCTCGCCGTAGGAGGATTATGAAAGTTATTCCTGTCGAATATGGATAAAACGCTCATTACAGTTCCAATTGTTGTGGGCCATGAGCCTCCCCTCCCCCCACGCACAGTAGGAGGAGTCCAAGAAAGGCACACTATAACCGTACCAAATGCAAATGCCGATTTCAGCTATGGTTTAAATCTTTCCTTTCCACGTCAATTTCATTTGAAGCTTCGCTTGAGGGAATGTATCTCTTCTGTACTGCTCACCGAACGTCCCAGGTCGGGGGATTCCTGAGTTCGATTTCCTATATTTCTTTCCCCCTTTCAGGGGAGTCTGCTGCACGACTGCATCGCTTCGCCTTTGAGATATGAGAAGGGGAGCCCTCGATGGGCAGGGATTAAACCCCGCCGGTTCATTGGGTCGCAGTCCAGTGCACGAGAAACGACAAGCTCTGGAACCGTCTTCAACTCTGTTCACACCGTCTCTACAAAACTTTCCTGTCTGGGACCGTTTCAATCTGTAGTCCACCCCCCCCCCCCCGCCGCTCCACCTTCAATCACCAACTGGCTCAAGGCCTCTCGAATAAATTATTTCACGTACAAAATATAATTTTCGTCGGTCTCACCTCACATTCCAAAATATTTCGGTAAGTTATTTAACGTTCGGGGCGATTTCGTTTGGAAAAGGGGTGGAACGCGCGGGGTGGAGGGGGGAGGGAAGATACAGAACAATTTATGTTTCGTTTGTATTTACGTGTTCGAACTAAAATCAAAATTAACACTTCCCACGTTCTCGTATTGTACGACCTGTCATTTGTAGTGTCTCTAGTGTGTACTATGTTGAAAATAAACACAAAAGTAAATGGATCATTTCACAATTATTGTAACGGACCGAAAAAAAAAAATTGTTTTTTCCTCGTGTAAAATAAAATCTTTGTAATTAGCGATCGTAATTATAAATTATTATTATCATCATTATCTGAAGAAAAGTCGTAAATGTGTTATTGTTATACGTGTGTTCAAATATATACCAAAGAATATATGACTAGCTTATGACGCTACAATATTCTCAAATTATCCCCGTGTTTTACCTGCTGGACGTTGCCCGGTGATAATAGTTGATAATAGTCGATGGAAATGATACTCTTGACGTGTTTCCCCCTCCCACTTTTTAATTTCTGTTTTAAGGAATAAAAGTTGATCGTTTAGTTGTTAAGTGTCGACTGTGAATAGTTTTTATATTATCACGTTTATTGTTGAAGTGAAAGAATGTATTATACTGACGTAAGTTATGTAATTAGCTACTTTGTTTTTTTTTTGCAAGACGTGTAGATGAGGTGTTATGAGATGTAAATAAACATTATGATCACTCCGCAGAACTATTTGAATCCTTACGACCCGTTAAAAAGGAAATTGCGTGAAAGATTCTCAAACAGTTGAACGTTTTAGCGAAATCGAGTTGATTAAAACGAAGAGGTTTATGGAGTATTTACTGACAATTTTAGCATGTTGCATGTTAATGCAACGTTGTGGCGTGAAAACTCGTGAAACGTGAGGGGAGTTGACGAGAGATTAATTCGTGAAAACGGGTAGAGTTTAAGGTGCCGTAATTTATTGCGCTGCTTCGACGTGCTCCGCGGCCATCATCGAGCAATCAGTGCACAAGCGATTTGAAGGTTGTCTACGTGATTTTTACTTTCCACGAGCGGAAGGGCAAGGAAATTTAATGATCGCGTAAACAAAATATCTGGTGCGTTGCAGCACACAACTTTCCTCATTCTTGTACATGGCTTTTCTACTTACTCAATTAGCCAGCCATACACGAGCAGATATCTGCGACAGATATCGCGTTTTTAAACGATATCCGTGGGAAAGATCTGTGCATTAGTGGGCGTTAAAAAATGATGAAAGATGTGAAAATCGACCAGAGATATCTGCGAGAGTTCAAATCTGGCAGATGGTAGTCGGGCGTCCCCCTTAACCTGCAGACTTCTCGGAAGCGATGTCTGTGGTTTAAAGAACTGTTCGATTGGATCGGGCAGTCACTTAACGTTAAGATGTTCTGTTGTCCACGAGTGTTTTCCCCTGTTTTCACATAAGTAATTCAAAACTCGTAACAGCAACCATTCGTAGGAAACTACAATTTTCGTAACTACAAAATGCGATCTCCCCACAACCTTATAAATTCGTTAATACATTATTACTGGTTGGCACCTACCCCCAGTGCCATATTTACCCAGAATGGGGGGGATAGTATTTTCAAATTTAGTTGTAGTTTTTTATTAACAAAAAACCAAATGAATTGAATTACGGGAGCCGGGGAGATGAGCTAGCAAAATGTTCACAATCCCGCGGGTTGTTCTCCCTAAGGTGCGTTAACAACTTCATGTGCCCGAACTTTCTCCTTTCCGAAACCCATGACTTCTCCCAAACTTGTCTTTTTTGGCTTAGTCGTTTTATGGGCAATAAAAACATACCCGCCGCAAAAGCCGCTAATTTACGCTTTTTTTACTACGAAAATCACTAACCCCATGGCATCAACTTACGGAATGTGTGACCGATCTAGAAAATATTTCGGATTCGACCGATAACTCGAGTCTGCCAGACGAACGTCGGTGACAGACCTGAATCTGTCAGATTTCATCCCACGAACGAACAGATGACATCGGGCACTGGTCAGGTGACAGATCTCGGGCATGAAAGATCGGCCGATAAGTTTTTTCGTGTTAAGGGGCAACGACCGATCTCATCGGTCACTCCAGATCGTTAGCGATATCTGTCAGATGAGATCGGGCGACCAAATCTGCCGCAAATATCTGCTCGTGTATGGCTGGCTATTCATTTACCACTCATTTCATTTGAACTTGGTCAAACAACTCATCACAGCAGCAGGAAGCGGTAGCGCTTACAGTTCCGGAATTTATTGTACTGCTCGTACTCATTCCAGGACCATTATTGAGCAGCTGGTACACAGATAATTAATGAGGCTGTAAACAAGAATTTTTTGAAGAAAGATAGTAATTACTTTTGCAGAGTTATTGGGTAAACACTTGATAATTTATTGAGCTGCTCTCGTCATTTTCCCACGAGTGGGAATTTCATGGTATAATTGCCTTATTGAGAGCTATCAATATAAAAAATTTAATCAAACTCGTTCGTGCCGTTTTTGAGAAAAAAATGGGTTTTGATCACTATGATAACTATAGTTAACATTCGGTGGATTTTGCTCATACCCTTATTTTTGCGTCCCATGGTAACCTGTAGGCTAGACATCAAGTTTCAGCTGATTTGGTACGGTTGTTTTCACTAGAAACCGCGCTAAAATCGATTTCGTCGAAAATTTTGATAATTTATTGTGGTGCTCTCGTCATTTTTCCACAAATGGGAATTTCACGGTATAATTGCCATAGTGAGAGCTACCAATGTAAAAAATTTAATCAAAATCGTTAGAGCCGTTTTGAGAGAAAAAAAAATTTGGTATTTTGATCACTATGATAACTATGGTTAACTTTTGGTAGATTTTGCTCATACCCTCATTTTGGCGTCCCGTGGTAACCTGCGGGCTGGATATCAAGTTTGAATGGATTTGGTACGGTGGTTCTTTCTAAAAATCGTTCACATACACACACAGACCATTTCCCCAAATAGTGTTTTTCGGACTCAGGAGGGTCTGATACGTAAAGATCTGAAGGAAACTCAAAATGGTTTTTTCAGCCGATTACGTAACTTTTCTTTCTACTTTGTCGAGCCAAGGAAAGTAAAAAGCTGGGTTTTCTAAGACCTAATGAAACGGTTTCAATGGCTTCAGACTGGCGGTTAATGAATTATTAGGTAGGTCATTCAAGATGTGTACTTCAATCTGTAGCCAACCTGGTATAACTATTAACTTGTTCAATTTGTCTGGCTTTCTATAGTCAGACGACACGAGATCTTCGTCGAAGTTGGTGGGCTGTTGACTGTACATTCTGGGGAACACGGACGATGTGTCTGGTTCATTACTGTAAACACGAAGCAAAGGACGAGCGTGAACAGTAAATGGCATCCTGTACGTACCTAACCTAGACGATGTTCGTAAAACTGATTAATTTGTTGCTTTCAAGCCGACTTTGGGATCCCTGGTAGTCCTCGTGTAAGATTCTGAGGTTCGAGCGACGCTACCTTGTTGGATTTTTTCGATTCTAACGACAAGTGAGCCGAACTTACGCTAAACACAGCCTGAGATGGATTACTGAGTCAATCGGGCAGCACTGCAAGACCATCGAGAGGATCTGCCGAAGGCCCTTCCGGCGACACTATCATTCCATTCATTTCGTCATAATTGACTTCCCAATAGAAATCTTTTCAGATCACCTTTTTCCCTTCTTTGGCATCAAATAAGCTTACGCGTAAGGTTCAACTGACTGTAAGGCTTCTTTATCAGCGGTTAATGGAGGTTGCAAGCGAAACCTGAGGCGGACACATTTGGCAATCTCTCTATTCCCAAAATGCCCCCGGAAATGCTCCTTCGTTTGGGCTCGCAGACTTACAATGAGGAATGAACGGATAAACGGAAAAAAGTCTACGCCTGTTGTCTCTTCGAGCATACTTCATTAATTGTGGGTAACCACTTTGTTCTAGTCCACGAAGAGTGCCATATATGTTAGTTGACTCGGAGCTAGGAGTCCGCGGAAGAGAACAAATTAAAGATGTTCTCTCTAACGACCCAGCTCCCTTTTCCTCTGGCTTATTCTGATGAAGGACGAGGTGTAACTTAAACGTCCAATCGTAAACGCAAAAAAAGGTTATTTACGATTTCCATCGATGGGAAAGGGGGGGGGTGCCATAAACTAGGGTCGAAAACGGCTTTGATTAAACCGTGAATCAAGCCGTCATCAAACATCCACACATTAAAGTTGGCTATGAATTGTTCTTCGTATTTGTGAACGTGTCAATAGTTCGATTATGAAATCACCAATCATGAAAGGAGCAACAATTTGTTTGAAACAACGCAGCACCGTCTTACAGCAGGAATTTTCAACTTTGTAGTTGGTGTAGGTAGGTTTTCTTTATCCATCATGGCGCTTGCTAGCGTCAAATGAAATTGGAGACGATGCTATTTTTTTAAAATACACAGGTGAACTAGTCCATACGTTCTGTTGGAGAATATGATAGTGTGGAATATTATTGGTTTACCTGTGAAGCTCGCGTAATCACACTAATTTTGCCCTGCAAATTTGCTATAATGGTATAATACGTTCGTCAGCAAATATGTAGAGAAGCGCCACATCAATTCAATTCCCCTTATCCAGGGATTTTGTCAGCTAAGTAATTATCAAATACAAGAAACGAAGAACAGTTCAAGCTATCAACGCGGCGGGATTTTGATTAAACGTTCAAATTAACTTCTACTAGTTTGTACAACACTTTTATTCTTCATAAGTACCTCCACGAAAATACGGTGAACTGAGACATAAGCCTATGAAGCAAAAATAGAGTTTTTATTGCTTTTTGGCAAAACGGCTATAACGACTTTCATCAAACTCACAGAGTGTTTGAAAGTAGTTAATACCTAAATATTGTCCTCAATAAATCTTCCTCTGACAGTTCATTGAACACAAATAAAAATCAAAATGTGTCGAAAATAATATTTTTTTGAACGTTTTTGTTATTTCCTGAGAAACAGGGTCACTGGATGTGATCAATCTTATGGATTGTCTTCTAGCAACCTATACTCACATTTCGTTCTCCGAAACTGTTTCAGTATCTATCTGTTCAACTGATATATAAGCCATGTTAGCTCGGAAAACGAGATTTGTCGAATATTAATTTATCGAGTTTCCCAATTTTCTCAAAAATAGCTACCACGATTTCGATCAAACTCGCGGAGTATTATAAACTAACTAGCACTTACATTTCGTTCTCCATAAACCTCCCTGTGGAAATGCATTGAACAAAATACCCGTTTGTTGTTGTTGTTGCTGGGCACCAGATATTTGTCTGAAAAGGATCGTGTTGGCCTTTTTGGAATAACCAGGTACCAAAAAGAGAGAGAGAAATAGACCCACGAATTGAACGAGATATAAAACTGAACTGATACACTTGCTTTGATTACACGGCCATTCTGTTAGAACGATAGTTTAATGAATACAGGACTGAAGGGTGGGATAGTTTGGGTGTGAGTATTTAAGCGAGACACAAGAGGGCTCTGAATAGGTGAACTGGTGGATTACAGTGGAGAGAGAGTGAGCAGAGCGTGATTAGCACGAGAGCTGATAGATGAGTGTGAATAGGGAAGAGCTGCGTGTGTCAGTGAGGTAGTAAATCGAGGCAGGAAGGAGGAGAGAAAGTGAGAGAGAGTGAGAGAGAGAGAGGGGGAGAGAGAGTGAGAGAGAGGGAGAGGGGGAGAGAGAGAGAGAGAGAGCGAGAGAGAGAGAGAGAGAGAGAGAGAGAGAGAGAGAGAGAGAGAGAGAGAGAGAGAGAGAGAGAGAGAGAGAGAGAGAGAGAGAGAGAGAGAGAGAGAGAATATTTTGGAAAGTCCAGAAAGAGGAAAACCAGTCGAAGGAAATAACTGAAGAGGGCAGGCTGGACTTTCCCGCAGCCATTGCCAAGGGCTTCTTGTCAGAAATAGGTGGGCTCAATGTTAAGGGAGGGCCCGAAACATGGACTTCCCGTTAGGGGCAAGTGCCAAGCAACAAGATTCCAACTAATTTGGCCAGTGCCGAACAAACTTGGTAGAAAATGAAACGGGGAGGTTGGAATTCCGAAATTTTTGGAATAGCACGTTGTTAAACGCCCATCGTGTAGTCTTTTTATTTGAATAGCTCCTCAATATTTCTAAATATTGCAGTGTCTGTGGTTGGATTGTTTATGTTTTGAGGTGGTTTTGGTGTGTGCTCACTCCGTACGCTCTCGTTCCCCGTGTCCACTAAAAAAAAACATTGATTTTTGGTCGAGAAAACCCACTATTTATCATTCAGCGTTCGAAATCTGGTCTCGTTCTGTCTTGAATTGACGTTTGCTGTCTGTCTTCCCATAGTAAGTGACTCTGAAGAGGAAAACATCGGCCGAGGGGGGGGGGGGGGGGGTTAACGAGCAACGCCACATTGAGAAGGACGTTTCATTCCTTTCTATGAACTCCCCCGAATACCGCCTGAACCACATGCCCATTTAGTACAGTCCACTTCCAACATCTAGTGACATTCGCGCGGAGATTATAAGGAAATATTCAGGTGGGCCGCATCACACAACTTTCCTTAGCTCTTCGTCAATTACCCAACGACTAAATCAATTTATTTTTCACTCAGTTCATATGAAAACGCCACTTCACGGTAACGCTTACAGTTTCGGAATGCATTGTGCTGCTCGTACTCATGACCCGACTATTATTGAGCAATCGGTGCACGTAGAGCTCGGGTAAAAACTTTTAGAAATTAGAGTAAGTTATTACGGAATTCTGGAATAGATCCTGTTATATCCTACAAACCACTCATCGTATGGGCATCCGATTCTACTAGCACCTCAGTGTTTTGAAGAGAGTAACATTTGAGCGGAGTTAATACGGAAAAAACTGCGCTAAGATCGATTTTCGTCGAGATGCTTGGTAATTTATTGAGTTGCTCTCTTCATTTTCCCACAAATGGAAATTACATGGTACTCTTGTGTCATTTGGAGCAGTTCGTGCGAAAAATTGGATCAAAATCGTGAGAGCTGTTTAAGAGAAAAAAATTTTTTGGTGTTTTGATCACTATGATAAGTATAGTTAGTTTTCAGCGTATTGTGCTCATACCGTTATTTTGGCGTTCCATGATAGCCTGCGGGCTAGATATCAAGTTTCAGCTGATTTAGTTCAACCGTTTTCTCTTTATTGCGTTCACAGATCTTTTTTATTCAAAGCTCACTAGGACGGTGGTACCCTAAAACGAGAAACTAGTGAAATTGTGGAAGCGGGGAGGGTGCCCAGGCTACTGTACGATCTAGGGACAGAAGGATTGAGTGTAGAAAGGAAAGCAGGATAGGAGGATTTTCATGATAGAATGACCACCAGTTCCGATACGAGCCGAATAACACACAGTTGGAGGTTCCTCGTATAAGCCTGCAGACACGCCCAGATGATGCATCTCATCCTGCACGCTGTGCCGTGACATGGTCAATCCTGCAAACTCCGTTGTTACTCAACCGCACTCCGCGAGCTTCTGACGCTGCTGTACGAAGATCCGTCCTCTCATATTTGCTTGCCAAGTCAGCGCAAGATCTGGGCTGCAAGATACTAGCTGGGCGACCAGAATTACTGCAGACTGGTCGGGACCAACGGCGAGAATGTCAGGCCTCAAGCTTCCTCCACAGACAACCCGGCAGTGCCACTCTCTCTCCACTTCCCACCAGCAACTTGCTCGATGGACGCTGGACGTGGCGCCTATAAGTACGCCGACATACCTGCACCACCTGGTTTCATTTCTCGAAGCCTTCTTGCCGCTGTCTGTTCTTCTCATCGCCGTACCTGCTCTTAAGAGTTTTCTTAAGACTCTCCCCTCCTTGCAAGTCCATCGATGTTTGTTCTTGATGACAAAACCGAGGCACTGCACTCATGTAGAGGTGTTCGGAGAAAATTTTTACCTATTCATTAATACGTAATTTCATTGCATTTTTTTCTGGTCTTGTTCAATATGGAATCTTTGATACCTCTGTACCCCCTAAATTTTGGCGCAGTCGCTCTTTCATAAACCTCTTCAGTTTTGCATTACAACGAGGTTGTGTGCTAGAATATGGTCAGTGGACTGTATTGGATCAAAATCGGGAACGACTCAACTTGAAGGGAGCAATACGGTACTTACCCTAGAACCCTGACGAAACGCTGAATGTTGTGAACGGTAGATGAGGCGAGGGGGAACAACGAAACGGAAGTCCAGGAAAAGAATACCCGACAAAATGGCGCAAAGAAAATGCGGTTTTACAACAGATCGATTGGACGGATACAGGGGGCACGAGTATCAGGGCTCCCCCGCCTGCGAAGAAGCTAACCTTGACCGAAACCCTCCCCTCAGATGACAGTGCACTGGCAACGTACTTGAAAATCGAGTTATGACGCTTGACACATCCTCCAAGAGTCCACAGAGTCACCTGCACTGCTTGGTCCGCGGCTCAAGCTGGTTCCCACAGGCGTGATAGCGAGCATCCAAAATTTACCGGCTTCTTATGCACCTCATCGCTCTAAGCGGTGATGCCACAGGAACAGTGTGAAAACGGCATTACTTTCTAACATGGATGCACTCTATGGATGAATGGACCAAGGACTGGCTATAGTATGTGTGTTATAGCATCCCAGCCAGAAAAGAGCAGGCGTGTTTGGCGCTGGCCGAATTTGTGGGTTTTTTTTTTACCTTGGAACGTCCGGACTTGCCCTAACGGGAAGTCGTTGTTTCCTCAAACGCCATTTTGATTACAAGCCTTTTTCTTTACCTGTGGGAGGAAGTCCAGCTCTTGAGTTATTTCTACGGATTTTCCCTTCTTCAGGATTTTCCGAAATATCCTTTTCCCTCCTCTCAATTTACATTCCTCTCCACAACAGACAGCTTCTCCCGATACTCACTCATCTATCAGCTCTCGCAAAAGTGAGTCGTCTCCTAGCTCTCGCAAATGACACTCGTTTCACCTCCCTTCGGCATCTACTTCGGATTCGTCCTTCCTTCCTCGTACAACCAGTTTCACGCCTTCAGAGCCGTGCCTGTACACTCAAATCACTTGTTCTTCGTAAGTCTTCTAATCTTGTTGTCTACTGTGGTCAAAACAGGGCACAGAAAGAGACACAAAGCCCTTGAGTTCTACAGACCTAACTGGAACGTGACAAGCCCACACTCCCCCCAAGCCAAGCACACACAGCAGATTAGACCATTCTATCACGCTTTATTAGCCTCTGTACGATCAATCCTCCAAAAATCACCCTGCAGGTTAAGTACGTCCGAAGGAGGCTTAGCTTCTGCTGTGGCTTCAGTGGAACCTTGTCAAATCTACAAATAGAACCACCAAGGTCCACACAGCTTCCAGTCGAAGAGGTTGCACTGAGAAACTCAATCTGGGAACGCCACTAGCCACGACCTGGGACTGGCCAATGACGAATCACGGAGACCTTCACGTTTCACCTCGACAGGAAGTCACCAAGGAGGCCGAGCCACACTTAGGATTTACAGAAGCCAAGGCGATATGCCTTTCAAGATCACGACATCACCAGCAAAGGAACACCAGGGACGAGATCGAACACTTACTTCTTGAGGCAGCTTACACAGCGTAGTCCATCTCAGGATTGAAAAGCATGGACGACAGAGGGCTCCCTGTAGAACGCCAAGCGCTATTGCCACACCCCCAGACAGGTTTGTTTTCTTACAAAAATGACTGTTCTGAACCCTCATAAGAGAGTTGTATGAGTTGAGAGTCATGGTTGAGGTTTCGCTATCATGCAAGATCCATGGCACCAAGTGAGCATTCACCAAACCCTGAACCTGTGGAAGTAGTGGTCTCCTGGTGGAGAAAGTGGTCTGTGTGTCACCACCCTGGGGAATTTAACCATCTGGTGTGAGATCTTTATGTGGCTTACCGCTGATATAACTATTTACGTGAATGGCCACGTTGTTTGTGTCATATTCTTCGCAAACTGGGCTTGCAGCTTTCGTACAAAATCTTCGTATCCCATTTTGTGGTGGCCTTTTCGTATTTTCTTAGTACACCCTTTCTTTTCAGTTATTGGGATTATATGGTCTTCATGGTCCTTCGTGCATTACGTTTTTCGTTTCTGTTCACCGAGATTGCACTAACGTTTTTCGGTCCACATTTTAGCACCATGCGCCTTCTGTTTGGAATTGTCTCCAGATATTTTCTGGATGTTCCTTGTTCTCGTGATTGTAGGACACGTGGAGGATCGGTTCTTCGCAGGTGAACGGCCGAGACACGTGCTGCTTTACCATAATGCTGGATGCTGTGGTGGCCATGGGGGTGGAAGTAGGTCAACTGCTGGGGGGAACACACACACACACATGTTTTCCTTTGTTTCCAACGGGAGATAAGAATTGCTCCTGCGAAATGGAACTGAGTCGGAGGCAATTGCCGAATTCAAGGAAACTCGGGGCTGAAGGCTAATTGAGCGGGGGCGGGATGAGGAAGAGGGCGAAGGATGCGAGCGGCGGCGGCGGCGGCGGCGGAAGAGGAGTCGACGGCTCGTGGAGGGGGGCGGCGCTTCGCCTGTCAACCGGCAGTCAGCTAATAATCTCTGACTCGGAGGGGGTTGTAGATAACGTGACAATGTCTGTCAGATGACGATGACGTAGACGCTGCTTTCCAAACTGAAATCCCCGGCCGTCTTCCTGATTGGATCCATTTCCTACCTCTCAGCCGCTAGAGCCCCTCGTCGACAGACGACTGCGCCGCTCCGCGGAGCTCAAAACCCGACCAACCCCCAACAACCCTCAACCCTTCTCCGTGCGACTCGCACCCCCTCGTCGGCTATTTGTATTAGGAGGACATACATATCCCATTCATCCGTCGACCGCTCCGCACAAAACGATCGCTATCGACGCTCGCAGCTCGACGAACGACGTTATCGGACGACCCGCCGCTTCTCAGTCGAAACGCCTCGTTTTTTCGTCCCATTTATTCCGCATTTACGGGAAAAAACGCATTTTGCCATCAGAAAAGAGAGAGAGAGAGAGAGAGAGAGAGAAAGAGAGAGAGAGAGAGAGAGCGAGAGAGAGAGAAAGAGAGAGAGAGAGTGAGAGAGAGAGATTGAAATTGATTGAAATGGTTTATTTACATTAACCAGGGGCAGTTAAGGCCATAGGGCCCTCTCTTCCACTGTCCCTGGAAACATTAATTAATTATTTAACAGCAGTAATTATTTACATCAAATTATCGCTTCATATTAATAAAAAAACAAACGAAACATAAACGTACAAAAAGATAAAAAAGAAAAAATCAAAAACTTCTCAATACAAGCGCACCTTTTCCTTTTTTTTTTTTTTTTTTTTGTTCTTTGCTAGGCACTCTCACTGTACTTCTCCAACAGTAAATTTGAAAAAGTATTTTTGAATGTTCTCACGCTTTTTTCTGGTCTGAAGGAGTCGGGATTGTTGTTGTAGATGCGGATGGCTGTGGCTGTGAATGATTTGTTGAATATTGTTGTTCGGTGGAGGGGTATCTTTATGAGACGCCGTCGAGTGTGATGCTGATGACAATCCTCCAGGAACGCAAGGTACTGTGGTGACCCAGACTTAAGAGTCCTGAACAGCATCGTTCCAATGTGCAACTGCAGCTGCTCCTCAATCTTCAGCCATCGAAGCTTGAGGAAGTATGCGTTAACATGCTCGTCCCATTTCAGTCGGAAAATAAAACGAACTACGGCATTCTGGGCCCTCTGGAGCATGTTCATCAGCTCGCCAGTCATGTCACTGAGGGCACACAAACTGTATGCAAAGTTGTGCATAACCATGGACTGGACAAGCTGAAGCCTTGCCCTGAAAGGAAAGTCCACCGCTAGCTGACGGAGCTGGTACAAAGCCCCGTACACCCGTCTAGAGACTGCCGACACCTGGGAGTTCCACCTGAGTGAGGGTTCAATTAACACGCCCAAGTTCTTCAGCTACGACTCATATCTGAGCGTCATACCACCCACGTCGATCTGTGGAAGCTCTGAAACATTAAGCCGTGACAGCAGTCTTGAGTACTCCATCACCATGGCTTTGCACTTAGACGAGTTTATCACCATGCTGTGCGATGAACACCACGATAGAAGGCCAGCAATCTCAGCGTTCAATGTCTCTATTGCATCCTTAACCCGGTCAATCGGCGAACTTATGTATATCTGCAAGTCATCAGCGTAGACCATAAATTTGCACTGGTGGAAGACTGAGGTTGCAGAATCAATTGCAAGAACAAATAATATGGCTGATAATACCGACCCCTGCGGGACTCCAGTTTTGGTGACTGACTCTTTTGACAAGCTGCCATCAGGGCTCTTAACCTTCTGCGAGCGATCAGAGAGGTATGAGGCAAACCACTGAACCATCTGCCGCGATATGCCCACTGAAAAAAGAATCTCCAGCAGTACGTCATGTCTCACTCGATCAGAGGCCCGAGAGAAATCAATCATCACCAAAAACGTGACTTCCCTTTTGTCCATCGCAAACCTGACATCGTCGAAAACTCGGGTCTCCGTGCTGAAACCAGTGCGGTACGCTGACTGCATGGTGAGAGAGAGAGAGAGAGAGAGAGAGATTGATTGAGATTTTTATTTAGCAATTAGGGATGAGTTAGGGCCATGAAGCCCTCTCTTCCACACTCCCTGAAAACATATGTATCATATTAAAAGTTCTCCTGTAACGTGAAATAAACTATTGCTTTAACTAGGTCTAACGAAGTAAATAACTAAAACAGACAAAAACAGTTCAACTGAAACAAATAATTCAAAATCTCTTTCACTTCAAAGTTTTCTCTTGTACGAAAACACCTCCATTTAATATAGTCTCAACAGTTTATTTTCAACTTTCTCCCTAAACTCTACCACATTTTCCTTCATATTAAACCACTTAACATTGTCGTTACATAGCTTGCATCCCTGAACCTCGAAAGAACGTGCGAACATTTCGGTTCAATGCTGAGGCATCCGAAGGAACAAGCTGGGCCCTTACATGCTATGGAAAGTCTGCAGCTGTCCTCCTTAGTTGGTAGATGGTCCTAAATGGTGCGTTGCGTGCGGCCGTCACTTGATTACCACAGCTCAAGTGGCTTTGCATCATGATTCCAAGACTCTTTGCTATGTCTACACATTCTATTTCCACGCTACCACAGGTAACTCTAGGGATTGTACTCATATCTATTCTGGACAAAATCTTCGGGAACCCAAGCATTGTTCGTCTTAATGGGATTAATTTCCGTTCCATGATTTCGGCACCAGACTTACACTCTTTCAAGATCTTCGTTCAGCTTACCTATTGTGCTACACAGGTTTTCCAAATTGCAAGCTCGGTAAAACTGTAAATCATCTGCGTATGAAATGTGTCTTGTTCCTTCTGCGAAAACTTATGGTAGGAGAGAGAGAGAGAGAGAGAGAGATAGAAGGAGTGAGAGGGGTGAGAGAGAGAGTAGATGTGAGAGCGAGAGAGAGGGATAGAGAGAGGAGTGTGAGAGAGAGGAGTGAGAGCGAGAGAGAGGGAGAGAGAGAGAAGAGTGTGTGAGAGAGAACCCACGCGTACCAACTCCTCATCTATTGTCTTGACTCCTTCTGACAGGCGAGACAATGGTACGCTTGTATAAAGCTGTAGGTCATCCGCGTATACCACACACTCGCACTGCGTAAAGAGACGAGGCAGCTGGTCTGAAAAAACGGTAAATAGACTAGCTGACAATACGGAAACCCTGGGGTACCCCCTCCTCCAAGACACAGCTTGTTGATGAGATACCATTTGGCCATTCTTCCACCTAACCAGAACTTTTCAAGCAACAAGTGACGAGCACAAATTGGCATGAGACGATATTATATGGTAATCAATTTCGTGTTACAAAATTCACCAGCTCTGTGTTAAAAAAAAACAACAAAAACTACTACTACTAATAATAAAAAATAATGATAGATAAAAGTAAATGAATATCTTCTTTACTGCATTCAAACATTATAAGTATTCATTTGTTTATTCAGTATAAAAAGATAATAAGTATTCCTTCAGATGTTTCTTAAATGCAGGATAACAGGTCAATTTCTTCAGGTCAGGTGAAAGTCCGTTATAATAGGAAATACTCTGCATAAGAAATGACTAGCGATAGGCAGTAGTGCGGCACGGCGGCGGCAGCCGGTAACTTAAATCCTTATTCCGGGTTTCAAGGGCGTGAATTTGGGAGAACATCAGATATCTGTCAGCGAGGTACTTGGGGCTTCTTGATGAGGTTATTCTAAACATCGTGATTGACACCATGTACTGGATATGCTCATCAAATTTCAAGATTTGGAGATGTCGATATTTGTCGTACACCCTGTAGTCGTATTTAAGATTAGGAATATACCAGTTATACAGAGAGAGAGAGAGAGAGAGAGAGAGAGAGAGAGAGAGAGAGAGAGAGAGAGAGAGAGAGAGAGGGAGAGAGAGAGAGAGAGAGAGAGAGAGAGAGAGAGAGAGAGAGAGAGAGAGAGAGAGAATGAACTAATGACGGCGTTTATTTACAAAATATCTGGTGCGTTGCAACACACAACTTTCCTTAGCTCTACGTCAATTCACTTTGTACATGGCTAATTCTAATTAATCAATTCATTTATCACTCAGTTCCTTTGAACTTGGTCAAACAACACGTCACAGCAGCAGGAAGCCGTAGCGCCAACAGTTATGGAATTTATTGGGCTGCTCGTACTCATTCCAGGACCATTATTGAGCAGCTGGTACACAGATAATTAATGAGGCTGTAAACAAGAATTTTTTGAAGAAGGATAGTAATCACTTTTGCAGAGTTATTGGGTAATAACTGTTAGAACTGGTATTAAGCGAAACGGCGGTAGTTGAAATTCAGGAATTTCTGGAGTGAGCCCCATGTACCTCATGAGCGTTTTTAAACACTCACCCTACAGGTATTCGATTGGACTACTACACCAATTTTCTTTAACATTCTACTACCATTCCAGCGGAGTTTAAAAGGAAAAACGCTGCAAATTATTACACAACGGTTTATTATTCGGATAATCAGCTTGACCTAGCATTAATGCTCCGAGACCCATCCTGTTCGATTCAGCATCGAAAAATATCATAATGAAACCCAAAAAAAGGTCGAAAAGAACTGAATCGGAATATTAAAATAAACAAAAAAAAACGAAAGTATCTAGAAAAAACTGAATTTTAATATGTAAACATGCACGCTAAATACTAATATCAAAATTTAACCTAAAATCTATGAAAAACCAAAATGAGAATGAAACGAAAGAATCTAAAAAAATTGAATCGTATTAAAACCAAAACGTCGGGAAATAGGAACGGCAGGCGCTCGAAGGGAAAGGCGAGTTGAGTTTAGCCGCCCGCCCCGCGAGGCGAGGACGGCCCGGCACCGGTTGTTGGTTTATTATTCATTCTGAATAATAACCCTATGTTTTCGGTCACGAAATATTTTTTACAACCCCCCCTCAAAATTTGATACTTTACGTTTCAAGGCATGGAGATTCCAAATTTGCAATGTCCGTCCGCCGTCCCCCGTCCCCCGTCCCCCGTCCCCCGTCCCCCGTCCCCCGTCCCCCGTCCGCCGTCCGCCGTCCGGGCCGTTTTGTGCCTTTAACGTGGTCTAAAAAGTTCGTTCTTTCGCCCAAAAATCCGATTTGGTATCTAGTTGTGCCCGCCATCTCGGCAATCCGATCGGACGAAGCCCGCGGTTGTAATGGGCAAAAACGGTTAAAAATTAACGAAACGCAGTACAACGCGGAGCTACAAGCGTTTCGTCGTTTGAATTCCCTCCGCCCGCCCGTCTCTTTAAAAACCAACCGCTCTCGAGGCGGCTCTCGCTTCCCCCAACGACTCCGCCTCCCGCCGCTCGCCGCTCAACTCCTTTTCACCTTTCGATTCACCCGACGTGTCGGTTTTAATACGATTCAATTTTTTTAGATTCCTTCGTTTCATTCTCATTTTGGTTTTTTCATCGATTTTTGGTTACATTTTGATATTAATATGTAGCGTGCATGTTTTCATATTAAAATTCAGTTTTTTTTAGATACTTTCGTTTTTTTGTTTATTTTAATATTACGATTTAGTTCTTTTTTGGGGTTTCATTATGATATTTTTCGATGCTGAATCGAACGGGATGGGTCTCGGAGCATTAATGCTAGGTCAAGCTGTTTATCCGAATAATAAACCGTTGTGTAATAATTTGCAGGGTTTTTGTTTATTTTAATATTACGATTTAGTTCTTTTTTGGGGTTTCATTATGATATTTTTCGATGCTGAATCGAACGGGATGGGTCTCGGAGCATTAATGCTAGGTCAAGCTGTTTATCCGAATAATAAACCGTTGTGTAATAATTTGCAGGGTTTTATTCAGACGGGAGGGACGCTGTAGCTCGCGTTTTCCTGCGTTTCGTTAATTTTTTTAACCGTTTTTTGCCCATTACAACCACGGGCTTCGTCCGATCGGATTGCCGAGATGGCGGGCACAACTAGATACCAAATCGGATTTTTGGGCGAAAGAACGAATTTTTTAGACCACGTTAAAGGCACAAAATGGCCCGGACGGCGGACGGCGGACGGGGGACGGGGGACGGGGGACGGGGGACGGGGGACGGCGGACGGCGGACGGACATTGCGAATTTGGAATCTCCATGCCTTGAAACGTAAAGTATCAAATTTTGAGGGGGGGTTGTAAAAAATTTTTCGTGACCGAAAACATAGGGTTATTATTCAGAATGAATAATAAACCAAAACCGCGGCAAAAACGCTTTTCGTCGAAAATTTTGATAATTTATTGTGCTGCTCTCGTCATTTTCCCACAAATGGAAATTTCATGGTATAATTATCTTATTGAGAGCTATCTATATTTTAAAAAAATCAAAATCGTTAGAGCCGTTTTTGAGAAAAAAAAATTGGTGTTTTGATCACTATGATAACTATAGTTAACTTTCGGTGGATTTTGCCCATACCCTTATTTTTGCGTCCCATGGTAACCTGTAGGCTAGACATCAAGTTTCAGCTGATTTGGTACGGTTGTTTTCACTAGAAACCGCGCTAAAATCGATTTCGTCGAAAATTTTGATAATTTATTGCGGTGCTCTCGTCATTTTCCCACAAATGGGAATTTCACGGTATAATTGCCATAGTGAGAGCTACCAATGTAAAAAATTTAATCAAAATCGTTAGAGCCGTTTTGAGAGAAAAAAAATATTTGGTGTTTTGATCACTATGATAACTCTAGTTTAATTTCGGTGAATTTTGTTCATACCCTTATTTTGGCGTCACATGGTAACCTGCGGGCGAGATATGAAGTTTGAGCTGATTTGGTACGGTGGTTTTCTCTAAAAATCGTTCACAGGCACACACACAGACCCACAGACCATTTTCCCAAATAGTGTTTTTTGGACTCAGGAGGGTCTGAAACGTAAAGATCTGAAGAAAACTCAAAAATTTTTTTCTGACGATTACATAACTTTCCTTTCTACTTCGTAGAGCCAAGGAAAGTAAAAACAGAATGAGATTAGGACCAGGAGGTCCTCTCTTACATCTATCCTGATTCTAAACTAAATTCCACGCGTACTATTAACCACTGTTTTCTTTTAAATATAAAATATCTGGTGCGTAGCAACACACTACTTCCCGCCACCCCTTTAAGTTCGAACACCACCTACATAGTCGGGCGCTATATCTTCGTTCAACGCATTTTTACAGGAACATTTATGGAGCACAAATGTATGGACTAGTTAGCTGAGAGTACTCCGAAAGTTTGATCGAAATCGTTAGAGCCGTTTTTGAGAAAATTGGAATACCGATAAATTAATATTCGACAAATCTCCTTTTCTGAGTTAACTTGGCTTATATCTCCGTTCAACATATATATACAGAAATAATTATAGAGAACGAAATGTTGGTATGGGTGACTAAAAGACACTCCATTAGGATTTATCACACCTGGTAAAGAAGTTGCCCTGGAATTTACGGAAATGTTAGAAACAACGTTATTTTCGACACATTTTGATTTTTATCTCTGTTCAATGGACCGTCACAGGAACATTTATTGAGAAGAATATGTAGGTATCAACTATTTGAAAACATCCTGTGAGTTTGGTGGAAATCGCTGAAGCCGTTTTGCCAAAAAGCGTAAAAAACCTATTTTTGCTTCAGGGGCCCATATCTCCGTTCACCGTATTTTCATGGAGATATGTATACAGAAGAAAAGTTAGGTATTCATTGGGAAAAGATAATTTGAAAGTTTAATCAAAATCGTTAGAGCCGTTTTCGAGAAAAATGCGAAAAACCCTAGTTTTTGGTACATTTTCGTCCCCCACCCCCCTTCATACCGGTCGAAATCGTCCATAACCTTATTTTGGTGTCTACAAAAAATAACGAACAAAACAAAAAAAGAACCTTCTCAATCGGATCAGCCGTTCGCCCGCAAATCGAACTACAGACACACACACATACACACAGGTCTGTTTCTTTATTTAATGACTGTACCTAAACCCTCGACGAGGGTTATATCAGTCACACACATACACACACACATACACACACACACACACACACACACACACAGACATACACACACACGGACCACGCGCCGAAATTAGGTTTTTTAGACTCAGTAGGGTCTGAAACGTAAAGATCTGAAGAAAACCCAAATTTTTTTTTTTGGCCGATTACTATACTTTCCTTCCCTTCGGGTAGCGGAAAGTAAAAATAGCATACAGAACTGTACCAAAAAAAGGACAGTTAAATGAAATGATTTCTCCTGATAGAAGCGAAATGAAAGGACTGGATCAAGTTAGGTCCTTGTACGTTTTGAAAAGGTCTTTTTGATATTTTATGTCTTTACTTCGCTACATAAACTCGAAAAGTGTAACGGCCAAAAGCGTCAAGAAATTTAA
Organism: Pachypeltis micranthus; assembly: GCA_020466155.1. Lineage (NCBI taxonomy): Eukaryota > Metazoa > Arthropoda > Insecta > Hemiptera > Miridae > Pachypeltis > Pachypeltis micranthus. Next base: position 14,873,288 of record CM035775.1, read on the forward strand.
CCTTGAGGCCGATTGGACAAGGCAACGTTTTAACCCGAGTTGCAACCACAGTCCCTGTGGCATAATGCATAAGGCATCGATCTCGTACACCCAAAGTTGTCCCACCAGGGTTACGATTATTCTTTTTGTTGACATTTTATGTCTTTACTTTGCTACATAAACTCGAAAATGTAACACGGGATATGTAACGGAGAAGCGTCACTAAATTTGTGTTGGGTTAAGTGCACGGTAACGTCTGTTACAAAAATGAAAAATATTTTTTGTGTTGTAATTTTATATTTCATATGTAAAATAAACAAAATTATATTAAAAGAAAAAGACATAAAAGTCCCTCGTGGTTGCGTACTTGTACGAGAGCTGTACCCACCGTTTGTGTTAGTGATTTTAAATTTTGACATTTTAAAGAAAAAGACATAAAATGTCCTTTTTCTGGTCCAATTCATTCCGTAATCGACCGTTCGAAGTTTAGCCAGCTGATCACCATGGGACGCCAATGATGGCATGAGCGAATGCTACGTTGATCAAAACACCCAATGCCCCCCCCCCTCTCACCCTTATGATACTAGCGTTGTCACAAAATCAGCGTGGCAGTTCAATAAGTTATCTACACGATGAAAATCCCCTTCTCCAGTTTATAACAGTTTTGGATTCTTTTGGCAGAAATTGCCAAATCAAACCGGTCGGCGTTGTCATTGTAGAACTTGATGGATTGCATCAGGAAGGATTTGCTGAATAAATTAGTTCTATGGGACGGAATTTGTAGAGTGGATGAGGTCGGGTGAGTAATGACATCATGAATGTTGCGTTGAATGATGTATTGCTTGAATAAATACTTCGGTTTCCAGTATTTGAGAATTTTAAACAGCATAGTAGACACTGCAGGCTTCTTTCTTTCCTTGATCTTCAGCCAGCCAAGCTTCGTAAAGTACGGAGTTATTGACCGAAGGCGAAACACAAATCTCACGATAGAATTGAGAGCTCTTTGTGATCTGCCCCGCACTAAGATCGCTGTAGAAAGGTGCTTGGGCTAATCGTGCTCTTACGTATTGTAGAATGTCTATGGCAAGTCTCCGCAGTTGGTACAGACTCTTACACGCTTTTCCACAAACGTATGCAACATGCATGTTCCAGTCAAGTGTGCTGGTCATTACGACACCCAGGTTCTTGATAGAATCGACTACTTCCACTATTTCATCGCCAATCTGAACCGATGGAGTGTAAGTATGATGGATTTGAGATAGCAGCCTGTAATTGCCCAACAGGCCTTACTTTTTTTTGCCTTGGGGGACATACCATGCTAGGAACACCAAGTATGCAGTCGGATAAGGTCCTCATTAATCATCTCGACTGCTGTCCCTACCTTCTCCACCCCACACGTCTGGTACAGTTGTTTGTCATCCTCATACATTCAGAGCAGTGCTGCAACGAATCTGGCAGTGTATCTATAAACACTGAAAACATCAGGCCAGACAGCACGAACCCTTGGGGGCTCCCTATGTCAAGGCTCTTCCACGAAGTCGATGAACCATCAGGAGCTTTCGTACAGTGTGACCTGCCCGACACGTAGGATGCAAACCAACGCCGCTTTTTGTGACAGACCAATCGATTTTAAGATAGCCAGAAGAAGATCGCGTCCCAACAGGTCGAACGCCCTACTGAAATCGATACCCACGAAAACTGTGACTCGTCGCTCATCCATTGCCTTCCTGACGTCCTCTAGTGCACGAATCAAAGCCGTGACCACTTCGCTGGGAGCGTTCCTCGGAGTGATTTGTCGATCGTGGTTCAGAAGTATCTTGTCCAAAGCCTGACAAGATCGAGCAGTTTACTCAGTCACTGAAGGAAGGGTACGAGGAGGTGTTTCTGACGATCAAGTCAAACTCCCTAGGGGCCGATGGCATTCTTGCAAATGTGTTGGTTGACGCCGTATCCCCTATTTTATGTCACATTTCCAACGCGTCTTTACAGGACTTTATCCTTCCCTGTGAAAAAAAGCGATTGTACTTCCACTGAGAAAATCCCAAAACCTTAAATCAGCAAATGAGTTCCATACTGTGCGCTCTTGGTAAAGTTTTCGATAAAATAGTATACGAGGCGCTTAACCAGTTCGTGCTGTATTAGGCCGGTTTCACACGGGGAGCCGTACGGCTCTCGCTCGAGAAGAGGAGGACGGCGCGTGAGACTGAAATACACTAGGAGCAGTGGAGGTTTCACACGGAGAGCGAGAGCGGTGAAGGCTCCCGAGACGCGAGTGATACTAAGAGGGGAATGAGAGCGTTCATACGACGAGCGGAAACGGCTCCCGCTCCTCAGTTTATTGCTTAACTTATTGATTTTAAGGTGCATATTTTCAACCATTCACGCAGATATTTGGAGTTTTACATGGAAATATGTGAATTGAAAACAAAGCAACTCAACTTACTTCAATGTTATTGCAAGCCTTAATTCAGGCTTAATACAATTACGCATGTTGGTATCTTCAAGTTGAATGGCATTCTTCACCTTGCTGAGGAGCTCAACAAATGTGTCGATTGACATCCGGAAGAAGTTGAAAAACTTTTTGTCATCTTTTAGAAGTTTTTCGTACAGTGTGGCGTAAACTCCTTCTTCATCCCGCTGTTGGTTGATCGGATGGACCCAATACTGTCTGGTACTTTTTTTTGCGTTTTTGGCGTTGAACACGACGGCGATGAAGGAGGTAAATGGCCAAAGCATGTGTGCGATCCATCGTTCTTCAACTCGGTGCAGATGACTGCCAAAAATATCTGGTGCGTAGCAACCAACTTTCCGCAATCCCTTTAATTTTGAACACCACCTACATATGTGGGTGCTATATCTTCGTTCAACGCATTTCTACAGGAACATTTATAGGGAACAAAATGTAGGTATTAACTATTTGAAAATATCTTGAAAGTTTGGTGATAATCGTTGAAGCCATTTTGCCAAAAAGCGTAAAAAACCTATTTTTTTCTTCATGGGCCTATATCTCCGTTCAACGTATTTTCATGGAGATACGTATACAGAAGAAAAGTTAGGTATTGATCAGTAGAAGATAATTTGAATGTTTAATCAAAATCGTTAGAGCTGCTTTCGAGAAAAATGCGAAAAACCTTAGTTTTTGGTACATTTTCGTCCCTCCACCCCCCTTCATTCCGGTCGAAATCATCCATAACCTTATTTTGGTGTCTACAAAAAATAAAAAACAAAACAAAAAAAGAACCAGCTCAATCGGACCAGCCGTTCCCACACACACACACGGACCACGCGCCGAAATTAGGTTTTTTAGACTCAGCAGGGTCTGAGGAGGGTCCTTCCCTTCGGGTAGCGGAAAGTAAAAAGGCGATCGAGAGCCAAAAAGGCTCTCCATGTGAAAGATTGGGAGTCAAGAGCGGAAAACGCTCCTCATCGCGAGTGAGAGCCGTACGGCTCCCCGTGTGAAACCGGCCTTAGGGATCTCCAATCAGCCTATAAGAGAAGCCACAGCGCTGAAACGGCTCTTAAAATCGATTGGTGCATGCAGGTTGCTGGTGCATTGTCGTCTGAGGGCAGGAAAGTAGAGAGAGAGCGGCACTTCCCGGCTGTCTCTGGGGAAGGACTGAGGCCTGACATCGTCGTCGTTGCTCCCGACCAGTCTGCAGTGATCCTGGATGTCTAGGTAGTAGCTTGGCAAGCCAGGAAGCGCAAATATAACAAGACGGATTTTCGTATGGGAGTGTCTGAAGTTCGTGAAGTGGAGGCAGGTAATATCAGGGTTGCAGCATTGACCATGTCCTGGCGTGGTGTTTGATACAAGAAAAGTCCTGAGGAGAATGCGCTGGCTGGGTGTGTCAGCAGGCGTTCCCTACAACACCACCGGGTTACCACAGTATGTAAACTGGTGGTCGTCCTATCGTGGAACATCCTCTTATCCTTCTATCCATCCCTCTCTCAATCCTTCCGTCCCTAGAGGTGGCGTAGGGTAGTCTGGGCGACCTTCCCTTTTTTTTTACTATTTATTTAGTTTCTCCCTTTTGGGTGCCACCGTCCCCGAATCGTCGAAGTGACCACGAATATCAAGTAGCTCACTCCTGGACCAAAGGAAGGAATGTATTTAAGGGTGAGTGTGTAGTAAGTGTATGTGTTAGTGTTTTAGGGTAGGTAGGAATAGTTAGAGTAGGGACAGTTCCAGAGGTGCCACCCCTGGACTGTCAGGAATGTGTGTATGTATTTAGGGGCTGTACGTATTTATTGTGTGAATGTGTTAGTGGTAGGTTGGAGTGGGTGGAATGGGTCGCGGCCGAGGGCAGCCGAATATCGAGTAGTCCACCCTCAGTTCGTCGAAAGATGGAGGGCAGCTCAGGCAGGGATCACAGATCGCAGCCTGACACCTTTCTCCATGGGAAGGAGGCTGCCATGTCCAATCCTCAGAATCCCGCGTATTGGCTATTCTGGCTCCAGGGCCTGCCACCCATTCAGACCCTTGGGCGTCTTAAGCCGTAGCCAAATAAAATGGTTACCACGGGGGCTTCTGCAAGGGTTGGGCTTTGTGGGGGCCATGGTTCGCTGGGAGTTTCCCCCTAGCATTATGTCGTGTGGCAAGAGGAGCTGTAAAGGCCACAGGGCTAGGCACTCTCCCCAACAGCCAAATTTTGAACACGCACTTGTCTGGAACTCTGAGGAGTGGGACACTAAAAATGGTTTATTTCTAAATGTGGTAAGACGAGTGTTACTACAGTCAGTTTTGGTGTTATGAAGCATCTTCAGCCCGCCTAACTTGGCCTAGTGGTGTTTCGTATTGGTTTGGTTTCAAGCAAAAAATAAACCCGACTATTGGACTGTGGGCTTTGGCCGGAGGCCACCGCGTTGTACCTTACTCAAAATAATGGCCCAAGAGCGATTGCGCAAGTATAGGGCATCATGGATTTTACCATAGACGCTTATCGCTTGAGGCCAGCAGGGCCAAATTGTACCTGACATCTTGGCCGTCACTAAAAGTTGACAGTAACCGCCGGATACCCCTTTACTTTCGTATGTGGGATGATATGCAAGTTCAGGCGGTTGATAGAGTGTGGGAACCTTAACCAGCGACGAATCTATTTTTTCGACAGACTGAACCCGTTAGAACCTCAAAAGCGTAGAACTGAAGCCAAAGGTGGTTTCGAAGCGCAGAGCAGACGACCATCCATTGGATCAATTGCTGGTCGCTTTAACGCGGCTCATTGGACGAAACTAAAGGTTAACTGAGATTGACCTCGTGATTGGGCGGAATTGGCGGTTAAACGAAGACCTGTCCAGAGAGCGATGACAAATCCTCCCCGGAGCCACAATTCCAGATTAAAGTGATACGATGATGAACATGAGGAGCTCCCGGGGCTCTAATGCAGAAGGGTGAAAATAGTTGGGAGAGCGCTCCTATGAGGGCAATTACAGAGCTAAAAGAGAAGGCAGTGGTGATTGGAGGGGAGGGGTGGGGGGATGGAGTAGAAGAGAAGAGCTTCGTAAAATATGGGGGCTCTCTAATTGCTTGTTATAGCCATAAGGATGAGTATGGCCGTTTCGAGAGGAAGCGAAATCCCGCAATCTCGTGGAAAAAGCTCCCGAAAGTCTCTAATCATAAGGAATCACGCGAAATAAATACAATTAAGGGTAGTAAAGGGAGGAAAAATAACGTGGATCGGTGGGAGGAGGGGGGGGGGTGAAGAGCTTGAAAGAAGGGAAGTGGACCTAAAGCCTCCAGGAGCGGCACCAGGCCACGGTCTTCAGCTCCCGATAAGGTTCCAGGAGCGGGGCCAGAGGGAGCCCGGAAATCCGTGAACTATTTTCGGATCACGTTTCTCAGTATCATTTGATCCGATTAGGTTCGCCACTTTATTTTCTGCCCTGGTAAACTATAAGGCCTCACGTTGCTCGGTCCACTAGGTTCAGATAATAACGGGGTCTCTTTTGCAGGGCGTTCCACACACTCGCTGGCTTTTGCCTCTTTCCACCTTCAGCTTCCGAAAGGGCTTTTTCCTCACGAAGAGCTTAATCTTAATTGTTCGGAATCGCCGGGTTGTCGATAAATAAAGTTCTCCGACGACGGCGGCACGTCTGCCGTAAAAACTGCCGGCTTTGGAGAGAGTCGGAAAACGGGCAATCGCTTCATCGCCCGCTTTGTTGGCGTTCATCAGGACCCTGTCATCCTGCTATGAAGAAGAAATGCTTGAAAACCGCGAAAGACACGGCCACACAGCGATCAATTTAGAACTTAACTAAAACTGTTTTTAGTAGCCCAATGAATTTACTCCTGCGTACTGAGAACCAACCCAGAACCGTTGGCACATCGTATCAGGTTACCCATTCGCCCCTTCCCTGCGTTGCCATCTTCTTTCTGGCTCTCTTCACCCTCACGAGAATGTTGCTGCGTGCCGCCATTCCCTTACTGCCCGGCAGTTTGAGAGGTTCAGGAGTGGCCTTTTGTCCGCGTATTCATTCATGATCCCTGCGAGGTATTGGCCCTGGATCGGCAAGCTCCATCCTCTTCTGGTTGAGCACTGCCCTGGCAAGTTCAGCAATGCTCCTCCAGTTTTCCTACAAATGCCTCTGGCGTGAGCTGGCCAACTATGTCTTCCACTGTGCGCTACCAGCCTGCCCACTTTTTGGCATGGGAAGTATCTTCCAACATCTCCCTGCAGTCAAGGCTATAGCTGGAATACGATGAACTACTCCGACTTGAATAAAAGTACTTTTTTGTTTCAAGCCCGCGAACGAACGAATGATCATTTATTTCACAATGTGATACTCCTTCTAAAGACACGAAAACAGATGGTAATACGAACAAATGACGATAACGACGGGATACATCCCTCCTTTAATGAGTGTCAGGCTGTAGGCGTTCAGAAAGTAGTCTTCAGGCCGATGGCTACGAGCCCATTGCTTACGTGGATGAGATCATGGTGGTCGTCAAGGAAGAGAAGGGTGGCAAGACTACATGTTCAGAGGCGTACCCCACTAATCATGGACTGGTGTCATCACAACAGGCTCTGGCTTTCTGCTCCAAAAACACAACTGGTAGTACAGCGTTCCACAGTGACCATGCCCGGACAATAGAATTAGCACCAGGGATTGGAGTGACCAAACCTCCTATAGTGAAGTACCTGGGCACTGCCTTTTGCCAACTTGGTCGTCCGATGAAACATCTAGCCCTTATCCGAGGAAAATGCTCAGCCCCTATGGCACACGTCACTCTGGACCCACGTGAGGAGCATTCTCCCATTAGTAGTTCAAATACTTTCGGGCTGGCTACCGGTCGATGTCGATGATAGTTCTGTTGCAGCTTGATCGACAAAATGCCAGGACCAAGACATCCTACTTATCATCCTGCCAGCATATAGAACCATATCACACCTGGCATTAAGACTTCTCACAGGCATCTCATACTAGACCTCACAATGACGCAATCCCACATCAAAGAGGATTGCTGGAACAGTACGAAGGTTCCATGCGAGCCATAGTCCCGGCAATGCAACTTAAGCCCATGCATGAGTACTAGAATGTTGGCAGGAGCAATGGGGCAAAAGAAGCACGGTGCGCCACCTATATACCATACTTCTGTCAGTCAGAAATCCCTTGCAAATGATGGCGATATCCTACCTTTGCAGTACTACCGCTGATATCAGGCCACGGAGCCTTCAACAAGCGGCTCCGAACAACATTTAGTGATTGCCCTTGTGGTCAACCTGCGATGGAAGATCTCCACATGTACTTTTTGATTGCCCACGCTACCAAGATGTGCGTGCACCGGTATGATTCCTGGACAGAACGCGGTTGACTCCCTGCACGAAGGCGGCCGTGCCCCCATGTGCTACGTTTAGGCTAGTATGGACAAACAGACGTCGTAAACTGGTGGCGTGGGAACTCCCCCACGTAAGACCATTAAAGGTTGCTAAATGCGCTCTCATGCCCCATGAAGGGCAATCAAGTAGTCTTTGCCGTTTGTGGTAACGCGCTGCTTCTGGAATGAGCTTGCAAATACGTAGCCAGCTTCAAATGAAATCTATTTCTTCTGATATTCCTTTTGTGTATCTAGACAACATAGTTCTCGGAGCATCAGAAACTTCAATTACTCTTCCATGACGTCCATAAATCTGTGATCCACACACCCTCGCTCCCTTGTAGGGGTTTCAGGAGCGAAGTTCGATGTCTCCGATCGCACATCCGTTTGTAATTATTTCAGTAATCCTCTTCTGCTTTCAAGTCCTTGAAGTTCATTCAACCGTATTATACTTGACAGAGTAGCGATATTCGGTTGAGTATGAGTATATAAACGCGCACAAGGGACTCTCAATACATGTGAAACTGATTGTGAGACGGTAAGTGTAAAACAGAGACAGAGTTGAGTTGGGAGACGACTGTATCGCGAGTGCTGAAGGATGAATCTAAAATTGAGGGGTGCGACAAGATAGATGGGAATGTCTAGGGCAGGGGAAATCCGTTGTCAATTGGAAACAGCTGAAGAGGTGGACATTCCATTAGTAACAAAAGAGTAGAGAGCACGGATATTCCTGAGGTCAATAGTCTCGCTAATTCGTCCTGCCGAACAGGTGTCTACCTCAGGTTTCTCTATTCATCCAAAAATGTTCATGTGTAAAATCATCGGAAGAAGATACCAGTTCAACGTCTCGGTATTTTGGTAGAGAATGGTTTCATCAGAGGTGGAGGGCGCCTACACAACTTCTCGTTGGTGCACGACCAACAGCAAACTGTCAAGAATGAACGTTATGAGGCTTTGCTAGTAGGCATGGTGCATCATGAGAATTTAAATACTGGGCCTCCTTTATTGTTGTCACTTCAGAGCGACTTTGGTTACGACGGTACCAACGATATTCAGAACATCACGGAGTTTAAGGTGCCCTATCAGCGCGAAACCACGTTGGATCATATTCTCAGGACATTCTAGGGTAAATCATCATAAACATCACTTAGTAGTAAAGGTCTTATTTTGCCGTGAAATGTAGAAGTAGAATAAATTTCCTCATTATTTACAGTCTTGCTAAATTTAACTAGCCCGGCAATGTGCCACTTTAGACCACTCAATCTACTGAGATGTTGTGTCCATTCCCGCATATGTCTTGCCCTGTCTGTCTAGTTTCACAGACTGAGAACTTTTCGATAATCTTATCAAGCAACACTGACTCTAAATTACCGTTAATTGCACTGAATTCACTCATGTTGAAGGTTATTTTCGCGTAATATTCAAACGAGAACTAAAATGGTGGATGAATCCGCTCAGTTTATATAGAGTTGGCGCTGTGATCACGTGGTGGTAGCCTGAGACGATTCCGATCCAACTGTACAATAGACGAGTCGAAACACGTTTAGAGATAATTTGTGCGTCAATATTAAATTCCGAGAATAGAACGCCTGGGGTTATACAATCACGTGAACACGTCATGCTATTGCTTCATATTTTGAAACATCTCAGCTTCTAAACATTTCCGAGAATACTACGTAGTAGCCTGGGGCAGCTGCTATTACATCATGTTGATGAGTCATACCCTTGAACGATCTTGTGACCACTCTAGCGTCCCACAAGAATGATGTCACGTCTGTCCCTTTTATAAGTTTACGTTAGTCTACTACTCTGCGTTGGTAGCCTATTGGATAGAACATCCAACTATAACACAAAAGGAACAGCGTTCGATCCCAGGGAGGGAAATTTTTTTAAAGTGACGTCATCCAAACACTCGGATTTTTCTGTTGGGGGGGGGGGGGAAGGTCGTACTATAATGTGACTGGTTAGTGGAAGGTGCAAACTGAAGGAAAGGTGGGCAACTTCCGGTAACTGTGGCAAGAGGTAGGGGTAAAAAGGTCGTACTACAGTACAATTGCTTAATAAATATGGTGGAGGGGATAACAAATGACGTACCACAACGTGATTGGCCGAGGGGCGTGGCCAAAATCCTCGTACTATAGTACAAGGCGTGGTTTTCTTCCCCCACTCCAATTGAGACAGAACCGGCCCTTCCGGTTTCGCTCCACCATTTCTCCCCTACTCCTACATTCTGTTTACGTCTTTCGAAATAAAATTTGGTACTTCAAAACTATCGAAGACACGCGCACACAGCGATCAAATTTAAACTTCACCATAAATCTCTTTCACGTATCCATGACCAGTAAGAATCACACACGCATCACAGTCATGATTAAGGAGACCTTTCACTGCCCTACAACGACTTCACAAGTAACTTTAATAAAGGATTTCATTTAAAAGGCCCATAAAACCATCCACCGTGTCACACAGCCTTTCTTGGTGTACCTGTCCTCACGTGCTTCTGAGAATTGCAGTTAGAATCGTGCACATTAGCTGGGAATCGTGCGAATTAATGGGATCGCAGTGAACAATTTGAGTTTTCCAGTTCTATTTTGTAGTCACCATTATTCCAACTTTGAACTCGGCTGCTGTTGCTGTATGTCCAAATCTGCCACCTCTCAAAGCTTTGGAAGCTATTGTGACGCACACTGCTATCGCCTCCTTGATTCTTTTATACCAAGGGTCAGTTTCCTTATCGGAATGACTGTTGACACTCATAAGGGAGTTATATCAGTTGAAAGTCATGAAAACTGCGGTTAGCACGGGCGCTCGCTCAGCATCTACCGAGCGGAGGAGTGGCTCTTTGTAATCGGTCCAAAATGTTCATAAGCTTGCTTAGTAGCAGCCAAATCTGGAAGGTTTGGCTGCTCATAAACAACTGTCGCTCGTTCTTATAGGCACTGCAGTGAAGCCGCTAGTGGTTTCTTGTTTTGTCCACACTGGAGGTACAAGAAGTACAGACTGGGGATTCTTCAAGAAATAGAGATGCGCATTGATGTCGCCATGTCACGCTCATTGCCCCAGGGCACCCAGTAACCAACGATCTTGCTGAACAGGATGTACAGGCCATGAAGAATAAGTTACGTATTTAGTTTTGCGATTTAGTAACGCTTCATTGCCCCACACTTGAATTGAATTGAAGATGCAGTCGGCCAAAGTTGCGGTGGTCATCGCACTGGTTGTGCAATACTCGTCGCTATAGTTCAATAACTGCACTGTTGGGGTATCGATGCACCCTCCTTCCCCCCTCCCCCTCCCACCCACTTCCAACCCTTCAAGAAATAATAAACAATACACGGAATTACTACCTTAATCCTCAGATCATGGACGGCGTGCTAGGTAGGGAGAGGAGTGGTGGGGGAGGTTTCACGGTTAAATTGCCCCGCTAATGACTGAAGGGCCCCGAGACGCAAACATCGTTAAAAGCTCCCTCCTCCTCCAACGTCTGTAAGGATCATTACAGAAAATCTCCACTTCCCAAAGTCGGTTTTCCTTGAGAGGGCCCTTTCCAAAAGCGCCCGTCTTCCCTTTTGCCCCTCTTTAAACCACATAAGATGCTTCTGCGGACCTCCCCACACATCATAAGACGGATTAGAGAATGATTTAATGGAAGCGAGATAACTTACCAAATTACGCCCTCGCCCGCGACGACGCCCAGGTTTCTCGCCCGGCGACTCGAAATATCTGCAAGATCCTCTCGGTAATGAATTTAAATTCCCCGAGCGGGAATGAGGATTAACATGATTTAAAGGAGAAGGAGAAGCCGTGAAGATTTAGAAGAGGAGGGAAAGGGGCACTTCTTCAGCGTGCAGGACATTCTGGCTTCTTCCTAATTGGCACAGAAAACGATTCCTTCAACTTCACGATGAGCAGATATCTATAAGTCCATTGAAGACTTTCTCATCCCCCCTCCCCCACTCCAGCAGCACATCCCCGCCACTCTCCTCCGCTTCGTAGGATTTAATGAGTATAATCCTCTTTCTCCCAATTAAATCTCATCATATTTTTTTCCTTGCGTTTTTTCCTTTCCGAAACCCGTTTCGGCTCTTCTAATATCAAACAACCCTCTTTCCTTTTGTTTGGAGGATCCCTTGTTTCTGGGAAAAGTTGCTCCTTCTCATTTGCTGGGGATCTAACGGCCCTTCAGACTCCTACCGTTCAGGTGATGAGACCTCCTTTTCGGTCGTGGAGGCATAGCGAGAGAGGAAAACTGAGGAGCTTAAAAACTTGACCAACAGCTTACGTCCAGAGAGTGGAAAGACAAAGAAAAAAACGACGAATCCCCCCTCCCACCACACTTCCCCTTTTTTGCCAACATAACGGAAATCCGGCCAATCTGCTCCTGGGGGAACTATGGCGGCCTTCTGGACGTGGTAAGTGGCGCTCGGAATTGGCACATCTTAAAGAAATGAGGGCGAGTGTGTATTATGGGCACGATTGGAACCTGTGTGACATAAGAACGAAACGAGATCGCAGGCTCCACTACTCATGGGAATGTCTATCGCAAAAGTCGAAGTTTGGAAGATGCTGGAGGGGAGGGAATATAGCTCAATAATACAATATCTAGAAGACGACACCAAATACGACTTGCGATGAAACTGCCAGAATATTGTTTTTGGCTCATTATCTTAACCACGGGTTTCATTCAGTAAGACTGTCAAGCTGGCAGGCACAGTTAGGTACCTAATGGAATTTTTCTGTAAAAAAACGAACTTAAAGACAAAAATCCTGGACAGTAGATGGACGTTGCAGATTCAGAACCTCCATGCCTTTCTTCGATGCAACTGGGAAATCCCCCACTGTGGCCACACATGGGCCTATTGTGTGGGCGTATATGAGCAACCTAATGTCCTCCAAGTTCCACCCCTAGCTCCTGTGGAGGTGGTGTTCTCGGGTGCTGCTCCCACAAAACGCAAGCCGACCTTGAGATCCATCCCTGCAATCTTATCTAGCCAGAGCTGAAGAACCCTAAGCACTCCAAGGTGCACTGTTGCCAGCCCCTTACAGTACGCAGTAGTTCACTGACTCCAGCCTCGCCTTACAGAATCTGCAAGTCTGTAGCTCTGACTCACCAATCTGGTACCTTAGTAGCCTGTGGATAGGCCACACGCCATCCGTATACTTTCTCTCCCTAGACTGAGGATCTTTCTTATTTGCTCCCTGGAGAGTTTGATAAACAGCATTGACTGCCTGCCTGGCACATCTTAGTAACAGGCAGCCCTGAACTTCTCCTTCCACTTGCCAACTTCTTTGATCATGTGACTCTATGTGAAGAGGCCAGGTTACACTGGCAGAAGTGCAGGTCCTTCTTTCACCAGTTTGTCGGCCTTCTCATCCCTTTCAATCCTTGAATGGCCTGGCACTCAACACAGTGCGTTATGCCTGTTATGCGTTTTCCTTTTACCAAGGTTTTCAGGACAGTCAGGCATTCTGGACTCCTGGCCCACAACCACCTACCAGGCCACCTCTCACTGATCCGTCTGTATATCAGACTATGGCCCCAGCCTCTAGAGTGGGACCACACCTCGTTCCCCTTTGAATTTTCATGACTTCACAACCTAAAGGGAAGCTTGAAGTTATACATCATTCGTACCGAGTCCCGGACACGTGGAGCATGTCCCTCCACACTCACCCTGTCCAATATCAGGTGGTGCGAGGCCTTTCTACCCTCCCTGAGAAGATCTAGTTCCAGCATACCGCCTGTACGTAGGTCGCTTTCTCCACACGTATGTGGAGAGGTGGAAGGCGCAGCAGTGCCCCTACCGCAGCTGGGGGCTGTCTGCATACGACCCGTCACAGCTAGGCAGGCGCTCTGTTGCAGTCCTTGCTCTCCTCACATAATACAACTTCAACTACCACAACTGATTCATTTAAATGTATAAATAAAAGGGAAAAAACCTGCGCCATGAGAAAAAAATGGAAGGAGAAGTCGTTCTCTTACAAATGGTGTTTACCCACTTCGAAATGTAAAGATTAGAAGAAAATGCAATACGTTTATTTTACATAACATTTCTTTCTACTCTCTAGGGCTAAAGAAAGTGAGAATAAACCACAAATTATGTAAAATCTAGCGAAAAGTTGAAGGTTAATATACATTTTCCTCCTCGAGGCGGTTTGAGGTGCTTTTGAAACATCCAACGAGTGAAACTCTCTAAACTGTGCGATCTCGCGTGGTTATCGCCCTGTTTGTTGAGACTGTTACTCTACATGTGCGTCTCGATCTACTCAATTCGCCCCAACTTGGAGCAACTCCGCCGCCTCCAGACTCCCAAGCAAAGTTAAAATGGGAGCGAGACCCGAGTTCATTTCTTTCGGGAAGACGACGGTAGATGATGTGAATCATCAGAGATGCGGCTCCTCGACGATCTCATCTCGGAGCGATTTTTTTCGCTCAGGAAAGAGCGGAAAACTCATAACAAGACCATTCGATAAGTGGAAAGGAAACGCGGGAGCAATAAAAACAGACCATGTGTATTCATTACACTATCTAACCGCGGGGAGAACCTCTCGCTCCTCCGCATTTTTCCATCAGGATCTTCACAATTTTACTGGCTCGAGGTTTATTACTCGCAGAAAAACACCAAATCTGGCGCCGTCGTCGAACTCTCTCGAGGGGCGAGAAGATTTCGCGGCAGGAAATTAAACGGTATTCTTCGTTTGGGTTATTCGCTCACCGCCAGCAGATAAAAGTCGAATTAGAAGATCGTTTGAGGTCGCTGAGCGTTTACTGCTTTGCGAAGGGACGTCTTCCCTAACATCGATTTTGTTTTTTTTTCGACCCGAAGGCGATGAAATAAACGCCCTTATCGCCGAAGGAGGTCTGGAAGGGAGCAGCCAATTGAATCTGTTCGACTAATGTGTGCCCCTGGTTCTTCCCCTCGCCGAGCCACGTCCTCCGAAGCCGCTGGCAGGATTCTGGGGTTACGACCAGCATCTGCTTTCTCCGCCGACGCCGCCGTCTCCTACCGCTTATTCCTCGGAAAAGATAAGCTAACTGCCTCAATATTTAACACTTATTGACGAAAATCGCGACAACTTTTGCCTTCTGAATCAGATTTCAGCGACCTCATTTCGGAATTTCAAAAGTTTCGAAGGACTGGTGCGTGAGTGGAGTGGGGTGGTGGGTCATTTGTTAGTAAATTACAGATAGGAAGGTTGATTTCATGCAAACGCCAGAATACAAGAGACATCAGACGACATTCAACACGGAGAACATGCAACAGCTCATGCACGCCAAACAATAGGCCCATCTGAGGCCGCAGCGGGAACATCCTTTGCTGCGTTAAATTTTTAAAGAAAGTTGTGTTTCTCTCTCTTACAAAGTGATTTTCCCATTGTGGAACTGTTTAATATATAGGTGTCATTCGATTCGTTCCTTTCAATCAGTAGATCGCAAGAGGTCAAATCAATGAAACTCAATTGCAATCACATAGTATTCCCAAAAGCACAGGAACGAGGTTGAATTGCAAGTACAATTGTGTTCATAATGTTTATAGGCTGCGTTCGTGGCAGGTTGTTTTAATTGGAATCCCCCTCCTCCCCAGGATACTCTACGTACATTGACTGTGGGGTCATCCAAGGCAGTGTGCACTTCTGTTACTTTCGTGGATAACACCCCAGACTCCTTAGCCCGAGTGCGGGCTGGCTGGGAGTGTGAAGTTCAGTTTACAAAGATTTTTACTTTCCTGGGCTGTACAAAGTAGAAAGGAAAGTTATGTAATCGGCTGAAAAACAAAATTTTGAGTTTTGAGAGAAAACGACCGTATCAAATCAGCTCAAAATTTATATTTAGCCCGCAGATTATCATGGGACGCCAAAATAAGGGTATGAGAAAAATCCACCGAAAGGTAACTATAGTTATCATAGTGATCAAAACACCAAATTTTTTTTTAATCAAAAATGACTCGAACGATTCTAATTAAATAAAATTAATTTAAATTAAAATTAAATTAAAGCTCGTAATAAGACAATTATACAATAAAATTCCCAATTCTGGAAGAATGACGAGAGCAGCACAATAAATTACCAAAAGTTTCGACGAAAATTTTAGCGGGATTTTGTCTATAAGTTTCTATGTCTTCTATTTTTACTTTTCCTGCTCTTTGGTACCTTATAATGTTGTAAGTTAATCCAGCGGCTTGGGACTGCCTGACTGTCCCGAAAGACCTTGCCAAAGAAGTCACCGGCTTCCAAGGTTATTTTTAAGAGGCCCTCAGTGTACAGAGAGAAAGTATACAAATGCCTTGTGATCTATACGCTGGACAGTTTCCACCAAGGTACCACCTAGCCATCATTGGTAAATCAGAGGGTTGGAGTCAATGGAGCATGTATAGCATGCACAGTCTGGCTGTAGTGCCCCTCAGAGTGGGTCGAGATGAGGTTGCTAGGATGGAATTCGAGACTATCTTGGGTTTCGATTTTTTTTTTTTTTTTTTCATCTTTTCATCCTTTCGTTAAAGGCGCTACCGATTCTGGAAAACACCATTTGGAGAAATAGTGAGGTGCTCCATATGCATATTTATCTCGCCAAGTACGATAGGACGCCGAAATAAGGGTACGAGCCCAGCATCAAACGTTTTATAGAAAATCTATTTTAGTACGAGTTTCCTTGTTAAATCCTTCGTCAATCAAACTAGCATTACCAGAAAAATGAAGGGCGTGGTTCAATAAGCTACCAATTAGATGAGAGTATAATAACTCTTTAACCCCGAAATGTCCGAAATCCCGGAGCACTGATTACTCAATGATGTTGTGGGATGAGTAGGAGCAGCTCAACAAATTGCGTTGAACGACATTCAACGTAAAACGTGAAGTTACGTTTAACATGTGCAAATGAACTGAGTACATTCGATTAGAAGCGAAAGCCATGAAAATTTCTGAATGGAGTAGGGGCTGAGGAGGGTAGTGTGATGCGTCGCACTGGATCTCATTTTCGGCTCTAAGAAGTTGCGAAGATAGAATTGCGTATTTATCTTGTAAATTACTACAAGGGCACGAGCAAAATGGGTTCAAAGCTAACTATAGTTATCATAGTGATCAAAGCAATAACCTTATTTTTCTCAAAAACTGGAACGACGATTTTCATTAAATGTTTTGTGCAGACAGCTCCAAATGATACAACAGTACTATGAAGCCCTCATTCGTGGGAAAACGACGAGAGCAGCACAATAAATTATCAAACGTTTACGACTTTAGCGCAGTTTTTTCCTCATAAACTCCCCTCAAATGTTACTGAAATCTTCGGAAAAATTGAAGTGGTAGTCCAATCAAGGAGCTATTGCAGAAATTCCGGAATTTCAACCCCCTCTGTTTCAGTTACTACCAAACATAAAAGTCTGTGCCCGATTGTTGCGCGCATAAAGGGGAGAGCTTGAAACTGAGAAATAAATGGACGTGGTGTGCGGGGAATGAGGAGTGTATTATATTTGACAGAATAGCGTTAGTAATTTGAGTGTGGGTATATAATCACGAACAAGGGAACATTGTGAGACACTAAATGAAGGGAGAGAGAGTATGATGAGTGAGAGAGAGAGAGAGAGAGAGAGAGAGAGAGAGAGAGAGAGAGAGAGAGAGAGAGAGAGAGACGAATTGTTGGGAGAACTGAGAGACGACAGTCACTCGTGAGCGCTGATGGATGACTGACTTGGAAGGAGCTGTGTGTTTAGGAGAGAAAGTTAACAAGGGAGGTTGGAAAATGAAAGTCCAGAAAAAGGAGTAAATCCGTCGTCACTTGGAAATATCTGAGGAGCGGGACTTTCCTCTGGTACAAACAAAGGGGGCTGGTGGTCGGGGTAACCATGACTTAGTGCCAAGCATGGACGTTCAGAGAACAAAAATACCCGGCTAATTCGGCCTGCCGAACATCAATTATTCCAAAGAGGTGAACGCTATACTTAGGCAGTCTCTTAAATCACCTGTGCACTGATTGGTCTTGCGATGATGGTCATGGTGCAAGAAGGAGTAGCACAATACGTTCTGAAACCTTAAATGCCACCAGTTGCCATGTGGAACGTTGTTATGAACAAAATGAAAAACGGATTTCATTAGTTGCCAGGGTCATGAAAATCGCTGAACGCACTTAAGGCCAAGGAGAGTTGTGTGATGCGTCGCACCAGATGTTTTGTCTTGATTTCGAAGATGCCAAAGTAAACTAATTTTCTATAACCTTTTCTCCCTCCCTCGCCCTCAGTGACGTCTCTGGGAGCGAAGGAAGTACAAAAGAAGGGTTTTAGTTCATGACTGAATGGGAGCATGGCGCACTCCCGAATCTCGTTCTTCCCTTGATTTTAACGCTCCTTGGCGTTCTCTCGCGCGAACCAATAATCCCGCTCTTCCGCCCTTCTTTAGCTCAAAGACCACGATTGAGTGCTCCACTGTGTTCTGAGGATCGGGTGGAGGTGTCAAAAACGTAACTAAAAAAATAAAAAACTCGAAAAGAAGGAAATTGAAAAGACTTTCTCTTCAGAGGTCTCTATCTCGAGACTAAATCCTGTTGCAAGGAAACGAAAGAAATCCCGCCTTCAGAAGGCACTCTGGACGGGGTGAGATGCCTATTTCCGAAGGTTTTGCTAAGTGACGGCTTTAAGAGAAATTCTCATCGATTTCGAATGACGACGCGAAAAGGGAGTTCACTGAAGGAGCGAATCAGATTTAATTTTGCTTCATCC
Organism: Pachypeltis micranthus; assembly: GCA_020466155.1. NCBI lineage: Eukaryota > Metazoa > Arthropoda > Insecta > Hemiptera > Miridae > Pachypeltis > Pachypeltis micranthus. Next base: position 14,891,786 of record CM035775.1, read on the forward strand.
CCAAGTTCTTTGCTTTTCTTTTTATTTCCTGAAGCGGAGCCAAGATCGTCTTTCCGCGACTCACTTGAGTGGCCATCGAGGAAAATAAATGACGTAGAGAGTAGGGGGGGGGGGGGTTGAGAGAAGTATCGGAAGGAGGATCCCGCACAAAAGGTCGTCAGGAACAAGAGGGTGCGGTCACAATGAGAGGGTGACAGGAGAGAAACTGTCAATAACGTCGCTGTTTCTTCAGATTATCCTCGGCCAGCCTAGCCCCGTCTAAATATACAACCTGTATTCGCAAAAGTTGGTATAATTCGCGCAGAGACGTCACTACAACATGCCCAACTATTGTTAACCCGTCTTCCAAATCCATTCGTTCTGAACACTCTTCATTACTCGTTGCTGCAGAATGCCTGAGCGCGCGGTTTTACTTTCAGAATCAACAACGACGTACGAGTAAATAGCGGTGTATGAGTTGGTCACAAAATACAACGTGTAACGAGAAGGAGACCTATATAACAGCAAAAGTCGTTGGTTTCGGCATGCGCGCAGAAGGATGGCACGAATGGACGGAGGGCACGAGTGTGACGGGCTTCGGGGTGTGGATAAGTAGGTCTGGAAGGGGTGGGACGGTCATTTCCCTGGCCCCCACTCAGCACGGATCTATGCTATCATTGCCATCATCATAATGCGCGAGAAAGGCGATAGCAATAAAACTATCAGCCTGATAGTCAAGCGTTATGCAAGGTGCTGATGAACTAATTCACAACGTCAAAACTGGTGCAGGAGTGCAGGATTCAGCTTAACTCCTTAGCAAACACGAATAGAGTTAACGTGCATTGGATTCACGTCAAATGAGAGGGTGGAACATCTGGTAAGATTCAGTTCGCTTACTGCACCTATTGAGTCGCCTCCGTCCGACTCTGTAATTAGTCAAAAGGACAGTGGGAGAATACGGCAGTAGAATGCATCAGACAGTCTGGAATGCTACGGTAGTGAGCACTGACTCCAAACGCTTTATCTCAGAGCAATCACATGAGATAAGACAGAGCCTTCTGAGGATGGAGAGGAAGAACCCAAGGCCGATTGTGGGGATCATCACTGGCTAAAAAGGCTTACTAACAGTGGATGCGATAAATACCTCGCCTACCAGTGCTATTGAGAAAATGTTTGACCATCTTCCCCTTGATATACTTGCCAAGGCGGAGGCTATTAAGGTGGCTTATAGACTGACTCAGATAGATGCCATAGGCTAGTAATGAACACCAAGCATGATCACTGACATTATAGTTCCTTGGTATGAGTTCTACAGGGAATACATCGTGCAAGAACAATGCCTATGGAACAGTGAATGTCATCAAATTCGGCCTGCGCAAATGAATCTAAGACCCTGGAGGGTAACCTAACCTAACATTGTCGTTTACCTCGGGAAGAGTTAGCCTCCAAAACATCACTCCAGGAACAGCTTGTTAGTGCAACTAATAAATGGATTGGGGTTTTGGAGTGTAATTTCGACAGAATAGTCTGATTTGCTGGCTGTCCCCGACAAAACCACACACTCAACACAATTACCTTTTTCGCTCCACAAGCGCTTGCTGCTTGGTCTACGGGCATCCGACTGGGATTTACAGCACCTGCTGTAGTTGGTTTTTCATCTGTGAGCTCCGAGCCTTGCCGTCAAGACTTGTGTAGTTACAGCAGAGAACACATCCCTCATGAGGCCTATAATACAGTATCCACTGAAGCACAGATAACTGATCAGTTACCTGTTGACTTGGCTATTGAGTGCATGGTGGACAAGTGGAGAGTGAACAGGGAGACCTCTGGAGGGCACTGAACGAAAACTTGCACGCTAGATGAATGGCCATTGGATTCCACTTAAACGTCTGTCCAACCAGAGATCTATGCTGTCAACACTGGGGGGCATCATCGTGCGTACGACTATTAGCATAATGACGAGTAGTCAAGCATCATGCAGGGCACTGTATAACTAGTGCACAATGTCAAAACTAGTGAGGAATGCACTGTTCAGCTCCACTCTTTATTTAAAAGCAAAAAGAGTTAACCTTTATTGGATCTCTGGGCATAAACGGATCATTAGTAGACCATCTGGCCAGACTTGGTTCGTCTACTGTACCTACAGGGCCTCTTTCCCAATTAAGGGCGTTGTTTCGACCAGGATAGACGTGAATGAATCTCAGAGACGGATTTTAATGAGCACGAACTTGTAATTGATGAGTTGGTATATCACAAGATTTGAAGACTAAGGAGTGCAAGGGTGAGATGAATTGAGTACATAAGCGGGAACAAGAAGGACTCTGAAGGCGTGAAACTGGTTGTACTTAAAAGGAAGGAGAAATCCGAATTACAAGTCGAGGAGAGGTGAAACAAGTGTCCGTTGGGAGAATTGGAGACGACCGTATCGCGAAAGGTGTTGGAAGACGAGTCTGTTGGGAAACGGAAGAGGACCAACTTTGGCGAGACTTAGTAGCAGAATGATTTTGGGAGGAGGTGTGTGTTGTGGAGAAAAATCTAAAAAAGAGGAGAGGGAAAAGATGGGAAAACCACTTCAGGGAAATCCACCGTTGGAAATAACCGCGGAGGTTGTTTGGAGAAACAATGACCTTGCCGTTGATGATTCCCGTTGGGCACGTGCAGAAATTCCGAGGTCAAAAACCTGGACTGATTGCGTCGAACAGGTATCTCCAACCTCTTGCCAGCCTCTTGCTCCATCTCTTAACCAGTTAAGGCGATTGTGAGGAGAATGCATCAGACTGTCTGGAATGCTGCGGGTATGAGGTATTCCAAACATTTCATCTCAGGACCAACATACTAGTAAGGCGTTGCCTTCCAGTCTTGGGAAGGAAGGACTTATGGCAAATAGTGGGAATCATCACGGGACACTGAAAAATGACCAAACACATGCATGCCAAGGGCATAGTAGACACCCCTCGGTGCAGGAGGTATGGCACAGATGAGAAAACTTCCTACCACGTCCTGGCCCAGTGCTATAGGCTTGATACGAAGCGATTTCTGTTCTTTGGTGCTAATTCTCCAAGGTCATCAAAGAAGACTCTTGCAGGAAATACCTGGCGTTCCTTAGGAGGCGAGGCATGGACTTGTGAGACATTAGGACTGGCACAATAGGTTATTAGGCTGCAGTGCTCAACCTATCTCAGGATCTATGTATATGGGGTCAGAGCTGTTCCCTGTGTGTAACGATGTGGATGTATTACCCTGGGGAATGCCGTCTGGTTTGTTCTAACTCACTATTGTTGAAAGTGCAGTAAGGAACTAGCACGTTCAGTGGTCTGGCTCAACTCAATTTCTCCTAAGCGATGCAGGAATGTTGGGGAATCACTCAGAGGATTCCCAACTCGCTTGCCATTTATCTGATGCCCTTTCATCTACCTTGGCACGTTTTCGTTCAGTTAAGATATCTGCATGGAGTTCGGCCCATAGCAGTGGAAGTTCTGTTTTCGTTCTTCACTTGTCCGCCATACACTCAACGGGCAAGCCAATGACTAGTGATCACTTGAAGTGCTTAGATGCTGTCCTGAGATCCACTGGAGTGCCCAGTTGACCCAGTGCTCTCGTGATTGGTTGTCTGTGAGTTTGCCACCCCAGACTACGAAGCAGTAGTCAATCACACCACACAGGCACACTCACAGAGGCCACACACTTCGAAAGGCTTCTCATCACAAATGTGCTTTAAACCAGGACATCAATGCGCGCGCACACAATAAATGACTTATGATATAAATATTTAGTGAGACGCACCACACAACTTTCCTCAGGCACACGTGCATTCTAGCTACTTATTCAATCCATATTTCGGTGACTTCATACAAACTTATGAAACTCAACGCATTACGTAGAAACTTCAAGTCAGAGACGAGTTACTTCATAAATAACCGTTTCTGGTTCATACGGTTCTTTTAGGGCGTTAAGACACCTGTCAGTACTGTGTGTCTTGCGCGTGGCTTCAAATCGTCGAAGTCCCAGGACTCGCAAGTTGGACAAGTTGAAGCGAAGTCCTGTTAAGCCCAAAATATCCTTCGAATCGAGCTAACGGTCCTTCAACTAAAACAAGGTTAGACCGTAAAATAGATTGTAGTTGAGAGGAAGCCAGGAGTTTACAAGCACCTTAAGGCCAGTTAGGTCGTGAGGATAGCGGGCGAGAGGCGTCTGGCTCGGTAATCCTCGCTAACTAACTTGGCCCCCAAGAAGGAATCCATATATCTCCTTTGTTGCTCCAACTTGTATAGTTATCGATAATCTCCCTCGGCATAACATAAACTACGTCTTCAAGGGCTGAACTCCGGTTAGGGAGCCTTTGGCACCGGCTCACCCTCCCGGCAAATCGAAACCCTTCCAGAAATTCCTTCTTCCAGAGGCCTCTTCCGCCTCAGACGAGGAAAAGCGAATTTATTCACGAAGGGGTTTGCGAGGGAGGATCCCCAAAAATTATTGTTCGTGGGTATTAATCTCTGTTTAGGGCTGGGAAGGCGAAGTAAAGCCCACTTGCCTCGCGATCGGTAGACAATAATTTTCTTCTACCAGCGGTAAAACGGGGGTTGAAACGAGAGTTATGAGAACCGAGGTTTTCCGTTCTATTATCATATTGATATACGAGTGGATTATTAGTAATATGAGGGGAGACATAAATAACGTTTTCCCGCGCGCACCTCAACCTGAGAATGTTGCGACGTACTTCAACTTGACTTCAACCTCATTTTGATTTTCTTTAGCTTAACGAGCCCTTATTTTTAGCTATCTCCTCATTGCCTGAGTTGCCTGCTATTTCACAAAAAAATCTCTTTACTGGACGTATAACACGGCACAATGAGGTCATAAGCTCAAGCGGTCCAAAGTGAACACTTTTTTTTTCCTCAAAACGGCTGCAGCAATTTTGATTAAGCGTTTTGTGTAGGCAGGTCATGACAACTGAAGAGTAAAATGAAATTCGGCCGGTCAAGAGGCGCAAATATGACAGGACGGATGTTCCTATGGAGAAGTCGCCGCATGGAAGCTCATGGAGTAGGGAAAGGTAACATCGGGGTAGTAGCTTCGACCGTGTCGGCTGGGTGAGTCAGCAGACGTTCTTCAAAGTGTCACCACTGAAATGGAAGTCGTTCCATCGTGGAACATTTTCGTACCTTTCTTTCCTACCCCCTCCCAATCCTTCTAGAGTGTCGCGTGATCTGGGTTGCCTCTCCATTTCCTGAATTTTGTTAATTTAGTTTCTCCTATTTGGGGAAAAGAAGTGGACTCGTGACCCTGAAGATGATCTTCCATCGTGCTATCAAACGTGCCAAACGACAAGGTTGGCATAATTTTACGGATAGAGGAGCTATGAGAGCCCCTGGGGCAAGCGTTACATAGGAAAGGCTTTCAGCAGTGATGCAAGGTTTATCAGGCTGTCCTCCATCGACACTACAATTCTGAAGCTTGTTATAGACCCCATGAGCAAGCCAGATATCCCATGGTGGACAACAGGTGACCTCAGCAAGGCCCTTGCCACCTGAAACCACCACGAACGTCCTGGGCCAGATAAAATATGAAGGAAGGCTGAGTGGAACATCTCCTGCAGCCTCCTCTATTTATTTAATGACTGTCTGCAGGTCGGACAGTTCCCCACTCTTCAACAGGAGGGCAATAGCAATATATCAGACGCACGATCATGAAAACTGCTCAACCTTCTTTCCGTTTTAGGCAAAACGTTAGGAGTTTTCATGTTGCAGTCCCTCGAAGGAGCTTTTGGACCTGACTAGCCGACAGTATGAGCTTACTAATGAAAAGTCCACGCAAGACGCCATTTTGGTAATCCGAATGTTGGCCTGGAGGCACCGGCTAAGTAGTTCTTAGAAGTTGATAGAATATAACTGCTGGGATCGAATGCAAACGTGCTTTAGTCGTCGAACCATCTCTCTGGAGCCTCCTTCCAAGAACGATTGAAGAGCCTCATCCCGACTGACTGCGTGCCATATATACGGAGTTCATCCCAAAACAGAGGAAGCTCCCGTTTCACTCTCCACTTTTCAACCATGCACTCAACGGCCAAGTCAACTGGTAACTGTCCACAGGTCGCCCGTTGTCCACATTGGGATGTCGAGCTCGTTCAGAGGGTACATGATCAGCTCCCTTGCTGCCCTCTGGGGTCAGTATCTCGAGCTACTTGGTCGTCAGGGAACGCCTTCTCAAGGAGTGAACTTTCGATGCTGCAAGCCCAGCCTGACTCATTTTGCATCGCGGAGCCCCAGGGGTTCTGAAAGCTCTCCGCTTCCACAAAATTTCGCCAGCCTTGCCGTTTGGCTCGTTGGCTCGGTGGAAGGCCTTCTTCTAAAGGATATAGGCAGTTCGGAGTGTGGCTCTGGCATCAGGGTCACATGTGTGTTGGTACCTCCATCTGGCTGTATTTACACTTTACTTGAGGGGGTTAAGTTCGTCTGTTCACCGTGGGACTATGTGATACAAATACTGAAGCTCTCCAACCGGTCACTGGTTACTCGTTATGTGACCTTTACATAGGCACATACACTTCTCTTCACATAAATGCAGTTTTCATGTCAAGTACGCTGTGATTAAACGAAAGCCCCCATTCGTATCTCTCGACATGAGACGTAACTTTCCTCCTTCAATCGGATTTTACTTGATAACAGCCGGGAAAGAAAATGTTAAAGAGATGCCCAATCAAGCGGGCGCAAAACGCGATACTTCGGTCGGTTATCTGTTCGTCTGCTGAAGTGCGGCAGTGGAAAGAAAAAGTAACTGGAGAATACGGAGTGTCACAATAGAAAGCATTTCTGTTATCGACACCGCAAAATCGCCGTGTCTAATTTAATCAAAACCCTCACTATTTCAGTTTAGCCCTCGTCGCTTTCGTCGACAAAGGAACGGAAATGAACTTAAAAACAGGATTTCTACCCCCTCTCCCTTCACCACCAGGAAGCACGCTACTTCCCCCGAAAGATTTCTTCTTGTCGAAACTCTCGTTCCCTCCCCTTTTTTCTTATTACTATTTTTCTTCGTCTTTTGTCTGTTTTATCTGGAAGATTTCTTCTATCGTGACGACAAGCGAGGAGCCATTTATATTTAGAGGATGTACTTTTGAGAAAATGGCGAGGCCGCACTCCCTCAACCTCATCAGATTTCCCTTTCAGTTTATTGTTATTCTGAATAACACACCTATGTTTTCGGTCAGAAACATTTTTTTACAAACCCCTCTTCGCAATAAAAATCGACTTTGAGCTCTACAAAGTCCGTCCGCCTTACGCCGTTGTCATTAGTTAATGTTTAGGTACAATTGGGTGAATTTAAAACAGCCCACCCCCCTCGACACATATCCTCCATCCGTCTCATCATATGAAGTGACGTATCTCCCAACTCTCCACTACATTGTGTGAAGTGACAGCAGCCCACCCCTTTTTCGCATCATCGTGTGACGCCACGCCCCCTCCACCAGTGCAACTGCTGAGTGTATCGGCACACACGACGTCATACCCTGAACTATTGGGGTAACTTTTGGTGGATAGACACTTCGCCGTCCCCCCTCTACCGCTGTAAATTCTGAGTGGATCAGTCTTCATCACACCTATCAATTGTTTCCTCACATGACCCACTTCCCCCACCCAAGAGCACAGACTGGAGAATGGCACTGGCGCCTACAGAGTGACATCAGAGAGGGCCAGAGCTTTCCATCAGCAATGAGCTGGTAGGCCAGTACCCCATGGGTTACCCATTACGCCCATTATGTAGTTCATCATAAATGGTATAATTATTTTATTTTTTCATGCCACCTCCTTTTTACAGCAAGTTGTACCAAGAAAAAACATAGTAATATAAGCAGCACATCGCATGAACTATTTTTTTTTCGATCTCCTCTCCCCCCTGGTACAATTTACGTTTCAAGGCATGGAGATTCCAAACTTACAATATCCGTTCACTGCCCAGGCCATGTTCCTGCCTGTTTACTCCTTCAATCGAACCAAACCCGTGGTTGTTATGGGCAAAACATGGTTTACAAAATTCGAAAAAAAGGCGCGTATTGAAACACAATGGTTCATTATTTTCGTGCACAGTCTCACACCTTCGCGAAGCTTCTGAAAGTACTCGTAAAAGATTCGAAGCACGGCTTCATCGGCTCCAATTTCTAAGCGACGCTAGGCAATTGACGTAACGGCTCGAGCAGATGGGTGGTTGGAGTGAGTCGGGAGGCAGCGCGAGGATAGTGCTACCAGCTTCTACGTTGAATGTATAGTTATAAAAATAGCGTAAAATAAAGCAATCATAATTGCTGATGTAAGTGGGCTGAGGGAAGTGGTGTGATGCGTTGCACTAAATATCTCCGACGATGTGGGGAATTTCCTGTTTGTTTGTGAGAGGTTGCGTCGGCCCCTGATAGCCCTGAGGGTTGAAGTTTGGCTCAATAGCATAACATTACATAAACTGCATAACTCAGGTGTCTGCGACCTCGAAAAGAGGGAGAGGTGGAAGGCTAATTAAAAATTAAAAAATTTGTTGGTGTTTACGGAGATTCGAACCTGGAGATCCCAACTGAGGGACAGTGGTGCTAACTAGTTGAGCCCTCAAGGATCAAATCCAAATCCAAATAGTTTATTGTCGTAATATTTACAATTAATAATAATAGTTATTGAATTAGATACTAAAGCTATTTAAAAATATCGGCATATGGCTGCCTCACTTGCTTATACATAGTGGGTGTGTGGGTCTCAGTCGTGGCGAAAACCTAGAACCTTAAGTTAGTTTTGCTTACAACTAAATATTTACACACAATCACACTTCATTCACCCATTAAATACATTCGACCATTCGCACAGTTTGATAATATGTACAATATTTATAATTATTTACAAGAGCAGCTCGGATCCGCCGCCCTCACCTTGTGCTCCTCCATTGAGGTCTCCTGAGGGTGTTCCTTGTGGGTCTCCTTACTAGTGGTTTGGGATGCGAGGCAAGCTTGTCTGTGAGTGAGCGTGTGATGCTTGTGATGTGATCTGATTTGTGTTCCATGTAGAGGAGTTTGTGTAGACGTGATGTGTTCGAGGCGATCCGGAGGCATTTGTTCTGTGTTACTTGTAGCTTGTGTATATGAGTGGATGCTGCTGTGTGCCAGATAAGACATGCGTACGTCATTGTGGGTCTGATAATGGTTTTGTAAATGAGGAGTTTTAGTGGTGTGCTCAGTGGATCTGATTTTAGAAGGTTACAATATCCGCCAAGTTTCCCAAGGGCTTTTTTGTTGACTTCCTTAATGTGGTCACCGAAGGATAGCCGTTTATCCAAATAAACCCCTAGGTACTTGACAGACTTGGAATAAAGAATTTTGTTGCCTCGGATCGTAATGTGCTGTGGTGTCTTGCATTTGGCTGTGAAAAGGATGGCTTCAGTTTTGGCTGTATAGATCTTGACCTTCCATCTCTCAAGTCTCTGCATGACCTGATGTGCAGCATTTTGCAGTCCTGTCGACTTATTTACGGACGCACTAGACATGTAAAGCGCCAGATCGTCCGCAAAGCCTGCTATGTTACCGTGGGATGGTAACTTCTGAAAGGTCTCGGAAATGTACAGGTTGAAGAGTACTGGAGACAGGACTGATCGCTGAGGGACGCCTGCAGGAATCAATCGCCTAGATGAAACGGAGCCATTTACCTTAACTTGAATGTGTCGGTCTGTCAGTTATGAGTGGGTGATTTTGGTAATGCCTTGTGAGAATTAGTATGTGTGCAATCTATGTATGAGTCCCTCTACCCATACCGGACCGAAAGCCTTTTCCAGCAGTTGTGTGTGCTTGAGACATCTGAAGTATGGTGTGCTGTGTGACTCGGCTTAGTTGGTGTGTCGTCACGTGTTCGTGTTTGATTCCCATCGGGAAGTGTGGAATAATTTGGAGGGTGGTGATTTCTTTCTGTGACCTGCTAAGTATTACTTTTTCGAATAATTTCGAAAGTGTAGGCAGCAGACTAACGGGGCGATAATTTGATGGTCTGAGGGCTGCTTGTTCGGCTTCGGTAGAGGGGTGATAGTGGCTGTTTTCCAAGCTGTTGAGAAATAAGCCAGTCGCAGACACGCATTGTAGATCGTTGCCAGAAGGACCCCACCCCGGCGGGGAAGGTTCCTCAGTGCATTATCCTGAATGCTGTCATGCCCCGGTGCCTTATTCCCCTTCAGCTTAGAGATGAGTTGGCTGATTTCTGTGGGCCCTGAATTTAAGTTTGTCCCTGGTGGTACGTATTGGTTTGTTTGTGATTCTTGTGGCAAGTTTGCGTATGTGTTGTTTAAGTGAGTCGTTCCCTCTTGCCTCTGCATCCTTGTGCACCTTGACGAGTATTGTGAAGTCCGTATTTATGTTTCGATATTCGGATATTTGTCCATTCAATACTTCCTCCACAAACATGGGCATCTTGTTGAAATTTCAATCAGAATTCTCTCTCTCTCTCTCTCTCTCTCTCTCTCTCTCTCTCTCTCTCTCTCTCTCTCTCTCTCTCTCTCTCTCTCTCTGCTCAAAATTAGGTTGGGTTTTGATTGCAGTACATGGCAAGAAACTGTAGTGTTCATGAGTACCGTAGGGCAGGCACTCCATGAAGGGCAGAGTGATCTGGGACAAACTGAACTCGTCGGTTTAGCGAAGGCTCGTCTGGGGCATTTGTGCTAGTTAGGCCCGATTCACTCGAAACATCGGTGTTGGCAGTCTGAACCGAGCTGTTGTCTCATTGAGGCGCCGTCCTGTTCGCCCCCACTGAGTTCCCTGTTTGTGGTGGTAGAACATCCCCGAGTGTAATCGCAAATAAAACTCCTTGTTCCAAGTGCATTTGGCCGGTATAGTACGCACTCCTTCACTCACTTAGTGCGATATTCCCTATTAGTTATTAACTAGAATTGTGTTGTGTTCCGCAAAGAAATGTTTTTGTGTCGGGCCATTTCAAATGGGACCGATCCACTTGTCAACGGGTTGCAACGTTCTTCGAGTTATCGCGCGTTCACAGAGCGGTAATGTACTGTGGGGCCGTTCTCGTCAACCCTTACAAGTACATGTACATGCAGCATGATGGCCTCCTCGAGGATAAACAGCTAGCCGATGTCAGGCAGTACAAAATCATAACCCATGTAGCCCTTGTGCACAACTTGCCCTTTCGCTAAGGATAAAAGCGAAATCTGAGAGTTTTCCGGGGTTGAAAGGGGAAAAATGCTCTGGGAAATAAGAAACTGAAGTCGAAGTCGAGGGGTTGAAGATGAGAGGAGCTCTCAAGTAAATTAACTAAGAGACGGAATCTCTAACCCTCCTCTTACCCCTCCATAACCACCCCTCACCCTCTCTACCATCGCCAACACCACCACCCCCACTTACCACCAGTTTTCTCCAAATAATAATATAAACCTAGCAAGCAATAATTCATCCGTTAGAAAGGAGCGAGGGAGGACGACATTAAGATCGCTAATCTTTAATCCTCGCTCTGCCCGTCTCCTTATTCTCGAGCCTCTTCACCCTTCTCACCCCCTCCACTCTATCTCCGCTCTCACCCTCCTCCTTTTTGCCACCTCCTGCCGCCTAAAAGTTAAGATATATGAGGACGAGGGGCGGGAGAATTATATTGTTGCGGGCCGCCTCGGCAAAGGTGAAGGGAAGCCAGGAGAGTTATTATGATAGAAGACTTAGCAATCGTTATTATATAGGGCAAAGCTTATCTCGCCGCCTCCTGTATATGAAGCTTTATACCGCGAAAAGATCGTCGGTTGAGGTGAAGGGGAGAGGGTAAGAAAGAGAGGGAAATTCCCCGAGTCCCCCCCTCAACCAAAAGGGAAAACCCCGCCATTCAGAGCCCTCTCACTTTTCTCGAGGTGGGCGCCTTTAAAACATTTCCTCGTCCTTAACTCGTCCCGCCTTTTGCGAAGTGTTGGATAAAATATAGCTTCAGATCCTTTTGCTCAGGCTTGTATTCATGAATCTTATTACTCGCTGTAGCGGGTTTTCCGCTCCTTTTTTTTCTCAGCCCTCGCCATCCCTTTTCCGAGATACCGCTAAGTTGATATGATGAAAAGCTGCGGAGTTCGGAACCGTCTAATCCGTCACATCGCGGCCACTTCATCAACCCCCTTTCACCCCCAACCCCCTAACCCGCCACTCCCCAACCACCATTTCGCATTTCACTTTCGCTTTTCCCATTCTTCAGTTTCACACTTTTCTTCTTTAAAGGGAGAAGATGTCAAAAAAGTAAGCAAAATATCAAGTACTATCTCAAGAAAGTTCAAAAAGAAATGAATAAAAACAGAGAGAGAGAGAGAGAGAGAGAGAGAGAGATTTATTGAAATGTTTTATTTATTTACCTGGGAGAATTAGGGCTCTCTCACTCTCTCCATTCTCCCAGGAGACAGTGAACAGACGTAACAAAAATGCAAGTTACTAAATAAAGAACAAATATCTCGGGCGTTGCAACTTTCCGTAGCTCCACGTCAATTCACTTGTATCCATGACTTTTTCTACTTACTCAATTTATTTATCACTCAGTTCATTTGAACTTGGTCAAACAACCGTTCACAGCAGCAGGAAGCGTTAGCGCTTACAGTTCCGTAATCTATTGTGCTGCTCGTACTCATTATTGAGCAATTGGTACACAGAGAATTAATGAGGCTGTAAGCCCGATTTTTTTAAGGAAGGATAGTAATCCCTTTTGCAGAGTTATTGAGTAAAATTTATGTAGCTGGTAGTAAGCGAAACGGTGGTTGTCGAAATTCCGGAATTTATTGAGTGGCCCCCATATATTTCATGAGTGTTTTCAAACGCTCACCCTACAGGTATTAGATTGGACTACTACGCTTATTGTTTTAAACATTCTAGTAACATTTCAGCGGAGTTCATAAGAAAAATATCGTGCTAAAATCGTCGTAATTTTCGTCGAAAATTTTGATGATTTATTGTGCTGCTCTCGTCATTTTTCCACAATTGGGAATTTTATGGTATGGTTGCTTTATTAGGATCTATCACCATAAAAAATTTAATCAATATCTTTAGAGCCGTTTTTGAGAAAAAAATATTTGATGTTTTTTTCACTCTATGATGACTATAATTAACTTTCGGTGGCTTTTGCTCATACCCTTTTTTGGCTTCCCATGCTAACCTGCAGAGGCTGGATGTTTGAGCTGATTTGGTTCAGTCATTTTCCTAAAAACCGTTCACACACACACACACACCGTTTTCCCAAATAGTGTTTTTCGGACTCGGTAGGGTTTGAAACGTGAAGATCTGAAGAGAACTCATAAAATTTTTTTTTTGCAACCGATTACATAACTTTCCCTTCTACTTTATAGAGCCAAGGAAAGTAAAAAGTGTCCACAGTTGATGTCACCCTTTAAAACGTGCTACCCACGCACATAGTTGAATCTGGTGGAAACCAGATTAAGAACTCCCAGTGGTACGGAACTCCCCAGGTTGTCCAAAAGGATTCGGAAAGACCAAGTTTTCATCGAAAATGTTGGTAATTTGTTGTGCTGCTCCGGTCATTTTCCCACAAATGGTCTCACAGTTTCTTCATTGAGTGATATCAACACAAAAAATTTAATTAAAATCGTTAGAGCCGTTTCTGAGAAAAAAAAATTGGTGTTTTGATAACTATAGTTAAATTTCGGTGGATTTTGGTCATACCCTTATTTTGGCGTTCCATGGTAACCTTCAGGCTATATATGAAGTTTGATCTGATTTGGTTCGGTCGTTTTTTCTAAAAATCGTTCACAAACACACACACACACACAGACCAGTTTCCCAAATAGTTGTTACCGAGCAGAGCCGTTCCTTGCAGCAGATCGGACGCGATTAAATCGAAAGAAGAAGAAAACGGTCGAAGGACAGTGAGAAGGGGGACTGCATTGCCGCGATCGGGAGGTTAGGAAAATCGGGTTTGCCGCCTATTCCTCTTCCAGACCCCTTCGACCACACTTTGCTCTGCCAATCTCTCTATGGGCTAGACCTTTCCAGACCTGTATAGTTGGACGAATGTACTGTATATATTGGAAGGAAGTTATTATTGAGAAAGACTCACGTTGGGCGCCAATGTTTTAGAACGATGTTGGAAATGGTATTAATAGGCGGATCGTCTCGTTGCGCTCCACAGACCCGATTTTCCTAACCCCCACACGATCGCGGTAATGCGGTCCCCCCTCTCAGTGTCCTTCAACCGTTTTCATCTTAGCGACGCCATCGACTACACTTTTTCTATTTCTCTATCTGTGGCGTATACCTTTCCAGGCCTGTATAGTTGGAGGAATATACTTTATATACTGGAAGGACGATATTATTGTTAGAGACCCAATACCGTTCTATTACGTAGTGTTTTTCGGACTCAGGAGGGTCTGAAACCTAAAGTTCTGAAGAGAACTCAAAATTTTTTTTCAGCCGATTACGTAAATTTCCTTTTCACTTTGTAGAGCTAAGGAAAGTAAAAAACGACAAATGTAGGAGTATAAACAAATCATTACGCTTGTGCTGATATTTTACAGATTTTTTAAAATTTTTATTTTTGTAAAACAAATTTATTTTCCATATTTATCGAATAATAATTTCTTAAATTTATTCCTAAAAGTGTTGGCCTTTCCCCTCAAAATAAACTTTTCCTTATATTCGTTATAAATATTGTAACCCTGAATCAAAAACTATCGCTCGTATATTGTGCTTGTACGTTTAGGTGCAGTCGTTTATTCTCATTTTTCGTGGCCCTACCGTGCACACCAGACATCCAAGTAATTTTCTCTCAAAGGTAAGTAGGATTGCAAAACTTCATAAGTTTAAACATAATCTTCGCTACAGCATGTTTCTTTATGTATTAAAGAAATTGGGTTGTGTCCGCCAGTAGGCAAATACTAAAGTTAACGTACCTGTTAGGTGAGTCCGTCTCCTCTGGCTTGTGAGTTACTGTGGGCAAGCGCTTTCGATGTAAAGACATCATCGTCTGGCCGTTTAGTCAGTACTGGAGTCAGTCAGTTGGTCGTGGTCTTTATATACAAAGAGAAAAGTGAAAGGAGTGATGGAGCGTTGGTGAAGGGGCGGGGAGAGGTCTTGTTGGTCAGTCTTGTTAGTAGTACCTTAGCCGGACTGGCTGTGTTAGGTACCTAACAGGTACGTTAACTTTAGCATGTTTCTTTCTTTCTTTCTTTTATTTTTAACCCTCGTCTCACATGTTCATCCCTTTTCAATCGAAGTACAAACCTTATCGCCGCACTCTGTGCTTTCTTCAGTTTTGCCATGTCCTCACTTCTCATATCGCAGTAGGCTGTCGTCGCTTAATCGATGGATGGAAAAACTAAGGACTCTACAAGCTGCATGCGAACATTGGTCGGGAAATCGATCGCTATGCGTCTCAATCGGTACAAGTTTTAAATATTGCGTTACAAACTTTTGTCACTTTCGCGAAATAGGTGGTCCGTAAAAGTATGAAAATCTTTCCATAATCTTCCCATACTAGGCAAAACGAGAAATCTTGCAGTTCCTCGAAGGAGTCATACGGTAGGCAATACAGGTGTACTAAAGGAAGGTCCACGCATGATGTCATTGTCGAAATTCGGCGTGTTTCTCTGCAGGCACCGGCTAAGTACGTCGTAGCAGTTCTGATTGACATCAGGGGAGCGTTTGACAACCTTTGGTGTTGCTCGTTAGAAACTACCTGACAGACAGAACTGCTACGATCGAATGCAGGCATGTTTCCGTTGAGAGAAAGATTGAGAAGGGGTGCCAACAAGGCTTGGTCCTTCGTGACTCATGGAGACTGACTGCGACCCGTACGCCTATGTGGACTTGACAGTGCTGATCAAAGAAAAAACCCACCACGTGCTCCACACCATCACCTAATGGTGTGAGCATGCCAAGATGCAGGTGGCTGAGGAAAAAACCCAGCTCCTCTTGAAAGGAAAAGTGAATTATCAACCCTCAATACGCTTTTGCGGCCACAGGGTTCTTTTTGAAAAGCACGTCAATCGGCGGATCTCACCACAGAATGAAAACTTGCCGCATGGGCGTTAGAGAAATGGCAAGCAAGATTGTAATCCTTGTCAAAGGGACGTGACACGTATGAGTTCTTTCCCAACATCCGTGAACGTCTTTCAAGATAATGGGTTGAGCCAGACCACTGGACGAGCCAGTTCCTCGCGGGACATAGTGACAACAATGCACGGCTGTACTTCTTTTCTCTCAAAGACTCTTTGTCATGCATCTTGCTCCTCCAGTGCTGAGGAAACAAGAAACCAGTTCTCTTTGTAGTTTCTACAACAGTGAGCAACGGTTGTTGGGACGGCAAACGAACATAGCACCATTGACTGCTACAAAGTAAGCCTATAACCATTTTGCAGAGTTCGCTAAGAAGGTGATGGCTAAGAAACGTGGTTATAGTTGATCTGTCCATTTGAAACTTGCCACCCAAGTATATAGTTAGATCAGGTGGGAAACCAGATTAAGAATTCCTCCCAGACAGTACGGGATTCCTCAGGTGGTCACTTATGCTCAAGAGCACACGGGCAACAGCTCTCTATCGGGAGACTGGCTAACGACCAAATACCTGCCGTACCTCGGCAGGTCTGAGTTCGGTGGATGCTGCAGAGACTGGCCTCTTGCACAATAGCGAAATCGCAACTTCCATGACTGATATAACCCTCGTCGAGGGTTCAGGAACAGTCATCAAATAAGGAAACAGACCTGCATTGTTGATGTAGTAAGGTGGTGCAGTCCTGCATTTTGGACTGACGGAACTACAGACTACCCTATACAAATATCTGGTGCGTTGCAACACACAACTTTCCTTAGCTCTACGTCAATTCACTTTGTACATGGCTAATTCTATTTTATCAATTCATTTATCAGTCAGTTCATTTGAACTTGGTCAAACAACGCTTTACGGCAGCAGAAAGTGGTAGCGCTTACAGTTCCGGAATTTATTGTGCTGCTCGTACTCATTGCACGACCATTATTGAGCGATTGGTACACAGATAACTAATGAGGCTGTAAACACGTTTTTTAAAAAAGAGATAGTAATCACTTTTGCAGAGTTATTGGAAAATAACTGTTAGAACTGGTAGTAAGCGAAACGGCGGTGGTTGAAATTCAGGAATTTCTGGAGTGAGCCCCATGTATGTCATGACCGTTTTTAAACACTCACCCTTTAGGTATTGGATTGGACTACGATACTAATTTTTTTTAACATTCTACAAGAATTCCAGCGGAGTTTATAAGGAAAAAACTGCGCGAAAAACGCTTTTGGTCGAAAATTTTGATAATTTATTGTGCTGCTCTCGTCATTTTCCCACGAATGAGAATTTTATAGTATCATTGCCTTATTAATAGCTATCAACATAAAAAATGCAATTAAAATCGTTGGAGCCGTTTTTGAGAACAAAAAATTGGTGTTTTGATCACTATGATGACTATAGTTAACTTTCAGTGGATTTTGCCCATACCCTCATTATTGCGTGCCATGGTAACCTGTAGGCTAGATATCAAAATCCAGCTGATTTGGTACGGTGGATTTCTCTAAAAACTGCGCTAAAATAGATTTCGTCGAAAGTTTTGGTAATTTATTGTACTGCTCTCGTCATTTTCCCACAAATGGGAATTTTATGGTATAATGGCTTTATTGAGAGCTATCAATATAAACAATTTAATCAAAATCGTTAGAGCCATTTTTGAGAAAAAAAATATTTAGTGTTTTGATCACTATTATAACTATAGTCAACTTTCGGTGGATTTTGTTCAAACCCTTATTTTGGCGTCCCATGGTGACTTGCGGGCGAGATATCAAGTTTGAGCTGATTTGGTACGGTGGTTTTCTCTAAAAATTGTTCACAGACACACATACACACACAGAGACCATTTCCCCAAATAGTGTTTTTTTTTCAGCCGATTACATAACTTTCCTTTCTACTTCGTAGAGCAAGGAAAGTAAAAAAGGCTTGGAACTGGCAACCAAATTACTATTTCGGACATACAAAACTGCCCTTACATTCCTTTCCCTTCATTTCCATTCCTTCCTTCCCCCCTCCCCTGTCCCAAAAATAATGCAGAGCCAATTTAGCATCTTCAAATCGAGACTTATTATAGACCGATGACGCAATAATGGTCGTGGTATAATTAGCAGCGAATCAATACATTTTGGAACACCAGCTCTGGCGCTAAGACTTTCTATATGGGACTTCGAGTTGAGGTAAGGGGATGAGGAATATTATGTTTGTACATAAACTAAGTGAAAACCAGATTGTATTAGTTGGTAGAGCGACAAAAACTGACTAATGGACGTTGGGCTCCTGGAATTGGTGTGATGCGTCCGGTAGAAGTTCTGACTAACAAAACTTACAGGCACGTCGACTTTGAACCATAAGCTCGTTCACTGGAGCAAGAATCGAGGACATTAAAGTGGCTGACAGTTCGTGTCATCGCAGTTGGGGTCTCTGGGGAAGAAGAAAAGTGGAGACGTGGTTCTGCGTTGAGGATCGGCAGTTGGTAGTTTTTAGTCGATGAAGGATCATAAAGAATGAAAGATAAGGACTCAGAGGTCGATGGGCTTCAGAAGGAAGAAGTAAAGAAGGGAGGGGAGGGGTCAACTCTATCCCAGGAAATTGAAAATAAAGGATCTCGGAGAGCTTTTCAAAGGAAAGAGACCAACTTGAGGACGGCAGGAAGAAAATCCCCAATTTCAATAAGGCTAAGTAGTCAGGTAAGAGGGAAGCAAAGGAAGACGATTCTTATTGTTTTATTCCTAATGCTGATTCAGTGGACAGTCCAGTTTCCAAAGCAGAGAAGAGCCAGAAGAGCCCCTAAGTAGAAGACTTGCATAAGTTAAGCCACCTCCACCCTTTCAAATGCCTCCTTGGGAAGGTTTTTTTTACTCGAAACGGCTCTTCGTCTTCTTAAGTCCATTTGTGCCCTGGCCCCTCACGGCCACCGCACCACACCGCCGCAACTGGAAGGAATTTTCCTTCCGATTCCCTTCGATCTCTTATTGAAGGCCTTTTCCTCGTTCCTGACGGGATATGTAAGCTCCTTCGCGCGACTTATCTGAAACCCTCGGTTCCCCCTTTTTCCCTTCCATAGCTCGGCACTTGAAGCCGCGTGGTCCTCCTCTGCAGTATCAGGAGCATATTTACAAAGCAATATCTTCGCCGTCCCACTCGTAAGGGCTCAACTCTTTCAGTTGGTCACACTCGGATGGGCACGACGCCCAATCAACGTTCCTATAGCAACTTCACTTCCTTCCCTGGAGCATAATTGGGTAGAGCCACATTTACAAGCTTTTTCGACACTGACGTTCTCGAATGATCGTTTCTGGTTGAGAACATCATTCCTGACGAGTACAACGCAACGCCACAGGAACAATCAAGTTTTCGTTTCAGACTTCTGTCTTTTGATTTCTGTTGTTTTGACATATCGTCATGTGAAAACTGTGTGGTCGTATAACATCCTTCTCTTCTTGAATAGCGACAGGAGTGAGCTGAAAATATTGGAATGGGTCTTGTGCCGTAGGATGACTTAGATAAGTGGCAAGCAAGATGGGAATCCTCGCCAAAGTGTGTGGAGCAAAACCACTGGACGAGCCAGTTCCTATTGGGACATGGCGCGGCTCCACTTCTTTTTCCTCAAAGACTTCCCATCCTGCACATCTTGCCTCTCCCGTGTGGAGAAAACAAGAAACCACGTGCTGTTCCACTTTAGTTCCTACAACAGTGAGTGACGATTGTTGGAAGCGCAGGCAAACCTACCAGCATTGACTTTGCAGAGAAGATCATGGCAAAGAAACGTGATCACTGTTGATCTGTCCCTTTGAAACTTCCCCCCCCCCGCCAGGTAAATAGTTAGAACAGATGAGAAACCAGATTAAAAACTCCTACAAAATGGGATGGTTCCCCAAGGGTCATACTTCTGCGCAGTGAGGCACAGGCAACAGCTCTCCTCCGGTAGACTGGCAAAAGACCAAATACCTGCCACACCTCCGTGGGTCTGGGTTCGGTGGATGCTGAGCAAGAGTGTTCTGCCTCTTGCATCATATAGCAAAACAGCCACCTCCACGACAGTAGACTGATATGACCCTCTTCGAGGGTTCAGGAACAGTCATTTGATAAGGAAAACGACCTGCAATAGACTGACTCAGTTAACCAGATTCGGGTTCTTATAACCACCATTTGACAAGGCAAAAGTGTCAATTGAGAATTTTGTTTTTCTCTCAAAATTTCTTAGCACATGAAAACCCAATTCAATTATCTTTGTGCGTTGTATGCCTGTGTCCGTGAATAAGGAGATTAACATTGATAGGGCTATGTTGCACCTCATTGCAGTTGCTGATGAGCGACCTACGAGAGAGAGGCTACATCATGTCAACAAACATTTGGGAAAAGGACTCACCTCTGGTACTGCAGCAGCCAGTAGAGCCATGTGCTGGAAGCCAGAGTATAGGCAGCTTGCAGGCGGGCAAATCTCTGAAAATAGCGGCCAAGCTACGACAGGCTCTCCCATTGGTGCAGCCCCCAGAACACTGGCCAACTATTGCATCCTCAGATTCGTGGTTTCTTTTTAGAAGGGAGATCCGGAGGTTTGTTTACCAGGTCAGCAGAGTGAATTATTATGAGAACACTAACCTGGAGAGCTGGGCAAAAGGGCTATTTCCGGCTTTGACCGTCACAGCTGATCTTTCTCTTTGAAAGAGACAACAGCGAGCATCCACGTTACTATTTCTGCTTAGTTGTCTCTTCATATTCATCATCATCCTGCAGGGAGGCAGCCAAAGCTGCGGGAACAGTGGTTATTGATGTGGCCATTAGCTGGGCCCATTTCCCGTCCCCCCTACGCAGGCCATCGGGGAGCCCAGACACTCCATTGCCCTAGCTCCCTTGGTTTGTAGGAAGCAGGTCGCCTGGTCAAGGATAGCCAGGGTCTGCAGATTCTATCCCCGCCTGGCATGAACAGCCTCAAACCTAACACACTCGGCCACTGCCTCTTGTACATTTCGTCGTTGTAGGCAGTGACACCACATGAACGGAATGAAAGTGCCAGTAATCCCTTCCTTAGATGCTTTCTGAAGCCCACTTCACACAATCTGAAGATGTGCTCCTGACCTGACCTGAGCTCCTGTCAGCCAATCGAACTATGCACAGCAGCTACAAGCAGAGAGCAGATGGAGTCGCCATGTCACGCCACTGCAGCTGATGCAGAGCAAATCCAAGATCAACCACAGAGCGTCGGGCATCCCAGCAAGAGGAGCTATGTATGTATGTAAAGCTGTGGATGTGCTGTTTGGTGGCCACTAGTTGGTTTGTAGCAGCCCTTCCCAAGATGAAGTATCGTTCTCGAGCTCTCCTGTAGAAGGAACGATCAAAACCAACGTGGGCTGCGTCTTCAACCACATTCTTGCCACAGGGGTAGGTGTCAAACGTCCGGCACTTGAAGAAATGCAGCCAATGGTTGGCGGTCTCATGTCCTGGTAGTGGTTGCATGACAGGGAAGGACAGATTCAACCACTTTCTGTCCATGGGGGTTTGTGTGGATGGAAGTATTCTGTGCATGTGCCTGGCAGTGCTGCAGTGGGCTTGCTGGATGTTTATGGCATTTCTGATGAGGCCTCTGTAAGCAACTGCAGCGCTATTTGGGACGTCGTTCTGTGTGTAGACAAAATAGCTGACAGTGCGTGTCTCTGAAGTGTTCTGACACGCTGGCGATCTGGTTGAGGCCGATGAACCCACCAAACTGCGGCTGCATACAGTACAATGGGAAGAAACACAGCGCTGTAGTAGTGAGTCCGTGTATGGTGCGATGCTCCCCATACGGGTCCCTCAAGCGGTCGTTCGCGTCCCTTAAGTGTCGAGCATTTGCCGTGGAGGTATTCAATGAGGCTGAAGGACGTCCTTTTGGGCAGAAGACCCCCACGTTTTTTGCCGTGGGCATAATTGTTGCTCTGGCTCCTTCGATGGTTCGCAACGGGAACACGGATGTGGACTTTATGACGGTTAGTTGGGTCTTGGAGGCTGCTCGATCTCGCTAAGTGTTATTTTGGATCCACTCGTCAATCTGTTGGCTTATTATTAGGGATTGAATCCAGCCGTTGCAACTCAATCGTATCCCCAGACACACCCCTTGAAAAGGAGTTTTTCCTTACATTTGTGAGATTACACGTTAAAGTTAGGAAATAATTTCTTTCGGCCGATTACATACCTTTCTTACTTCGAAAGGCTGAGGGAAACAGAAGTTTTACCAAAATTGATTTTTGTCGAGTTATTTGGTTATTCATAGCGCTGCTCCTAGCAGAGATTGAAAGCTTGCTACTTACCCGACGTTTCTCAAGCAGGTTTCTATTCAAGTGGTCCCTTCCATTCGACGTTTGGTAAGATACTTCCAGTTTAAATCGAACTCCATCTCGACAGGAGCAGTTACCTTGTTAATATTTTACTACCGAATGGGAAAGTGGACCTTGGCAGGCACTTAGGTCCTCCTCTTAATCATCCTGCCTCAAAGGAGGGCGAAATGCCATCCCAACTCCTTGGAAGCATCGAGTTCAGAGTTGAAAGGGAGGAAGAGGCGGGTTTGTTTGAATATAATTAGTACCGGGGTAATTCTCTCTCACTCCCTCTCTCTCGTCTAAGGAGGTCCAAACAACCTTACAAGATGCAATGACGCGGAATCTATGTATTTACAGATGTCCTTTCAAAACGACGAGGATTTGCTGTCCACCGTCAATTAGGGCTAATTGAAGGGAAAATCTAAGACGATTTCCTGACTAATGACTCGTTCGCTGGGCAAACGAATGGCGTCTTTCCAAGGGCCTTTGATCAGAGTCGCGCAGTTGCCCCGCACGTGTTTGCGTCTTCGGGTCCGGCGTTTTGGTTAGGATGGAAGCCGATTTTGAAACTAACGTCTGTCGAGTTGAAGGAACCAACGATCTCGAATCAACTTGGAGAATTGGAGGTAAAATTACTGAGCCCTTCCGAATCATCTCAATTACGAAGCTTTTCAGGCGAGTCTCGCGGCGAA
Source organism: Pachypeltis micranthus (assembly GCA_020466155.1). Classification (NCBI taxonomy): domain Eukaryota; kingdom Metazoa; phylum Arthropoda; class Insecta; order Hemiptera; family Miridae; genus Pachypeltis; species Pachypeltis micranthus. The sequence goes on from CM035775.1 coordinate 14,914,776, forward strand.
AATATGTCAAATATATATGTTGAGAATGAAACGGACTAATTGTGTTATGGACGTTATTGAACTTTCATCGTGTATACTGTAATGTTCGGGGCCGATCGTTTTGTTTCCCCAATTTGATTAAATTGAGAACTCCTTCTTCTCGGGGAAGGGGGCGGACAACCAACCAGGGATATGTTATACGAAAGGGGGGGGGCCTGATCCGTGAAGGAGGGCGTCTCACACCACAAATGGGCTTAATGGACAAAGAAATCAAATTTATATGGAAAAAAATATGTAAAATAAAAGCTGCTGCGGCTCACCTTGCTCTCGCTCGAAATAAAAAGCGAGATGATAAAGTATAATGCTCAATATTTCGTCTTCGCGGTGAAATCTCCTTTTCCGATTTTCTTTAGTAGTTCGAAGCGACAACGGGCGACGACGCCGGCGACCTTCTGAGGCTCCGCCGGCCTCTTCAATCGCAGGGCCCGGCTTCTCCTTCCCTTGGAGGGGCTGGCGCTCAGTGGGGACGCGGCTTCCCGCGCTTTTTTCGCCGCGTCCAAAATTGTGCCTTCACATCACCCCTCCTCCCGAAGAGAAGATGCCGATTTGAGAGCATCTTCATGGTTATGGCCTGATCCTTCCTCAATCCTCATCGGGCGAACCTGCAACATTCCTCGTGGGCAGTACTCGGTTCGATGTGAGGGGGGGGGGGGGTCCTTGTGGCACTTGATGGGACCTCAGCCTGACTCTCGTGTGAGGTCTGAGCAAGGGGGGGAATGCCGCCTAACTTGAATTTATTAGTGCCCATGATAATCATAAACGAGACTCCCCTCATTCATTTATCAGGTTTTTTTGTTGTTTTTTTTTAAATTTATTTTGACTCATAAAGGAATTTTTTTTAAAAATTATTATTATTATTTTTTTTTTTTTTTACATGCAACGTTCAATGGACATTAATACAATAGCAGAGGTAACCGTTGAATCTCCGTTTAAATTTAATTTAATTTATTTATTTTTATTTTATTTATTTATTTATTTATTATTATTATTATTATTATTTTACTCATTAAATACATATTGAATACCGAAACCTAAACTAACTAAACCAGTATAATAAATAACACAGAACAATACAAGAACATAAATATGACGTGAGTAGACAATACCCCTTTTTTATTTATTTATTTATTTTTTTTTTTGTAATAAATATTGAACATCGAACCTAATCTACAAAAACGAATAACATAATAAATAACACCAATATCTTACACAACATATCTCTCCTTCATTTTGAAATACCGATACCAATCATGCAATTCGTACAAGAGATCGGATTTAGAATTGCCATACCCTGATTGGTCAGTTGCAGAAGCTCCAAACAGCTGGGATGAGGAGAACTCTGATGTCCGATGATGGAACCCTTCTCCTGGCATTCGGAGTTTTAAATTTTCCACGCAGCTTGGTGTGCCACCTTTAGGTCCCGTCTCACCTATCACCACCTTGCCCATTCCCGATATCACGTAATTTTCCACTCTATTCTGTAAATCTTTCTCTTTAGACTTGATATCCTTTTCAAGGCGTGTTCTATCCTCCGTTAAAGTCTTCTCAAAAACCCCAATTTTTTTTTTCATTTCTCCTAGTCCACCTGACGGCATCTCCGCCACCAACTGGACACCTTCAATGGGCTCCTGCATTTTAAGCTGTATTGCATTTGGTACACCTTCCCCCCATTCGGCGACCTTGATCCTCAATCGTTCCTCAGTCTCCGTTACCTGTTTTTCTACCCTTTCTTGTATCCGGGCCTCCGTTTTGTTTGTTTTCTCCTCCAAACTCTCCCTCACCAGCGATTGCTCCTTCACGTATTTCTCAAACGATTTATCGACCACTTCCTCGACCTTTTCTAGCATGCGTTGCATGAAGCGATCGAATTTATCCTCCCAGCTTGGTGGGGTCGAGACATCTCCAAATTTTTTTCCTACAGGGCCCTCCGGCCGATCACCACATTGCGCTAAAACAGCGCTTACCTCAATCCCACTGTCCCGGCGTTCTTGTTCTGAACCCGCGGCGTTTGGATCTAGTTGCTTACTCATCGGTCGATCCATCGTTATTTTTGCGATAAGATCAACGCGAGATATTTAGAGAGAAAGGACGACAATGTTATTATTCTCGCGAAACCTCTGACTGAGATAAGCCAAGAGCGGTACGGAGTTTGTTTCTCCCAAGAACAAGCACCTGATTGAACCCGCCTAACAGATCGAGCCCCCACGTTGGGCGCCAATATGTAATGTTCGGGGCCGATCGTTTTGTTTCCCCAATTTGATTAAATTGAGAACTCCTTCTTCTCGGGGAAGGGGGCGGACAACCAACCAGGGATATGTTATACGAAAGGGAGGGGCCTGATCCGTGAAGGAGGGCGTCTCACACCACAAATGGGCTTAATGGACAAAGAAATCAAATTTATATGGAAAAAAATATGTAAAATAAAAGCTGCTGCGGCTCACCTTGCTCTCGCTCGAAATAAAAAGCGAGATGATAAAGTATAATGCTCAATATTTCGTCTTCGCGGTGAAATCTCCTTTTCCGATTTTCTTTAGTAGTTCGAAGCGACAACGGGCGACGACGCCGGCGACCTTCTGAGGCTCCGCCGGCCTCTTCAATCGCAGGGCCCGGCTTCTCCTTCCCTTGGAGGGGCTGGCGCTCAGTGGGGACGCGGCTTCCCGCGCTTTTTTCGCCGCGTCCAAAATTGTGCCTTCACAATACGTGTAAATCAATTTTGGTGAAGATATGAGAACTCTGAAGGAGCCACAGAATGTAAAAACGTATTTAATATTTATTTATATTTAACATTTATAATTAAATCTTTTTCATGGCGCAGAGCACAATAAAATGTTCATCTGTGGGAATATTTAAGCTAATTAAATTTTTTTCATGACGCAGCAGCACTCTGGGAAAACGACGAGAGCAGCACAATAAATTACCAAACGTTTCGACGGAAATCGATTTTAGCGCAGTTTTTCACTTATAAATGCTCACGTGACTATTTCTCTGACTGATTTCTGAGAATTGCTGGACGAGGCTCTGGAATTCCTTCCTCTCAATTGCCGCCCACCTTCCGCGCACTCGTAGGGGAGTACTCCACGACTTCATGCAGTAATATATATGTCAGTGTATGTACGTACATGTTGTTTGTTTTTTTCTCGGTATCTACCACCACTCGTACCTTTTATTTTGCCTTTTTCTTTAATTATTACTACTACTTTTTTTTCTCTTTTCTTAATTTTTGTTCATTAAATCTTACGTTGAATAACAGCGGAATTAATTTCTAATATAAGATGCATTTTAGGTTACACGTTAAGGTGGCCCATGTAAAGCCTATTCGTAATATATGCTTGCTAATAAAGTTCGAAAAAGAAATTGTTAATTAACGTGAGCTGAGGAAAGTTGTGTGATTTTATTTTATTCCTTTTTTTATGTGGACAGAAATAAGTTTAGTTTGGTTTAGTGTTATGTTCCGGCTGTGAAAGTGAAAGTAAAATTTGTGATGAATGTTGCTTAAACTGGTTAAAAGTATAAATAGCTTTCTGACTGTCCCACAGGTCGGATATGCACCGCGGCCTCCCACCTATTGCGCTAGTCCTAATGTCTCACTGGTCAATGCCTAGCCTCCTAGGGAATGTCAGGTAGTTCCTGCAAGAGACTTCTTTGATATCCACCCTGCGAGAAGTAGTACCAAAGATGAGAGCTTTCTTTCAAGTGTTTGGCACTGGGCCAGGGCATGGTAGGGAGTCTCCTCATCCGTGCCACACCACCTACACCGAGGGGATCATTCCGCAGTGCCAGGTGATGATCCAAACTATTTGCCTTAAGTCCTTCCTCTCCATCCTCAGGAGGTTACGTCTTATCTCACATGTTTGCTCTGAGATAAAGCGTTTGGAGTTTCTTACTCCCGCTGCATTCCAGATTGATGCTCCAACAGTCCTCTTGACTAGTGACAGAAAATTCCACACTGAGGAGGTAGCCCAATAGGTACCGCAGACGAACTGCGTCCAGCCAGATGGTCCGCCCTCTCACTTCCCTTATGCTCAGGAATCCAATACACATTAACTCTATTCGCGTTTGCTGAGGGGTAAAGCCACATCCTGCACTCTCGCACCAGTTTTGACGTTGTACAGTAATTCATCAGCGCCTTACAAGACGCTTAATTATCAATCATTATGTTGATAGTTCTGTTGCTACAGCCTTTCTCATGCATTATGATTTCCCCGGCGATGAGAGCATAGATCTTTGCTTGAAAACCCGTTGGAGTGGGGCCTAGGACAATGTGCGTTCCAGAGCCACTTATCCACACCCTGGAGCCTGTGCCCTCCTGAGTTTTCGGACACTCGCTGTTCCATAGGCCTCCCACTCGTCGCACATTGTATTTCCTATCGAACTCATACATGGGCATCGTCATGTCTGTGACCATGCTGAGCTCTGTGAAGGTATCCAAGTTCCTGAATATAGCCAGGTGTCCACTGGTCGCCTGTGGCAGCTAAGCTATACATAAATGTCCAGGGAAGAAGGTCGAACATTGTCTCCATGGTGCTGGTAGGTGTGGTCTTCATCACCTTCGCTATTAGTAAGCACCCCAGCCTTTGTACTTTGGCCAGGCTGCCACCGTTATTTCCAATGGCAGTTCTATGCCACCGCACAGTCGACCCATATGAGATAATGGATGGATAATGGATAGTGGATCTCACAATGTCTTCAGGCCATTCTGGACTTTAAGCCCCATGTCCACCCGCACATTCTTTGACAAGTCCACAGGGCCGCTGTCACCTTTTTGATCGTGTATCTGATGTGCTCTTTCCAGACTAGTTTTCGATCCAGAATCACACCCAGATACTTGATCTGTTCGCAGTACTGAACTACTTGGCCCATTACTTCCAGCGGCTTCAGTCCCAACAGTTGTCTTTGTCTTGCGAATGGCACTATGAGCGTTTTTCTGGGTTGGTGGACAGCCCCATCTCCCCTCACGATGAGCACACCACTTATGGACCTCCCCCCACACTTTGCACCTAAATGATCCAGAATCTTTAATAATTCAAACAGGGTGCATTGAGTCTCCTCTGCATGGAGTCTATCACTAGGTTCCAAAGGATATATAGAACTCCTCCCTGAGGGCATCTCACAGATCTTGCCCTAAGCGAGCAGTTTCCTAGCGAGGTTTGGATCTCTCTGCTTCCCAGTACAGCAATGACCCACCTTATAGCTTTCTATTGACATTAAATTTGACCATTTTGTTGCCGCGTATGGAGGCATTGTCAAAGGCCCCTACAATACCTAGAAATACCTCTAAAGCAATCTCCTTGTTCCCCATTGACTCTTCTAGTTTCTGACTAGTGCGTGCAATGCCACACCATCTCCCTGCATGATAGGCCTGTTGACCATCCGCCAGTGGTGTCTATCTCTAGCATCCGTCCCTCAGAGTGTATTTTTTTAATGTTTTTTTTTTGTGATTGCTGTAGGGCTGATAACTAAAAGACTGATGGTTGTTCTAAAAAGTAAACGTAACTTGTAACATTTTTTATTTTTTCGTTTTTCCCGTCATGGCTTTCGCCCGCATGGGCGTGTACATTGCTCGTAAATGTGGTTGAAATTCCTTTAAAAAATGAGTATTACTGTAATAGGTATGGCTGATGTAACGGTGGTTTAATTGGTTGACACACGCTTTGTCCTTCACAGTTTAGCGCTAGCGAACATCTAAGGTAATGAACCTTATTGATTTATTTCCCTCCATAAATTATTTTAGAAGAAGAGTGGAAGAAACACTTTCGAGTTAGGGGATCGGGAAGCTGGCGTGATCCTGGATGATAATGGGAAGAAGGCGTCGCAAGAGGACAGTGCCTCCTTCAAGATAACCATGACGAAGGGAAACGAAAGAGACGGTCATAACTTTCCCGCCCATATTAATTCATTAAGCAGTTAAGCTCCGCAAGTGAGTTGCAAAGGCATATGAGTAATAGGATGGGGGGGTTCGAGAGAAACGGCTGGAAACTCGGTTTATACGACGGTTGAAGAGGGAAGGGTTGGGGGGAAGAGGAAGCCTGGAGGAGATGCAGCGAGGTGGTTGAGAGGACGCGAAGAAGGACGAGGGAAGCTCGGGTGTTTCCATCACTAACTCAGGATCAGTCTCTTGCGGAGAAGGGGGAACACGTGTATTGCGAAGATAAAAATACTTGGAAGATATACTCTTTTCGAGTTTGTGATTAAGCTCGACTTAAGAGACGCTAGGTGGAGGCAGCTGCCTAGCTATTCGTTTCTTATTTGAACCTTCCCGAATCCTCGGTCAAGCGACTACCACCATCGCACTTAGCGGTACTGTACTAACACAGTTAACGGATTTTCTCGATCGGCAGAACCTCTGAGCTAGGGAAAAGACAACACTGTTCTTCCTTTCAAGTTGGCAACATTGCTCCAAGGAATCATTGAATGAAGAGCAGTTCCTGGTTACCAGGTTGAGCAGCTTTGATTTTTTATTCACGGAAGGCAGAAGCGTTTAATTGGTAACAATGCACAGTAAAATAAATTATTGGACCAATTAATTAATTTGAAAACAACAACTGGCCAATAAAAACGTCACAATTGGGAAAATAAATTGTGTATAAGGCTGTGGACTGTATTCAGGCTAGTAGACAGGCTCAAAACCAAAATTTCCCTTGAGGAGCGTAATAAAAACGAAATATAATATGCTGGAACGTAGAATCTGATTTCCGCCGATACGATCGCTTATTTCGGAATTAGAATGCGTCCTATACGCCGAAGTGTTTCAGGACGCGAAAGTCGACCAGCTGTAGGAGAAATACTATGTGCCGAACGAAGATTGAAAAAAGTTGATAGGAGATTGTTTTAGTTGAGTTGCATCGGCAGAACTGAAGTAAAGTTCCAATGGGTGGGGGGTCTTGAGAGAAAACGAAAAAAAGGAAAAACGCAGCAAATTATTACGTGGCACGATTGCACAGCGTCACACAGTCTCGCACTTCCGAGGGACCCATCGCATTTAACTCAGCATCGAAAAACACTAGTAAACGACACGAATCATGACCTGATTACAACAATGAAAATTAACAATTCTAGGCAATTGGCAAGGCGTGACTACTCCAGCCAACAACTAATGGGCGGTTGGAATGATAAGGCAGTGCAGATGAGCGCAGACGAGAGAGAAACAACAACTTTTGCCATGTTGGAAGTTCCTTCAAGTAGAACAATGTGCCTCACTGTATTTACTGTGATTTCTCTGTGACCAGGTTTTGCTCGTAACAAGCACGGGTTTCGCCCATAATTTGGCGGAGGAACGTTGCATATTTGGAAACTCCATGCCTTGAAACGTGTAGCTGCCTGCACTACAAACCCAACACGAGTTGAATGAAAGGCCCAAAGGTGCATGTTCTCGCAGAGTCACCCCTGTTGGGTTGGCTCAGTCCACCAGACAGCCTCACCAACACAAGGGAGAGCACTGGGGTGAATGGCACTGGTAGAACGTTCACTGCTCTCGATCTAATGCCGAAGCGTAGCTCTGGGTAAGAGGAGATGTTAACTGAGTATTCCAGAAGAATGGATGGAAGGAGCACAACCAACAGAGTAGAGCCTTGAGTTGAGTTGATGTTGGGTAAGAAGCTCTGTGTGGCAGAACATAAATGCCTCCGGGCCTGTTGTGCACCTGCTTCTGTCTTCCTCCTGGTGCCTCGCAGTTTCATGTAATGGTACCAGTACATTCTCGCCGAGGGGTCGCTCGGGCCCTTTGACTCGTGCCAAAAACCGCCCACAGACCGAGCGCAGGCGAGGCCAAGACATGGCCTCACGAGGCAGAGTGAGACAAGACTGGACTGTGTACACTCCTGCTCGCGTCTTGGCTCGGCGAGAGTGTACTGGTACCATAATAAGGTGTTGCTTCAGCTTGTATGCAGATCTTTCTATCCCATTCAACTTCATGATGAGGAAACATATCCAGTGACGCCCTTGTCTCCATTACCCTGGGAAATAGACAACTCCTATATGTGTGGATGTGTTGATCCAGTAGGGCTCAACTGATAAATGGATTGATCCCATGGCAAGGGCCCTTCCAGCCATCATAATCTCGTAAGTCAAAGTCTCATGAGTCAAACTCAAATATCCCGTCGTTCGGTCAGTGGTGTAAATTGAGTTTCTTCTTCTGTCTTTTAATAAATAGTCTCAATAGCAAACTTTGAGAATTACGATTGCTAAGCTCTCCTCAAACGGCTCAGCATATGTTTAGCTGCACACTCAGACGCAACATTTGAAGAAATTACTAAACTGACATCATTCCAACTCACTAGCTTCAGAAAACTGCAAGTATGGAGCTTAGTACAACCGTGTCACCTGATAGATTTTATAGAATTGATTGGCTTCAAATATTAACATTGCCAATCCACCAATTAATCGATTTTTGACTTCCCTTGACTCTGCGAAGTAGTTGGCTAAAAAAATTGTTTAGTTCTCTTCAGATTTGACGCGCTGCTCCACTGTAGTTCTAACAACTTGTTGGAACGGTTGTTGGTCGGGCAGCCAAACCATCCAGCCTTAACTGCCACTGAGCAAGCTCAAAGTTTCGCCCAATTTGCAAAGAAGGTTGTGGCAAAGGAACGTGGCCACAGTTGATCTGTCCTTTGAAACCTGCCACCCAGTGAATAGATAAAGTGGGAAACCAGATTAAGAATACCTCCTAGATGGTACGACACTCACCAGGTTGACGCAGGGGCAACAGGTTTCCAGTAGCTGACTGGCACAATGAGAACCTGCCGCACCTCCACAGGTCTGAGTTTGATGGATGCTGAGCAAGCGGCGGGCTCTTGCATGAGAGCGAAACTGCAACCAACGTGATAGTCTACTCATTAACTCTCTAATGCGGGTTCAGAAACAGTCATATTAACAAGGAAACAGACCTGTGTGTGTGTTTGTGAACGCCACATTTGATACGTAACCTGCAGGTTACTAAGGAACGCCAAAATATGAGCAAAATCCGCTGGAAACTAACTATAATTATCGTTATCAAAACACTAAATTTTTTTCTCGAAAACGGCAGAGAAGATTTTGATTAAGTTGTTTGTATGGGCCGCGCCAAATGACACGGCAATACAATACAATGCTCATGTTCGAGAAAATGACGAGATGAGCACAATAAATTACGAAAATCTGTTATAAACTCCGCTCGTTACCAGGATCTTCATGAGATATCTATATTCCGGAATTTCAACCCCCATCGTTTCACACACTACCCTTTCTCACAGTGTTTACCCGATAACTATGACACGGTGAACGAGATCCTTCTAAAAAAAACCACGTAGACAGCCCCTTAAAAAACCCCTTAAATCACCTCAAATTCAATTGCTCAATAATGGTCGTGGTACAAGTAGGTGCAGCCCAATAAATACAGAAATATATGCGCCTCCTGTTGTCACGTGGAACGTTGCTATGAACAGAATGAAAAATTGATTTGATTAGTTGCTAGAGTCGAGAGAATCGGTTAATGCACGTGAGGCCAACGAAAGTTGTGTGATGCGTCACACCAGATATTTCATTATGTGAACGACTCCATTCTTTGGTCGAAAAGAAGTTTTGTGAGACCTTTAATTTAATTTTAAATCTGTCTATTTTTACTTTCCTTGCTCTACGAAGTAGAAAGGAAAGTTATGTAATCGGCTGAAAAAAAAATTTTGAGTTCTCTTCAGATCTTTACGTTTCAGACCCCCCTGTTTATTAAAACCATCCCTTGGTGAAAATAAGGTATTAGTATCAAATCGGTTAAATATAAATCAAACCGGTTACGATTATAAACTAAAACGTCGTCACAAAATTGACCGATATTCTGTTTTTGTTTATACTCGTAGACGCCTCACATTACTCGTGTACGCGATCAATTACTTCAAACTGCCGCTAAGAAGTCGGTAAGCAACTGGAAGTATCAGGGCGAAATCAACCCCTAACCGAAAGGGTGGGAAGACGACAAAACCCACAGCCGCGTTTCGGTGGTCGGACCGAGATTTCGCCGAAGCCTTTTAAAAAAGTTTAATTAGAATTTCGAAGGGAAGTAGGGATGGCCTGAGAGGGAGGAAGGGGCGAGTAGAGGGATGAAGAGACAATGTTTTTCTCAAAAATGTCGCCCTAAACGCTTATTCACGAACCCTTCAGATGCTTTTAACCTTATTTCTCCCCGCTTTCTACCTCTCGAGCCCTTCAAGAGCTTGCGGTTGTCGAGATGGGGCGGTGGGGGGGGAGCTAAGGGCGAGCTTGTTAATCTTTAATCCGAGAGAGAAAACCAGTCAGAGTTTGGGAAAAGTTTGAAGATATACGAGCGAGGCTACAAATTATATTCTTCTGTTTAAGCCGAGGGTTGATGCCGAGGTTTTGATAAGGACAACGTTGCGTTCTCAACCAACCTCTTGCGGATTCTTCCCCTTGATTCAGTCTAGACTCTTATTCCAAGACATAACTCTCCATCAAGGGTTTAATCTCCACGTAATAAAATAACCTCCGTTTCCCACCTTCGCCGAGTATAGAAATTCGAATCGTGAGGGACGTATCTGGTAGTCAGCATCACACGACTATACTTAATCAATTTAAAACAGTCATTATGAATCTGGATCACAAATAACGCCACCAATTACATCAGAAACGCTGTCTGGAGGTAGCTAATGCGTGTGGAACCAAACATATAACCACACCACTGTGCCGTTCCCAGGTCAACGTTCGCCAGCTGATAGTTACTAGGACAACAACCCAAACGCCTGCCTGTACCTGCTTATCTTGAGATTTCAACACTGCCGCAGGATTTTCCCCAGACTCTTCGAGCCCAAGTCCTGTGATGCGTCACATGAGGCCTAATCAGATGAAGCGCGAGAAAACGCTCGGGAACGCGTCTGAACGCCTGAACCAGTCTGGCGAGTCGCTCGTTGTCCCTGTTCCCCGTGAGCCCCATTAGTATTTTATGAATTCATTTGTAGAAGTATTGACACATGTTGTGAGTTATTGACACATTTTATTATGTCACCATATTGCCAAGCTCTGGGTCCCTTTAAAAACAGAATAAACAATAAATTGTCTATATTTCTACAGAAATAATGAGCACAATTGTTAACTCGATTTCGACGGTTAGGTCATCATCAGTAACAAACATGAACTGAAGGTACCTCATAGAAAGAACATCTTATATAGTTAGGTGAACGTAGATATTGAATCCTGTTGGCTCAGAGAAGTGAAAGGGGGCGGGGCAGGGGAAACCAGAGCAGTAACATCGGAAAAACCCGATGTCAATCAACTCAAGACAATGGTGGAGGGAAAACCCAAGCTATTGTAAAAATGAACCTATTAGTGGTGAAATGTTTTGAGGGATTACCTCATTTAGAGACTTCCCACACCTATCACTTTTAACAATTTCGAACTTTTCCAGAACATCTAACATACCTCCTTTTGGGCAAAAGTGAAGAAATTCTATATACTGCTTATTTGTTAAATCAAAACTAAAGTCATGATTGGATTCACTCAGATGACTTGCAAACGCAGAATCACCTTTGTTATCCCTAAAATCCTTTTCATGCTCTTTTATTCGTTCCCTAAATTTCCTACCAGTTTGACCATAATACCCAAGCCCACATGAACATTTTGGTTTATAGACCCCACTTTTATCCTGAACGTTAATTTTATCCTTAACAGAACCCAATAAAGCTTTAAGACTATTTTTATTTCTAAAACCTACTTTGAAACCTCTAGATGATAGATTTTTGACCAGTTTATCCGAAATTTTCCCATAGTAAGGTATTCCTATCCATTTTTTCTCTTCTACCACATTTTCCCTCACTAAATTTGAGACCCCTTCCCCACTTTTTTTCCTAAGAACCCTATTCCAAATAAAGTCGATGAGCTCTCCTCCATATCCATTACTCGCTCCTATGCTTTTAATGACTGATTTTTCTTTTAATAAACTTTGACTATTCATTGGTATAGACATAGGAATTATATCTATCTGGGTTTCTATTTTTCTCCCACTAAGGTCCGAACAAAGCGTCATACAAGTGGTAGCAGAGCGAACCGTCGACTAATTTGCGAGTGATCACTGCCTGTCACGACTTGTTAGTATCATATTACTCAACTTAAAACCATAAAAATATTCACATCCTATGGAGGATACTTGTGACAAGTGTGCTGCACGTATAGACCAAAAACGTTAGGCTACAATTTGTTCGTTGTGCAAGAAACTCGCGCAACTTGTCGTCGTGGTGTCTTTGTTTAGACCTTAGTGGATGAAAAATGGAAACCCAAGAGGAAAGAAGAAACCACGTGCTCCTCTGTAGTGAGTGACGGTTGTTGGAAGAGCAGAAAAACCTACTAACGTTGACTGCTACAAAGCAAGCCTATAACCGTTTCATCCAGTTGGCGAAGGAGGTTTTGACAAAAAAAATATCTGGTGCGTTGTAACACACAACTTTCCTTAGCTCTATGTCAATTCACTTGTGTACATGGCTTTTTCTACTAACTCCTTTCATTTATCACTCAGTTCATTTGAACTTGGTCAAACAACACTACACTAGCGCCTACAGTTCCAGAATGCATTGCGCTGCTCGTATTCATTCCTCGACCACTATTGAGCAATCCGTACACTGGGAGTTAATGAGGCTGTAGACACGATTTTTTTGAAGAGTATAGTAATCACTTTTTCAGAGTTATCAAGTGAAAACTTGTAGAACGGATAGCAAGAGAAACGGCGGTAGTTGAAATTCCGGAATTTCTGGAGTAAGCCCCATGTATCTTATGAGCATTTTTAAACGCTCACCCTATAGATATTGCATTGTACAACTACTCCAATTTTTTTGAACATTCTAGTAACATTTCAGCGGAGTTTATGAAGAAAAAACCGTGCTAAAAACGCTTTTCGTCGAAAATTATGATAATTTATTGTGTTGCTCTCGTCATTTTCCCACAAATGGGAATGTTATGGTATAATTGCCTTATTTAAAGCTATCAATATAAAAAATTTAATCAAAATCGTTACAGCCGTTTTTGAGAAAAAAAATTTGGTGTTTTGATCACTCTGATAACTGTAATTAACTTTCGGTGGATTTTGCTCATATCCTTTTTTGGTGTCCCATGCTAACCTGCGGGCTGGATGTTTGAGCAGATTTGGTTCAGTAATTTTCCTAAAACCCGTTCACACACACACACACACACACTGACCGTTTTCCCAAATAGTGTTTTTCGGACTCAGTAGGGTTTGAAACATGAAGATCAGAAGAGAAAAAATTGTTTTGCAGCCGATTACATAACTTTCCGTTATACTTTGTACAGCTGCAGTACTAGTAGCACAGTTGATGTCACCTTTTAAAACTTGCTACTCACGCACATAGTTGAATCAAGTGGGAAACCAGATTAAGAGCTCCCAGTGGTACGGGAAGACCAAATACCTCCGTAGGTCTGGGTTCGGTGGATGCTGAACGAGTGACCGGTCTTTGGAAACGGCTACTTACATGACAGTAAACTGATATAACCCTTTACGAGGGTTCAAGAGCAGTCATTTGATAAGGAAACATACCTATCACTTAGACCATAACTCCCATCTCATTGAGACGCACGTCAAGTTTTCATTCAGTAGGTTATACAGTGTATGGCCCAAAGCGAGCGAAGCTTTTATTTCACTTTCCACTTGTCCACAATGCGCTCCATGGCCAAGTCAACGGGTAACTGGCCAGTGATCGCTAGGAGTACTTCAGTGGATACTTGGAGCGCACTTTTGGAAATTAAGGCCGTACATTCTTTTGATTAACTGTTGATTTGACTACCCCACACAACACAGCAGTAGCCCCAATCACGTCTAAGTAAATGGACTTGTACACGAAGATTGTGCCACAGTAACACGCTCCGCAAGTGGCCTTCCTAGTTGCACCTAATGAGGAAAAACCTTGCTAACGTAGTGCCTTTGAGGGACTGGAAGTGTTGGCTGAAACGCTATCTCTTACCTATCACGCCTAAGACTGTAACTTGCTTCTCAAGAAGGAGCCTGTGGCTTCCAAAACGTATTGACGGTTGGCTATTAGGAGAATGAGCTGGGTTTTTTCCTTAGCCACCTGCAGCTCATGACATGCTTGCACCATTGAGTGACTGTCCATTGAGTTTTTGCTTAGAATTGATTGACCTACTGTGCACGTATCAGGTCGTCAACATAAACGTGTGACTCGTGCTCCCCCTTGAGATTGTAAGTGTAATTTGAACAGAGTTGCTGATATGATTAGCTGCGCAAATGGATGAATCAGGATAACCCAACGACCGATGTCACGGCAAACCATCATGGAAAATGTTACAAATCGCAAATACAGAAATAGCCGAATCACACGACTGAGAGTTCGGGAGCGGTAATATCGATAAGGAAACATACCTGTCGATAGGTTAAGTGCTGACATCTAACGAATACTGTACAAAAACTCTCTACACTACATACCATTGAAATACGTACCTATACTAATAATACCACGGACCCACGCAATTACGTGAGCCTTGATGGATATAGATATTCGTTAAAAACCCATAGTCACCATTTGCACACCACACTTCACTCAAAGTATGGCCAAATAAATAACAATCTGCAGTATTTTATCAGAATTGGCTCTTCAATCAATACTCCAAACATGTGTTTGAAGGTAATGCTCATAGTCGTGTTACAGGCACGATTGAAACCCGAGTAATGAAACGAGATGGTGGGCGCCACTCTCAGGACCGTCGAGAACCCGCAAAGTTGAAGTAGAAGAGTGGGGACTGCGATGGAGGAAATGGCTGCTGGCGACCATGCAATTGATCAGTTCTGGCAATATTGTACAGACTATCGAACTGAGCGGACCTTTTGTATAATGCATTACGATTACCACGACCACCATTATTACGCCTCCATCGTGAACTATAGCTTATAGCTTCCACTAAACAGAGTTTTTCCAAGTTCATTAATTATTAAAGCAGCAAAAAGATTCTAAATTTGACCCCGAATGTTGACATCAACTTGAAGCTTTGAAAGAAGAGTAAATGAGGGTGCTTCTATTAACAAAAGCTAATAACCACAAAAACTGGGTTTCCAATATATTTCAGATTATACTACCTCATTTTGGTGTATTATTCATTGTGAACAATACGCCTGTTTTCAGTTAGAAAACGTGTGATTGCTTCACATCTCCATGTGCAATGTGTGGCAACACAATTTTCAGTCAATTTCCAAAAAGACAACAGCAACCACGCGGGTGTATCAAAAACTGATTATCTGAAAATGTCCGTCTTCAACATGCTTCTGCGATCTATCGGAAGTTATTCAAGCTAGAGTAGTTCTGATATTCACCACCAATTCGCGGCGGTACAACAAAAACTGATTTTTCTAAAATATTCAGGCGCGCCAAATCACATAACTTTCCTTAGCTCCACATAAATTCACTGGTTTCCATGGATTTTTCTGCTAATTAAGTTAACTTTTCACTCAGTTCATTTGAATTTGGTAAAATACCACTTCAGGGCGACGGAAAGCGGTAGCGCTTACGATTCCGGAATTTATTGTGCTGCTCGTACTCCTGCTCTTTCCATTATTGAGGAATTCGTTCACAGAGGGCCGTTGAGTTATTCCGTAAAAACATTAGGACATTTCTGGAATGTAAAGATCTGAAGGGAACTCAAAATTTTTCTTTCAGCCGAATTCAAAACATTCCTTTCGATTTTGTAGAGCCAGGACACGTAAAAACGCTGAAAAGTATTACACGGCGGTTTATCATTCACCTGCACAGCATGATTGTAATCTATTAAGCGACTACATCAACAATCCAGCAAACGTCAGCTGATATGCAAAAGACAATGTTGGTAGAGCACTTCTGATATCCATCCCTTTCGATTCAATGTCGAAAAATTCTAGTAATCGATGTGAAAATGTGAATACAACATATGGAAGCGTTTTTTTGTGTTGAAGAGGGAGTAAGACTTTATATGGAGCTGGAAAGTTAATGTGCCCTCTCTGTGGGGTTCTGGGAGGAATAGCACGTGGTATGGGGTCGTTGAGGCTACTTGGTGGAGGAGGTATCTTATCCCAACATTTATGCTACTCGCTCTAAGATGACCTAGTGCTTCCTCCGCCCATGTTTGTCGTCCTCCTGGGGTGATTGGTCTGCTACTTGTTGCTGGGGAATGTGCGATTTTCGTTTTTTCCGTTCTCTAATCGGTGCCATGTTCCATAGTCAACTCGACGGATCGAGGCTTGTAGCGCTAACAAATCGCTGAAGAAGGCGTCTGTGGTTTGGACTGTCTACAGCTCACGAAGGATGGAATATTTTGACCTGGGCGCTGTCTCTGACGAGACAACATATGGGTTTTGTGGAACATTTGCCACAGGAGTGGCCTTAGGCCGAGCATATCCCACGCTTCCAGGTGTTTTTTCTGGTTCGTCCAGGCCTGTGCAAAGCAGCGAACTGGCGTGCTGATGGGGAGAAATTCCCGCTCCGGGCTCCTTTGGGGAATTGTGGCAGTGGTCTTCACACCCTCATATAGGCCGCTGTGAAAGAGGACGTGAGCCATCCCCGCCCCACAAGGGCACCTGCTGAACGTGCGTCTTCTGAGGCACATTGAATGCCACCCATGTCCAGAAAGCAGCTACGTTGCTTCAAATGTGGGGCGCCACCACTTTATTTCCAGGCAGCCCCTAACTGCCGGCATGATCCTTAGCAGGTGGCTCAACTATCGCACCTTGCCTGTCACTGGTCTAGTTGCCAGTTCTCCGCCATTGCTCTCAGATTTCTGGCAGAGACCTCGCAAAACATGTTTGGATCAGACCGCTAACAGGCCCTGGTACGACAATGCCAGCCCACTGGTTCTGATCCAGTGGCACATGACGTCGCAGTACAGCCAAAGTCCAGGGGTGGAGTGCTCGGGAGGAGCTGTAGGGCAAGGTGCAGCGTAGTACGATATGCCAGGAGAGCTGCCAACAATATGTCCCATTGGAGAGTCCTGGCATGCTGCCTATCCAACCAGGATGGTGTGATCCTCCAGTACCGCACTATAGGCAGGAATACCACCATATAGTAGGGCTGCTTGGTATGCAGCGCCCCTCCCCCTGGTGAGCTGGCAAGGGCTCAGAAGTGGGCTGTGGGGGGCTGACACCTTACTCTGAGAAGGGCAAGGTGTTGTGTGGGCTTTCCCCTCGAACACAGTTGTCAGCGCAAGGATCATCCACATAAGGTATGGGGGTGTAGCCATTGGCTGGGAGGAGGCGGAGCTGTGGGTCTAGGACAACCAGGCTTTCCTCGACATCACGTCCATTTATGAAAGAGTTGTCAAGAGCTAGGTTTTTGGTTAATTCTGTTGCAGTCATAGTTGTTGGAACGCCTCTAACTAGCATGAGCAAGAGCCTTGTTGATACTGCCACTGCCATAATTCCCTCCGTGTTTTTGGCACCATCAGGTGTTTCAACTTCCAGAGCTACTCCTGACCTAGTGTCGCGTGATGCTGCCGAAATCACTTCCAGAGATGGTGCTGTACAGAAACTCTGAGTTTTGCTTGGCGCCTGTTGGGCTTAATACGACAGCGGCTGGCCTGCTGGTGCCTGTGAATGGGCCCCCTCACACATAGCGATTTTCTCCCTTTTTCGTTTGTATTGAACGAAGAGGAGATGAGCACTGTGATCTGGCTTGTGAGCATGCAGGGGTTGGTAGCGTTCCAGTCTCAGTAGTACACGTTGTTCTTCTTTTTCCTCCTGGCTGTTTACAATCCACCGATGAAGTTTGGGCTGGTAAGCTTGTGACGTCGCTCTTCTCCTGAGTTATGGTCTGCGAGATAGACGAATTATTTGCTTATGTGCCAAGCACGATTAACTTCGTCAGAATCTCGTTCAAGACCAACTTATCGAGGAAAATATAAGGATGAATATGCAAAAATACCAGCCCTCGATATACTGTGTTAAATAGCCATTTCTTTTGTATGTCAGCGACTTCACAGTCGTGCAAACGATATCATGTAATTTTGCCTAGACAACCTTTTGTATATTTACGAATCCCTGGCACTCCTTCGAGTTTCCAATACAGTAGCGAGACTCAAGTTATTGTGCGCAACGATTGCCATTGCTTCGTGAAACTTATTGGTTGTACTCTCCTGACGCTGCTCATATTTGTCGCACTAATGACAGTGACGTACACAGCCAAAGTCGCGTCTTCCAAAACCTTCGGATGTTTTTGGAAACTCTTATTTTTGTAAGTACACTAGAACAGAGCTCGCATGCATTGATATCGCCAGTAGTTCACGGCAAACTCGATGATTAAACAAACGTTCGCAGAGAAGTATTGAGAGCCTAACGTGCAGATTACAAATGTGCGGTTGACGCGCCACACAACTTTCCCAATTCGTTCCACAGTATATCCCTCTAAAACAGTCAGCCTTTGCCACTTCCACTAGCACATTCTGTGAATATAGCTAATTCTGGTGTTGGCACCATTTCTCACAGATTTTACCCGATAATTCCAAAACAGTTGTTAACACATTCCTTCTAGAAAACCCTGCAAATTATTACACAATGGTTTATCATTCTCATGAACAGCTTGACCTAGTATTAGTGCTCCCCCATCCCATTTGATTCAGCATCAAATACTAGTAAACCATACGAAACATGTCCTGGCTACAATGGAACTACGAAAACAAAACGTCTGATGATTTTGCCCCGTCGTCCGAAGCGAACCCGTTGCGAGGCGAAAGGGGAGTTGAGTGGCGGCGTCGTTGGGAGGCGAGCGAGCGCGGGTGGTTTTTAATGAGACGGGCGGGGAGGGAGGGAGTTCAAACGACGAAACGTTGACTTCCGCTGTAGTTCCCGCGTTGTACTGCTTTTCGTTAATTCAGAATAAATAATAAACCAAAAGCGTGTCGACAGTCTTGAATTACTTAATTGATTGCTCAATAACGGTCGTGGAGTAGCAGCAACTCAATAAATTACGGAACTTTAAGCTTTACCTGTTTCTACGTAATACAGAATGTTGAGTGAAACGTAGGTTAGACCTTCACTGAGAGGTGTCGACTATGCCCATACTACACACGTGTTTGTTCATTTTCTTCTGATGATCCCCACTATCTGCCTCAGATCCTTCCTCTCCATCGTTAAGGATTCGTCTTATCTCATGTGTGTGCCCTGAGATGAGACGTTTGCAGTGCCTCACTCCTGCAGCACTCCAGAATGTTTGATTCCTCTGGACATATTCTTCTACAGTCCTTTCTACTAATGATAGAAAAGTCCTGCAGTGGGGAGGTGGATAGGTACAGTAAACGAACTGCGTCTGGCCAGTTGGTACGCACTCCGATTTTCAGTGATCTCTTTATGTCTAGGAATCCAATAAATGTTACCCATATTACAGTCTGCTAAGGAGTTAAGCCACATCCTGCACTCATGCACCAGGTTTGACGCAGTTCTTCAGCGCCTCACACAATACTTGACATTCAGCCATTAATGTTGATAGTTTTGTTGCTATGGTCTTTCTTATGGATTATGATGGCATAAAACAGCTGGAGTGGTACCCAGGGCAATGTACCTATGGCATTTTCGGTCCATTTGTGTAGAAGTTGATACCATTAGGAGGCCAGGACCAATGGCTTTTGCTGTTCCATAACGGGTTCCACATTGTATTTCCCATCGAATGATGGGCAGTGACCATGCCAAGCTCTGAGAAGATTTCCAAGCTCCTGAATCTAGCCAGGTGCCCATCAATTGTCAGTGGCACCTGAGCTATTCCAAGCTTGGTGAGTCTGTATGCCACCTTAATAGCCTCTGCCTTGACAACCCTTGACAGGATGGGGTTCTCAGCAAGGCTGCTACCGTTCTCCCCAATAGCAGCTCTATGCCACCATACAATCGACCCAGATGAGACGATTGGTACGACAAACGCCTCAACGCGAAGGCAAGTCCACTGCACTGGTTTGCCTTCTTGGTCGTATATCTGATGGGCTCTTTCCAAGTTAATTTACGATTTAATAACCTCAACTACATACTCGACCTGCTCACTTTGCCCATTACTTCCTGCGGTCTCAATCCCAACAGTTGTCTTCGTCTTGTAAACGACACTATGACTGTGTTTGCTGGGTTGATGAACAGCCCCATCATCCCTACCCACCTGTAGAGCTGCCCCACACACTTTGCACATGAATGACCCAGAATCTCTAATAACTCAAACCGGGTAAAAAAAATATGAACAAAATGAAGGGTGTCAAAGTTTTATCACATAGTGACGAATTTCAACGAATAATTGGAGGTGCTCAACAATCCAAGTAACTAAATAAGATCTCTAGACAATAATTTTCAATAAAGCTTCGACTGTATAGCATAAAGTTGAGACTAAACGTTCTTATTTACAACAATGTCCGACAGCTCATCCATGTTCTCAAAAAGCACTGCTTTATTTACGAATCACGCTGACTAGTCGTTCTTAAGCTCTACTGAGGTCATTCTGAGTTAAGTAACACGTTCAGTGCGTACTTCTGTTGTATGAGCAGAACCAACCCACCCCACTAGGCAGATTGGTTTTTTTTTCCTAAATCTGACCGAAATGGTTCCAATATTAGTAATTTATAGGTAATTAATCTTAATAGTCGAATTTGATTAATTTTTCTCATTACGCACCATGTGCGTGATACGCCTGGTGAGAGTGATCACAGATTTTGTGAGGAACGGCGCCGGCTTGGGTCTAATAGGAAAATCGTGTATTATAAGGTTCGTTTGGAAAATACCCATAGAAATAGAAACAAGAAATGTTGGTATCAGCATTTTTATTGGGTTGGTTCCATAAATATCTACTTCATTAGCAAAAATACACGTCATGGCCCTAACCTACCTTGTCGGAAGAAAATATGTATCAATTACTATATTTATGGTAAGTATCAGTCCAATAATATATGTCAATCACAATCAAATGTCAATAAAGGCACTATAAATCAACCGAATATATCAATACAGAAAACAAGAATCTCAAAATATCAATCACAATCAAATGTCAATGAAGGAACTATAAATCAACCGAATATATCAATCAGTTTCTCTATATCCTCGTCTGAGTATTTCTTCTTCTCCTTAGACAAGCGAGAGATTTTTGGTTCCGATTGTGCGTCATCAGACATCTAAAATACCAATACAAATAATACCGTGGGTAAAAAAATACTTGATAAAGAGAACTAATCATAACCATCATACTGTACCAAAATACGGGGCAAAATGGTAGGAAGAGAACAGAAATCAGGGATGGTTCTCTACATATTGGTGCCAAAAACAACGTTTATTTAGTCACGGCCCGTTTGTAATCATGCATTATGAATTAATTATTAATTTATTATTGATCTTACCTTGAATGAGAGATGAAACAGCCACACGAGAACTCCAGAAAGCACAATGATCGAATGCAAAACTCCGATTTGGAGCGTCTGTGAAACACAGTATTTTCCAAGTGAAATACATCTCCAAACTGCAAACGGCACATTCTATTGGTTGTTCATAGTACCTGCTCAGGGCGGATAAAAAAACAAAGACTTTTGCACCGGGCGTCGATTTCAAAGAAAAGTTTGAAATAGCAGCAAGTCATCACGCACCATGTGTATGATACGCCTAGCTGACCCGACCGGATCCACACACCGTATGCGTGATACGCACGGGACGTGGTAAACCACCTTTATTGACAAAAGTGTGATCAAAGTTCAACGGGAACATCAAGAACCGATGATATTTACCATAAACTGTGTCGCAGAGACTATCCTTCCAGGAGGATTGTAGGGCCATCTGGAATGAACCCCCCACAAACTGCCTATACTCTGGCTTAACGTCTGTACAGGAGGGTAATTCCATACTAAGGTGTTTTATTAATGTGACCACCTCGCTTTTATTGATGTAAGCCTTCCCCGCAGCAATTCCATTGAGCCCCATCGACTCAGGTGTGTTCCTGCACACTAGCCATTCATCTTTTATTGCAGTTCAGACTTCAAATGCTGTCCAGTTTCTTGTAAGGGGCATCATCCTTTACAGTCTGCCTGTACACTTCTAATCCGCACTAATATAAATCAATAGTAACGGCAGGGTTATAATATACTCTCAGTACCAGGCCACTTTAAAATGTGCACTAAGCAAAACCATGAGACTGTGTGCAGTGACGAACACAACCCTGGAAAAATGGAACGAATTCTCAAAAACGTCAATGTATACCAAGTAACATAAGTAAGTGAGTCTGTAAAGTTTCTCATTGTTTCCATCAGGTGGAAAGGAAGCATCTACAAATTGTTGTGGCCTAATTTGGTGGCATACTTCGTTATGTATTCGTCACTTAGCATCTGCTATCGTTTTCTGCTCGACGAACCAAATAAACAGTGAGTGTGATTTCATTCATCACATGAAAAGAGTGTAAGTAGGAAGGGGAGGATTAGTGTCTTAATGTCGTCTTACATGATGTAAACAACAATTCCGATAACTTCTGGTTGATCCTCTAAAACACACACCTCCCATAGTGTGCACAAAGGCACAGCTGACATTTATATGAAACTGCTGAACACATTTAAATCTAGTTTTGCTGGATCCCCAGTAAATAAGCCAATAATCGCAGTAATAATAATGACCCTCTGACGCCGAACCCCTTCTCTCACTCGTTTACCCCCCCCCCCCCAACTACTTTCAGTGGGTGTAGTTTTACTTAATTAAGGGATGCAGGAAATCCTTGTTGCCCTGTAAGAGCCCTGAAAGCAATGCCTTCCTCAAATGATTGGCAATGAATGATGGTACAAAACGGCTATCATATGATGATTGATGAGGGTGATCAGAGTCCATTCTGTCAGGGACTAGTCATGAAATAACTTCCAAAGTAAGGAAGTGGGTCCCATCTGGCCATGGCTCTTATTGTGTATAGTACACAATAAACACCACAGTAAAGGCTAGTCCCTATAAACTTCATCTTCACGATTAAGGGTGGGGGCTAATACCAAGGTCATGGCCATGGCGGGCTCATTTCCCCATCACGTTATAGGGATCCGGCTTTGGCTCCTAGAATGGGTTCTGGAATCTTCCGGTACCCTCTGCATAGTTAAGGATTATTCTCCATTCCTCATTTTGTACTTCATCTGTTCCAGACCCCTGGTCATATTAATCTGGTTCTGAACCATATGGGACATTCATGTGGGAAGTGTTACACTGTTTTTATCTCCCAACAGGACCATTGTGTTCCTATGGTGAAATTGATCTTATGCAATCTTTTCCTAACCGTCTTAATTGGGTTTC
This sequence comes from Pachypeltis micranthus, assembly GCA_020466155.1. NCBI lineage: Eukaryota > Metazoa > Arthropoda > Insecta > Hemiptera > Miridae > Pachypeltis > Pachypeltis micranthus. The sequence continues at coordinate 14,938,042 of CM035775.1, forward strand.
ATTCACGTTGAAAGCCCATTTCGTGTTTTGTCAGTTGCACCCTGTGGACTCTTGTTGATGTTGTCCTTGACTCTGTCCCAGAAGTTTTTGTTTACATCCTTCTTGACTGTCGTCATAGTCTGATCCCTATTTGGCCAGCTTACCTGCTCATTCACACTATATTCCTTATGTCCCGATATCCCCTTCAGTGTCTTGGTCGATGGCAGTAAGTTAAAGAGTTCCACAATTTGAAGACGAAGAAAATAACAGGGCACCATCCAAGGCCGTGGCTGTTTGAGTTTGTTGGAGCCCCCTTTGCTACTATTAGAGTCGGCTTGGCTGCTGGTCCCCTCAATAAATTCGAGGATCTTTATCCACTTGGTTCCTCTCAAACTTGTATTATTGTTCACGTAATTTGTCTATTCCAACTCCATAATGAGCACCAGGGAATGCACTCCTGTTTCTATTTCCCCCCATGAGCTCCTTGCGTTGATGGAGGAATTGATCCGGTGGAGGAGTATTTCCCACTCCATAATGACCAGATACACATATTTTGCTCGAGTTTAGCGCCCAATTGGTCAATTGTGCATTATAGCTATTTGCACCTGTTCCTAAGGCCAATTGGCACCCTTCATGATTGTTTATTTCCTCACTAACGTCATCCTACATTTTTCCAGCAACCTTTTCAGTTGTTGCACAGTGGCCTGCAGAAGTGTTCCAATGATCCTGCTTTGGTCAGTTCATCTGCTCTCTCTTTGACCTGGTTCCCATTTTACAGTAACTCTCTCGTTGATTGAGTTTCTCAGCATTGTATTTTGTTTCCTGAGCGAGGGAACATTTGACAACCGGATTATATCATGTTTTATGGCAAATTGGTTATCAGTATTGATCTGTACCAAATCCCCAAATGTTTGGCTTGGTGTGAAAAGCCTCCATAATAACCGTTTATTAAAGCACTTGGGTTAGATCTGCGAGTAGGCAAATTACTAAAGTTAACGTACCTGTTAGGTGAATCCATCTCCTCTGGCTGGTGAGATACTGTAGGCGACCGCTTTCGATGTTAAGACATCATTGTCTGGCTGTTAAGTCAGTACTGGAGTCTGTCAGTTGGTTGTGGTCTTTATATATATAAAGGGAACGGTAAACGGGATGGTGGAGCATAGTTAAAGGGGGGGGGGAGGAGGTCATGCACCTCTGGGGAAACCGACTAGAGGTGAAGGGAAAGTAATGTGAATATTGTACGTCGTAAGACCGATTTACGTTTCTCTTCATATATAAAGACCACGACCAACTGATTGACTCTAGTCTTAACAGCCAGACGATAATGTCTTTACATCGAAAGCGCTTGCTCACACCAGCTTGAGGTAACAGACACTCCTAACAAGTAAGTTAACTTTAGTCCTAACAGTTTGTATCTAGCACTATTCTTAGTGGCACCTGACCAACCACCAGACTAGCTCTCCATATATAATATGCGCTTGGTCTCACTATTGTTTGATAAATCCATTCACTGATGTGGGTTTTAGACTCCATTTTAATGTCTTGGTCCAAACAGGAATCCCCCTGGCCTTCCTTGATACGATCATAACCTTCTCTTGCAGTAACTGTCTTCTTTTTCTTACTTGCTATTGCTGACCAGCACATTATAATAATCAATGCACACCATTCCTCGCTTTATTCAAAACTGTCATTGTTAGATTGTGGAACAGATGATTCTAGTCTACCAAGAAAACTTGGATACTGCATGTAATCTAGCAAGTAAAGGTATGCAACAGGTAATAGACTGTGGCCCAATGCACAGCCTAACTGAAAATCTGGCAGCAACCACAGCAACTATTTTTAGTAGGAAAAAAACTGAAATCACTGGTTATCAGATAAAGATAGGGGGAAATCCTTGGGAGCCTTACGAAATTGACTAATAACATGGAAAGACCATATAGCCCAGAAGAAAACTTCTACAGACTAAAGGTCTGCAGGGGAAGAAGCGTGGGATCTAAAACCCATATTAGTGAAATGGACTCATCAAACAGTGAGACCTAGAATGGTATATAGCAGGCTAGTCTGATGGCCAGGTGTCACTGAGAATAGTTCTTAATACAAACTAGATAGGATCATAATAGTGTCAATTACAGGGACATTTTACAACACACTCAACATCATAATGGCCGTAATAAGAAAAATATTGCCAATGACACGGGAATATTGCCGATCACGCAGCAGCTATGAGAGGAACACTGAGACTCAGAAATAGTACAGACTGGTGTTTGTCCCACATTCATAGCTACAGAACTATTTTGACAAGCCTTAAACAGGATTCCAGAGGCTAAAATGCCTCTGGATGATAGTGAACCTCTATATTTGAAACTCCATTTATTCCAAAGTGGGAACCAGGTCACAGAGGGTATGCAGGGTATGAGAGAGTGGACGAACTGGCCAAAGCAGGATCCATGGCTGGAACTATGCAGGAGTTGAAAAAGATAATAAATGCATTTCCTGTGAGTGCCCATTATGGCTCGGCGTTAGAATAGACAAATTATGTGAACGAATGCTGCATAACACAAGTTTGAGAAGAACGGAGCGGATAAGTATCCTCGAATTCGTGGAGGGGACTGGTACATTCTGGTATCCCTTCAGAAGTAGCCAAGCCGTTTCCAACATGGTGCACTATTACCTTTTTTTTAGTTTTAGTGTGTTGAACTGGAGGAAAAAGGAAGGGGAAGGAAAACCTGCTGGAACATTTTAGGTTGTAACTGTCGAAAACTAACGACGGAAAAGGGATATGAAGCTCTAGCACATAAACAACAACCACGAACTCGACCGATAATACAAAGAACTTTACTATAAGACGTAAACGAAAGAACACATTAAAATGAATTTAGATATAAAAGGCCAAAACCGAAGTTGACTAGACAAATACATTCAAATTTTACGCGTGCCTCAACAGAATGCCCAAGAAAACCTCCCTGCTCGTTAATCACAAAAAAACCAGGCAGCGCCACCAACTTCAACAAAACTAGACTACAGCGCGTAACAGGCGGATAATCTAACTACTACTGACGTTCTCAACATACTCCCACCTGAGGAGTATAACGACTCAAGTACCTTTACATCAAACATTGAAGTTACATTACTAGATTTGGGCACGATCACAATTAGAAACAAAATCTACATCGTATAGTTACTTAATAAGAAAAATATTCAATAAAAAAATTCTGTAAAATATGACATTTTGAGATCAAAACATTTGAATATACTCTGAAACATACAAAAAGAAATACAATTTAAATGACATATCTAACAGGCAATTTCACCCTTCCGCCCACAGCGTGTTGCACAATCTTTCACTACTAACTTTTGCACCAATCTCTTCCTTTTTCAGTCTTCCGTTCCACATCATCAGGAAAAACATTAGGTTCATCTGCAGAGTTCCTAGGAGAATTATAGTTTCAGAGTTCAAAACTGGAGTTTGTTGTTCGTTTAGGTCATCAGAACTGTCAGGAAATATTTCCAATGGAAAGACATGCTGTACTGCACGTGTCAGCTGACCGTTAGCTGTTCTCAGTTTTACAGTACGACACTTTCCATCAGGGCCTGGGATGCATTCTGTGATAACAGCAAGTGGCCACTCCAAGCGCTTTTCTACATCGGAGCCGATGAGAACTATTTCTCCAACCATTGGGCTTCTCTTGTTCTTGAAGCCTCCCACCATGAGATGGAACTGGCCCAAGTATTCACTCCTAGAACGACTATGAAGTGCATTTTCAATTGAAGTCTTCTCCGTAGTTTCCTCTTCATAGAACTCGCATCCACTGCATCAAGATCAGGAACTCCATTTGTAGAGATTTCTTGAAGGAACATCTGAGGTGTAATAGGGATTGGATCATTGGGATCTTCTGATACATAGGTGATTGGTCTCCTATTCACATATGTAGCACACTCATAGACCAATGTCATTAACTCCTCATAGGGAAGAGAGGCACGTCCCAGGATTTTCCTCAGGAAACCTTAAGAACACCCACCAAACGCTCCCAAAAACCACCCCACCATGCAGCTCTGGGTGGGTTGAACCTCAATCAATACGGTCTATGGCTCCTTCAGCTACAACTTGATCCCAGTCAACACCTTGTAGAGCACTATTGGCACCGTGAAAGTTGCGACCATTATCCGAATAAACAACGCTTGGTCTTCCTCGTGAGCAACAAAGCGCCGAAAAAGCCAATTTAAAAGATTCAGTAGACTGAGAAGAAACCACCTCAAAATGAACAGCTCTGTACACTGCACATGTGAAGATACAAATCCAAACCTTTTCACCATTGGAAAGGTATAGGAGGTCCAGCTAAGTCAGTACCTATTACTTCAAACACATTAGCATCCCGCACTCTATTTTCGGGTAAGGGTGGACTCTCAACTTCTAGGGACTTGGCTCGAAACGCTGACACACAGTACAATCAGCAGTCACTTTCTTGACAATTTGCCTGTCTCTAAGGACCCAGAATCGTTCTCGTAAAAGGTTGAGCAAATTCTGCCCACTACATGACCATTCCTCTTGTGGGCTTCCATTATCAATTTGGCCACTACTTCATGATTAGAAGGTAGAATAATCGGAGAACAAATCTTCACTGTCCTTCCTTGCCCAAATTCTAGTCCTAAGGCGTATGAGTCCATGCTGGTCAACCTGAGGTTTCAGCTTCTTCAAAGCCTTGTCACTAACACCTTCAAAGGACTCATCCTGTACCATCGCAGAATTAATCTCTCAGCTCGATCAATCTCAGATACACTAAGTGTGTTTTCAGTTAATTTTTGTTCAGTGTACTTATTTAACAAAAATCGTATCATCCAGCATGCAATATTTATAATTCTGGAATAGCTAGAAAACTTGTTGAATAGGGTAGTGTTCAATCTTGAAGGGCAGTCTATCATAGTTGTGGCCATTTTCCTCCTTTCTTGTTGAATTTCATTCTCATCAGGAGTACTTTCAGACAAAGACCACTCTGAGGGAGGACTCAGGAGCCATTCTGGTCCCTCCCACCATTTAGATTTGCATAGTGCCACAGGGTTGCATCCTCTACTAGCCAGATCAGCTGGATTTTGGATACCAGCAACATGGTACCAATCCTCTTGACGAGTGAGCTTGCGTATTTCTTTCACCCGGTTGAAGACAAATACTCCCCAAGGCTCTTCACGACGAATCCAGCTCAATGTTGTGGTGGAATCACTCCAAAAATAGCAATCCATTGGGCCAATTTCTTTCAAAATGCTCGATGCCAATCTAGCACCAATGGTAGCTGCCAGTAACTACAATCGTGGGATCGTCACTCTTTTGACAGGTGATACTCGTGACTTAGCTGCTATCAATCTAACAAATACATTTTCCTCCCACTTCCACTCGTAAAAGGAAACAGCAGCAAAAGCCTTCTGACTTGCATCACAGAAAGTATGTAAGGTAATGTTATTGGGACTCTGTGATGTCCCTAACCCAGCGAGGAATTTCTACATCATTTAAGGCAGGTACCTCTGCTATCCACCGAAGAAATGCCCTCTTACTTTCTTCTTTCAATGGGCTGTCCATGTACCACCATCAAGCCAACTTTCTTGGATTATTAATCTTGGTATTACAGTAGTGGGCGAAAAAATACCAATTGGATCAAATATTTTCTGTGACGCTGATAGGACGGTTCTCCTGGTGACCTCATTTCCATAAAAATTCTCATGTTTTGGAGGGTTGAGTCTTAAAACATCCAATTTTCGATCCCAGAGAACACCGAGGACTGGGGTGTGTGTGCTACTAGATAATGTTGGGTCCCACCACTCCCACCCTCTGAGATCAAGCAGGCCTTCTGGAATATTTGTTTGGCCTTCTTAATAAATTGTTCCATCTCTGCAGGGCTATTGACTGAGGTGACACAGTTATCAACATAAAGACTGCGGCGAGAGTTTGGCAATTACATCTAAATCATCTGGAGCAGTCTCAACTTCAACTCTTTGTTGACACCTGGTCAAGTGGTGGTCAATTACTGCCGCAAGCAGAAATGGGCTGCTCGTGACACCAAAAACAACTCTGTTGTGTCGATAAATTTTGAGCTCTCCAGACCTGTCACGCCACAAAACTCTCAAGAAGTCACGGTCTGATTCAGCCACAGAAATTTGTAGGAATGCTTTACGGATGTCTGAAATTATTCCTATGGGTTCCAATCGAAATCGAAGAAGTACAGATGGGATGAGTTCAATGAGATTTTCGCCCTTCTCGAGACACTGGTTGAGAGTTGGCTGCCCAGCCTCATGAGCTGAAGCATCGAAAACAGGCCGTATCCTTGTTGTGCTTCCCTCCTTTAAAACTGCTCGGTGAGGTAGGTAATGGCCCTTATTCCACTCCATAGCTGGAATTTCGCTAATTATTCCTTCATTCAGCCAGTCATTAAAAACAGCCTCATAATCTCCGAATAATCCCGAGGAGTTAAGTTTTCTTGCCGTTGTTTCCAACCTACTCATGGCCATCCTATAACCACAAGGCAATGATTTATGACCATTGAGCCAGGGGAGGCATACCTCATATCGCCCATCACGTAAGACCTTTACAGTTTTTAAAAAATGCTCTCAAAAGCGGCAGTCTGCGCCTCCTCTTGAGTGCTCACGTCTGCTGGTTCCCTTATTCCAATTATATCAAGGCGCCACATTTCCGAAGGGGAAAGGTCTAAAGCACACATTGTTGTCACATTTAGCATGTAGTCTGAGGGCTCTTTTTGTAAGCGACCCATAATAGTCCACCCAAGGCTTGTTTCACAATGCCACAAGCCCACATTTCAGCACATGCTTCTGACCCTGTGAATAATCGACCAGCTACGTCAGAGCCAACAAGTATATCAATGGGTCCTTGATCAGTATCAGTCACAGAGATATTCAAATCTTTCAATTCAGATAACCAAGGACCTTTGGGAATGGCTGGTACAGCATGACAGATGCTTTCGGACTCCAAAACATCAAAATTACACGAGAATTCATTAGTCAAGCTCTTCAATCGAATTTTATAGCATGGGTGAGAGACCACATTTGTAGTTGTTCCACCAAATAGGGCATGAACTAAATTCTCACTTCGAATGGATACAAATTTCATCAGGTTTGCAAGCCTGCGTGTTACATAACTATGCTGAGAGCCAGTATCAATCATCATTCGAGCCGTCACCATTTTCTCCTTTCACCTGTACTTGAAGAGTCTGCATCAAAATGGGAGCACAATTAATATTACTATAACTATGCTCTATTTCCTTTGTAGGGTCGTGTGATGGACTAGTCTCTCGGGTTTTATTCACTTTCTCTCGGTATCACGACACATGGAGGTACAATGTCCCTTAGAGCAAACCAAACAACGCACTTCTCTATTGCAACGGCGCTTTCCATGATAAGCAGCTAGACACCTGAAACATGCTTTTTAGATCTTAACTGCTTATACTTATCATCCGGCAGACATCTCCCGGGCCTTGAAACAAAATTCAGTGGAATGGTCAAGGCCACTACAAAATATACATTTAGGTGACAATTGACCTGCAGACTCAAAGCTCACGAGATCAGCAGCAGTTGCCACTTTATGGTTCCCAGTAGGCTTTTTAAAGTGAGGATTTGAATTACGGGGATCTTTGGTGGCTTTAAACGTACTTCTAGAAGCATAAACCCGTTCCTCGCTCTCTACCTCACTTCTCAGGAAAGCACGCAGTTTATCCATCAACCCATCAGCATTTGACATGGTCTCACTTTCAATGGATGGCCCAGCTTTCCGATAGCGTTCCCAGTCACGTAATACATCTTCAGGTAAGGCGGATTCAACTAAGGGATATAGCATACAGGCGTATTTCTCTGACGTTACACCAAGACTTTCCAAAGCTAGGAGTTGGGTTTCTAGTCGATCCGACAACTGGGTCAAACTCAATGAACTCTTGCTTGTAGCATGTAATAGCACTAGGCTCAACAGTTCTCTAACGTAGTGTTCGATGAGTAATTCATCACGACCGAACCGAGACTTGAGTTGTTTAATAGCCTTTTCATAATTTTCGGCGGATGGAGGGAAACTGTCTACAAGAGCT